>OX387396.1:2525000-3775000 GCA_947563765.1 Anarsia innoxiella | reverse complement strand
ACGCAGATTTAAATACTTAGGTACTTAAATAAATTCTGAAAAAGCACGGTGAAATCAATTTACTAGAATATTACCACCTACATACTAAACTACATAATTTTAGAACCCACTTCTGCTATAACTAAAAACTTATGACTTGAATATTACTACTTACTCAACATTTATAGTCTTACGTTGCAAGTTGATTACTAACAAACAATGAAGGAGAGTGTTAAGAAAACGCAATTAACACGTTAGGCTCGAAAATTAACAGACAAACACTAGCGATTTCTATCTGTACTATAATAGACACTGCACTTTCGTAGCTCTCTACCTGTTAATGGGAGTATTCGATACTAAGAAGGAATGATTTAGAAAAAAGTTGCAAGCAAAAAGGTTTTAATTAAAAAAAGAAAATTAAAATTGTTGATGTTTTGTAAATGGAACGAAGCCAAGCCTGGTCTTATTCGAGCAAATTAAAGTATGTGTTCCTATTTCAAAATACTGTCAAAACAAAAGAATAACTATTAGCAACCAGCAATCTCATAAATGTAATTTCATTCACTACATTTACGGTCATAATTTTCAATAGTAGGATATTGAGTAAAGTCGTGTTAGGGCAGGCCATGAGCTCGTTACATTGTTAAATAGAAATTAATACAATGAGCAATCGTATATTTCAAAATGCTACTTAAGATGGGCACTCAAAAAGAACTTTTTATATTTCGTGACTGAAATAAAACAAATAGGCTAACTGCTTGAAGTTATCATGTTTGCGACTAGCGGCAGACCGCGGCATCGTTCGCATTTATATCTTTCAAATTTTATTATCAGAATATCCATCTGCACAAACATTAAGTTTTATATTTTAAAAAAGCATAATATAAAATTAACAATAGTTTCTCAGCATACCTACATAATGCAAGAAACTATTATTTAATCCATGTCAGCATTGAACAAGCAAACAAAGGGTTACACAATCAAAGCAGCCGATCGTGCGTATGCGCACTGATACAATCAAATCACCTATACTGTATGAAACATACTTATCTGATTACTTCTGTCTTGATTCTTTTATGTTAGAGATTGTTATCATTGAAATCCGGCACCGATTTTTTTTCGGGAGAATGTTGTTTATTTACTGACATGTTCGTTTGAGAGAGAGCGGAAGACATTTTTTTTACCTTTTTGGTTTCATATCCGCCTGTTTATAAGACACAGCTGAGGAAAGAGTTTTCAATAAGGTTTCTTCGTTATTATTTAAGTAAAGTGAACAAATAATAAATTTTATTTAGCAGTTTTGCGAACGGTCATTAAGTCTGATGCTCTATTAATCATGTAACTGTCATTAAAGATCACTGAAAGAAATACGCGATTTTAATGTCATAAACAGCGTTTAACGCAACAGGTCTGGTTTTTTTTATTAGCCTAATGTATCACACTGCTGGGCAAAGGCCTCCCCGCATTCTTCCATGCCTCCCTATCTCCGGCAACCCCTGGCCAGGTTGTCAAAACTGGTCTAGTTTTCAGCAAAATTCCTACCCGTCTAAACTAGATCGGTAGAAAACCTGGTGCCCAAGTCTGCTAATTTAAAATTGCCTCAGTTGTGTGTCGGCAGAGTGTCAATGGCATTATTTGACACATTTGGTATTCTGCTAAACAATGGCTTACACTGATTGCGACCAAATGTGTCAAAAATTACATTAACACTCTCATTTACACTCTGACACATAACTGAGTATATTTTAAATTAGTAGACTTGGGCTCTAGTACTTAAGCTGCTTATAACCACACTTCCGGAACTGAAAGAAGTTCACATCACATAACGTGTAGTTGCAGTTTTTGCACTTACATGTCTTTTGAATACGAGCTCTTAACCGACTTTCCCAGTAAAGATAAGTTTTTAGTGCCACTGCGGATAAATTGGTAATGATTCAGGTGCACGATATGTCTAGCATGCTTGTAATACCTGCGAAATTGGCCTAGTAGGCATGGCGTAGTAGACAGAGGAAATAAGTAGTAGACTTTTACTATGTAACGTAGGCAAACGATAATACTACCTTACTATTATAATGTCAAATAGGTATGTACTTGCCTTCTATAATAAATAAGCATTTATCAATGATTTTTTATAGGTACAGATATGTTACCTTTATAGTGATTGGCGTTTTAAATCTGTGCCGAACAATGATTACAATGACATAAATGACAGCACTTCAAATCATACTCCAAATGTCTTCAGACTAACTGAGACTAGCTACAAGTTGTCTTAAATAGGTCTATTTACAGTCTTCAAAATGTGCGCGCTTATAACATATCTGCACCTAGTATATATATAATATTATTGGCATTTATGAATTTAATTATTTACTATTGATGCAAAGAAAATATTGTGTTTAAAGCCCTGTTCCCACCTGTCGTGTGTCGGTCCAGTCTTTCTATCAGATGTCATTTTTTTACGAGCGCCGTCACCCGACAAGTGTGAGCCTCATACAAAAAGTTTCGCCACTGGAGCTCGCGTTAAAAATCCGTGGAAAAACCACGATATGTGGGAACAAAGTCTAAAACGTATGAAACGTCCCTAAAATTTAACATAAAGAAGAGTTCGTACTGTGAAGAACTTCAAACATCTATGTAAAAGCTCAACTGCCGATTTGTAAGATTACTAAATACTTTTAAAATGGTTGGAATTACTTTACGTAGGTAGCTACATTTTGTATGTATGTTTATAATTAAAAACAGTCCATTCATTTGTTGTTCTTTCAATTAAATGATATTCTTCCTCCTTCATAATGTCTCTTGTATATAAATATAATTCCATACATTTTCTATGGATTAGTTCACACACGTTTTCATGACGACGTATGTTTTTCCCTCCTGACAGGCCACGGCCCGGGTGTATGTTGATAGACCTTTATTCTTAGTTAGATTTTTTCCTCAATGTTTAGGCATGCCAAACTACTTACGTATCCAAATTTAAAAGAGAGGTGTATCAAACACTTTCTCTATTTCAAATCAATTTTGTGTTACAACTCGCGTAAAATTACTTTTGTAATTGAACGATACTGATTTCTGATAAACAATGATGAATGTTCGTAATTTCACCTTTATGTAATATTAATTGGTATTTAGTTAACTATTTTGAAAGTTTACGTTTTACTGAAGTAAATTTTATTGAAGTATGTCAAATTAGAAATTAATATTGGTGTTCATACGTGATAACAGACGTATACTGGTATGTTTAGTTCATTTTCATTTAAGTAACGGATTATTTTCAAGTTTCACGATATATTACATAATGCTCTCAAATGTTATTTCACGAAAAAAGAATAAAAATTGCGTCAAAGAACATCGATAAACCCACAAAATAAAAAAACATTATACAGCAATTATCGAAATAAAAAGTGCATTAATTCTTACCTACTTTTTATCAAATGATTATACTTTTGAAATCGATAAATTTTCCGTGTCAACAACTAATCCACTACAATACAAAGTGTAATTGAGAACGTCACGTATGATCGAATTTGAGTCAAAAGTAAATTGATATATGTGGCTCAAATTCTTTCAGCGTGTTTATTAGTAATGCTAAATATCCTACTTAGGGCGTAATCGACCAAAACAAACAACCAACTCCAGTTTTTGTTTAGTTCGTAATTCTTGTTTTTTTAATTTCAAACTTTGATGAAATAGGTATCTAAGGTGTCTGCATTTGAAGGCAAGTTGCATCCATCTGTCACTCGTATTTTGGATTACAATATTACATAAACCTTTTACAAGAAATTGTGGTTCTTTTCCCATTAAAACGCACAAAAGCTTACTTAATTATACAACCGTAAAATGCAATCAATTTTTCAATAGAATATTCGATACAAAACAGATTTGAAATTGATCTGTAATCATTATGTTGCCGTCACAGTTGAGCGACGGAGCACAAATAAATACATTAAAAGCGGATATGTCATTCTATTACATGACTTTGACTGGTCTACAGTAAGATAGTAAGCATCCGTTAAAATTGCCACTTTCTCTAAGTTCCGGTCGAATAGACACAATCGTCAGACGAAGAAAATGGTAGATCAATGTTATCGAAACGTCACTTAGTAGTCAAACATAAAACAAATGAGAATCAAAGTGAATTTATTGGCTGGTTTGTTTTAATGGCAGTAAAAAGGTTGACATCGTTTTATTTGAAATTAGAATTGCGTAGGTAGGTGACTTTGTCTGCGTCGCTTAAATAGGGCCTTATTAAAAAGTTTGTCATAAAATTTTAATGAAGCTATAAATGTGTGCCATATCAGTTTATTCGGGACTGAGTAAGAAACATTTTTGCGTCAAAACTTTCGTACTTTATAAGTATTATTATCTTATAGTTTAGAACTTAAAATAAGGTATTTAAGGGATCATTTAACCTATCATCGACGCCAACGTTAATTTGATATAATTAATGGCCTAAAGCGGATAATAAGTATAATTTAGTATGAACCGTCGTTCCGATACGTTTTAACTAAACGCGTATTTAGGCAAAGTAAACCAAAGTAGGGTTAAATCCGGAATACTGGTATAATTTCTAAGCCCAATGCCAGACAGTAACATAGTTTCAACTAAGTAAATAGTATACCGAGACTGAAGAGGTTGTATATAAATATGTATGAGATTAGCTTACGGATGCAGGTTTGGGCTTTAATTCTATTCACTGAACTAGCGCTAGTTGCGAGACTCTAAGCAAGCACCGCAATATATGCGTTCAGAATTCAGACCAAATCATTTGTAGTCAGCACTCTTTCTGTAACCAAAGCTACCATAAGTGATCAGAATTACCGCCTCTTGTCTATACACTTACATCCGTTTTCTTGATTTAATAGAAACAATAAATATACCACCATTCACAATATGATTGATTCATTGCAAAGTTTGAAAGGCAATTGTTACTAATGGGCCGACAGCGCGTGGGCTCATTTTTATTAACTATTTAACCTCCAATTTAATGATTTTTCATCAATACTAATTGATTGGCGGTCAAGGTTTTAAATACTAAGTACTTAGTTTGATTAAAACAATTGATATTTTATAAGAGTGAAGGTTCTTGAAAACACGTGGGCTGAAAAAAATGACTTCGCAAAACTTGCCTACAGATTTTGTAGAGTCTAGGTTGAACCTAAAACAAAGCATGAAACGCATGAAACAAAATAATAAAAGCGTGTTAAAATATAGGTATGTCTTTCATACCCCTACAGTTTTTTTGCAGGAAAAGCCTTTACGGTTAACAGTAGCCTTTAAGCAAACGTTACAATATTATATCACAAGCAAAACGCTTTCAAGAATAGTGACACAATAAAATAAATTGTTATTTAAATTGCGATAATTCAGGAAATTAACAGCACTCCAATTTTGATCACTTATGCGCTAGCTACAAGGCTCACTGCGGGCGCTACAATTTTCGCAGCTAACGCAAGTGATTAGAATTGCCCACTAGATAACTAATTTAAAGTAATCTCACTTTTACGGTACTAGATATTTATTTTTGATAAAGTAAATAAAAGCATGCTTTATAACGGGTAGCACTAAGCTATATAATTCTATAATAAGTGCGTGCTAACTTTCGTAATAAAAATTTACTATAGTAGAGTTGTAAAATGTAATATAATATGTAGCAATCTCTCATAAAAGACTCATAAATCGATTATATATTTTTACAGAGTTGTGTAAGTGTTTGTTTTTGATGTAGGTACTATCAAATCTCTACCAAACGTCTGTCACAATCTTCCAAACATTGACCTTTTGTTATTTCTTTCGTCATAAAGGCAATCGGTCACAGGTTTTTCCAGATTTTCAGCGAATTACTTGTAACAAAGCGACCTGTAATGAATTGTAAGGTGCCGCTTCAGTTCTTATTTGGACCGCTTGTTGCACGACTAGCCAAAATAATTGATGACACGCCGACACGCTGTCGCCGTCTAACTATTGGTCACTTTTCTTTTATTTCACTTTCTGAAATTATTTATCTGAAATTTTGCTTTTAAAATTGTGGTATGCAGCGTAATTCATGCGTATATATCAATTTTGTATCTTTTGGATTGATGTTTCCGATGCTATAGTCTCGGTTAATTTTCAATTTTTTTTAATTACTTATGTGGCGGATGAGAAGAGAGGCCTTTGCCCAGCGGTGGGCCACAAGTGGCTAAATTAGATTAGATTACCTACATGTCTACCATATAGGTAGTTTGTACTTAGTAACATCGAGGTTAATGTATTAATTTTTTATTTGTATTTCGTAAAGGTTATAGTTTTAAAGTCCTTTAATCATTATGAGTAATTCTGGTAAGGCATACCTCTCATTTAAAGCGGCCGTTATAATATTCCTCTTATTAAAGAACCACGTATAAAAATACCCCGTTGCCTGCCTAATGCTGTCTACACAACAAAGCCGTCGGCATGCCGCCGGACTAGGCCGGCGGCGGCGGCTTTACGTCATACGAATGGCAGCTGTCAAATAAGCCGGCGGCTTCGGTGTATAGATACCATTAAATACACTTTTGTTTAAACATAAAACCGCAGTTTTTATCTCGAAAGAAATATCGTAATTTGCGTCACCTGTACCTATAATCGAATATGCAAAAACTAGATTACGACGACGACATTATAATCGGATAGACAAGGCGGTAATACTCAGTGTTGCGTGCTGTGTTACCGCAGAGCTAAATTATTGCATTGACTGACATAAGGCTATGGGGTAGCGTAACCAAGTGTCACGGATATTTGTTTTAATATAAACTGATATGCACTTCCAGGAATTATTGTTTGATACATAGGATACATAGATCTTTACATAGGTACCTTAGCGTGCGAATTATTAATTAATTTGAGACTCTCCTGTTTGTCGTTTGAATGGACATTTAAAAAGGAACTATCCAAATCGTATGTCAATAACATTATGTCAGATAGATTCAATACTTATTCAAAAACTTCTCACAACTCAGATTTTTTGTTAATCTAACGATTAAAATTACGTAAAACATATTTTTGCCAAGAAAATTGCTTCTAAGAACTTACTGTATTGAAATAAAAGATTTCGGCCACTATTTAATAATATCCAGCAGTGCCACTAATCGAATTGTATTTTAATAACGTAATCACAAGAAACAGATATAAATCTGTATTGAACTTTATTGCCTACGCCATAGCAAATCGCTTTTTTTAATAAATTGCCGACAAGGAAGTAAAAGTAACTCGGTTCAAGGCTCTGCCCTAAACTGGACCACAAATCTTTAAGCAAAAACTCTAACCACTAACTGCCTTAAATGGTGTCCTTAGAGTATTTATTTTTTAATAATAGAGTTGGTATAAACTAGCTAAATATGATTTCTTTCTTCCGCAACCTACCTATCTAATTGGCTATTGCAGCTGCAATTAGAGAACGGAAGAGTCAACCACATATTAAATGAAGCCTTAACTCATGCTATTGTTGTGGAACAGACATTTTCATTACTTAATCTATGTTTTAAACATGCGTGTGGATTGATTTGTTGCCGCGTTTCAGGACTCAATGGATTATGTATGAATATGACAGCGCAATGTATTTTTAATCAAGTACTTACTTACCTAGATAATTTTATTAAGAATGTCGCAAAAGTTTTATAACGTTTTTAGTGCTTCTGAATACCAGGCCATTGCGTGATGTAATTACAACATATACTAAGTAGCAACTTGCCAACATTTGCTCATCTGCGTATTTATACTATCACGGGGCCAAGACAATTTTTCAAAACCTCCCAAAACTTGGTCTACATATTACTTGATGGTATTTTTACTTTCAAAATAACGTAACTTTATTTAAGCTTAACAAACATTTATACAACTAATTAACGGCGATCGTAAATTGTACTACCGCGTGAAAAGGTACATTAATTGTTTTTACTGTTACTCGATTAATTAAACTATAAAATGGCTGTAAACAATCTAACAGGGAAGTTATTCAATTAGCCAAACTGGACACTGTCCTAGTTTACGACAGCGATAGAGAATGCCTATTAAAACTAGAGCTTATTTATCAAGGTGACAATGATAGCTGCTGTAACAAGAAACCCTTAGACTATAAAATCAAATAGATTAAAATTGAAGAGAGCTACATAAACGAGGTAGGAATAATAAAACCACAAGTTGTTTGTATTTAGATTAAATTAAAATACTGAATTCAATAATTAATCTGCGGGTCAATTCTTCGTGTTTTGAATTACAAACCACTCAACTTTTTTTCTTTCTTCTCCTAACTATAGAGTAAATCGATGCCTTTCCTATCTGAATAACGCGACCAAATACTCGTACTTATAAATGTATTATGAATGTTATGACATTTGTGCGCCCATTCAAACAGTTAGATTTTACAGTTATGTGATTACAACAGTGATTCTAAACAAATGAAATCTCCATGCTAAATAGATCATATAAAACGTCAGAAGCAAATGTAATTAGGTATATAGCAATTTCAACCATTATCCATCTAAATACAAGTTGTTATTTTGCATGCACATTTTCATATCAGTACTTTACATTTGCACCTGCCGCCTTCTATGACGTTTATCAAATAAAGCTATCAGAATGCAATGCCTGGGGATATTCTATGAAACGCCTAGTAATTGAGTATTATTATTCACATTCTAACTTAAATGTTGCTTGGTAAAATAAACTGATTCAGAAATTTATCGATTAAGACCATTTTGTGAATAAATTTTATAAGCTACGGGCCCTTCCTGCGACATAGGTATGTTGCTTTTTGACTACTGACTTGGTTTAGTTAACATTTTATTAGTATCTGTCAAGTATCGCTAAAGAAGACTACAAAGGAGATTTAACTAAGTACGTATAATAAAGCTGGCAGCCATTTTGCTGGCAATTAGTTGTCAGTCTGACAGATATTCATTTTTAAAACAATTTGTTTTTAAGACAAACATAAAAATACAATTTAATTTCCTATTAATCATCTAAATTCTATTAATAAGATTATTTAGAGTTTGTTTTGTTTATTTCGGCAGTGAGTAACTGTAACTAGAACACTGCGAAATAGTTATCAAAAATGTTTTAATTTATTTTTAACTGGGGTTCAAATAATAATTTTAACTACAATACAGAGTTTAAAATGAACAAAAAATATTCAGACAGAACACTGTGTGAAATCTTAATATCTGCTACGTAGTGAAACATTGCGTGAATTGGTTGATCATAGATACCTGCATACACGCAGATGCAATCGCTTTCAATTCGCGTGGTTTATGGCCTCCCCTCGCAGAAAATGTATGGCCTGAGAAAATGCTTGCGATGACAGATAAGGCTCATGGTCCGGTCTGTCTAAACTCTGTTTTCAACGCATAATGATGCATAATGTTAGACAACATTTAACGATACATTTCAATATAAACCTTAATACAATGAACTAAAGGTGAAATGGCAACGTATGTAGCTCAGTGTCCAAGCTATACCTTCACCACTTTGAACAATTCTATTATTCCTTTCCATTGCATACATTTCTTGCATGAGAACGCGCATAATCGCCGTTTTGCACATTTGCAACACTTTTTTGCTAACTTGAATTTTCTTTAAGGATTTTCCTCATACACGTGAGTCATGTCATGCATGAGATGGTTTAGGCCACTTAATGCAAATGTTAATAGCCACTTACTAACCAATTGTTGAAAATTCTCCAATACACCCAAACTCGTTTAAATTTGAAACATGTCAAGACACTAGTATTTTTATATTTAACGGTTTCGTACACTAATTACCCGACTGCGCCAGAAGAAGGGTTATGTTTTTCGAGATAATGTGTATTTCACTTCCTTTTTCTTTCTTTTACAGAAGCAATAAACATCCCAGACGACCAATCAACATCAGCATCATGGTGGCAAGCGGGCACAGCGACACCATTCAGAGATACATCAAGCAGTAGTAACTCTTTCTCTTCCACACACGGCATAGTTCAGACCCACCCGTCTCTCTCTGACCCCTTCGGGTCATTCGGAAGTATTGGGAGTACAGCGGGACCTTCCGCTAATCCATTTGCTTCAGCCAGCGGCAGCGGTCCGCTCAGTGGCGGCATCAGGAATAACCCACTCCCGCCTTTAGCGAGATCAGCTAATGGAAAGCCCTCTCTGAAACATCTGGACTTCACCAGCAGTGCCACCGCTGAGTTGAGAAGGAACCCAGCACTTTCTGCTCCCGATGAGTGTGCCAGAGCTTGCCGTGAGAATGAACCCCCAAGGATCTGCTACTACCACTTCACTTTGGAGATGTACAACGTTTTGGGAGCGTAAGTTACCTCTATTCTAACACATATTTTATTTAAGGTAATTCTCATTAATCATTATTCTCAAGTTCATTCATTTTTCTGGAGGTTTTTAATCAAAGGAAAAAGTCTGATAATGTTTAATTGGCTAATCGAATAAGGTCAGCGAATGAAGCGTATTTCCTCAGAAAAACCGGTATTTACCTGTCATTATTTGACTCAACGGAAATAGGCCTAATTTACGAGTTCCAATGACTTTGAAAATAGTTTAATTTTGATTTACTCTTTTACAAAAAGTAGTCGAGTGACATTGCAAAATGAAAAAACCGTAATGAAATAGGTATAATGAAAAGGTTTCTCTTCCGCTATCAAAATTGCACATTCAAGTACATTCTATTAATGGCAGGACGTCAACAATACATCTAATAGAAAAGAATGAATATTACAATTTGATTTTAATTTCACTCTAAACAATAATGACAGTTTAAGTGAATGTAATGTGAGAATGCAACACCATTAACATAAAAACGTAAAACAAGTTGAAATAATTCTTACCTCAGAGACAATTGTAGTGTATCTGCATCACGATCCCGACATAATTTCGTGAATATTTTGTGAAGATTACGCTGATTCGTGACACTCGGTGACCCAAAGACCGAGTTTTTTACTCTACTGTTTTTTGACAATGATAAAAGGATTGCCAAGAAACTATCGAGCTATGTGTTGAAATCCGTTAAAAAAAATTCAATGAGGTCAATTTTTTCGCTTAGAATTCAAGATTATCATTAATTCACATTTCTTTTGTCCGAAAATTCGGCAAAGCCTAGAAATCACGGCTGCGTGCTAGTTTCATGGTTCGTTTCCCACCAACTGTTCTACATTCAAGTCCGAACTTGAGTATGCAGCGATCCGAATTCCGTTCAGGCTGCACGTAATTGATAGGTGACGACACAGGTTACACAAACATTTCGCGATTGACGCAGAACCTAAGGAAATAATGGTGCAATAGTGATAAGGCAATCCAGTCATTAGCTCATCTTGTAGCGTCCTTTAGTTTGCAATTTCAAAGTTTGTTAACGACTGTAGATATAAAACAAAAACAAGATTTTTGATTGATGTCAGAAAAATTTTGCGCGAAAACATAGATTTTAAAATCATTAATAACAAATTACATTTTCAATTCCAGAGCCTGTCAAGTATGCACGCCAAACGCCACCAACGTGGTTTGGTCTCATTGCCAATGTGTGTTAGCTGACGGAGTGGAGCGTGGTATCCTGACTGTCAACAGAATGTTGCCTGGACCTTCTATTCAAGTCTGCGAGAATGACAAGGTTGTCATCGACGTTGAAAACCATATGGAGGGTATGGAAGTAACCATTCACTGGCACGGAATCACACAGAGAGGAACACAATACTACGACGGAGTGCCATTCGTTACGCAGTGCCCTATCCAGCAAGGAAATACTTTCAGGTTAGATAACTAACATCCTCCTTTAACTTTTTATCCAATAAATGATTAAAACACTGTTATTCTATATCACCAACAAACAATCAGTGGACACAATCAATAAATTTATTCGAATTGTTTATTTCCAGATATCAATGGCAAGGTAATGCCGGTACCCACTTCTGGCACGCCCACACTGGTCTCCAGAAATTGGACGGTATCTACGGCAGCATTGTTGTCCGTCAGCCGCCGTCTAAGGATCCAAACAGCCATCTTTACGACTATGATTTAACCACCCACGTTATGCTGATCAGTGACTGGCTTCATGAAGATGCTGCTGAAAGATACCCTGGTCGTCTCGCTGTCAACACTGGACAAGACCCCGAATCTGTGCTTATCAACGGAAAGGGACAGTTCAGAGATCCTAACACCGGCTTCATGACCAACACTCCTCTGGAAGTATTCACAATCACACCTGGTAGAAGATACAGATTCAGAATGATAAACGCTTTCGCATCCGTGTGCCCTGCTCAAGTTACCTTCGAAGGTCACAATTTGACGGTGATCGCTACCGACGGTGAACCAGTCCAACCTGTGCAAGTCAACACTATCATCTCATTCTCAGGTGAGGAAATAAAGTGACCCGGTCCCCCATTATGTTTCCTCTTAGAAACTATTTCCTCTTTGTATTGCTATTCACAAGTACAGCGCTGAACAAATTAAGCTAAAGACTACGGATTTCTTGCTCCGCTTTAATAAAAACTTGAACAAAAAAAACTGTATTAAACAACGCAGTAATCGTGATAATCAGGCAGGAGTGAGAAAGACACGCCTTTATTATGTTGTAATATGTATCCAGTTAAGTAGTGCAGTTAACTCAAGCGGAGAGAATTGAATAATACTGTTGCAACTTCTTCCTCTTTACAACGTTCATTAATTTTCTAAATCCTTCAGAACTGAATAGTGGTACAAGGTGGGCCAAAATTCGTACACTTAGTTAAGACCTTACAAATGTCATTTTGTAGTTATTTTATACAGAGTTATTGGAATTTATTTAAAGTTGATGTCTGATTACGTTAAACAACACATTTACTAAACTAGAGATTCGTTCCAGTATTTTTGCAGAGAATAAAATTTCTGGCTGACCACACTCTTCTCAATCTTACAGTTTTTGAAATACAAGCGTTGCTATTTCCAAAAATTTTTGTTCTACCAAAGAAAGTTGATATTTATTTCAAATTTTAAAATGAAAAACCTTTATCCTACAGGGTTCGTAACAGTGAATAATTTCGTGATTACAATAACATTTCAGGCGAACGATACGACTTTGTGATCGAAGCGAACAACATCCCTGGTGCTTACTGGATCCAAGTGCGTGGTCTTGGAGAGTGTGGTACCAAGAGAGCTCAACAGTTGGGTATCTTGCGTTATGCCCGAGGACCGTACCAGCCCTCATCTCAGCCACCAACTTACGACGTCGGCATCCCACAGGGAGTGGTGAGTGACCTTTTGTATAAAAATGAACTGTACATTTATGCCATCACTTAGAATTCTGTAAATAAGTCATACTATATGAGAGCTAGTTCTCTGCCATAAGCAATGACATATAAATTATAAAGCAAATCATTTAATATTTCCTCAAGATGATGGAAACGACCATATCCGCAACACTAGTCTCAATTTATAAACAACTTAAAGCACTTGGCACGAGACTCTGTTATTAATTAACGGATATTGCGCACTGGATTCTTGGCAGCGGCACGACAACCTCAATCAACTAAGTTATACTGCCACCTACTTGCGATTGCAAAAATTTAAACACCACTTAGCGGTTCGATATCCACCAGTTTCGCAGTAATTCATTAAGAAGACAAAATTAAAAAATTTACATAGCAGGGTGCCAATCAGACCGTCACATTACAAATTAATACTTACTGCAACATTGACTGTGACTTGTAAATAAATTGTACTATCAAAGTAAAGAACATATCTAGATAATTTTGGACAGCAGTACCTGTAGATTGCTTGGAACATTATATCTTGCACATACTAGTAGATCCACTCTAAGGTATAACTACCCTGTAACTGGATAAACTTAGAAAGACTATGACCACAAACATGTAGTGTGAGAGTAGACAATGACGTAGACTAGCTTCTGCACGTATGTATTAGTAATTGCACGAAATCTCTCCTCACTAACTATTCAGGTGATGAATCCATTGGACGCAAGATGTAACGTACAAAGGAACGATGCCATTTGTGTGAGCCAATTGAAAAACGCCAAGAACATCGACCCCGCGATCCTTCAGGAGAGGCCCGATGTTAAAATTTTCCTGCCTTTCCGTTTCTTCGTGTACAGACCTGAAATGTTATTTCAGCCGAATACTTACAACAGATATTTAGGTGAGGTTATAGTTTTATAGGTTCAGCTGCCTGCTGACTACAATATATGAACTAAATTTATTTAAAAAAAATCAATTTACCTATAAATTAATCGAAACCTGGTTTCCGCAGTTGCGCCACAGGGAGACCACGTGATCAGTTTGATTGACGAGATCTCGTATATGTCCCCCCCTGCTCCCCTCCTAAGTCAATACGATGATGTAAACCCTGAACAATTCTGTAACGGAGACAACAGACCAGCTGACTGTGGACAAAACTGCATGTGCACGCACAAAGTTGATATTCCCCTTAACGCGGTTGTAGAGATTGTACTCGTCGATGAAGGTTAGTCACTTTAATTTTAATGGCTATTGAACAAAGGTAACTAATTAAATGAGACTAATTTATATCTTTGCCATTTCAGTTCAAATCGCTAACTTGTCTCATCCATTCCATCTGCACGGATTCTCATACAACGTGATCGGTATCGGGCGGTCACCTGACACCAACGTGAAGAAAATCAACTTGAAGCACGCTCTCGATCTCGATAGGAGAGGTCTGCTTGAGCGTCATCTTAGGCAAGGAGACTTACCCCCCGCAAAGG
The DNA here is from genome assembly GCA_947563765.1 of Anarsia innoxiella. Classification (NCBI taxonomy): domain Eukaryota; kingdom Metazoa; phylum Arthropoda; class Insecta; order Lepidoptera; family Gelechiidae; genus Anarsia; species Anarsia innoxiella. Next base: position 3,760,309 of record OX387396.1, on the reverse strand, counting down.
ATACCATTGCCGTACCCAACAACGGTTACGTCATTGTTCGATTCCGCGCCAACAACCCTGGTTTCTGGCTTCTCCATTGTCACTTCCTCTTCCACATCGTTATCGGTATGAGTCTCGTCCTCCAAGTCGGTACCCAGGCTGACCTTCCCCCCGTACCTCCTAACTTCCCCACTTGCGGTGACCACCTTCCTCCCATTTCGCTCCACTAGATTGGTTCCTACGAATGCAACGATCGCACAGCAGTTGAATTATGTTAACTAAGTGTAAATTTATGTTTGTTTTGTGTGATGTGTGCGACGGATTCGAAGTGCTCGATTCCGCCGTGTGTTCTTTGTAATCGAATGATTCAACGGGAGATGACGGTTTGTGATTTTATTTAATGGTGATAACTGTCTTTTTATGTTGTTTTTAGTTTCAATTTTTGCCATATTCGGTATTTTCTCGTGATCATTTTGAGGCTCTAATCAACGTCACTTTCTTCGCCCATTATTTTCTATCATTGAACGTGTATGTTCTAACTAACAACTTGCCATTATAATTTTCACCAAGGATATTTATTACGTGTATATATTTAAATCTTACTTATGACTTATGAGATAGATATAGGTGTTTAAGATTTATGGCCCAGTTACTAACCTACGATGCACGTAATAAAATGTGTAGTAGATGTAAATAATTTGAAATCTGAAATAAGTAGACCCTTGTAAATACACGTAGGTTGAAAACAATATCTTCACCACTCCATTTATAGCCAACGAAGACTGTATATAACTATATCTTTAATAAAATAGATATACCAATAGTATACAATAAACGTTACCAATCCCGTGTTACCATTACTTTAAGAATTGCGTATAATATGCGCTAATGGTGCCAAGCGAATTGAAAAAAACATCAATTAAACCCCTAGTCTACAAAAACATCATTTTACCAACTTTTCAAATATGTGGTTCTATGTGAAACATCGTAAAACTTGCAAATACCATAATAGCTCTAACTTCAATTAATTAAGCAGGATTTTATTAATTATCATATTCTGTAATAATTATATTTAAGAAGAATGTAAATTTTTTTATACTCTTTAATAAAATTTTATAAATAAACGTATATTTTATTTCCAATTCTGTCTAGAGTTTTAAATATTTCACCGCTATCATTTCTATTTCTGTAATTGCTTGTAAATTTTTTTCAGAATGTATAAATACACTATGTAAAAGTAGTTAGATTGTTTAAAGGTAAAGTTGCATGAATAGAAAAACAAACTTAACCGTTTGTATGATGTAGTTGATATAATAATTTAGCCATCCTATCTTAGCTCGCCTTTGGTCTTAAAACTGTATGGTTTACAAATCCTTGGAGACACGGTATAAGGCACGAGAAGCACCAAAACAAACAGGTTGTACATTTTATAAATAATTTGCTTAATTTACTACTTTCATTTTTAAATACGCTGTTCTAGAAAACGAAACATGAAATTTTGATGTAATAATTTAATTTTTCCCTAGATTATGAACCCCTTGGACGCAATATGTGACAAGCCACGAAACGACGCAATTTGTGTCAGCAACTTGAAATCAGCTAAACCAGTGGATAGAGCTCTACTGCAAGAGAGACCTGACGTCAAGATATTCTTGCCTTTCCGATTCCATTTCTACAAACCGAAAGAACTTTTCAAGGAGAACACTTACAATAATTATTTGGGTAAGTTCTTAGAATACTACAAAAATATGAGTGAAACAACAGCTGACATGAATTTCATATTTTTTTAAACTAAGGGGCTGTTCACCATCTAGGTACAGATAAAATACAAGTGACAGATATTTTATACCTGTCACTATCTAAAACGTCATGTTTAATGAAATAGACATAGGTTTATCTGACAGTTAAATTTTATTTGTAAGTGGTAATACAGGCACTATGTCGTTTATCAGAAAACTGAACATTTCTCCTGAATGATATTCTCCAACTTAAATGAAATATTAAAAAATAACAAACCTAATCCATGCAATCAAAAAGCATTTTATAATTCTTGCCCACAATATGCCACTCTCTGGTTTCAACCTGACACAGTTTTCATCACACTCATTTTACGTACAGTTGCTGTCGGCGGCGATCACGTGCTGAGCTTGGTGGATGAAATATCATACCGCTCGCCCCCCGCGCCCCCACTCTCGCAGATGCATGAGTTGTCCCCCGATCTATTTTGCAACGGTGATAACAGGCCTGCCAACTGTCCTGTTGATTGTCGTTGCACTCACATGATCGATGTCCCTCTCAACTCTGTCGTTGAAATCGTGCTTGTTGATGAAGGTGAGTTTCATGATCATATAAAGTACTATAAGACCGATCATAATTACAAATCATACAAAATCCTCATTCATCATAAAAACCAGGTTTTGCATAGTATACGTGATAATGAATTCGAGAAATAGAAATATATAGGGAGAACATCTGACACTCTCAGAAATTTGCATTAGTTATGAAAATATAGTTGCAGAATGAGAAGCCAATGTTCCTGGATCTAAACCAAACCAATTTTCCATTTACTAACTGCTCTCACAAGTAAGTTTCTGTCAAACTGACTTTAAATTTTTATTTCTTTTAGTGCAATCTCCGAATCTCTCGCATCCGTTCCACCTTCACGGTGCGCCATACAACGTCATCGGTATGGGTCGGTCACCTGACAAGAACATAAAGAAGATCAACTTGAAGCATGCCCTCGACTTGGATAGGAAGGGTTTGCTCCATCGGCAGTACAACCTGCCGCCCTTTAAAGACACCCTTGCTGTGCCAAATAATGGATACGTCGTGTTGAGGCTAAAAGCGGATAATCCAGGTAAATATACATACTTTTAGTTCTAATAAAAATAGGAAAATGCGTTATAGCAATTGGCATATATCCTAGTCGGTTTGTCAAGAATTTAATTGTGGAAATTGAAAACATTTTATCATCAGAATTTTTTTTACAATATACTGGATGTAATTATCTGTAAGAGAAATTATGAGCAATTTTTATTATCACTTAAATTCTCTGATTAATTCTCCTTTATTTTTTCCAGGATACTGGTTGTTCCACTGCCACTTCATCTACCACATAGTAATCGGTATGAACCTGGTCATACACATCGGCACGCAGCAAGACCTGCCGCCAGTCCCCCCTAACTTCCCGAGATGTGGGCACCATTTACCTGCCATCACTCCACCGTCGTTCTTCCCACACCACTGACAGTAGAAAGTGACCACAAATGATCTCTATAGTTAGGTGCTAAAGGACTCCAAAATACGAGTTATATCGAACACGTACTGCCATATTTTATTCAGTTGTTGAAATATGAACAACGTGCGAATGAATTCCTAACGAACGTGAACCCTGAGTGTCTCCGAGAGGTGAGCCAGGGGAACATAGCTAAAATAATATCAATTAATGTATGAGATGAAATTATTTTCTTGTAAAAAATCCTTTCCTTGAGATGTGGTGCTTTTTGTAAAATTGTGTGATTTATATGAAATTTTAAAACCAAAGTTAATTCAAATAAACTTCCAACAACTAAATATCATCTAGATATTTACATTATCAAAATATAAACTTTAGATAATTGAAAATTCCTAGCGTTGTTGTTGTGAAGTGATGGCAGACGTAGTATTGCCATTTCAAAGATAACTAACTACTTACTATTTACTTGTTAAGGTTAATGTTACGATGATACTTTGATGTTTATTGTTACTCGTTCTGTAGTTTTGTAAATACTAATTTTAATTTACATTTAAATAAAAATAAGTTAACTAAAGCTAGAGTAACAAGGTAAAATTTTAAATCATAAACAAACAGGTCGGGAGTAGAGCAAAGATTATAAATACCAACTGTAATTAAAGTGTGTAGGTATTTATTCCGTATAGTTATAAGTACCTTTTGTTTGAATGCCGAATATTATTTTCAATGTCTACTATTTGCAATGTCTTTAACTCAAGTTCTTTTAACTTGAGTCCGTAATTCAATTTACGGTGCTTGTTTTATTTCTTTTTGCATTTTATTTGTGTGGGTGAACATTCTTTGTTATATTATTATGTAAGTCAGCGATATTGTATTTACTATACTAAGTATTATCCTATTTGTGTCGTTTTTACACTCTTTAAAGAAGGTACAATGTGTTGATTTTATATTTGTATGAACTGATATTGCTTCATATACGTACGTAGAACAAGTAACCAAAAATTATTCAGTTCATTATAAATATAACTTTCGACAAACTTGATTTATATTGACACAGGGTAGTATTTTGCGTTAAAAATATACACCTGTGGATGGATTGCCACAAGGATCGTCACTTTTCTCGACAATTTTCTGCATTTCAAGCTAAATCACGAGCGAGATAATATTTTAGTCTTTATTTAGATGGTACTTAACTTTCTTCGTCTTTTTACTATCTATCTTTTTTCAACAAATATCTCTTAGTTACATCTTTTGTATTTTTGCCTCGTAATATTAGTTTCGAAATAAGACTTATATATTTAATTTTTCCTAACTATTATTTCTCCTATGCTCTGTTTAATTTAAAACCCCTTCATCATAATCTTATCTCGCTCGTGAACTATTTTATATCTATTTTATATACTACAGAACTAAACTATTATATTAGTTTTATTCTATTGTCGAACTGTGTACCATATTTTAACTGACGAACGTAGTCATTTTCTAATAAAATATTGTTATTAATTTCGGTGTTTTTATTAATAGCAGCTCATTTTTTCTCTCTAAATCTTTACAGTTGATTCTACAATAGCTGAGTATGTGTTTGTTTTCATTTCTTCTCTATCAAAAATACCTAGGTACCTACATCAAGATTTTTTGTAATTACTGCCTTTTATTACCTACACTTTTTTTTCCTGTATTTTCAGACTTTCAGATTTATCTAATCTACAGAAGAACTTCTATTAATTTAAATGATGCTTTATCAAATGTAGTCCCATTGTTTTCCTTATTATACTGCTAATAAAGGTATTATAATAATATATCATCCGTTATCTTTGCACTAAAATTCAGCATATTTCGGTTGACCTACTCCAATGTTCAGCATAATTGCACCCGCATCAAAGAGCAAGTCTGCACGCGGAGATTCGCATGAGATTCCAGCTGTTGCTAACATTTTGTTCATGATATACAAAATAGAAAAGAATATTTTTTTTATTCAGTATCAATCACACAAAAGTATTTTCCTAGAAAATACAGGGAGTCACAGGACTCTCTGTAAACTATAGCTCAAAGGCCAATGCTGTTGTAATAGAACGCAATGGTAAAAACACCTGATGTGGTCAGAGCCGCAGCAGTATGTGCTGAAATAGGTACCCTTTGAGTATCGATCCAGGCTACCTGGTCAAAGTCAAAGTCAAAAATACCTATTTATTTCATAGGCAAATACATGCACCTGAAAACGTTATGTGTATAGGTAAATACTTTTTATGGCTGGTGTTAACCACCATGTGGTGGTTAACACCAGACTTTGACTTTGACCAGATAGCCTGGATCGATACTCAAAGGGTACCTATTTCAGCACATACTGCTGCGGCTCTGACCACATCAGGTGTTTTTACCATTGCGTTCTATTACAACAGCATTGGCCTTTGAGCTATAGTTTACAGAGAGTCCTGTGACTCCCTGTATTTTCTAGGAAAAAAAGTCATTTTAGGAATTCGATTCACAACACAGTCCTGCTTAACAATTTCTGTTTCAAATCTTCGTTAAAATCACTCAACAAAATACAAATCTTTACTGGGTAATATGAAAAATATGACGTCATTGCTACCTATAACGAAAGAGTATCGAAACATAATCAAGCTAATAACTTCGTAGGGACTGTGACAATAAAAATAAATGTGTAACACCTCTGAACAAAGATAACAACCCTGAATATTTGAATACCTTAACAAATATAAATACATGGAGCCCTGCTTGAATTGTAACATAAATAAGTAAGTAAATAAAGTCATGTATTTCTCAGTACCTCTTTTACTGATTTTAACAAAATGTTCCTTGTTATTTGCTGGTAAGTCATTAGGGATTATTTTTAAATACTAAATTGAAAATTATGGATACTCATCATCATCTTTAAGAGCGTTACTCTTGTCGGTGGAGTCTTCGCCATTGTGCTTTAACCTCTGCCTTCTCTTTGGTCCACTATTACGACACAACCTAAGTTATTGAAAATTCTTCACATAAAAAGAAAACAATGACTTTAAATCAGAACCAAATTATGCACAATGCAAACAGAGAATAATGTTTAGAGAAGACTACGATGACCGAACTTCTTTCGATACATTATTAATAATAATAATTTACAGCATTCACAAACGAATGGGACACGAGACAAGCCAGAATAGTGGGTGGGCATGAAGCGAAACCATACAGCCATCCATACATGGTATCCCTACAGTTGAGATTCCTATGGGTGCGCATGCACATATGTGGAGGATCTCTGCTTAGCAAAAATTGGGTGTGTTTGGATTTTTGTAATTTTCATATAATTAGTGTCATTCAATCTTAAATTGTAATATACCTACTGGACTACAATATTTTTTATTTAAATTCCTTTTAACTACTTTAGCTAACAATCAAGCAATCCTTTAAAATATGATTAGCGTACAGAAGTTTTATTTCTTTTATTCAGGTTCTAACAGCAGGACATTGCGTGAAGGCATCTTGGATAACCAGGTGGCTACCGCTGGATGTAGTAGCTGGTGCTCATGATGTAGATACCTTCGGACCTAAAGCCCAAGTCGTCTCTGTAGCAGAACGCATCACTCATCCTCTTTATGACGGGTATGTTTTAGTACTTCTTAATTTGTACATGTGAATATAATGAGGTAGGTAGGTACAACAAACAAAATGTAAAATGTCATGTACACCAACTCTATCTCCAGTATAGTAGAAAAGACCTTTAATACCTATTAGACCCCTATTAACCCTATAGTATACTCTTGTACTATAAAAAATCTGAAAGAAATAGACATTTTACCACAGACATTGTTTTTATACGTCTATGCATTTTACGGATAATTATAATGAATTTTTTGCAACTGCCTGCAAAACTAGTCAAAATTCAAATAGAAAAGTTTTTCTTAACCATGTTTTTTGTATATTTTCTAGTGGAATTGGACCAAACGACATAGCAGTTTTGAGAACAAACACACCGTTTACGTTCACAAATGAGATACAGCCAGTGAATCTGCCTAAGTCATTTAAAGGAAAACCAGACTCTCTTTTATTAACTGGATGGGGTGTTTTGAAGACCACTGTATTCTTCCCGGCTTTGCCCGGGAAATTGCAGGAAACAAACGTGACGTATGTGCCTTATGATGGTAAGAGCTATTGAAATATGTACTTTTCTATGGTACAAGTAGAATATGCGAAGTCGAAACACATAATTCGAACTATATTCAATGATATTAGTAGTTCCATTTGTAAGTGTCAGTTGTATACTTTGTATAAAAGGTTCTTTCCTAGTCTCAATTTATAAAACGGTAACTAATTACGTTCCTGCTATAGTCTTCTCTGCCGAAAATATATTTACTTCTTAAGTTCTGTTTAGATTCTCAATATCTTATAACAACAAAACTCTTTATTTCTTCTCTCACGCAGAAAACAATTACATAAGTGTAGATTAAGAGGCACAGTTGTTACAATTCTATGTGAGAGACTAGTGTCTGTACTAGGAGAGCTGTAGCATAGAAAACCAGCCTCTCCCAATCTGAGCATGTATAGCAACAGTAATTCTAATTAGTTCTAATAATAATCCAACAGAATGCTATGAAGCCGTTGAAGCTTTAAGAGAGGACAACGAAGATAATCCATTGGACAAAGATGCTAACATTTGCACCGGGCCTCTAACAGGAGGCATTGCGGGATGCAATGGTGATTCAGGAGGCCCACTCATCCAATACATGACCAGCCAAAAGTACTATGATGATGATCCGACTGATGATAATAACAATGAAAATGATGACAATTATATAAAAGATGATGATGACAAATTACCTGTTGTATTAGGAATCGTGTCATGGGGCGTAAGTCCTTGTGGGCAAAAAGGAGCACCTACTGTTTATACGAGAGTATCGCATTATCTTGATTTTATTCAGTTATACGTTAAAGATAAATATGATTAAGTGTATAAACATAGGTTATAAGTTATAAACATAAGTAAAATAAAAATAAAATATAATATAAAATTTTGTCTTCGATCTTCTACTCCAAAAGTCAATGGTTATCCCGGCATCCATTTCATCAGCCCAGAACGAAATAATTCAATCCGTACAAAATCACTTAATGAAAATCAATTAAAACTGCGACCAAATGTATAATGCATCCATTTTCTATGAAGATACATAGATAATGGGATGTAGTACGCGTCAATTGTTGAAAAAATGTTGATTCAATTACCTATGAATATATTTGTGATTTTAATAGTTATTATAGAAAAATCGTCACCGTTCTATGCTGGTAAATAGCATGTTAATTTACTTTAATATGCACTTGCAATCTGCATTCGAGGGATCAAATCAAATTTCATGTATTATTTACGGTAGTTAATTTGTTTTGGCATAGATTGCTATTAACACTAAGCATATTATATCCTTTCGAAAAATTTCCCAAAATAGGCATAACGATTTAAAGGATACACATCAATCTCCGGAAAGGGGCAATCAGTTAATATCGATTTTGTATAACTATATTATATCTGTGTGTCGCACACACCGTGATGTTTGTTTTACCAATCAAGGTTCAAATACGAGAGAGTGTAACAATATAGTTCTTAATTCTAAATTCAAATTGTGTTGAACAATTAATCTGATAATTGGTGTAGGTACTTGGGACACTTGGAAATTTTTATTCGTTTGTATTCGGAAATGCGATGATTGCCGATGTGCATTCTTTATCGCCCTCGGAATTAGCTGTGGCAGCTGTAATTACTACGCTTGATGATCAGAACGCCAAAGTTGACATACCTGCGACTGATCAGAATTTGCTTAACTTCTTTTTAATGTTGTTGTTAATAAGAATCGTGTTGGCAGATCCTAGAGATGATTGGCAGTTTAGAGATGCAGAAATAATGATTGGCCATGAGGCGATTCCACACAGTCATCCGTATGTTGTATCTATACAGCAACGGATCTTATGGTTACGTATGCATACTTGTGCAGGAACCATACTTAATCAATTTTGGGTACGATTTTTATCTTTTTTAATAAAGAGGTAATATAACCACCAGTAATACAGCAACTAGCAACACAATTTGATCATAATTGCTCCCATACTAGACGTTCAGATTAAACTATCTACGCATTCCCGGATCAGGGCTATCCGTCTTCAGAGTTGTCCGTTCCATGGTTCCAGTATAGACGCCTGACACGGAGCTGTGTGAACAAGTTCATACAATTCGTACGTAACCGATTTTACCGTGTTCCGTCAGGGACGTATTCCCGGAAATGTGTGGTTAGCCCTTAAATATCATATTTTAGATCCTAACGGCAGCTCATTGTTTCAATTCTTGGATCGTGGAAATGATACCGCTCGAAATTATAGCTGGAATACATAACCTAAGCAGAATAGTACCAACAGTTCAAACAGCTAATGTAATCCGTCGAATAATTCATCCTGGACATTCGTAAGTAACCTTCTGTTGCTTTGTATCACATAAGCGCGTTGCGCGCAGCGTCAGACGCATCTGCCGCGTGATGACAAAACACTGTATGTTGAGATACAGTGTTTTGTGATAACAATGAAAAAAATCTTAATTAAACCTTCCTCTATGATATATAAAAAAATTTTTGATCGTTTTTTATAAAGATAGGCCAATGTCAAAACATTGTATCTTTAAATTTTATTTAGCTTAATTTTGGCAAAACACTGTACTTAATAAAGATACAGTTTATTGTCATGATACTCGCGCGAAAATTGTAAGATGTATTCAGAGATACAGTGTCTTGACGCAACAGCGCGGTGGAATTCCGCGCGGGCAGTACTACGGGTAAGTGGGGAATATCTGTAAAAACATCATAATTTCTTTACATTTAGAAACTCTTTCTCTTTGCTAGCAAAACAGATTATATTGGAAAAAACGTGTGGCACTCGGGGACTGCCGCGGTAAAGCTATTGCGTAGCATTTTGTATCAACTTATGCAATTAAAATTATTTATTTATGCAGTATTTTTTTTTCTTTTATATTAATTCAAGTTACACTTTTTGAGCGTGGCGACCGACCGGCGGCGCCGGTGTGTCGAAGTCTGCCGAACTGAAACGACGTTAGACGATGCACGGCCTTCAAGCCACACCTCCGTGCCCGTCGGAGTGGGGAGCGTGAGGTTTTTTCGTTACGGAATTTCTGGATTCGGTCCCCGCGCTCAAGGCCCGCGATAGAAGCTATGCAATAGCTTAATTATAAAGAAATATATTTTTTTCATATACCTATAACACTTAGATTTTGATGTTTTTATTTAATTTTACGGGTCTTCCTTTGGATATACAGTGTATTGTCAAAATAAATACTAAAAAAATCTGCTGCCGATGTTGCAACAATTAAACACGTTTTCGCTAATATAAAATTTATATTTTTAGTTTTTTATATAAAAATTATATTTTTTGTTAAACGGCCTGTTTAGTCATAACTAAAGCAACGACTATTCAAAATTTCAAATTCTTCCATCATCTAATTTTAAAGTTATAGAGAAAAATCATTATTTTGTTTTAAACGGCGCTCACCAAAAACATATATTTTCAAGATACAGTGTTTTGTCATCACACGGCAGGCATGCGAACAGGTTTGTCCATACAAAATCGACGGCTGCGCGCAACGCATACAATAAGGCGCTCCTAAGTTAATGTATGAAGAAACCTGAACGCGTACGTCTGCGCGCAACGCATAAAACAACAGTGCGCTTTAAAGAGATATTAAAATTACTGTATTTTTTTTTGTTTAAGAAACGTGATACATGACATTGGTATTCTAGAGATGGATCGCGCATTAATATTTACAAATGCAATTCAACCAATAAATCTACCAAGAGTAACAATATATGAATTGCCCACTAACCTCGTTACGCCCGGATGGGAAGGCTCAGAGCCCGAGATGAAGGAAGTAGATGTGGTTTTTATTAAACATGAGGGTATTTTTTTTTTCCTTAATTACTTTATAGTAATTGTATCTACTTTACTAAAAGCCTCATATACAATATTAGGATTTTTTTTTTTAACTTATGTTAATAACTACCTATTTTTTAAGTTATTACTTTTTTAAATGTTACAGAATGCTACAAAACTATTGAGATGATAAATTACCTAAACTCTTTTAATAATACTCAAAACAAGATTAAAGAAATACATCTAGATAAAGAAAGACATATTTGTACCGGACCTATAGCGGGAAAGACTACGATGTCCTTCGGTGATACAGGTGGGCCTCTCATTCAATTTGTAAAAAATCCTAATTATATTAAAGGTTCTTTAAAAAGATATAATAGAAGAAGACGCCCGAGGATGAGAGTAACGAAACGACAAATATATGCCCAGTACCAAGAAAGAATACCAATAATAATCGGAGTAGCTTCATTTATAGCAAACGCGAAGCGCGGGTCAATAATGGCGCCGTCAGTCTACACAAGAATTACACCTTATTTAGATTTCATAACAAAACACACAAAAATACATTACACAACAAAATATAAATAACATAAACAAGTACCATACGAGTAATATTTCCGTAATTTAGTGGCTTAGTACTATATTCAAATAATTTTCTTGTACATTCATTTAGAATTTAATTCTTTTCCGTATTGTTTATTTGTAAGCATCGTTCTCGTTCAAAGCTAATTATAACTATTAGTTGTCATGATTATCAATGGTATGTAAGATATTTTATTACACCGTATTTGGGATTATCATTTTGATGAAGGACGATGAAAAATTAGGAAACTGAAATATGTTTATTAACAGTTTATATTAATAAATAAATTAAACATCCATCACAAATTGTTTTGTTGACTCTAATTACTTTACACACAATTTTTTTTTTTTTGAGTATTGCTCATTTATAATTTGCTCTTACGAGATTCTGACCACCAAACAGCTACGATGTTGCATGTACTTTAATTTAAAAAAGTAACAATTACATATAACTAACTTGCCTTAACTAAATTTATTTAAAAAAAGCATTAGAAGTTAAATATTGAGTATCATTTGATAATTATTATTTTTTTAAGAATAGAATGTATTCATCAATTAATGAGTAGACATAACATAAAATAATTGATAACATTACGTAGTACTACAGAAAGACGTGTCACTTATTAAATTAGATTAATTGGTCATAATAAATTAAAATAAAGAAAAAAGGCAGTACCTACTTTCTTATTATAAGAACATCCTCTGAAACAAATGAATGAAGAAGAAGATTTGGCTGTCAAAAATATATTTACAAAACTTAATCTATTCAGTCTATCAACGATGCTTAGTTGAGAAGGACATCCGGGGGCTTATAGCTTCCACATTTAGGTAAAGAGTCTATAACTGCTTTCGGTATGGATTGAGGAACATTGATGATAATGGCTGCAGGTAAAGAAGAGAGGCCACATGCTCTACACTCGAGCAACCAACTACCTCCTTGATCTGGTCGTATTCTTACAACCACATAGCCTTTATTAGGAACTGTAATTGTATCCTTCACTGGTGGATTTTCAAGGTTTCTGTAAACAAACATTAAGGATGTATCTCGGGGATGTATAGTATAATGTTCCGAACTCACTAATAGTGTCAGCACACCAAAGCTGCCGGTCCGGTGGCTTACGTCATTTTCAAACATTTTGAATAAATGAAGGCTGTCGCTTTGGTGTGTAGACACCATAAGGACAATAAAACAATTGAACTTTGCGTTAATTTTCAATATTCGAATAGATGCCTAATTTTAGGACAAGAAAATTAGATTTAAGTAAGGACATGATGTTACCAGTAACACCAGTTCAATGCGGGAGACGTGATTATCATCATCATCATGAACAACCCTTTTTACGACCTTGCTACATGAGCATAAGCCTAACGTTTACAAAAGTGAAGTGATCACTTTACTTGTATTACTTTCTCACATAGAAGTGAAATTGGTCGTACAATTGCTCAAACTCATTTGAATAGATATGTGACGTCAACTGGTTTCATTCTAAGCGAATGGCTCCCGAATACGACGTGATAACATGTTGCTTTATTTCAAGCTGATAAAGTGCGAAAAGTTATTTACCTGAGAATCCTTCCCTCTTTGTCGAGTTGTTGAAACTGTTCCTTAGATAAAGGTGTATTGTTATCGTTGCGTCCGGCTGCTACAATTTGCATTCCGTAACCATGCATGTGAAACGTGTAAGACTCGTTACTCCCGACACCTGAAATATAGAATCATTTTTGTTATTAAAACAAGTCGCTTTTCTTCTGTTTTACGCAAAAGATAAAGAATGTTTACGCTACCAATGTGTTCTATCTTGTCATCATTCAGACGCTTTCAGTTTCAAAGGTTACATTTGCCAATTAAAGTTTCATCTAAGTGTGGTCAAATGTGTCAAGTAAGAAGACAAGAAAACAGAAGTGTCTATTTTTACACCATTCTATCAAATTTCTTTTTCATTTTCCCATCTGGGACATTGAACTGCCTTATGCTAGTGCTAGACTGGCGCTAGCTGCAAGCCCAGCTGCGTTGGAACCAGTCCTAACCCTAGTAACTTACCTTCATTAACTAAAGCGATCTCCAGAACGTCTCCTTCGCGCGCATTCAGTACTTGAACACATTGTGGATCTTTAATGTCCGCTTCCTCACCAACGACACAAAAGACCTCGCGTTTCTCTCTAGGTTTCAACAGCACAGGACTGCTTGGGTATAAGAAGTTCTTTCCATTGATTTGTACGACGCCTGCTTCGTGTAAAGCTGGAAAATATAGATGTATTAATGCAATATGTGCTTTATTACCTCTTACTACTTTACATAGTATTATTTTTAGTTTAATTGATGTATTGAACGATAACTCAAAAACCTAATAGACTCATTGAGTATAGGGTCTGGTTATTAATCCTTTAATACCTCGATCAATATTTCTTAAGAAAGAAAAACCTCTTTACGCTAAAAGGTTTACAAGTATCAATTAATCATTACAACACTATCACTACAACACGCTGCTTTACGCTGCAATTTTGACGTTTGCTCATATTGATATGTAGGCGTATTATAGCAGGTACTTACACAAAGATGCTGGAAAGAAAGGCTTCTTAGGTAGAGCATCGCTTATGTAACGGAAATCGTTATCACTGTCCTCGAACTTGACAATATTCTTATCTATGCCCAAATACTCGGATTTTACGTCGGTAACATGTCCAATGTCTTTTAAAGACTTCAATTCTTGTCCGGTAATCGGTTTTTCGTTCATTTCGTGAACTTTTTTCTGTAACACAATGAAGGTAAGTAAAAATTGGGCGGGGTAAGAAGAAGACACCAAAGTACAGAGAGACCAAAAATTTCTACTAAGTTAAGGGTTGTCTACATTTCAAGAAACCAGCAGCGGTAACAGTTATATTATGACAAAGAAAAAAAACTTTATTTAATCTCTTAATCGAAGAGATTAAATAAAATCATTTTCTTGGTAAGTTTCTAAGTAAGAAATTCTTATACTAAATTATCTTAGTACAGCTAGAGATTATAAACCAAATATTTTATTGATATTGAGATTATTGAGAATAGAAACTCAGTTTGAACATAAATTTTCTAATACTCACCTCGCTATCCAACATCGACGTATAATTAAACCCTGAATACAGGAACATAGCATGCGCATGCAAACCGGCGCATGCGCCTTCACCTTGCGCGTTTATCCAATATCCGCCATTTTCTTCCGTTGCGCGTACTACTACATCCATTCGCTCTCCTATAACCAAGAAATAAAAGAAATTAATGTCTAAATACTAAAACGGACAAAGAACACTAGAATCACTTGTCACTATACTAGAATCTATAAAATAACAAGTGCCCTTTTAGTATTTAAACATACAAATCAATATTATATAATTTAAATGAGACTCTTGAAAAATGTGAGAGTTATTTCATTAGAACACGTTTGACGAGTGATTGCTTATGACAATTTGATTTCCGTGACAAATTTTGTCTTTCACCTTTCTTTTTTATTGCCCAAAGCTATCGCCAGCAAATTAAAATATCAATAAATATTTTTGCCATAGATACATTCTATAGGTATATACGTACGAGCAAAATCTCAGGTGTCTAACAATATTAATTAGAATATAGAGTCAAAGTAGAGTCATTTCTTTAAAAATC
The DNA here is from genome assembly GCA_947563765.1 of Anarsia innoxiella. Lineage (NCBI taxonomy): Eukaryota > Metazoa > Arthropoda > Insecta > Lepidoptera > Gelechiidae > Anarsia > Anarsia innoxiella. Next base: position 3,744,962 of record OX387396.1, on the reverse strand, counting down.
TTTCAACATCATATTTCTTCCATTTCACTAACATTGCCTACCTATTGTTAATGATACTAACATTTCTTTTCTTCATTTTCTTCTTAATTAGGGCTTTCACGCGTTCGCGACTAATTTCTACTGTTCAACAATATTTTGGCCGGAATTGATCAAACAATTAGCCGCTACTATTAGGTTTATTAAGAAAAATTTGACAAGCTTTTATTTATATTGCTATTCATATTAATTTGACCCGAGACGGAAATCGCAAGTGCATACGATCCCTTAAAAAAAAAGTAAGTAGGTACATTAAAGAGAATGTTAAAGAAAGTGAAACGTAAACAGAGAAACCGGTCGAGATGACCTTAAACTCGGCAGCGGCGGCGTATTGAAAGACATTGCGGATCGGATGGGAGAAAACTACGTCCGGTGAATGTCAATAAGAAAAGTTTATTTTTCTTGTAAAAAGTCCAATTATTTATAATAAAAAAAATGATATTTCTATTATGAAACTTCTTCTACATATAATCATACTAATATCTATATCGATCATATTTCAGTTAATATTATTATGTATTTTCAGTAAAAAGTAACACTTTAATTAAATCATTCCTAAACTCAATTAAATATTGTGATATACATTCACAATATTTAAGTAATTTTTTGAGTTTTTTCACACACAAAAATTCTCATGAAATTAAAGTAAGTCTAGCTAATCTAGGTCTTAGTCTTTTATTTTAGCGTAAATATGCTTTAAAAACAAGAGTAAGTCTTTAGAGAAAAACGGTCACCTTTCTCCTTTCTCTCACTCAACACAAACGCTCTAAGTGAAAGATGGTGAGATAGTTGTCTCTTTTACTCTCATAAGAGCAAGAGCAGATAAGGTATATGTTACAGGTTGTGTCGTTAAAAGTACTTGCGGTTAATAAGAAAACGATACGTGCTTTCCACGTGTTTGTGTTTTCACTTTAACTATTTAAAATGTGTTAATTAATCAGTCTTTGGTGTTAACAACAATGTTATTACTATTATTATTGCTTAATTGTTCGGCAAAAGCTATGAGAACTTTGGTTAAAAGATATTTAACATGTTTCAGTTATCAGTCAAGCTAGCTTAAACAATGTTTGATTATTGTCATAACCAAAAATGTTTTATAAGTTTGATATTTAAGTTATCATTTTCCGTTTTCTCGCCGAAAAAGCAAAACCATATAATCTTGTGAGCACAGATAAATTATTATTAAAAAATGAAATTAATGGAAAAATCTTCAATAAAAATTCAAATATAAAATACCTTATAATTATTAAACAAGTAGGTATCCAGTTACTCTCTCTAAAAGACGAAATAGTCCAAATTATTTAAATTACACATTGCATAAGTGATACGATATTATGGAACTGACCACGAGAGAAGTACCTACTATAATTACGTTTTGGTGAAAGTAAATCATAATAAAAAAAACATTAGATTATACTGAGATCTACACAAACTGTCGATTAACCAGCAGGAACAGGAATTAGAATGTACTAGTACAAAAACATATCTTGCAACTAGTTGGAGAAATTATCGTTAGATCCATTACTCTTCTAAAATTAGTAATCAAGTTTCAAGAATCAAGAAGATCGTACGATGTTTAATTAATCGATTACTTTAACCAGCTTTTCTGCAACTATTTAATGTAAAGATAAACAACAACAAAAACACCAGAAAAAACAAACACACACGACTGTAAATTTCATTTTCATTACTTTTCCTTTCTAGAGGAAAATACTAAATAGAGTACATAAATCTATAGACTTTTTATAGGCAGGCAGTTTATAATAGAGTAGGATTGGATAACTTTTACAGGAAGATATTTTTATGAGTTAAACTATTATTACAGTTGAAAATGTATCCATACAAGAAATTGGCTTTATCATAAGTGCACGGAAGCATTAATAAACTTCCGCGAGGTAATACTATATTTAGTGATAGAAATGATTCGCAATTTCCTAGGTAGCTCATTAAAGGGCGCTATAGAACGTTACGTAATTATTGTAAACTCTTAGTTTTAGTTCTACTACGTAGTTATGTAATGTCTTTACAATTATGCGCTCCATGGTGCTAATAGTGCTTACCTACTGTTGGAGATAGAACGTAATGATAGAGGCGACGATTCAGTCATTAGATCGCGGAAACATTTTTGCGGTTCGCATAAATTCTCTTTTCGAACATAATTTGTTTTACTTTCTATGTCTTTACATTGTAATTACTGTAACACGTTTATTTTCTTTTGAATTTGTTTGTTTTTTGGAAACTGATTTCTATTTCTATTCATAATCACGGAGGTTTGATTTGATAGCAATATGCCCGTTTACAGAATATGAAAACAATTGTCTTTTCTACCTTAAACCAAAGATGTTCTTAACACGTTGGCTGCCATGAATACCACATAACAGACAACCCTATCAGAACTATGCGGCCATCAGCATCGCCAAAAGGATCAAATTTAACTATTTCATTCAGGTTATTGTTTTATACGTGACTTATAAGAAATATTCTTGGTGTAAATCTTGTTCTTTCGAGTGAGTAAGTCTTTCGAGTGAAATAAAAGTATAGAGATACTATATTTACCTGGATATAGCATTGCGGTCTTTGCAGCAACTGGCTTCACAGGTCTACTATCAGCAGCTATCACAAGCATATCATGGTTTTCAATGTTCATTGTGATTGGGCACTCGATACCAACAGCATTGATCAGCCTCAAACGATGAGCATAGCCTGGCATCATGAATAATCTGAAAAAATATTTTCGTCAATCAGGATTAGCTTCATCGAACACAAAATTATGAAGAAGTTTTCTTTGTTGCTGCATTATATCGTCATCGTTGAAACAAACTCAAATCAATTAAAAAAGGGACAACTGTTTTATATGTAGTAAGGATGGTAAATTGCAAGTAGAAGCCAAGTATTTATAAGGTTTTCATTAAAAAATACAACAGCTTACGGCATTAAGTAACAAAAATGGGATAAAAGTAACACAAATAGCAATTTCACTCGTTTAAAATGTCACTGATGATAAAAAGTCATGGCGGATGAGGAGAGAGGCCTTTGCCCAGCATTTGGGATACAAATGGCTAGATTAGATGATAGATGACATGGTATAATGAACGCCTGTTACAATTTTCATACTACCGATTTGTCACAGGTTGATTGTAAACAAATGATCTGAAAAATATTCTATTCCTTACTTATAATCATCTCTGCCGTTTATAACAAGAGCATCTGGTTTCGCCCGACTCAAGTCATTCAGGCTACCCGTCAATAATTCAGGGAATTTCGCTGCAACCATTAAAGTATGTTCCATGCTTCTATCATAGTCATACAAAGATGAATGAGGTTCTAGTGGCTGAGGTTGGTTCACTATTAGAGATCCATAAACACCGTCGCTTTGGTGAGTCACTGCGGAATCAAATTATGTAAATCGTTAACTTTTTAATATAAATTGCTAAGTAATTATGTAAAAAAAATGTATATGAATATGTATATGGATCATTTCAGACAATGATTTTGAAATAAATTAAGCAAACACATAAAATACTTATATAACACACACAAGCTGCCAATTCGTAGAATGAATTGAGGTTATAAGGTTAAAGTATTTTGAGTAAATATAAAAATATTTTCTTAACTACTTTTAGTATGCTAAATGTCAATATTATTGCAAAATACTGAAACCTTAAATGCTGATTGGCGTGACAATATTTCATACAATGAAGTAAGAGAAACATATTAAATAATTAGGATCTTGGTCTGAAAAATTTATTGATGATGACTGAGCTACTGACTGAGTCAGTGCATTAGCTGACATTGAAATAATTTCAACAATAATAAACTAAGCAAATCTACGTGTGAATGCACTAAGAGAGGACTAGTTACACAATCAAATCTCAAGGTTTAAAATAATTGCAAAACTAGTTCAAAAGTAGCTTCTAGCCTCTAACCTTCATTTTATAAAATCAATTTCTAAATTTCCTTTAACCAGGGTAAACAGCTTCGTACTTGTACAAAACATTATACCTTCAATACTCGTAGGTTTCGTACTTTGCTTGTACTATATAGTTTTAATAATGTACGAGAGGTAATGTTTTCCTCTTCATGTTTGGTAATAATTTGTTGCTTTTTAAGAAAGTAAATAGATACAAAACTTATTGTATGTAAATTTTTATCCATTTGAGCTACCATAATTCATATTGGGAATATATAATTTACATAAGTACTTAATTTAATATTCGGTCATTTTTACAAAAATACTGAGATAATTTCTCATGTGACTTACCAGAATCCGAATGATAGAAGAAAGTACCAGGCGAAGTGGCAATGAAAGCATATTTGTACGTGGATCCATAAGATATAGGACATTGTGTTACCATAGGCACACCATCCATATAAGGAGTTCCTCTTTGCTCCACGCCGTGCCAATGCATAGCCATTTCCTGATCAGGTACTTTGTTTTGTACTTCAACTACGATCAAATCGTTTACACACACATGTATAGGAGGTCCTGGGGTCATGCCATTGATGGTGATACCTGGTTTTCCATCTTCTAAAACCGTCGGCTCTATTTTGAACTGATAGTGACATCTTCGTGGTTTCACGTTGAATTTGCAAGGTCGGTAACACGAAGTTTCTGTGAATTTAATATTCCTATTTGTGGTGATGTTGCATAACGTATAGGTCTCTAGTGTTTGCCAATAAACAAATACCAAAAAACAGTCCAATAACTCATAAATAACATGTTTGTATTTGTTATTTATGAGTCATTGGACTGTTTGTGCTGATTGTTATTGAACTGGAGAGTGGACATTGAAATCAGATCTTACTTTATCTATTAATATAAAACTCTGCTCTACAACTATAACCACAGCTTCTGTTATAATTTTCTCTTTGTGTTTTGTTTCATATTACCAAAATATAAATGATTTAGGTATTTCATAAATATTAAATAAAACAATATTTTGAGTAGGTTATTGTTAAGATTATGAGCCTTCTTACCTGAACCCTTGGTTATATCTTCCAGCAGCATGTTAGAGTTTGTCGGCAGAAAGCTATCAACAGATGCCTTTCCATTATTGCTGATATTTGAGACAACAATCATACAAAAGACGAGCAGCTTCATTTTAATATTTTAAGTCAACTTCAGAACATTTAAGTACGATATTGTTGAACTCTATTTTATAAATCCATGATACAGAAACGTCAACAAAGATTAATCTTTTTGATTTTCACTAAGAATTTATATAATGCCCTTACAAATATAAACATTGACTAAGAATTGTGTTTATGCAAAATTTTAAGCGGTCAAAATCAGAACGCGCTATATGCGCAAGCGCACCGAAGAGTCGAGTACAACTGGCGAGTGTAAGGCTTTGTGGGTTTCACCGGCGAACAAAAAAGTGATGGTGATTCCATACGTGACCAAGCTGGACGGAATAAAGACATTGAAAGTCCGAGTACGCTAAAATTAATATTAGGTTTGGTAGAAATGAACTGAATTTATCAATATCATTTGGCATTCGTCAGTGTCATAGTGGCATGCAAAATTGACAAGTACGATTTAAGGGTCATATATAAATAAATAAAAACTCTCTGGAAATAAGATAATTATATTTGATTATAAACGGTTTTAACGGGAGAAGTTGTTAAATCCAATTAAATATTATACTGTCTCTATGATACGAGAATTTTTCACTTTACAATCGAATCGCCATATTAATCGTTTTGATTTTACTGATGTTTATTACTTAAGTGAAAGGTTGCGTGATTGTATGATCTTGCTGGTCTCATAATTACGCTATCGGTCTAGAAATGGATCTGTGATTCGGTAGTCCACTCGGTCTAAAATAAACTCAGCCAAATGGGACGATATGCCACTTTTAAAAACGAAAAGTATTTTCCAGTATCCCCTACTTACCTATTCTATATTTTTCTCCTGTCTGTATTTTCAATGGGATCACAATCCAATTAAATTGCACAGGACTAGGTTACAAAGGGTTACAGGTTTTACTGCTCATTGAAGCAAAACATTCCAGAGCATGTTTGTTATTGCAATAGATCTTTTCTCAAATATCAACCGGTAAAGTCTCAATTGCTGATTTCTGAGGTAAGTAAATAGTATTGCTAAGATATTTTATTACCAAGTTACAAAAGTTATTTCACTACTTCTACTGCTAAAAAGTGAATGTTTTTTTTTCATAATGTGATGATTTTGATCGGCATACATATTTTTTTAGTTCATTACCGTGGTAGTGAAATGGTGACTTTTTAACTCTATATTTCTTTTCTCTGGCTTGTTTATAATCCGACTAAGGTAATAATATGTATTTATATCCAAATGGTATATAGGTATATATAGGTATAAAATTTTTAGTAATAAAATTAACCCTGAATTTTGTGTTACAAACCGGAATTTCAGTGAAGATAAAGATTCTTGCCAAACGTTCATGTTTCCAAACATGGAACTAGCCATTCTCCTTTCATCGTAAGTCAAGGTTAATACATTTCAGTAAATACGTTACTAAAATTAAAACCACGAGTGGGGCTCCCCTGAAGTATAAAATTTAATACCTACTAACCATAATAGTAAGCCAGCATATCGCTGTTTTCATTTCAAGTTGAAACCAAAAAAACACTTGACACTCAGAATAATTTTATTGCATTTAAGTTTCTACTTTTCTGGGCTTTGTAAGAAGAAAAGGCTAGCACCTAACTACTAAATACAACGTGTAGAGAAAGCATCATGTCATCCATTACAGTCATATCATGATGTGACTTTCATCGTGTTTTTACTACAACTAATAGCATTTACACCTACTACATACGAATTCTTTCAATCAAATTAGAATTTGACTACAGTTACGAATTTAAACATAGCTTGAAGAGTGCTAGCGAAAGTGTAAATGTTAACCGGAATTATATCAGCTGCAAGAATCTCTACTTTACGCTGAGCAAGTAATAACATGACGTATATTTTCTTCTTCTCCGATACATCAAACTTTTCCCAGCCACAACTATACACCGCTGTCTCAAACACTTCAGCTGCATTAACCAATCTTTGACATAGAAAACAATACAAAAAGAAAACCAAGAAACAATAAACCAAGATTGGAATAAACGCAAGCCATTCTTGCAGCGGCAAGTATAAAAATAAAGTGATACAAATTGCGTTGGATGCAAAGTCGATTCCTATTGGTTTGCTATACAGTTTTTTCAACTTGTCTATCATGTCCAGAATATACACATGTCGTTCTATAAGCGAAGGCAGTTTCTCTTTCACATATTCGTTGGTAATGTCTGGAGCGTCAAAAGCCATTATCTCCTCAGATAGAAGCAAATACATAGCAGAAGTATGATCGATGAAAAGAAGTAGCAAAGCTTGATAGTTCAGTACCACAGACATAATGCTCACTTCTTGTAAACCCAAAATCGTCATACAAATCTGACGATTCGGTGTCGATGTGAGCGGCTCCAGTCCTTAAACAAAAAGGGAAGTATGAAACACTTAATACACAACTTAATTCCTGTAAGATCTGAATCTTTTGTGAGAGACATAAAAAGCAAGCCAAAATACAGACGAACTTTATACTGACCTACACAGGGTGTCATAGAAAACTCATTCTCGACACTCATTCGATGCGGCAAATAAATAAAAAATGCATCACCATAATTGAACCCATAGAAAATTAAAACTATAATCTTAATGTTTCTTAACAAAAGTTCATGTTTCTTTTGAAATTTCACCGAGGTTTTTGCGAGGTCATCGTTTTGTTTCATTTTCTTTATCACGTATCTAAGTAAAGGTCTGAAGAAATAAAACATATATTAATAAAACACAGCAAATAATGTATGATAAATAGTTATCTATAATAATTAAAAAATGAGGATGCTCGAGAGATATTATATCTTACATAGCATAGGTATAAGCAGTCAGACCGCCTCCTTGTATGGACGTTAACAATTGAAAACCGCCAACGATCCTGAACGATTAACTTAGATAATTTTCACGAAACGCCAAATAACGAAGGCGGCAGATAAAATTCTTACTAAGAAGCTATATCTTATAGGTACTTCTTTAGTATTTGTAGAAAAAAGAACGCGAAAACAAATAAACAAACCTTCTTGTAAGATACCAGTAACTGATGTTGAATATAAGCATTAGTAGAGAAATGTTGACGTAGCTCTTAATGAAATCACCAGCACCTTGAGCGTGATACATCTGGTAGTTGAGGTTGCCGACTCCATAAACGTAAACCAAGAATGACAGGTGGATAATCCAGAATGGTGCTAGAATAAAACTTGCATTATTAAATCGCCACTACCTTATAATAAATCTTCATCATGATAATATGTCATAAAGAAGAGGACCAAGATTATCTTGGTAAAGGATTGTAAGCTATTCGTCTTACTAATTGTTCCCAACTAAACTAATTAGATAACTATCGACCACAATGATTTTGTTATTGCTCTGAACTTAATAACTGTTACATATAATATGGTTTACAAAATCTGGCACATTTCCACAGCAAATTTTGGCATGCTGAAGTGCTGTAGCCTCAGTGATAAAATTGTAACCTACTATAAAATATGCCTTCTAACAATTTCGCTGTGCCATTATTTGGTCATTGGACAGAAGCTCTCAATGTTATTGATTTTCAATAAGGAAATTCCGAAAAATAAGCCATAATACCAACCAATTACGCTTATTTTTTCTTTGTGCAAAGAAAACCCTGCAATACTGGGAACGGTGTTTATAATTCCAAGAATATTGTCTACAGTGTTATATGTGAGTCTCTTCTTTAAGTGCAAGAAAATATTTTTGAAGAAATTCATTTTCGTCACAACACGGCTGCTGAGGAGTAAAAATGAAATTACAAATTGAAAATGCAAAAGAAATAAATTCTGAAAGCAATTCATTTTAATTGTCAGTTTATAATTACGATGTATGCTTGTAATTTGACCTGTTACCTCCTTTGAAGTCGTTCGGAATTGTCCGTAACAGAGTAATGTGGAATTAATTTCACTTACAAGTGTAACGAAAACGAGAGTAGGTAATGGTGTAATTTTGAAAACCGCAGTATTGTTACATGGACCTTTAAGAGCAAGTATTTTAAAAAAGGCCACTTAGGAAATGCCTACAAAAGAAGAGCTAAAGCCCATAATTTAGATTAGAACCACTGCGATTATGCATAGAACCCATAATCTAACTTTCACTTCCTTTACAGTACTTTGTACAAACTGACAAAAAGGAATAAATATTTGTATTTGAGTAGAATTTCGCAAAAGAAATATTGAAAAAAGTAAATTATGTATCATTACAAAATTGTAGTCTAGGCGTCTATACGTTGTTATTAGCATCCAACTTGTGATTAAAAAGGCAAAGATCAATACGTGACAATTTTCTGGCCTGTATTTAAAAAGTGTAGAGTAATAAATAATTAACATCTATTCACCCCTTGATACCTTTACCTTCATCTATTTTACATTAAGTAAGTATTTGATGCCTTTTGACGGCACCTCTTCTTTTGGGTTTTCATAACTGGCATTTTGTTTGTCTACTATTTTAACTATTTTTATAGGTATTTTACAGTTTTTACTTACCTACCCTTATTTGTTTTACATACAGTTTTGTAAAGTTTCATTAAGATCTGTTCAGTAGTTTTTGCGTGAAAAAGTAACAAACATAGATCCATAGGCACAAACATTTAGATTAATTATAAATATTAATAAGATTGAAATGTTTTTGCGAAGGCAGACGACGAGGTCGAGAATAGCAAATAAAGTTTTAAGACATCTAATGGAAGTTTCTGATACTAATAAAACTACGAAACCTTCCATGTCTTTAATGGTAGACAAACTGCTCACAGCCGCCGATAGAGGTCTCTTTCTTTATTACTCAAGCAATTTCATAGATGGCGCTTACGTGTCCATTTATATTTTAACATCACTTGATTAGTTATTTAACCTGGAATTAAGGCCAACCTTTCAAATGCTGAGAAATCTGCAGGTAGTCATTACATCATTTGTGGTCGTTTAGATATGTTTTTCTAAATTTTTGATAACTATTATAATGTGGGTCCTTGAACTAAGCAACAATTATGTTTATCAACTTTCTCTTCGAGTAATGTTATTGTCGTAGAAAATATAGACTCGTATTTATCTATCTATGTTTATGAATCCACTTCTTTGATTCACTGTACCCTTTGTCATTGTCTGGTTTTTACGTTAGTCATCCTAAAGTTCAAATTACTGCTTTATTAGATAAGAGTATGTAGGTGGAAAATTGTTCTGACAGAATTTCAAATAAAACGAATCATAAATGCTCGCATGTCATATAATTTATCAAGCAACAAATTGACGAGCGTTATTTATGAGCAAGCATAACATTAACAGCACTATCGTCATTTTAATCATTTTAAACAGTAAAAATATTCATAAATAGACTTCTTAAATACATTTTTGGTAACTTTGAACTTATAATATAATATTTAATTTAATAATCTCTTGTAGGAATTGTCTTTAAGGCAGTTAAAGCTTTAAGTGACACTGTGGTATACCGGGAAGGCCCGGCAAGGCTCATGTCAGCTGTGCTCCCCGCTGACGCTGCGAACTCTTCGAATTAACTCCTCAACTCTTCTGTAAGGACTTTGACACCTCTCGGGGTTAGAGTCAATGAGGTAGGGTGTAGCTTCGTTCTCTTTTCCCTCGGGTGTATGTCGGCCACTCGAGCCATCTGCGCCGACTCTATGCAGAAACGGTTCAACATCTGGTACTACAGGAGCAGATACCACCACAGCCTTATTTCTCTCTTCAGCTGCCATTCTCTCTGCCTCCTTCTGTCGCAGCCACACGGGTGAATGTACGTAAATCTTTGGTCGTTCTCTAATAGCGTTGCATCTCTCTAAATCTGGTCTCCTGATCGGCACTGGAGGTCTATACGCAGCTGGTATAGGCACTCCTCGTCCCAGTATCGTACAGATGAGACCTTTGAGCGCTGCTCGGAAGTCCTTCAAATGATAGGCATAGAGCAGCGGGTTGATTGCAGAATTGAGATGTGAGACGATGATGCAGACGTAGGTAAGAGGGTTTGGAATGTCGAGTTCTGGAAGGAAGGTTTTAATGGCGTTCATGGTGTAGAGCGGGATCCAGCAGACTATGAAGAAGAAGACGATGATGGCGAGGTTCTGTGTGGCTTTGACTTCTCGTTTTTGCGCGGCACCGAGCACACGCAACATTGTACCGCTGGCGGCACGCCCCCCACGCCCCTCTACCGTCATAACCGAGCTCATCTGAAATAGAAATCATAAAACGTTTTACGTATGAAACTTACTTTATACTCATAATATCCATTTCATTGTTCGCTTGTAATTAACTAGTATACCCGCATCGATAACATTTTCCTTACGTAAAACAACGAATAGGTTGCCAATAAAGATAAACATCCACGTTACATAGAAATATTTGAAAATATTGTAATTCAACAAGCATCTCCAGGGAAATCAAGTGGATATCAATAACGGAGCATGGTTGTCTTCACTACGAGTTTTAAAAGTCAAGGTACAATAGCTGTGATAATGGGAAATACTTTGAGGATAACTGGTTGAGGAAAATCGATCGACTTTGATAAACAGTATGCGCTTCTCATGATAATTTATCTGTGGGTCAGATTGTCAAATGAGTTGCATTGCGTATGAGGAACCAGACATATGAGAATGTGGCGCTACATCTACTCTCTTTTCATCGATAAATGTCTCTATTGTTTCGTTTTATCTTATTTTTAATTTGCAAAAAATAAGCAGAAACAAATGACATTGAATAAATCATTCAGAACAAGTTTAGCAAAAAAAGATGGTAAAAAAAATGTTTTTATAACATTCATCAATTTGCCAATGTAATCTGAGAACCAATAGTAACTTTAAGAAATGTAAAGGAACTAGGACAAAAACATCATTCGAATGGTACAATAGATAAAAGATGATCCATCTTATAAGTACGAGTACCTACATACCTAAGTAGGTAAGTAAGTAGGTATAGTGCATAATTGATCCCGCGTAGGTACTGTATTAATAAATAAATACAATAGCACAACTACTACATTATAATGGTAAATTATTGTTGCATTAATACCATTATACATAATTTACTGAATTGCATTCTGCCTTCTTCTTGTAGTGGACATTTAGATAAAAAGGATTGCTTATTCGTCATTCTAAAAGCAATTTTATTGCAATATAATAAGCTAGATACGAATAGATCAGCATAATAACTTCCAAAGAAATATTGCCAAAAGAATTACCTATGACTCTTATTAAAAATCCATAACTTTGTTTTTGTAGTTACTCAACTCTTGCAAGTACTTAGTAATTAGATGACTCATCCCAAGTACCAGAAAAGGTTCATTAAAGTATTTATCCATTAAATATCGTGCAACTTTTCAGATTTTTAACCCCCGAAGCATAAAGACGGGTGTTATTAGTATGATGTGTGTCTTTGACATAAACTCCCGAAAGTGTGAAGCTATTTCAAATGTTTCTTTTGTTTGATAGTTGATTTAAATGAGCGTAAAAATTAAAATAAGATTATTTAAGATAAGGGAAGGGTTTGAAAGTGGGGATGATCAATCGAATTGCCTAAGTTGGGTATCAAATGAATGGAAATGATTCGTACATTGAAAATTAGTCCATGGTTTTTTAAATTAAAGATTTTAGCAATGACAGAATCAATTACAAGAATATTTATTATCTATTTTATTAGTTATCTGTTCAACTATAACTCACCTGTTTCACAACAACTCGATAGATGTGAGCATAGAAAGCAGCGAGCAGCACACTCGGAGTGACAATCGTTGCGAAGTACAAAAACAAAAGGTAGTTGTAGTCCATGACTTCGACGAAGTAGCACCCTGGGGCGCTGTCCACTGCTGCGTGCCAACCGAAGAGAGGCAGCAGACCCACTACTGCACCAGCGACCCAGCACACAGAGATTATCACTGGAAAGAAAGAGATGGCGGTAGATTAGAAAATTGAGAACACGGGCTTAATCACAAAATGAGCTGGATGGTTAAAGGAGTATTCGGTATAAGTTCCAAATGTCAAAGTTGTTTGTTATCACGATTCAAATCATCTGTTAATACCAAACGTAGCTTATTACAATTTTATATAATTTTTCAATACTTAATCTATACAGTCAAGTAAAATAACTTTAGGGGGAAATAGTTTGTAAAACTATCAATTCAAATGTAGGAAATACAGGGAAAAATATTCGTATGTTTCACAGCAAAAAAATATGTAATCGCGACTTACGCACACAATGAATCAGGCAGAATATCCATTGCTAATGTTTTGCATGATTGTATAGATCGTCCTACTAAATAAGGTAACATAAATTCCATTCATGGAAATGGGACAAGATTTTAAGATAAGATATTTTTTATTTGGCACACAAACATGATAAGCGCTGAGATCGGTAAAATCACATTTTGGAAGAAAGTAAACAATATAATAGGTTGGGGAAAAAGTCTTTTCGCATATAGTACCTATGTATGAACTTGTATTAAAATCTCTTTGGCTATACCATTTGTATCTGGCTGGTTTTGGTATCATTAAAAAGTTTTAATTTTAAAGAAGGCACTTCCAAATTCAAATTAGGAATTTGTGTGATTTTCATTTGTTATTGTTGTTGTTAAAATGAGTGAATCTAAAGAAGAAATTCGATACATTTTAAAATTTTACTATAAAAAAGGTAAAAATGCAACTCAAGCCGCGAAAAAAATTTGTGATGTTTATGGACCTAATGCAATATCTGTGAGAGTAGCGCAAGTTTGGTTTAAGCGTTTTCAAGCCGGAAATTTTGATATCAAAGATGCATCTCGCTCTGGTCGCCCTGTTACGGACAAAATTGACGCCATTTTTGAAAAAGTGGAGCAAGATCGGCATATTAGTAGTTACGATGTAGCTGAAGAACTGGCAATTGACCACAAAACGGTTTTGACTCATTTGAATAAAGCTGGGTACACTAAAAAGCTCGATATTTGGGTGCCTCATGAGCTCACTGAAAGAAACCTAATGAACCGTGTACTCATTTGTGATTCTTTATTACGACGTAATGAAACCGAACCATTTTTGAAAAAGCTGATAACTGGTGATGAAAAGTGGATCACATACGACAAGAACGTGCGAAAAAGATCGTGGTCAAAGGCCGGTCAAGCTTCACAGACTGTGGCAAAACCCGGGTTAACTCGCAACAAGGTAATGCTGTGTGTATGGTGGGATTGGAAGGGCATCATTCATTATGAGCTGTTACCGCCAGGCAGGACCATCGATTCAGAACTGTATTGCGAACAATTGATGAGATTGAAGCAAAAAATTGAGAGAAAGCGGCCAGAATTGATCAACAGAAGGGGTGTGGTTTTTCACCATGACAACGCTAGACCTCACACATCTTTAGCCACTCAGCAAAAATTACGAGAGTTTGGCTGGGAGGTATTAATGCATCCGCCGTATAGTCCTGACCTTGCACCTTCAGATTTTCATCTGTTTCGGTCTCTGCAGAATTCCTTAGGCAGTGTCAGGTTAACATCACGAGAGGACTGCCAAAACCACTTGTCGCAGTTTTTCGATCAGAAGCCTCAAAAATTTTACAGCAATGGGATCATGTCACTACCAACAAGATGGCAAAAAGTTATGGAACAAAATGGCACCTACATACTTTAGTCAAATGTAAATAAACTATAAAAAAAAACTTTTTGAATTTTCATATAAAATACGAAGAAACTTTTTCCCCAACCTAATGATAAAGTCAACGAAAGAAACTCCAAATGCAAAAAAAATATTACAGTTTTAAAACGATTTCTGTTACAGTATTTTTCCCATAACAAAGTGTTTGTTTACTATTTTTTTACGAACGACGGAAACGAAGTCGCTTATGTAGTTGATGTTGCTAGTAATCTTGTTCGTTTGTCTGTTACCTGTTACAGCAAAGGCCTATAAACAGAAGCGTTTGAATTACTTTTAATATAATAAAAAACCACGTCAAAACTGTAAATTAGAGGTGTTTCGCGCGGTTTGCGTTTTTTTTTATATAAAATTGAACTGCGCCTTACAGTTCAGCCGCTAATGCATTAGAGAGCAACATATTTCATAGTTAGTCGTTACTTTTCCACTGCTAGGTAATGGTCTCTGTCTTACCAAATACCTTTAATAAAGCGTTTAGGAATTACACTGTTTGTAATAAATCCAAATTAAAAACCTCTCCGCTCCATAAACGGTTGTGGTAACAGTTTCATGTTTGTACCTTAAACTGTGACTCGACCCATTGTTAGTTTCAGTTGAACTAAGGGAGTTTATTAAACAATCTTCTAACAACACGTTTGTTCTTTGGCCTGCTAAGAATTTAGGATATCTTCCTACGTCGCATCATTGTTATGTGCGTCTGAATAATACCTATTCGCGAATGCTTGAATGCATTTTATGCCATAGTGTCTATAGCGTGGGAATGGGAATGGTAGAAATTTTTTTTTCACGGCGTTTTATACAAGTTACTTAGATTTGTAAGAAAACACGCTATGTGCTTAAAAATTAGCAGAGTAATGTTTACATATGTAGGTAGATATTATAAAACGCAAAAACAAAATACGTTCCTTCATTTTGTTTTAACGCTCCATGGACTGCGGACAAGGTTGCAAAATGAGATTTATTGTCGTCCCAATGTACCATTCACTTGACCGAAGTTTGAAAACTTTTGGAATTATAATTAAATTTTCGATTTCGAATGTCTTTAATAGTATCTAGTCATTTTGAGTTCACTTATAATTGCGTTTTTTATCACCTCGTGCGATCATTAATGTTATCAATCTTTAACGATAATATTCACGTACATAGGTGTACTTCTTTCCACAACATTAAATTCATAGAAATACTTAGACCTCTTCCAAACCTTTAAATTAGGAGTTCAATAAGAAAAATTGTATGAGTGTGTTTATCATATGAATGTAGCACATGCCCTTGACAATGATAATTGCATAGAAGCAAATGTTTTATCAAATAGTACCTATTATGAGAACTGTCGCTTTGTGAGACCTATTACTAAGTTTTGTTCAATAACAATCATTTGTTTTAACCATTATCTTATCTTACAACGCCTACACAATAAAATGTAGGTACTTTTCGTGGTCACTATCAACGAAATTATTAAAATGCAAAAATATTTTTGGTAAAATCACCATAAAGTTACTAATGTACGAGTTTAAGAAGCATTTGCAGTAAAGGGCTATTGTATTCCTGATTAAACAGATCAACGATATTGTCGAAATGAATTCGGATATCGAAACATCCGCCATCTTCCTCGTAAAAAGGAAAGCTCGATTTTGTCGTTTATAGCTTTCTTACTTTCCAATTTACTCTTGTAAACATCCTTACATTTCGGACAAAGCTGAAACTTTACCTTTTTGGTCATAACGTCAAGTAGGTACTCAATTAATATTCTCAAAATACGTAGGTAGGTAGGTCTGTGAGGTAGGTACGACGATTTACTAATTCAGTAAGACTTTTTTACTCGTACTCAGCGCATCGTCCTTGTTGCCATTTGTTCGCTTGTCATAAAAGCAACAAAACGATATTTACTTTAATTCCGATAAAATGGTATCATGGGCGCACGTTTAAACAATCATGTTTCAATCACGTTTTGGCAGTAAAGTCATAATTAAACGCAAATATGAAGTCACATACCGACGGCTACCACCTATGTGGCCAGTATCTATTATGTAGGAAATATTTAAGGCAGCTGTGTGAGATACCTATTGTGCCGATCATACACGGTACCGAAAAGGTGACCTAGGTAGGTATGCCTTCGCTGCTCAACCGACGTGTATGGGGACGTTCCGGTGTACCGCAGTGTCACTCGAAAATATAGATTATCGGTCTTGCGCTGATCGCCTGCACAGGCTCAAAATCTGCACATATCTATTCTCCACCTATTCCAACACACATTGCGATCCATTTGTGCAGACATATCTGCACAGGTGGACCTTTGTGGTGGACCGTAGCGTGAATGACCAGCATCAGGAATCCTACATTTTGTGACAGGTTCTTCCATAAATTACGCATGACCTCCATTATTCTCAGCTAATACATTGTTAAGGAATACGATTCCTCGTGTAAAGAACAGTTATTTATTTTACGTCCGTAATGCTTCATGCGGTTATGGTTTTAGTATTTGTAAAGGGGTTTTGTCTGCGATGCTCACGTCAGAAGAAACTGAGTAATATTCGTGGAAAACCCTTGTGTAAGTTTTATCTTTTGTTTATTATAGCTATTCGGATTTTTAGCTTATTGCATGCGATCATTTCATCTCTCTGCAGTAGTTTTACATATGAACATATGTGTTTTACTGCCAAGGTAACCCACAAAAGTTCACAGTCCTTACTTGAAATAACGTCGCCAATGTTAAATTAATCCGACAATGTCGTGACTTGCTCTTAACTTAGGCATCCGTGTTTTAAAAGTAGGTATACATTTCATTTCAATCAGTATTTACCTTCGTTTTAATACGAAAATGTTATGTAAAACTCTGATGTGTGAAAATTCATTTCCTTTAAAAGAAAATTCATTAATCTGTTGTTACAATTGTATCTAATAAAATCAAAATTTTGCGCTTATTTTTGCTACTCTTATTTAAAATGGACATAATAAAAATCAAAATTGTAATTTTAAGACATTCTTTATTCATGTTTTTATTTCTTAATAGAAATGCAAAATACTTAAGTAATTTAAATAGTAATTCTCAACTGGATAATTTCTTCAAATTTTCAAAATGTATTAAAAGATTGGACCTTGATTAGACCTACAATTTTTTAATATATCCCAATAATTAATATCACATTTAATTTATAAAGACTGGTATTTATTTACATAATGATATGACATATTGCAAAATAAGATAAATTGCGAATTTGAGCGTTACGTTAAAGAAGTTAAAAAATATATTACAAACTAATGCCTTTTAAAATAGGAATTCGAGTTAAACATTATAATAATATCTACTTACATATAAAAAAAAGAGTCAAAATATCTAATATACAAATGGTTTAGTCTGTTAAATAGGTATAATTTTTACTGACCTAAAATTAACTTAAGAATGCAGACCGTAGAATATTCGCACGTAAATTGATAAATTATCACATGGAACCATTTTAAACGAAATCATTGGAGGAAAGACTACATACTTGCTAATATAACAAATAAGTCATAGGTGATGATAAAACTGGTGGGTGAGACCCATCTCTGCAAAACAATGCGCTATAAAAATACACTTCTGGACACCTAAACCGAGCCACCTCGTATGATTGCTTTCTATCGCCCATATCTTAAAAAAAACATATGAATGACCAAAAAGTTTTTATGCAGTTATGTAGCTGTAAGGTTTATCGCATAGTTTATGTGCATTTCGTTCTAAATTTGAACTTAAAAAATGAGTTAATGACCCGAGTCAACCTGAGTGTTGATTTGGCTTAACAACTGAAAATGTCATTTGTTGGAATTTTAAAGAAAAAGATGGTTTTAAACAAAAAATCTTTCAATTAATTAATTGTTTGCCTTATTTAATATCTTGTATGGCCTCCCAAAGCATTAATGATGGCATTCATGCGATTTGGCATCGAATTTATGAGTGTAAAAATTGCATATTGACGAGTGTTTTCACATTATTCTTTAATTGCAATTTTTAGCTCCCGTATTGTTTTTGGGGTTGGATGACGAGACCGAACACGTTTTTTCAACTCGTCCCATAAGTGCTCAGTCGAATTTATGTAGGGACTTCTGGATGGCCAATCAATTACAGTAATATTGTGGTCTTGTATGAAATTTGCGACGCTTTCGCGATGTGTGTGCTCTGGCGTTACCCTGTATAAAAATGAAGTCTGAGCCTGGAAATTTGGCATAAATGTGGTACATGTAGTACATGAAGCTCCAAACATTGGCGTATACAGCGGTCAGCATTTAGAGATGACATCCGAGGCCCAGACACAAACTCAAAAGCAGTTTTGCCTTCTGCGGAAATGCCACGCCAGATGATCCACGACCTACTGCCATTACTTACTCACTCTTCTATGCAACATTGTACAAAACATCTCCCTGCCTTCGATAGACCTTTCTTCTTCCATTATTGCCATAAAACATGATTTTTGTCTCATCAGTAAAAAGCACCTGACCCCATTGTCTTTGCATCCAGCGTGAATGTTGGCGCGCAAACTGAAAGCGCGACATTCGATGAGTTCGCTCTAGTTTGGGCCCATAGGCTGGCTAATGCGGTCTTAATCCACCTTCTACAAGCCTTCTTCTCACAGTACGAGCACTAATATTTACTCCATGGAGGTCTCGAAGCTATTCCTGGATCTGAACCGAAGTAAGTGACGATTTCAGAAACTGGCCGTCATCATAAATCCATTCTGTCGCAACGTTGTTACCCAAAATAGTGTTCTACCTGAACGGTGGTCATATCCCCTAGTCTCTAGGAACCTGTGGTACACTCTTTGTACAGCTGACTGTCGTATATGAAGTTGTATGCTGAAGTTTCTCTGGCTTAAACCAAACTAAAGGAGCGCCACAGGTTGACCAGCTACTTTAGGCAAAGTATCCATATTTTTTACATGAAAACAGTATAAAAATTAACGATAACCACTAACAGAACTTTTTCAATCCACAGTAACAAAAGAATCACTAATTAAAGCTCGTATTTTAAAGTTTTAGTGTTGTTATGGGATTGTACGTAATGAACAACTACTGCTCCTCCTTTGTTTTTTGCGATTACACATTCAAATTTAGAACGAAATGCACATCAACTAGACGATAAACCTATCAACTACAAAACTGCATAAAAACTTTTTGGTCATTCATATGTTTTTTTTTAAGATATGGGCGATAGAAACCAATCATACTAGGTGGCTCGGTTTAGGTGTCCAGAAGTGTATTATAATATTCTTTTTATCTTGAACAAACAGCTATGAAAATTGTATATGACGAAAGATGCCATTAAAAGAGAGAAGATGTTAATAGATCAAGCATTAATTTTCCAATATTGGTTAATCCCTGTCTAATTCTTGATACGATAAAATATCACCTCAAAGAGAACATTATTATTTACGAAAATATTGCGCTGTTTCTCAATTTACAAGCCACCAACTTCAAATATTTGAACAACAGTTCTTACTGAATAAAGTATTATATCCATAAAATTGTGGCTGTTAATGTTGACATCATCACTTATACTTGAAACTAAATTTAATTTCCATAATAAAGGAAGTTTCTGACATGAAAAATACTTCTAGAATAACAACATATATCACAATATGAACTCAGAATGTTGTAGTAAAATATTATCTTTAATTTTCATTCTTAGGTTTCGAGATAATAAAATCAACATCTCCTTATTACAAAATCTTGACTCTATCTTAAGAATTTAGTTAATTACAAATGCAGCAACGACTGCTATCATTATCGCAAGGGTTGGCACACTTCGACTGGCTGAGTTCCGTTTTAAAGATGACTCTGCATATGTTTGTAATAATCCACAAGGTACGGCTTTGCGCATATTAGTAACAGGGCTATTCCTTATCACATAACACTGCATGCCGGGTGTGACGTCGACGGGCTTGCCTTTCACATCTATGGCATTAACGATTGTTGTATTCGTAGTTGTAGTCGTGATGGATGATGCAGATTGTGATGCATCACTGGCTGTGTTCGCTGTAGCATTCACTGTCATGTTCGTTGGTACGAGAGTACCATTCGGTAACATTTCGTATAACACTTTTGATACTGTTTGGTTCTGAGCGGCAGGATCGGTGGGGTTCGCATTGTTCGTAATATTCGTCACGGTGGTTGATGTTGTAATTGTCGTCTGGTTTTGCACACTGTTCTGCGTACTGGCTTGGTCTTGGAGTATGAAACTTGTTATCAATTGGCAGTCTATTCTAGTTTCTTCGTAGTCACCGTTTTCTTTCTTGACACCGAATTTACAAACTTCACCAGGTTGGGGTGTGTAGTTGTGTCCGCCACCGCCGCCGCCATTATTGCGAGTAGCTGCGTATGTAGCTACACCTAAGGTACCAAGGTTCAATAACGCCAATCCAGCTAATAAGGTACCGTATTTACTTCCTGAATCTTTGTATTGGTACACGTAAGTCGGTGGGGTTCCGTGATACACTGGGTAGCTTTGTGCAGGTGCTCCACGAACCGGGGCATAACTGATTTGTTTGGGTGGATTGTAGTGGTAATGGTAATGTACGTTAGTGTTACTTGTTGAGCCTCTGTTTCCTGATATCCCGTTTGATGGAGGATACGCATGGTTACCGGATCCGCCGTGACCTGATTGTCCATTCGAAGGTGGATATCCATGATTTCCTGTATTCCCGTAGCCTGATTTTCCATTTGAGGGGGGGTATCCGTGGCTACCTCCTCCAGGTGAGCCATGATTGTTTCCAGAAATTCCAGGTGAATGCGGATAGCTATGTGACTGTGGATAAGTGTGTGACCCACCACCGAAACCAGAATGGCCTGAAGACTTCGGGTAGGTATGTCGACTACCGCTGCTGCCAAAAGTTTTCCGTGCTGTTGATGGTTCGAGAATAGAAAGCGTTAAAATCGCGCACAACAACGCACAGTTGTAGAGCTTCATTATGCAAGCGGATTATTGACTCAATATAAACACAAACACGCGTCCGCTCTCTGTACTCTTGCGCACTCAACTGTCTGACATGAAGTTAGTCGCGATAAAGTAAAGACGATGACGCGATGCACAATTCGCAGCAACCCAAATTGATGATGTTCACGTTAGTAGCGTTGTTGCCAGTGCATAACCGTGATTCAGCCAGCGCAATGACGTTATGCAAATTAATTTAATTATTTTTAGACCAAAAACAGCCAAAAATAGGTAGAAAATGTAGACAAAAATATTTTTAGAAACACCGTACGCAACGTTCAATCTCAAGGGGTAAAAAACTCAGACTGACCTATGCCCACCCCCTAAGAACTTGGTAGTACGTGAAATGACGCCATAACGTCCTTTCTTTAGCGAAATCGCGTGACTACTTACTGCTTATCCTTTGAATCAGTTTAGGGTTCCCTTTTGTGCTTTGACTAGGTTTATTCTTTTTTTAGTTTGTAAAAGTTAGGTAATATCCAACTCAGGATGAACTTATTACCAGTGATCGGAATATCTTAATGCAGGCCTTTGAATTAGTATGGATAAGACTTTTGTTTCGGATATTTTTTCGGATATTAATTTTTACGTCGGATTTTTTTATTTTGCATTGGTATAATGTTTTTTATGATAGGTAATTTAATTTCGTCGTTTTGGTAACTTCGTCGTTATTAGGTTGCCATTTTTAGTAAGTTCTCTTTGTCAAAAAGATACTTTAAAAAGTATTGTTTATTATTATCGATAATATAAATTTAATAAAAATTAGGTATCCAATATTTTATACTAAATATAATATTAATTTTCGCATAAAATTCACCTGAATAGTATACTCGGACTTCAGGGTTACCATATTTTCATAATATCGTATTTCTTGCAAGATTTATATAATAATGACGATTAGTAATTTGGTTTATTTTTAAAATGTACTTGCTTTTAAATAAAACAAATCATAATAAAAATGCATTTATTACAAAACAGAAACATGATTAACACATCAAAATAGGTAAACAAAAAGGTTCTTATTTTTAATATTGCACAATTAGTACTTTGGTTAGTTAAATAATTAAAACCTTTCAAATTCAATACTTTAGTTTATTTAGTTTTGTTTTTCGAGACTATTTGTGTAGGCATAATATATGAATTTTAACTTGAGATGTGTCGTTAGATTCGTATTTACAGTGAGAGTGATACGGGTACATCAAAATAAAAAAGTATTTTTAAACGCAATCGGATTATATTAAAATAGGTATAATAAAAATTTAGATGCGGGTAACAGAAAACACGCTACTCAATAGTGACGTTATTCTGATTAAAACGCCACACACTACGACGCGCGAGAGACGTTCTTGTATTAAGGCAACCTAAACTACGACGTCGAAAGGTGTTCTTGTATAAGAATTCGCCATGTTGCGAGAGATTAATGCCTCTCGTATAGTACCTAAAATAATAGTACCGACTTACATTTTGGATTTGAATTCTTCATTAAATGACAACTCTGGCTATCGATTAAGGACTCCGATTTTGCTTCTGTGAATTTTATGTGCGTTTGGTGGTCGCTGAATATTTATTTGAAGAATTTTAGGCATAATTGGTAAGTGCTTGATTTCTCATTCTAAAGTATTTAAAACAACGAATGAACTATTTTTCTTTTCTAATGCGCTTACATTACCTACAGATAAATCTAGTAAAAGTTAAACACTAAACATTGTTTTCCTATAGTCTAACTGTCCGAATCAGTAGGATTAATTTACTTCAATTTTTCTATTTAAATACCACACTTTTAGTCTTCGATCAAATTTAAGAAATGTGTGGTGCCGCAAAACGCTCTTTAAAATGGTGTACCTTTGAACGTCCAATGAAATAATCTGTTAGGATTCGGTTTGGTTGGTGTCACTGTCAGCAAAAAATATACATGTTTCTTTTTAAAATTCTCTTGCCTTGAAAACTTTTTAGGAAAACTTTACGTCAGTAATATTATTATTAACGTATTTTTGTTTAATTTAAGTTTATTTAGACATTTTTTTACAAAACATCTTGTGGAAACATACTCGGCAGCAGTGGTGGATTTACCAATGGGCACAGTAGGCCATAGCCTAAGCCGGCAGATTTACAGGGGTGGCAAATTTTTGCCAAAGATTTTTATCTTACAGAAATAAAAAAAACTTCTAAGTATATGTAATTCACACACACACATTACGTCTGTAAATAAAAGATTACTAAACGCCTGTCAAATATAGGTTGGTAAGTACCTACGAATACGAATTTAAAAAAATCCATTCGTCCGCTCTGCTTCGCGGTCGGGTTGCCGCCTCTGCCGCGCACGGGAACCTAAGACGGGAACCGATGGAGCGACAGAGATAGATGCGGAGCGGCAATTTTTTTCCGTAATGCTTCTTAAATGACTACATTTATTAAAAAAAAATATTGCCATAAGGGCCTTCCTGTCACGCGTGTTTCGATTCGCATCCGCGGCCCCCATACCCCATCATTATGTTACTATACGAGAGGCATCTCTCGCAACATGGCGAATTCTAATACAAGAACACCTCTCGACGTCGTAGTTTAGGTTATCTTAATACAAGAACTTCTCTCGCGCGTCGTTGTGTGTAGCGTTTTAATACATAATAACGTCATTATTGACTAGCGTGTTTTCTGTTACCCGCATCTGAATTTTTATACCTATTTTAATGTAATCCGATTGCGTTTAAAAATACTTTTTTATTTTGATGTACCCGTATCACTCTCACTGTAAATACGAATCTAACGACACATCTCAAGTTAAAATTCATATATTATGCCTACACAAATAGTCTCGAAAAACAAAACTAAATAAACTAAAGTATTGAATTTGAAAGGTTTTAATTATTTAACTAACCAAAGTACTAATTGTGCAATATTAAAAATAAGAACCTTTTTGTTTACCTATTTTGATGTGTTAATCATGTTTCTGTTTTGTAATAAATGCATTTTTATTATGATTTGTTTTATTTAAAAGCAAGTACATTTTAAAAATAAACCAAATTACTAATCGTCATTATTATATAAATCTTGCAAGAAATACGATATTATGAAAATATGGTAACCCTGAAGTCCGAGTATACTATTCAGGTGAATTTTATGCGAAAATTAATATTATATTTAGTATAAAATATTGGATACCTAATTTTTATTAAAGTTATATTATCGATAATAATAAACAATACTTTTTAAAGTATCTTTTTGACAAAGAGAACTTACTAAAAATGGCAACCTAATAACGACGAAGTTACCAATGGCCACCCTAACGACGAAATTAAATTACCTATACCAATGCAAAATAAAAAAATCCGACGTAAAAATTGATATCCGAAAAAATATCCGAAACAAAAGTCTTATCCATACTAATCCAAAGGCCTGCATTAAGATATTCCGATCACTGCTTATTACTTCTTTAGGCAGGTAATATTACCAGATATATTACAATATGTGTTTGGGACACAGTAAATAGCGATACTTAATTACCTTTTTCCCGTACTCTACGTATATGAACAGGCAACTAACCTACCTTAATTGTTGTGTTATTGAACCCCTGAACCCCTGTGTTTTACAAATTCCATTGCCGTTTATTGTTTGACACTTTGGAGTTTAGGTACCTACCTATGTACGAGTAGAAGACTAGGTACCTGTAAGCTTAAGTTTTTCCAAATCATAAAAACAACCTGCAGAACTCTCAAATTTCTGAATAACAATATACAATTGCACTCATTATAACCAATATCAAAGAACGTTGGTTGTTAACCTGCCCCTCTTCTCAAAGTACCAATCGACCTGGCATAAACTTTGTGAACTTTGACATCAAACACGCAAACCTTTTCGGCCCTTACTTTGAAAGTGTTAATGACGCGAACTGTGATGTTCACGACATTCGTGAGATAAGAAATATTAACTGAAAGAAAATTTTTGTACATAGAAGTTACATAAAAATTACAAAAAACTATTAATCTCGTACAAACACCTTAACCGGCAACATAAAGAGACAAGGAAAAAAACGGCTGAGAATTTTATGTTTACCTTCTACCTTTACAAACAGGTGTGCACAACCTTGGGTTTGCCTTCACTTTATTGGACGAGGAAGTTAAAGGGACAACCAATCATAAAGCTTGTACAACAGCTGACCTGACAAAGCGCCATCTAGCGTCGCGCAGCAAAGTTGCAATATTGATTCAATACTGCCTGAGATTTTTTAAGTTTGCTATATTCTTGTATTCAACCTTAACTAGAGGGCGCAACACTAATGTAGGTCAAATTAAAAGTATTAAATATGTATTTCATTTACTTTTCAATAAAACAAAGGAAGTAAGTGTACAAAGAAAGTAAGAAAGAAAGAATAGTGGCTAACTAGTGGCAATATCACATTTACTATTACACCATCAAATTGCAGTATCTGTTGACACCAGTTGACGTCACTATGATTCACCGGATGGCTTATTTACATCTGAAAAACTATTTATACAAGGTTTGACTCATCAAAACGCACATGTAGGTATTCGTTATTACTGATTAAAGCTCCGGTAGACTTTATAGATGGGCCAAGCAAAATTGATTTTTTTGGTTTCATTAATGATTTATGTGTATTAGGAGAATAATGTCCTCATAAAGAATTATAGATAGTACCTACCAGATTTTTCTTGGTTAAATATTTAGAAAAGATAAGGACTATAATATAGTTCCCGCCAACATACGCAAATACAAAAAAAGTTACAATCATCTGAAGCATTAAAATTAAGGAGTAAAATAAAAGAGCAATGTAACCATTAAAAATAAAACTAAAAATATAATTAATAATTATAAAACTAAAATAACAAACAAACTTAAGAATACGATAGGCGATCACGCTTTTTATAATGTACAACTAACATTACATTAGACTTTATAATCAGTAACAAGTGTTAAGTTTTAGTAAATGATCCCTTGGGTACCAATAACATACTCCACATCTCCTTTTATAGTTGTGGTCTTTTCTCGAAGAGGCATAACTCTACTATCAGGCTTTGTTGCTACTTGGAAAGCTCCAAGAATTTTCATTAAATTGGAAGGTTTGGTTTCCTCCTCAACCCTATCTGGAGAAGTTTCTACTGAGCTACTTGTCATGTTGTTTTCATCCACCACACTTCTTAGTTTCTTGTAAAAAGGCATTTCTAAGGCATCTTTAACAAATAAATAGTCTTCAACCTCGTTATCGTTGTCATTTTCTACATCATAATCGTATTCACCTTTTTTATCGCTTGTAGGTGAAACACATACCAAACATACAAATAAAATAAACAATACCGAAGCCAAAAAATTCCATATACTCGACTTAATCATGCTGTGATTGATACCTAAGAATGGTAATCATTAATGCATAATGTGTACAAATGTGAATGAAATTAAATTATCAATCAATTCTTGGTAATATGGCGGTCCTTCTTTGATTTCGCCAATGTCCAGTGGTGTAATTATTCGCAATGCAAAAATCAAAACAACAGATTGTCAAAATTGACAACTTTGGTGTCAAATTAGATTTATAAAAAAATCTGGTTTAATCAATATGAAACCTTCACGGTTTACCTAACTGGATACGATCTCGGCAATAAATATTTTAAAAATCCATTCAGCTCTTTTAGATATGTACCTAGCTATTAACTTTTATATACCTACTTGTGAGTGACACAATTGCAAAAAGTAACTTTCTAGATTAATTCAATATTTTCACATTAAGTCACTTTTAATTCATAGAACACTTTCTGTAAAGGCAGAATAGTTGGAAAACTCTAGCTGGATGGTTCAAAACCCTTTGAGTAATATATGTAAACTTAAACTTTATATATTTTTACACTATTTCTTATCATTCCTGTCTCCACATCATACACTGTATCGTTATTACCAAGTGAATATTCAAATTCATAATCTGCTTCGGTAATAGGTTTAGGTTTTTCTGTCGTAGTTTTAGTTTTTTCACTCGCAAATATATTAAAGCGTAAATCTTTTTCTTTCATGTCCATTTTTTCTTTTCGAGGTTTATTTGAAAAAATTATGAAATCGCTTGTAGGTGAAACACATACCAACCATACAAATAAAATAAACAATACTGAAACTAGAAAATTAAATATACTCGACACGATCATGTTGTGATTGAAACCTTTCAATGGTGATCATTAATGCATAAGATGCTACAGAATTAAATAAAATTATCAATGAACTGCAATGCAAAAATCTTAGCAAAATCAAAACAACAAATTGACAATAAACATTGACAACTTTGGTGTCAAATTAGATTTATTATTTGAAAAAAAAACTGGTTTATAGGTTTAATCAATATACAACTTCATGGTTTATTTAAATGAACTTTAATTTTATTCAACTGGATACAAGCACGGAAATAAACATATTGAAAATCCTGCTAACTTTAACATAAATATTAATAGTAAGGTACACACTTTATTTTGAATACTTCATAAGTTTTACCATTCCAAAGAGGTTCTTCTAGTTATATTATTTCAATATTTTCACATTAAGTCATGTTTTATTCATGGAATACCTGCTATATAGGCAAAATAGTTGGAAAAGGCAGCCGGATGGTTTAAAACTGTGTTTAAAACCCACCAAGCCCTGTATTATATCTAACTTAAACTTTATATATTTTTACTTTATTTCTAATTGTTCCCGTTTCCACATCATACACTGTATCGTTACCGAATGAATATTCAAATTCATAGTCTCTTGCATATTGACTAGGTTTTTTTTTCGTTGTATTATTTTTCTTACTCGCAAATATATTATAGGGCAACTGTTTGCCATATGTTTTATCCATTTCATCTATTTGGGATTTATTTGGAAACATTAAGAAATGTTTTATGTGCATTTCTTTGTCAGCTATGTAGTCAAATGATGGCTTAAGCTTTCTACTCTTCAAATTCGTGGAAAAATCATCAGAATTATAATCTTCCTCGAAGTAAAAATCTTTCCCTCTGAAAATCGACGACGAAACGGAGAAACTTACACATAATGCAGTTATGACGTAAATAATTACCAGATATCTATCTAAATTCATTGTAGACGCTTTTATCGGATGGCACATCATAAAACCCTAATTCTAAACGTAATAAATCTAGTAAAAACACAATAAAATTATTTAATGTCAAACGTAGTAAACACGCCACAAAGCAAATCTGTTCTTTTTTTTTCTTACAAAAAAAACTAAAAAAGGCTCAAAAAAGGCAATCGAATAAAACCTTAAAATCTGCTGGTAGACTTTTTAGCTATCTTTTTAGGTATTGGGTCAGAATTTATGTTGAATTGGCCAACGAACTTGGGATTGACGAGGTGCTACGGCTATTTTGCATAAGGATATGAAAAAGCTAATACTTACTTTTAATGTCTGTGATGTGAAAGTACGTACTTGTAATGTCTAAATAATCTTTTTCGTCAATCAACAAAATTCCTCTACTGATGATATTAGAACAAAGAACACGGTAGACTCTGGAAGAGGTTTATGTTTTTAAGTTCAAAGTACCTAGTGAATTGAACGAAAACTTCATCACTTCGAAGAACAAACACGTTCCGTACTGCTGGGGTACTCTGCCTAGTGAACAGATGGAAGACATAATATTTTTCCTGTGATAAATTTATTGTATTGTTTGTGTTTAACATCTTCATAATTCCACAATTACTTGAGTAATTGAAGTTAAAAAAAAGGAATTAAACAAAAAATTAAACTTTAATACCACGAGAAGCGGATACAATAAATTACAAAGAACTTACAAAAAAGACATTAGCCTAACTAAAATAAGCTATAAAATAACTGCTATGTTGTTAGTCTTCATAGAAAACCTAGTCAAAATACAATTAAGGTAAGTCATAAACGGTAGTCGCATTTTCAATATCATACTCTAGTTCCCGGT
Organism: Anarsia innoxiella; assembly: GCA_947563765.1. NCBI lineage: Eukaryota > Metazoa > Arthropoda > Insecta > Lepidoptera > Gelechiidae > Anarsia > Anarsia innoxiella. The sequence goes on along the minus strand of OX387396.1, from coordinate 3,715,332 downwards.
CTTCAGTAATCATGAAATGCGGTCGCTTCGAATTGTTTTTGTTACAACTGTGCGAGGTGAAGTTATACCATCCGAACAACACTTGCGCCATGACGTTATCTAAATTGTGTAGTATTCCATTTACAACAGGCGTTTTTAAATAAGTATCGTTAATACTTTGCATTGAATTGGGAATGTTGTTATCACCCCCTGCTATATATTCTGCTAAATCGTCAACATCATCAAAATTAGGCTTAGCGTCGATATTATATAACGTTTTTGTAGCACGGTATTTGTGATTCATGCCTTTACTCCGTTTTGCTGAGCCTTTACTTATACAAGTAATATGAAAACAGATAAACAGTCCAAATAGGAAGTATGCTTGAAATGATTGATATCTGGTATTCATTTCGTAACATCACTTTATTTAAAAATTTATTAAACGACTCGTTTTGTTTTATACATTAATAAGAAAAATATTTAACAAAAGTACTTTTCTCTCAGGTTTTCTGACATTATAAGTTGCTTGACTTGACTGACTTGGGCTGTCACACGTGACATGACATAATAACGGATATAAAGTCCATCAAACCTCTATGATAATCTTTTCGACAAGATCTACACCTACACCCGTCTAAGCCACAGGTCCAAGCCCATTTATAATTTAATTGAAATACACCTAACGTTTTACATAAATATCACATTTTATTTTGTTATTATTTCTTTTCTAACGCTCTTTCTTATATTTAAATTTTTAACGATGAGTCCTGTCGAGTGCTAAACACTAGATTTAACGCAACTATAAATATAATTATAAAAGACGAACGTGAAACTACTATTATCTGATTTTCTGGTCCTCATCAAACTGCAACAAAAAGCGATAACCACCACGGAGGGCGCTCTATCCACTTTTTTAATGTACTCCTCTCAGGAACTTCTATATCCTTATTTGGCTCCGGCATTTTAGCATAATCGGCCAAAAGTTTGCAGTCCACGGGATTGCGTAGTATTTCCATATTTATATGTATCTCTACACTGCATTCAGTTGTTGATAGATTTAAATTTTCACCTTTTACTTCTAGAGGATCTATTCCTGTTGGAGGGGTAGGGGTGGGGGTGCTGCAAATGACCATTGGTGTGGGTGTCGTAGGCCTCGGTGTAGTTGCCGGTGGCGGTGGCGGCCGGGGATTCGAAGAGTCTTCGAAGAGATTTAAGTTCAAATCATAAAGGATTTCATTATTATTTATCTTTTCTATAAGTCTTCGCAATCTTTCATCAAGTATAAATGAATTATACGTTCCTTCTGATAACAAACTACGTGGAGTTGTCGTTGTAGTGGTTGTAGTCGTAGTCGAAGTTGTAGTAGATGTAGTAGTTATTTCTGGTGTAGTTGTAGGATAAATTGTCTTACACTCCGGTTTAGGATATTCAACTTTTTTAACATTTACCTTCTTAGTACTACCTTCAGTAAACGTTGATACAATTTCACAGGGAACTTTAAGAGTTTCCTCCTTTCCATTCTCTTTGACTTTAAGGAAACACTCGGCATAATCAGTTGGCGTATCATAAGGTTTGTCACTACTTGTAGAAGGAGTATTGTACCTTTTTCTGTAATAGTCATCGTTGTAGTAATAATGATGATAGTGACTGTGTGAACGTCCGAGATTGTGAAGAGCTAGACCAGTCAGAAGGTCTCCATACCGACTTTCAGAGTTTCTATACGTTTGTACGTACATGTAGTGTGGGGCAGTGTAATATGTTGGTCTGTGGTATACTGTTCCATGTCCCGATCCATAGCTGTGAGAGCCAGATGAATGGCTGGGGTGGTAGCTTGATCCCCCTGAACTATGAGTGTTGTGGTAGGTATTGCTCGTATGGCCGTATCCGTGATTACTTGAGTGACTTGAATGCCCAAACCAATGACCACTTGAATGTCCAAACCCATGACCTCTTGAATGTCCAAATCCATGACCGCGACCATGTCCTCTACTTTTAACACTTATCCACAAACAACAACAAATATATAACCAAACGCACACTTTCGGTGACATTTTTAATCGAACTAAATCTGCAACATGGACACGCGCACTTATATAGCTTATTTTATCATATCAGCATTGAGTTTGTACGTATGTCTGGGGCCATTGCTTTTTTGACCTACGGGTATCTTTTTCTGAAGAATATGATAAACAATAAGTATAGGAAAAAACACAACCTTCAATAAACAAGGATAAAGATAATTGAAATATCAATTTTAATTTGACTTTACTTTTTCAATAACTTTTATCACTCTTACTTAGAAAATCTTCTATTATGAATAGCGTTCTTTAGGCAACGGCTTCCAAAGCATCCTTGCATATTTCACTTTCCTCGGCACGTTCTCATCAGTTTGCTAAGTATGCATTGATATCGTCTCGCTATTTTCCATCCTCATTAGATCAATCAACCTTTGTCGATTGGACGGCAACCAGGCGGCGAACATCCTAATACATCGATCTGAATGTAACTGCTACATACAATAGATTTATGGGTATCAATTATGATTATTATTTTGATAACCTTGAAAACTCTAATAATAATAACATTGAATTCATAACATTTGATATCGTCTTATCTGTTAGTATAAGCACAGTCACAATTGCTTAAGAAAAAAGTTCCAAATCTAAACCAGTCTCTATATTATGTTAATTAACTAATCTATTGTTGTCGATAATTATAATACTTCTGAAAAAATTTATGATTAATACTGTTTTTAAGTTTTATTTGGACATGCATATTTTTAATCAATCCATTCGCAAGGTGTACATAGGCGTACTTATGTACTATAGTTAGGTTTGTAATTCGGGTTACACTTTTAAATCAAAATAAAGGAGTCAGTTCAGCATTTACAATAATTTATTAATTACGTTCCTTATTTGACAATGGGTTTGTAATATCTAAATTTGATCTTAAAGAGGAAATCGTTTAAAACATATGATGGCACTTAACTAACGAGTTTTTATTTTTATCTTAAACTAAATAGGACCGCGATAGCCTATAACCCTGCACGTTGATATTACATTTGAGAATATGAGCAAAAAATATAATCATATTTTGTAACTCAAACTTTATTTTAAAAATTGTGGTACGAGTTGGGTACCTACGAGTATTTAATAATACCTAACTAATTAGTGGTTATTTTATTATCTTAACCTATATTTGTAGTACTTAAGTAAATCACATTAGGCACAATTATAAATTAGTACACGCACTACAAAATCTATAGATAGGTAAATATGGCACCTGGTTTTGAGAAATAAAACATGGGCAATTGGGTGAATTCGGGCAAGATAATTTAACTTAAAAAACAATCACACGCCTATGAAAATAGACAACCACCACGGAGGCTTCTCCAACCAAGTTTTAAGAGTACTTCTTGAAGGTAGAACACCAACATCTCTCTTCGGTTCCGGCATTTTAGAGTATTCAAGCAAAACTTTACAGTCCACAGGGTTTTTCAGAATTGCTGAATTAGTTTTGATCTCAACACTGCACTCCATGTTCGTTGGGTTTAAACGAGGTCCCTTTACTTCTATAGGATCAACTTCTACTGTCGTTGTGCAAGTAGTTGTGTTCGTTGTTGTTACATTTGAAGTTGATGTTGTAGCTGATGCTGAAGGAGCTGTCATTGGTGCTGTTGTTGTACTAACAACTGTTACATTTATACCAGAACTTGTTGTAGAATCGACTTCAATAACGCTCACATTCGCTAAAGGTAGTACTAAAGTGGAATTTGTGTTATTAACAGATGCGGCAGAAGTATTCACTAATGTTCCATTAGGTAACATTGTGTTCATCACTACTGAAGTGTTTGATGGTATAAGTGTTCCATTTGGATACATATTTGAAGTGATGTTACCGGCAATCGTTGTATTAACAAATGTTCCGTTAATTACTGTTCCATTAACTACTGTCCCATTAACAAATGTGACATTAGCAGCCGGCACAGATGGACTGTTTGGTACATTTGTATTTATTATTGTAGAATTCACTAAAGTTCCATTGGGTAGCATCACCAAATTAGGAGTTACTGTCGAATTACCTTTATTTACACTTGAAGTATTATTAACAGTTGTAGTAGTTGTTTGGCAAGTTGTAACAGTATTAGTTACTTTCTGTTTAGTACTTCCTTCGGTAAACGTTGAGACAATTTCACAAGGAATTTTCAATGCTTCTTCTCGGCCATTTTCTTTTATTTTTAGTGTACAAACGGCAGGGTCCGAAGGTTTCTGATCCGATTGATAGTTGCTAGTTGGTGCATCGTATTTCCTATAATAATAGTCGTCATAGTAATAATGATGATGGTAGTGGCTATGAGAACGTCCTAAATTATAAAGAGTCAATCCAGTTAGTAAATCTCCATAGCGGCTGTCAGAATTTCTGTATTCGTAAGCATAAACATACTGCGGTGACGTGTAGTAAGTTGGAGTATTGTAATAGTGGATACTAGTATGTCCACCACTGCCGTAACCATGGTTTGTATTATAAGAATTGGTTGGATGATAAGTTTCATGAGGGCTGTAATGAGAACTCGATGGTCGGTAGTTTGATCCTGATCCAGTGGAGGTGCTGGGTGGCCGGTAGTTGGATCCAGACCCAGAAATGCCATTTGATGGAGGATAGCTATGTGAACCGCCGCCAGAGATGCCACTCGATGGTGGATATTTAAGAGATCCACTGCCAGAACCTGATATTCCACTTGATGGAGGATAAGAGTGTGAACCACCTCCAGATATACCACTTGAGGGAGGGTATTTATGAGACCCACCTCCGGTCCCTGATATTCCACTTGATGGAGGATAGGTGTGAGAACCACCTCCAGAGATACCACTTGATGGGGGATACTTATGAGAACCACTGCCTGTTCCCGATATGCCGCTTGATGGTGGATAAGTATGTGGCCCAGTTCCGGAGACGCCACTCGAAGGGGGGTATTTATGGGACCCACTGCCAGTACCTGATATCCCACTGGATGGTGGATAGGTGTGCGATCCTGTTCCCGAACCTCCACTAGACGGCGGGTAGGTATGTTTTGATGAACTACTCGATGATGAGCTTCCAACTTGCCAAGCGGGTTTCTGCGCAACTGACGACGACCCCCAATTGGAGCCAGATCCCGAACTACTCGATCCAGATCCCCACTTCCCCCAACTTGAACCGCTCGAACCACTACTGCCAGAACTATGGGATCCCCAACTTGAACCGGAACTTGAACTGGAACCGGACGATCCCCATTTGCCCCAACCTCCGCTGCTCGATCCACTGCTAGAACTGGATCCCCATTTTGAGCTACTGGAACTACCACTGGATCCCCATTTTCCCCAACCTCTACTTGAACTACTCGAGCCACGCGAGCCACCCCATTTTCCGCCTTCTAAGCACGTTGCACTCAAACACAAAATAAGGCACAACAGAATAAATCTGTTGGCCATCACTAAAGAATTTAATTAACACTTGCGAGAGATATATAACTAATATGCGAGGTGCCGACGCCACCGACTGATTCGTAATAATGTTTTTATACTACCACTGCGTCCCGGCCATTGAATTCCCTAAATGGCATGACGTCATTTCAAAGGTATAACTGTTATTGTATCGCTATCCTTTTCTCTTTAATGCTTTGAATGCGAATCTGAGTAGAATAAAGTAACTGACCGTTGGGATTTCTTTTGTATTTCCATCTCACTCGCAACCTGTGATAAGTAAGGTCAAATTGACTGAGATATTGATATTCAATTCTACGAATCTAGTAGTAATCAGAAGAAAATTAGTTCTACAGACGTAAATAATAGGGGGTATTTACGAGTACCTAAGTAGTGCCTTTAAAACAAAAACAAAATTATTCTTAAGACTCATCAAATTATGCAAGTCAAGTACCTAGATTCACGTGTTTTAGATGACTTTTTTTTAATTTATAGGTTATACTTATACTATACCTGGTAGATATTTTTTACTACCTACTTATAAAATACAACAATATCCTTTTATTGTCATTGTTTTATAGTAAAAATTAAGTGTTATAGGTTTTGCTTATCTACGAGTAGGTACCTACCTAAGAATCATCAATTGTTTCGGAGGACATACAGAGTCGCATCGTGATCACGACCAAGGAAAATTGCAACTTATTTATTAGCTCCCACGTGACGAGTCTTAACAATGAGTTGTATATTGCAATCTAATAATCTTTTCAAGCTGTAATCACCTCTTGTGAGCCCGGTCTGCTGTTCTGTCACGCTTTTTATGTCTGCGGACTGAACCACTATTATTCAGTAACAATCATGACGGCGGCTGAGGTGCACATTTAAAATGTTATCCAAATTATTTATATTAGCAACAAGCTTAGTATCGGTGTGTAGTGAAGATGGAGTGAAATCTTACGAGTTCCCGTTTCCATTTGAACTGCCGACACGCAACGACCGAGCCCAGCAATGCTGGCTACGAATACAAGACACGGAGCTAGTAGCAACTCTTGCAATATACTGTTATTTAGCTGAAGAGTTCTTACGAAATCACATTCGGGATTACAACTCTAGAAAGATACTGGAAGACAAAGTAGACGTCAGTCTTTGGAGTGAACAACCACGAAGCGAAGAAGATGAAAGGAGAGACCTTACTCTACCTATTGATTCATTGACCAGTAACGGGAATAAATTAAGGGATTGGAAAGTCACAACTGTTCGCGACCCCGTAACTTGCATCAGACTTTATGTTAGCCAAAAAGCGGACTGCAGTGTTATCATGTACAACAGAGAAGGAATGACAAACTATAAAGTGACCTGTGCTAAAGTTCTGTATTTTTTAAACATGCATGGAGGTGTACCGGGACTTTATGCAAACATTAATTTTATTATTTTCGGAGTTGCTATAAGTTTACTGCTGAATTTAAATGAGTATTGGATTAAGTAAAGTTTTTTAGTGTTTTTGTTATTTTGTAACATTGTCTACTTGCGGTGAATAGCGTCGGAAAGGCGGTACCATCTGGCACGCCGAAGGCCACACTGAACAATTAGTTTCAATTCCAATTACATTCATTCCGCACAATAGACTAGAAATTAAACAAATTACCTGCGTTGACGAAAATCCTTGCGCTAACGGCTCTACCTGATTCTTTTTCAACCTCGTTTTACAAACATTTAATATTCTTTATCTTTGATAATTAAGAAAAATGCCTTAACTCACATTTCATCTAAAATATATTAACTCACGTGTTTTTCCACATAATATCCTATTATTAAAGTCAGATTAGGTATATATTGTTTTTGTCACACTTTGTATTCAAAATTACCTACACTTACTTTGTGGTGAAATTATGCATTCTAAATTTGTTCCAGGAAATTGTAATGGAACTGCAAATAATTCGCACTAAATCGTCGTGAATGTAGGTACTTATTTATTTTACAAATACTTACAGCTTACAGTTTATGTACCTCCCCACGTAAATAAGTAGATAATACAATACGTTTATTTTATTACTAAAACGTGTAAGTTTTGAGCCTTTTGTTATAATTCGCGTGAAATTAGGTGCTTCACGATTGATATGCGTGAAATATGGTATTTATTTGAAAAGTAGTTTAAATTACCTATTCATAAATATTAACATTCATAAACATTTTAGGTAAGTAGATGAGTAATTAGCATATTTATTCACAATTGTTTTCGGGGAAACAATTCCCTTTTATAGGGACTGCTTGTAAAGTAGGTACTAACCTACCTATTTAAATATCTAAGTAGTTTTTATACTTTTATAAATATAGAGGTAAAAATTTGGAATCGCAAATTGAAACATTTTGTTGAAAATTTTGGGAAAAAGGTGGTTGTATTGAAGTAAAATAATTTGACATTAATTATCTTAATTCACAACAACCTATGTATCTGAAGCAAAATAAAAACACACAGCTGCAGAAGCGTGTCGATTTAGGTCTGCGGGACGCGTGTTTGAATTAAGAATGAATTGATATTCTAATTAGTAAATTAATGTGCAAATTAGTATTGGTACGTCCAGAACTGGACCTAAGCCGGCAAGGCCTCATATTTAGTAGGTATGTTTTACGGCTTAGAAACAACAATGAATGCACTAGACACGTAGCAACTAATATGCGATAAATAATGGGAATCTATATTTAGTACTATTATATTTAATAAGTACATAGGCATACATTCAAAATACCAAAATACAGGTTGTAATAGAAAAAAACCGGCCAAGTGCGAGTCGGACTCGCGCACCGAGGGTTCCGTACAAACCTGCAAGGTTTACAAAGTTCGTTCATTACGACAATCGAGTCATAACTATGGTATTTTTATTGCAAAATGAAATTCATAACATTACAATGGGGAAAGATGGAGGAGCATAAATTTAAGACAAAGATCTCTTTATCGTTTAAGTAATCCTTTATTTTATATTAACACATATCATTTATCTATAATATAACTGAAACACTTATACTAGCCTTGCAGCAGACTTGCGAAAGTTCTTTTATTAAAGTTATTTATTTACTAAGTTTTTTAGTCACTATTTAGAAATCTGGTTCAAAAATATTAATTAAGTATTAAATTTGAACCAGACCTGTAAATGGTGACTGAAAAAGGTGTGAATAGCCCCGCGTGCCACCCGTGCCACCAGCGTCCCATCAAACTTCGCCAGTAGAAACAATACAAGCAAGCTGTCTGATAATAACCAACAATAAGAAATATAATAATGTCATTGAATTTAATTATAAGTATAACACTTTAAGCAGTTAGGACGCATTTAGATTATACAGCTACATTCACCAAAACATCGGGATTGAATGACGATGAGTGAGGTCGTCTTTGCCGTTTGAAAAATGTTGCCCTTCCCATACATAGTATAATAACTCGCGGTCATTGCTGTAACTACAATTATGTTTACAATCACAATTTTTTTGGTGGTATAACTACTTAAAATTTTAAGCTTTTCGGAATTTTTCTGTTACCTGTGCTGTAAGCTATTGCTTCTTACCAAATTTCGAGATTCTATGTCAACGGGAAGTGGTCTTTAGGTTTTAATTCCCTTGCGTGTAGTTGCGAGTTTCAAAATATGCGGTATCAATGGTTGTACTTTTGCGTTTTGCGTTTTCGGGTTGACTTATAATTTTTTTTTTTCACGGGTTAAAGGCAATTAGATCTAAGTATTTGATATGAATTTCAACTTAATAGCTCTACGCGTTCATGAGGAAAAAAGTAATAAGTTTATATTTATTAAAAAATATATATTTTGTAATGTAACTAAAAATTTAAGGTTTTCGGAATTTTTCCTTTATGTGTGGTATAAAACGTTGCTTCATGCCAAATTTCAAGATTCAAGGTCGACTGGAAGTACCCTTTAGGTTTTGATTCCCTTGCAAGTACTTGCGAGTTTCAAAATATGCAGCTTAAATTGCTGTTTCTTTTGATTGCGTTGACATAGAAGTTTGATTTTGCTACAGCTTAAAGGTATTATAGACCTGAGTATTTGGTATGAATTTCAATTTAATACCTCTACGCGTTTATGAGGAAATGGGTAGTAAGTTTAAGATTATTTAAAAAAAAAATATTTTGTGATGTAACTAAAAATTTATGGTTTTCGTAATTTTTCCTTTATCTATGCTATAAGACGCTGCTTCGTACCAAATTTCAAGATTCTGAGTTCACGGGAAGCACCCTGTAGGTTTTGATTCCCTTGCAAGTGTCGAAAATTTGCGGCATAAATGGCTGTATCTTTTGATTGCGTTGGCTTAGAAGTTTGATTTTTTCACAGCTTCAAGGGACAGTAGACTTGAGTAATTGATATAAATTTCAGCTTCATACCTCTACGCGTTCCTGAGAAAAAGGGTCTTGACAGACGGACAGACGGACAACAAAGTGATCCTATAAGGGTTCCGTTTTTTCCTTTTGAGGTACGGAACCCTAAAAATACCAAAACATAGCGATAGAAGGTATACTCGTGAATCTTGTGATGCCAAACAACAAATATGTAAAAGCGTTTATTACTGTTCAGACCTACAAGTTATTTATTTAGCATTACAATAGCAGAGATAGGTACGAGTGCATTCAGTAGGGAGATTCCAAGATTTTTTGCTTCATATTTTTCGGATTATTACTCGGTATATGTTATCTCTACGAGTATAATACGAAAAATATCGCGATGATCAACAAGAAACCAATCCTCTGAATAGCTAGTTTCTCACGTATTGCATTATATTAATCTTCATTTACGTTCTTATATATAAATTAAATCTACTTAAGTATTATTTTCGTTATAAGATAGACTTTATTATTATGAGAATGCTTAAGTACCTATCTAAAACTTTCTTAGAGACCCAACATTTTATGCTACCTAAAAATTAATTAGTTAAAGGCACTAGACTAATAGCCTCATTATGAGTAATCTTTCAAAGTTATTCTGCCCTTGCAATCTTTTGTTTTTGAAGGGCAACTTGACTACAAAACAATTTTGCAATAATTGCATTAGATTTACAAGAGTTCGTTCCGGTGCAGAGCACAAATTTTCGCAAGCATCAAATTCTGCGATAAATTCTTTACGAGAATTTAACTGTTGCGAATACTTTATTTTAGGCTTTAATTCCTTTAAAGTGCCAATAAGAGATAATTTTCTTTAATCACGTCATGTAAATATTCTTACCTAATCCTTTTCGCTTTTGTTAACAAAACAATTTCTAAATTCAGTCTCCTTGTAAAAGTTACTTAGCAAAAATGACGCACCATATATTGTCTGCTCTAATATATTTCTCAATCGTTTTATGCAGGCGCTTTCCAAAGAGGCATAATTACTTTATGTTCTTCATTATAATTGCATTAATTAAATGAAGGCCATATAAATAATTATGATCTATTTATAAATCCATTTCAATCATAGACTGTTTTCACCTGAATTTTACATACGAATACGTTACACGTGTTGAAAAATCACAAACGAACGTTGATTGAATAATCACACGAAATTGAAAAGGGATTGAAATCAGCAGTCGGATTATAGAAAAGTTTATCGAGGTTTACACAGGATTGTCAACCACAAGGGATAACTTGGCACTCTATTTACATAAACATGCATACTATTGAAGTGTCACATTTAGATTTATACACTTGTACACGAGTAGTCATGACGAATGTAAATATAAGCAAAACGAAATACATTTTACTTAGCTATGTTGCTACACAGTTATTTTGCTTTTTAGAACTACCAATTTAAGAAGAATGTAAAGCCACATTATCTCATTAAGTAGCTATGAAGACACAAACATTATTGTCTCCTTAATCCACCGATATTAAAGTAAATAAAACTCTAAAATATTTAAAAAAGAAATTTAATCAAATCTTTCTCGTATTTTTATAAAGTAACTTTATTTAGTAACTGGGACGGTTCTTATACTTGCAACTTTCACAAATTATTCCCACGAGAGAGGTTTATTTTAAAGAGACTGGGGCCCTTGCTTTTTTATCGGAAAATGTAATTAAATTCTTTATTATACTGCTTTATTAAGAATATTTTCATAAGGTTGTTTTTAATAGTGCGTGTTATCCGTTTTATATAAAACATATAAAATAAAGCATGTAAACAAATACTTAGTTATATACCTACCTAAATACGTACTTAGAAGATTGAATAAGTTTTCAGCCAGTGACGATATTTTACATATATAAACGATAAAAAACAATATAACTTTCCATTTATAACAAGTCAAAAAGTTTTCTAAAGTTTTTGAACCTTACGTACGTACGACCTGAAGCATCGACAAAACTTAATCAAATGTTCATTTTAAATAAACCCACACAAACGTCTACAAGAGCGTGTAAATAATAGGGCCCTTGTCACACCCACATCTTAAAAAGAGGACAAGAATTCATTAATTTCAAATAATGAAAGTAAAACTGGTACAGGAAAGAAGTGTCTTTGTCAAGGGATTCAAATTGGCTGGAATTATTTGATACTTAGAATGCTTTTAGTTTATCAACTATTTATTTATTAAAAGAACGATCTCTGGACAATCACAACAACCCAATGGCAACCAACCGCCAAAAGACCCCGTGGCAGATCCCGAAAAAGATGGCGGGATGAGCTGGACACCTTCATGGATGACTGGGCAGAGGCGGCTCAGGATAGAGAATCGCGGAGAAGGAGGAAAGAGGCTTTTGCCCAGCAGTGGGACACTGATGGCTAGATAAGAAGAACAGAATGAATAAATCGAGGGGATGCACTAAGAGGACATTTACAACAAAAATAAAAGTGCAACGAAGGCACATTGATGTCCCGTTGTTTTTCCGATAACATTTATAAGAATTAATTGGTGTCACAGTAAAGTGCTCTATCAAATGCTACTAATAGTAAGTGGATAGAGTAGAATTACTTAATCATACACGGTATAATATAACTTCATTGTGGGGAAGCGGTGCGATGAATAAACATTTAGATCTCAAATAAACTTGAATTTATAGTAATTTCTTCTCCTTTACTAATGAGGATCGTTTGGAGTACTGAGGAGCACAGATTGTAGTTTCTGCCACTGCGCTCGGTACCTAGATACGTGGACCTCGTGTTGCAAACTGACTCCTATTCCTCTAGTGCCTTCTGCCATCCATCGAGCTGAATCTAGCAGGTGCCAGAGCACGCCCCCGTCCAAATAACAGGATATGTTATTGACAGTCAGTCGTAATGTATTTTGAGATTGTTCGAAAGGTATGTGTCTCCAAAGCCGTCGAGCCTGTAGGTAGATATCCAAAATAATTGACGCTCGCGGCAAATTCTACGGTAGAAGAAAATCTCGTGACATTTTTTACCTTACCGAGACATGAATTTGAGTAATTCTAAATTAAAACATCGTTGGATGCAGGCAGCGCAAGATCGGTCGTTATGGAGATCCTTGGGGGAGGCTTTTGTCCAGTAGTGGAAGTCCATAAGCTGACAACAACAACAACAGAACATGAGATAATCCGTGTCAACTTTTTGTCCACGCTCCCATTACACACTGTATTCAAGTCGAACGTGGACATGCGTGATAAATTAGCGAAATTACTTCGCAGAAAGGTCACAGCCATGTAGAAAGTAAGTACTAAATGATTAAATAGCGCCTAAGTGCTAAAGCTAGCCATTACCACTAATGATTTAGTGTAGCAGGTGTTTTCCAAGCGATTGTACATTGTTTGCACGTATGAGGGATGTTTTCTTTCTGAATCTTAAGTTTGTTCCGTTTTTTTATTGAGTAAAACCTTTATTTCAATTCCATTGGATTAATCAACCATTTTTACAGTTTCAGTTAATTAATACCTACAGAAAAGTTTATGAATTTATAATTAAATTCAAACAATGAATACGTTAATTGATGTTTTTGTTTTGAAAGAAAACAAAAAACAATAAGAGAAATGTTGGATAGTAGGAACCTAGAATCTTTTAGAACATTTTTCTCGGCTTTAATAAAGAAGCTACTCGCATGAAAATGAAAAACAAAAGAAAGTACAAACAAAGGAATAAAGATAAATTGTATAATATGTACGTGATAATTATGTACTTATTTTAAGCCCATACGTATTACCCATGATGCTCCTATAAGAATGATATTCCTATTTAAACTGGATATTGTGATATGGATCACAATAAGTCAAAAGCTATGTTTGCTATGTTTGTTTGAGTCATATGATTAAAAGTTATAAGAATCGCAGTAGCAAATAAAAAAAACCGTAACATATCTCCACTATCAAACCCGTGTAACTTTGCGGTGACAAAATAAAAGGAAAACGTGAAAGTGTGACGAAGGCGTGTGTCATAATGTCTCCTCGCTGACCTTGGAAAAGGGCCCAAGGTTATTTAACTTGTAAAGTCACGAGAAATAACTCGGTAAAATCTGTAGACCCGAGACGCAGATGTTTGGCTAGACTTTTACAAGTTGAGATTTTTGTATGCAGTTTTACGAAACAAACAAGTTTTCCGAAAACGGTAATTTTTATTGTGGATTTTATTGCTAGCTTAAGGTCTTTCGTATAATTGAATTATAAATGTATAGGATATCTCAGTAAATCAAACCACGTAGAACACTTGGTATAATTATATATTTCACAATTACTTAAAGTCAATTCAGAAAGCACAATATTTTAAGACACTTCAACCGTAAAACTGATTTTTCCACGACCGACTCAATCGGCATATCAAAAACAACTGACCAGAAGGTTCAGTACCCCCACTCTACCGAGATTTTGTCTGCCTTTTGTGACAGTGTTGCCAGTGCGAGCTGCATTAAAATAACTGAAACCTTACACTCGACCATCCTGACAACATGTATGACCTCATACATGTACCAGGTGGAACCTTACACTCGGCAGAACGAAAGCACTCTACAGTACACAACTATACAATTTTACGGTTGAAATGCAATTGTAACAGCATCAAAAAAAATAATTTGGTAAATAATACAAATAATCATCAAAAAGAAAACACTTGGCTATGTAACAAAAGTAAAATAAAATGAAAAAGAAAAAAAAAATTAAAGCAAGACAAAATAAATAAATATAACATTGCAGTTAGGTACCAGCGTTGAATTTCATATTATTACCTATAAGCAGATTGATAAGAAATCGATTAATAGATGATTCCTAGGTAACACTTCATTTTGATACATAACAATCAATGTAATAGTGTAAATGTAATTATGTACATAATCAAGTTGCTATCCCTAAAACCAAATAACCAGTTTTATATAATTCAAAAAGAAACGTTTGATAGAGATTAACATAAGTAATTATATATATATTATCCTTATATCCTTGTAACCAAATAACCACAGTCATAAGTACGAGTATAATGACAATATATCCTTGTAACCAAATAACCATCCATACACCTAATAATTACACATCCTTATAACATAATAAACCAAATAACAGTTCATAATATTAGTTCATTTCTTTTCAAACAGTATTAAGTAAACTTATGTTCATATCATAATTAGTATATATTTTAATTAATTGCAGCGTATTCTATATCTTAATAAAACGAAAGATACGAGAGATATTTGTGTAGGTACCTATATACTACAACCGGGACTATTTGTTGATAAAGAGGAACCAACCACGCGCCAACATTGCACTTGTGCTGCGTCAGGACAAGACACGAATAATATGTTCTCTCGCTCCTGACCCAAAACAACACAAAACAACATAGCTAGCTCCAATTCACAACAAGATAGAAATATTAGAGCAAATTATGAGCAAAGCCAGAAATTAAAAGAACTACAGACACCTTCAGTCCATCAAAATAAAAGAAATCATTCGCTATCAGTATCAACCCCAGCATCTTCTGCGCTATCGTCATCTACATTTAGTGAGGCGACATGTATCCACGGCCTCATTCTGTCAGCAGCCACAGTAGTTTTCTTTTTGGTTTTCATTTTGTTAAAACCAGATATCGAAGCGACTCGATAACGATCGTTTCCTAACACTTTTATGACCTTAAGTGGTCCTTCGTAAGAAGGCATTAGTTTTGTACTTTGGCCATTATTCTGAAAAGCAACTTTCGTTATTTTAACAAGATCACCTTTCTGGTAAATACGGGCAGGTTTCTTACTCCTGTCGTAATATTGTTTTTGGTAATCTTGAGCCCTATCGATTCGTTGTTTAACGTCAGCGCGAAGACGAGGTAAGTCGGAGGTTTCTCGAGTTTCATTTGTTATCTCGTTTAGATATGGATTGACTTCACTGTTCATTACGGTACCGAACATAACCTCAGCGGGTGTCTTTCCAATGCTCTTCTGAATGGTATTGTTTAACCCCCATTGTATCTTCCCTAATTTACTATCCCATTCCTTTTCGTTATCCCTCAGATTTTGTGCCGTCAATGAATCGAGTATGGTACGGTTGTACCGCTCCACTTGACCGTTGGACCTCGGGCTCGCCACCGCATTTAATATGTGTTTTATACCTCGATCTAGACAAAACGTTCTGAACGCGTGAGAGGTAAAACAGGAGCCCCGATCACTCACTAGCCGATCTGGTGCTCGAAATACGTCAAATATATCTTGTAGAGCTTTAATAACGTTTTGAGTGTTCGTATTTCGCACAGGTTTAATAAATAAGAACTTAGTGAAGGCGTCAACGACTGTTAGAATATGTGTGAACCCTCTTTTAGACTTGACAAAGGGTCCAAGGTGGTCAATGTGCAAGGTATGAAAAGGAATTGCCGGTTTATCAATGGGATGCAATAATCCCTCACTATTAGTAGTGGTTTTCTTAGAATAGGCACAATCAATACACGCACTCACATATTTTTTGACAAAACGCGACATTTTAGCAAACCAGTAGTTCCTTTTCATGCGCTCTAGGGTCTTTTCGAAACCAACGTGTCCTATATCATCGTGGTTCATCTTGCACAGCTGCCACCTTGCACCCTTCGGTACTACCCACCTAATGCGGTCTTTATCGCCTTTTAGACACCTATACAGTCTATCATCCTTTAAAATATAATTTTGCTTTATATATTCCAGATTCTTAGGATCTAAGTCGCTGCTGATTATCTCCCGTATTCTACCTAGTTCAGGGTCTCCCATTTGCAGAGTAAGTAACCAGTCCTCCTCAGATATTACAAGCACTGTGGGATAGTTCACAGGATCTGAAGTATCCATATCGGAAATTGGATTTCTGGAGAGAGCATCCACGTGACCCATTCGAGTTCCTGCTCTATACTCGATAGAGCACTCAAATTCCTGTAGTGCGATCCACCAGCGGGCAATTCGGGGTATTAGGTCGCGCTTTTCAAATGTAGAGCGTAGTGCACTGCAGTCAGTGACCACTCTAAAGTTTTTCCCTAGCAGGTATACCCTGAACTTTCTCAAAGAACATACAACCGCCAGCGTCTCCAATTCGTAAGAATGGAAATTCTTTTCCTCCGGAGTTGTCTGGCGGCTATAGTAAGCTACAGGGCGAAAGGGATCCTTACTACCTTGCGGTCGCTGGAGCAGTATTCCTCCAACACCCAGCCTACTTGCGTCCGTATGTAGTTCAGTCTCCGCTAACGGGTCATATAGAGCAAGGACGGGTCTATCCACCAGTTTAGCTTTCAGAGCCGTAAAAGAGTTGTCCTGTTCCGTAGACCATTCCCACACAGCATTCTTTTTTAGAAGTTTCGTGAGTGGTTGAGCTAATTGAGCGAACAGATGTATGAACTTGCGGAAATAGCTCACAAGGCCAAGGAATTGGCGTACACCATGTACGTTTTGTGGCACGGGAAAATCTACGACGCTCTGAATTTTTGCTGGTCCTGGTTGCATACCAGCTGCACTTATTTCGTACCCTAAGTAGTCTATCTTATTTTGCAGAAAGCTGCACTTGGATAGATTCAGCTTCAGATTCGCGCCTTTTAATAGATGCAGGACCTCTTCTAAACGTTCCATGCATTCGGCTGCAGTCCTACCAAAGATTAATAGATCGTCTAGATATACGGTGGCTTTCGTAAAGCGGATTGGTCCCAGGACACGGTTCATCATGCGCTGAAATACCGCGGGCGCGTTTGCCAAGCCGAACGGCATACGATTGTACT
Source organism: Anarsia innoxiella (assembly GCA_947563765.1). Classification (NCBI taxonomy): domain Eukaryota; kingdom Metazoa; phylum Arthropoda; class Insecta; order Lepidoptera; family Gelechiidae; genus Anarsia; species Anarsia innoxiella. The sequence goes on along the minus strand of OX387396.1, from coordinate 3,697,778 downwards.
CATATTGACCGTCCGGCGTGACAAACGCGGTCAAGTGCTTACTCTCCTCCGCAATTGGTACCTGATAGTACCCTGACATTAAATCAAGCGTGATGAACCATGCCTGCCCAGATAGTCTCGCAATTTCATCCTCTATTATGGGGATGGGATATCTTTCCTTTATCGTGACCGAATTAAGCAGCCTATAGTCTACGCATAACCGAATACCGCCATTCTTCTTTTTTACGAGGATTATTGGGCTAGCGTAGCTAGACGTAGACTCTCGAATGATGCCTGCTTGTAACATCTCATCGATCATTTGGCGAACTTGTTCGCGTTCATGATGCGATAAACGATATGGTCTATAGACCACAGGGCGTTGGCTGTTTAATTCGATCTTCATCTCCGTAGAATTAGTGCATCCTAGGCTTGCTAGATCATGTGCAAAACACTGTTCATGGCGCTGCAGCAAATCTAGAAGCCTAGCTCTATCCTGATTTGTCACTGATTGGCCAATATGCACCAAACTTTCGTCAAGCTGCTTAGCTTGCGAAAATTCAGGACGTATGCTTGTTTCCTTGGCATCCTCGACACTCGTGAGTCTATACACACTCTCTACCTTTTCTGCCCGTGAAAACATAGAGTTCTCCTGTAAACAGCATGGTATTGCGCATGGTGTCATGGTAACGTAGAAGGAACCGTTCCTAACTTTATAAACTCCACCACAGACAATGGACTGTTCGCCTGGTTTGCCTACTACCTTACTATCTATTAACACACTGCCGGTAAATGAAGTTTCAGTTCCAGATCTGACACTAGCAGCTCCGTAAAGTTTGCAATATGCCAAGATCCTAACTTTCATTTGATGCTCGTCATCATCATCTGAATCAAAGTTAGGTATTTCAGAGTTCACGTGTATGAATTGCAGCCTGTTAGCGTCCTTGTAGACAACTACGTGAGGTTGCTCTGTATAGCTTTGTCCTATCAGCATAGACATCTCTAGTAAGCTATCTTCTACTACACGACAAGGGACAGTAGCGCTTACACCATCGATTGATATGTTCAAATTTGCCGAACCTAAGGAACATACTAAGTTGTTGCCAAAACCCCTCATAGTAGATGGGTTATGATCGTGACCTAGGGAGAGTTTCGCAAAACTAGATTGTGAAATCAGTGTTACCTCGCTACCAAGATCTATGAACGCTTCTAGAGGCACGCCTTCTACAATTACCTCCTTTATAAATTTATTGCATGGTCGGGTACTTGTTATGAGCATTGTTTTTGCAATTTGCTCAGAGTTTGTCCCTACATCTGTTTTATTGCGACATAGTTCAGGCTTATGGCCTACTTTCTGACAGTGACTGCATTTAATCAATGGTTTAGGACACCTGGAATAAGGATGTCCTTTCTCCTTACAATTATAGCAAAATAGGCTAGGATTAATCTTAGCGGTGGATCGATAACTTGTTTTGTCGTCAGCCGAACCACCAGCCTTATCCTTTGCAAAATTTTGTGGCGTATAAACTTCTTTGTTATTACTAAGTAGGAACTTTAACAATTCGTCGGGCTCGTCACATCGTAAGGCTAAAGCACTGGATCTCATGGTCCTATCGCTGATGCCGTGAATTACGCAATCGACAGCCCGCCTACCAGTTAATTCGCACTGGTTAATTAAAGCTAGCTTTTCATAAAAATAATTTTGAATCGGTTCGTTAGGCCTACTCTTACGCTTCAACATATCTTCTAACATTTGCCCATAATTCTGCTCGCAAGGGAATGCGTTCATGAGTTTAGTTTGCCACTCATCCCAAGTATACAATATTGAATTCAAACTCTCGTACCACGTTTTTGCTAACCCTGATAACTTCTGCATAGCGAAATGAACTAAGGTCCTTTCATCCCAGCCGTAGACCTTCGCGCACTCATTAACCTTTTTTAACCATATGTCCATGCGTTGATTTTTCTCGGAAGGATTAAATTCCGGAATTATATTTTTATTATCCCTGTGAGTAAATTGTGCGCTTGGGCCTGGCGGCTGCGATGGGAGGACATCTTTAATGTTTTGGATAATTTTTATAATATCTCTGGTAGAAAAGGAAGGGCTACGTGACCTTTTTCCATGTCTGCTGTGGTCCCTCCTGTTGGCACCATTGGGTAACCGGCTGCGGCTGCGACTGTGGCTGCGGCTCCCATGTCTCATCCTGCTGCGTGACCCACGTCGCTCACTGCGTTGTCGGCGTCTCTCCTCATCACGATCTCGTTGCAAATTAAGCTCCATCTGGCGCACCCGCTCCAACTCACGTCTAAACGCTTCTTCACGCTCCAGTAACCGTGTACTACGGCTGCGGGTACGTCGTACGCTCTCGCGAACATCCCCGCGGCTGTCGCTACGCCTAGTACGAGAGCGGCCTCGTCGCGGCGTCTCCAAGTTCCGACCGTCTACCCCTTCGTCCATTCTCTGAAACAATTCTTTGTTTCGATCCCACTTCTGAGATATAGGATATCTCAGTAAATCAAACCACGTAGAACACTTGGTATAATTATATATTTCACAATTACTTAAAGTCAATTCAGAAAGCACAATATTTTAAGACACTTCAACCGTAAAACTGATTTTTCCACGACCGACTCAATCGGCATATCAAAAACAACTGACCAGAAGGTTCAGTACCCCCACTCTACCGAGATTTTGTCTGCCTTTTGTGACAGTGTTGCCAGTGCGAGCTGCATTAAAATAACTGAAACCTTACAAATGTTACTTAAATAATTAGTGTTTATTTGTTGATAACAAGAAGAGATCATTTTCATAGTTAAGTAGGTACTCAATTTGCGTACATCATAGACTTCAGACTTGTTCCTTAAAAATTAAGCAAGAATTTAAGTTTGAATGTTGTATGTATTGAATTTATTTAAATAAAACTCAATACTTTCAGAATAAAATTACCCAAAGAAGTAATTTCAATTCGTTAAACTAGGCACCTTCAAGATAGCGACTAAGATAGCCGTGTTTTCCTCAGTTTTATTGCTGTTACCCAAATTCAGGCTTCAAGACTTTAATAACCTTATCGGAAAAGCAATTCTATCACAATATGAATAGGATCTGTGTAGCCTTAGCTCTTTGTGTCTGAAAATAAATTTGAATGTGACGATATTAAATTGGATACAGATTTTGGAAGATATTTTTTACAGCCCTAATTACTTCGTACGTTAGGTACGTAGAATTTAGAGAACATACAGTAGTATAGCTTTTCGTCTTAAAATTTCGTATCACTCACGTTTTTCTCATTAAAAGCTTTTCCACGTATAATATATGCTCAGAAGCACAGCTGTGTAAGTTAAATTAAAACAGGGACACCACTATGGTATTTAGAATAATTAATTTTTACAGAATGCAGAACGAGCACCGCATCCAACAAGGCATTTTTTTCTGTAATTACTGCCTTTCACACTAAGAAATGTAATTATAACTACAAAATACAATAAAATTAAAATACACTAAAATAACTAAAATAAAATTATTGTTCGATTAGCTATAAGTATGAATTTGTATTTTTTTTTTGACATTTGTAGATAATTTATTATACATTTATATTGGACTGGAAATAATACCTAAAATAAATGTAAAATGAATCATTTTAGTGTAGATTTTTTACGTTCAAATTCGTGAAGTGAATTGGTGGTGCAGTTAACTATTATAGGCAACTATCTCTCAAAATTTGCAGTTCGACACTCTCCTAATCCACATTTACATGTTATGATAGAATCTACTTGCTCGGTTTGAAATAATCTTCTCAATTTCCATGAAAACAAGATCATTGACACATTCAATTTCGACGATGTGAGAATAATGTTACATTTGAGAATTATATTCGTATGGGTTCGGTTTATTTGATATCGTTTCTTGAGCGGGTGCCTTGTTTTGTCACTTTCTTGAGCTTTGTATTTGCACGACAAGTGAACATTTTTTTGAACTTACGTGTTTAACCTACTTTTTTTGACGATATTTATCACAACAAACTCTTTATCTCTTTCTTTTGGTGGGGTCTGCCGTAAGAAATTCATTTCGAAAATATATTGTAATGTAAACTTTGTATCAACTTACTAGGTATGCATTTTGTCTGTAAAGTCTTTTATTTAATAAATAAACAAAAAATATACCTAAATAATCATAGTTCTCTTAATCTCGACACGAAATAGTGAATTAATTCTAATCTAGGTTTCTGTCGTACTCAATTAATTAAAGAGACGGATGTGTACTTACTTGGGATGTCTAAGCTCCCTAAGCTGAGTCTAAGCCTATGTAATATGTAGTATAGGGATGACGACTACATTCAAAAATTCAAAAAATAATTAGTCCGTCTTTTAGGCTATTAAAAAATATTTGAAACACAATTTTTACCTGATTAAATACATAAATAAATACAAAGATACAGAGCATCAAAGTTATGGAGTGGGGGGTTTTGACGTCACTCCTACGTAAAAATCGTACGTAAGCGTGACGTCACGAGCAACTTTAACCCAGTGTATCTTTGTAATTTTTAGTTCAAGAGAAAAAAGAAAAAATATGTGTCGAATATTTAAAAATAAACTATGTGATGGGCCTAAAACATTTTTTTGTCGTCATGCATATTCTAGTACTAAGTAAATATAGTTTAATATAGGTTAGTAGGTATGTACCAAATTAATATAAGTATATACTGTTTTGGATTATGATCTTGTTCGATACCGTCATATAGATATGACGGACGTATAACAGTCTACTGTTATACCATGCCTATATTGTATTATAATCGGTTTGTCTACTTAATTAAATATTTATACCTACTGTGTGTGACACAACTGACATTTCGAGTGCAGACATAAATCAATGCACCAGTAACGATGTCACATGCTCCCGACGGACAGCCGTTCGTTACGTTACCCGGTCGTATTTCAAAGTACGATGTTAGAAAACTCATTCAATTCATTTCTATTTATAGAAACATATTTATTCATCTACACATTATTTATTTCGAATATATATTTTTTTAGATCTCAGAACAACTTCTTACGTAGTTATGTACCTAGGTATCATGTATGACAGTTTGCATTCTACAAGTAAGCCTTCAAACGATATACACATTTGCAAAGTGTAATTCTAAAGTTGTCAAAAAGCATTTTACCTTTATCATGATTTCTCTATATTTTCGAAAACATACATCTACCTAATGTTTGCTGTTTCATTGATTTTATAGCTTAAACCCTTGTTTCCAAAGATAATAGGTAGGTACGTCCAGACATAATATTTGTCTCAAATCCTGGAAAACGAAGGGTCACCGCATCACAATAAATGCTTTTATTTTATCACTGCTACACTTTTGATAAATCTGTAGTTTCATCTCTTTCACATCACGTAACACGGAGACATCCAGTAGGAATTATGTTTGCAATAAAATACTGTTACAGCTAACAGTATTTTATTGCAGAGAAATATCAGTGTAGAAACCTGAGGAACGTTAAAACTTACTTTACCTAATAGGAAAGTTAATAGAGTATTAGTGTTAACCTAGGTTGCACATTAATCTTTTAATGTATATCTGTTAGCTAGGAGTTACTTAGTAACTAGAGGCAGCAATGTCATTGACTTCATACAAATAAAAGACCTTATTTTATGGATAATCGATAAATTACGTACTAAGATTTTTGTAGAATTTTTTGTAGAAAACAACAACTGTTTTTGTATGTACCTCTATAGTAGGTACTTAGGTAGGTTTAAGGTAAATTACATAGTTCCATATCTTCAAATCAAGACGTCATCAAGGCCAAGTTCTCTTTTTTTTAAGCTGAAGGTACACATACTTAAAACCGTGCTCATGAATATGCAAAAGGAAACCCTCCCTTAGCAAACAAATTGTCTTAAACAGGACAATTTATTATATTTTCTTGGTTTAGCTTGTCGCTCGTTGTAATAATCATTTAGGCCATCACTGCTTTAGTCCACGTAATTAAAAAAGGCAGGTATTCAAAATAAAAACAATAATATACCCCCACCTACTAAACCCACCACCTACTAATATTAAGTATATTATACTTAAATTAGAAATAGGTAGTTTTTATATGAATAGAATCTAACTTTACTCTGACTTATACCTTGAAGTGGCATAAATGCTAGCTAAAGTTGTAAACGTAAAATATGACTACCTACACAAAATATGTAATTTTCACATGTAAATTCCACCACGATTTCACAAAAAAATCTCTGCTCTTGAAATGATATTTTCTCTACCCTAACTCTAGAAAACCTTTCTCCAAGGAACATGGAAGTATTAGCACATAATTAGGAAAAAAGGTTTTGGAATATTCTAGAGAAAAGCAATACAATTTGCACGTGCCTTATTAACACGCACGAAAATAACGTTCACGGGATCAAAATGGCACTTAAATTGCAAATTTTGGCGGATATCACACTAATAAATTACCGTTGGCTGTATAAATTACTGCTTTAGCGCTAATTAATCTCAACTAGTCACTGTATGACAGGTTCATGGATTCTGTAAACACTAATATAAATACTTTGAAGAGCTTCACGTATTAGCGGTTGAATCAGTTTGATGTTTAATATGAAATCTCGACAAATCCGCCGATTAATCGTGTAGGCCCTAATATGCATAAGACGTAAAACAAATAGCCGCAACTTAGAAACACAATATGCCAATCAAAAAGAAAAGTATTATGATTATGTTTCGAAGAGAAAGAAAAAGTGAAGTTAGGTAAACTTACTTAGCCCCTTGACTCAGCTTGTCGTTGGTTCGCCAACTAATAAACAGCGGCATATGTGGTGCCTAACTTTGAACCACTTTGACATAGTTTTGTTATACAGACGATATAGATTAGTCTTAAGTAGTCACATATGTTGTGCCTCACTGTCTAATCCTGTATCTTACTTCTTTAATACCTTGCCAAATTGTTCTGGAGAATTTCTGCGAATATCTTTTCTTATAAAAATTTTGCACCTTTTATAGCTTAACGCGTTATGATCACGAATTTTCCCTTCCCGGTTATTTCCGCGTCATTTCGGTAAGAAACTTATGAAAAAGAAAAACTTCGAAAAATGGCAGCAGCAACCCACTGGATTAGTTATTAAGCTGGTAATCGCCGACACCTGAAAACGTTGGAAACTATTATCAATTGCTCTAATGGCCCTTACACGACAAAGAGAAGTTAATGGTCACTTTTGACACCTATTTTTAATCTCCAAACTACTTACTATCTGACATCATAAACTCCCACGCCAGTCATTCAACTTACAAAATACAGTGTGCAAAAGCGCCTTCAGCATCAAGAACAATATCACTTAGGTAGTTTATTGTGTGAGGGTCAATTATTTAATAATTCCGCGCACGCACGGAACTGGCAGTGCCGTCGACGGAATTGAAACGGAAGACGTGTTCACTGAGCGATATACCCTGTATTAAATACAGTGTTGCGATGCGGAAGACAGCTGGCTGCAGCTCTGACAGCAAAAAGTATTAAAATTGTAAATTGAAAAGCCATTTTGCGCGGAAAAGAGTGATGCGGCGCTTCCGAGAAAATGCGCTGTTTTAAGTGGTTGCTACTTGATTTTCTTTTACGTAGACTTTAACTACTTTTAAAACTGAAATATAACACTTTAATCCAATAAAATCATTGCAGGGCATTAGCTACGTCCTGCCAGTTCTTCAAAATGTTAACGAAACATTTCTAGTAAAAAAAGTGATAAAAAAAACTCAAATTCTCTCCTCCACCTTTAAAGTTAAGTAACAATCTTGTAACAGGACTACAAAAGGCGACCTTGTTCTCGTAGTATTTTCTAATTATCGTTACCTGTGACTGTGGCCCTGGTACAGACGTGAATAAAAGTCACCGTAACGAGGAGCTGAAATAAATGTATACCTTCACGGTACGCTATTGCCTTTCACTTCGGAACTCGAAGCCTGCTATCCGAAACTGGGGGTGACTTGTATTTTTTTTCTTATTACCTTACCTAGTGACACAGATGTTATTTGAGATAGATTAGGTTAAGGGTAAATATGGAGTTTGTAATATTTTTGAAGGTTTTTTTATATTTTCGGAGTCTCCCTAACTAAATGAATCTGTTAATTTTTATTAATTTCTGAAAATATACGGTGAAGAATAAATTCTGGGCAAGATAGCTAGACATTTTTTATTTATACTTGTCACACTTGTCCATGACTGAGATCTTTCTGAGCAACAGCTCCTTTTTTAAAAATATTTACATTCTTAAAAGTAATTACAGAGTGAAACCAGCTTTCGTAGCAAAAGCAGCCTACGCTCGTAGCTACTACGAAGCTACGAAATTCTAGAAACACAAAATGTTTTAAAGTTCCGAAACAATGATTTTATTTCCATTTTTAATCAATAACAAAAGGACGAAAGTACGTTAATTTTACTATAGAACCATAGCAAATCATAACAAGAAGTGCTTAATTTATGCCACACACAAAGTCGTTTGGTGTTAAGTACTTTGAATGGACCTTTTGTGTCGCTAAAATCATACTAATGTCGGTCATTTAGAACCTATTGTGGTGCCGTAGTATTGTTTTGTGGCAAAGTTTCTATCATGACCTTTATAGAATAAGTATTTCTAGTCCAGGATTTCTCAAAGTAGGCTAGGTGTAGGTACTACTAGGGATTCTACAAATTGAAAGAAGATTTATGTAACGGCGTGACCCATTTCACGTTTAATTGAAATCTAAAATATCTGTCACACCTTTTCGTGTATTAATTTAAATTACAGAATTTATTTACAAAATAGTTATAAAATGGATATTTCGTCCAGAGTTCTATTCCAAGTTTGTATTAAACATTTGTCACCAGTGAAGCGTTTACAGTGTTTTGTTTTTCTTTCTTCTTTCAAAAGACAATTAATTGTTGATGACAGCCATTTATTACAGCAATTTTTCAGATTTTCTGTTGCTGGCATTTCAAAAAATTCGAGGAAAATCTGACACCAAGTCTTCAGATAGATACCTAATACAGGACTTTACAATTTCTCATACATTTCGCAGTTATTTTTATTTACATCCCGAGTACACGATGTAATGTTGCTACTACAGTAAAAAATAAAGTTAACTCAATATTTCTGGGTGAAAGAGCTGAAAGAATAATTCACTGATGATATTTATAAAGCTTTCCGTCATAACAAACTGTACGCATTTTTTCGACCAGTGACAAAATCAGCCATAAAACTCATTCTTACAACGTTGAAGTCACGGGAAGTGATATATTAAAATCTTAATAGGTTAGTTTAGTAGTTTAGTGGCGACTGAATATTACGTCAATGTTGTATTTTATACAAACTGTTTTACGAAAACGTCTTACGCCCGTTATTAATAACGGATCAGGATACTGATCCGTTTTTTACCAAATCGAGATTGAAAAAACAAAACACAATTGTGTTCTTGACATGTTTTTGGTACCTACACAAGTGACAATTGTGTTTTGTTTTTTCAATCTCGATTTGGTAAAAACGGATCAGGATAGGTTATTAATAACGGGCGTTAGTTACGTAACGTACCTAACAGCCCTGTGAACATTTCATAGAACTGTATAATATAACATGTTAAACGATTATGCCTTCTTGTCTTACTTAATCGTAACTATAGTAAATATATTTTGGGTTAAGTATATACTGCAAGTCGTGTGATTTTCATCGTGATTTTAAGTCATTAAACTGGTGCACACTTCATTTTCTCTTTACTTTCAAAGAAATTACTATGTAGCTACCTACCTATAGGTACTGATATTATATTGTAGGTACTAAATTACAAAGAGGATATATATTAAGAATAGACTTCAGAAGTTAAATAAAAATCCCATTCTTAGAATTGAAAATATTTGTTTAAAGTCGTATTTATATATTTTTTTAATCTTTGTTAAAAACAGACGAAGTCAAACAGATGTCGTCAGCCAATCAAATAGTAATTTCGCTTTGACGTTTACGAACATGCTATTTTCTTGACATTCTGGTTTCCGCATAGTGGCGCAGATGCAAACAGAAATATCCGAATAATTTATAACTGGTAGGTACAAAAATAAGTAGGTACAAACCTCAATCTCAAATATGCCAACATCTTGAAGATCACAGAGTTTTGTCATATAATTTATCTTCTAGTAACCTTTGGAGTATATTCTGTACCTAAGATCAGAAAAGAGATGAAATATTAGCTTTAAAACAATTTACACTCTAGAAGAATATTTGTTTTTTTTTTCATGTTCTAACGAATTATGAACGGAAACAAAAATTTATAAAACTTCTAATATTTCGTCGATACGAGTAACCTACCATACATGAATCAAATATTCGATATTAAAATCCAATAATTTCCTAACTTCGAAACAATTTTAATCAAATTGAGAGAACTCTATGCGCATTCGAAATTCCTCAAATAACATGGACTACAATGCTAGCAATACTACAACCTATATCTGCGATTCTGCGAATAGAAATTGGAAACCAATCAAAATAGATTTGTATGGGGAAATTGAATTCAGATGGTTGAAGGAATAACTTCACCTGTTTTCAAAATCTTTTCTTTTAAAAAGTTTCTGTAGGCTCGTGCTCCTCTAATGGTTAAATAAAAAGCTGTGAATGATTCACCATTATTTATAAAATAATCGTTCTTCGCTTGTTCTATACACAGGTATTCTAGTATAGGTACTGCTGTGATTTAAGGCAAATCTATTCATACCTATTACATCTATTTACTATTACAAACGTGTCTTAGAAAGCCTTCCACGACAAGCTCCCTAATTCATCTTCTGACCACGTCTTCTCCCGGTTCATTGTTTTACGCAATGATTTTAATTGCCCCAGATTTTATAAGGAAAATTCTGTCATCAACTTTGATATAAAATATGAAAAACTTTAGTCATAATAGAATATAAATTGTTTGAGAGAAAGTTAGATATTAGGGAATAAAAAGTTTTGTCCTGAATCTTGATGTATTACCTACTTTAATATTACTTAAACTGGATAATATAACATTAAATCATAAAGAAATTACATTGAATACAACTTTTTTTTCATTTTAGTATATCAGTGGTCAGACTATTCGAATTTCCTTGCAAAAATATTAACCTCTCACTCTATTATATAGTTTAGGCCTGAAAACCATATCTTATCGTCTCTCCTTTTCTCTACGATTCTCTATCCTGAGCCACCTCTACCCAGACATCCATGAAGGTGTCTGTCTAAAAATATAGAAAATAAAATAACTTCTCAAATTCAGTGAACATGCTGCAAACAAGCATCACATTTATGGAAAATGTCGTAGCTCCTTATCACAAACCAACAAAGAGAAAGTGACGGCTGCGGACTACGAAATACGTGACCATTATGACGCCACTACCCTCATCTTCTATATATGATATTTTGACAATTTCACCTTTCATTTCAAAGATAGATATTTTCGTATGAATAAATATCAATTGGAAACACAATATTGGTAAAACAACCAACACTTAAAATTTTAAGTATAATTTCCTGCTACCATATAATAATACTTATTTACGTAAGTCAATAATTATGTTTATATTGACTTACGTAAATAGTATTATTACAGGGTATCTACGTAGGTAAATCCCAGTTTAAAAACTTCAAGTACTTATGCGTCATAACAAACCTATCAAGCTATGTAGAAAGAATTATATTGGGACCTATACTCATATTAATTAAAGTTTATAGTTTCCATTAAATATTATAACATTTATAACGCCTATCTTATTTCGTTATTGCTTTTATTGTGTTCCCAACGGGACAGACCGAGGGAAGGACAAACAGCTAATAACTATGAGTTCACCTTTTCTGTACCTACATAGTATAACAAGTTTTCAAAAAGTCATGAACTTGAAAATCCTGTTAGTTTCGAAGTCCAAATCGATATGAAACGTATCTGCAGTTAACAATGCATGTGCATCGTAAAATTCTCATGCATGAAAAGTTATTTGCGAATAGCAATGCATTTTTACAATTTTATGGGTTTTTCGGACATAACAGTGTAACATTTGAGGTACAACTACCATCAGTAGAACAAAAAATGTAGGTACTTAAGTGAAAATCTGCTAAAAAAAGTAAAATAAACTAACATAAGTGACTTTCTATGATTGTCTCAAAGTAACGTTAACTTTGTACTATTTTTTTCTGATCAACCGCTTAATACGACTTGACTTTGAGTGGTCACAACTGGCTAACATTGATTATTGGTCTCTCTTCTAATATAGTTTTCGTAATCTCGATATTATTAACCTAGTACAGCGATTGTCGTTTCGCTAGTAGGACCCCAAAACCTCGCTAACACAGAGCGTCCAGCTATTGCGTAGTTGCTGTTCGTGGTGCAACAAAATCTGAACTCAACAAAATGCTAAACCTGAACTTTTCATTCTAAGTTTGTAAATACCAACACATCCCGCTTAGTCGACATTTTCTGCATGCTCTGGAATTGTCATTAGTATGCGACCCGCGTATCGCTGAATAAACTAACTAACAAGTGTTATCTTTGTAAGAACTCTTTTTGCTCTTTGGGATGAATCACTAATGTTTCCCATAAATTTAAGTATCATATTTTTTTATTCTATAATTTTATTTGCCATAATATCGTCATCTATATGATTTTATTTGCTATAAAACTCATAAGACATATTATTTCGTGACATAAGTATGTTTGCCAGAATATAACAAATGCACTAATATTTAAAAGCTATATTTACTTTAAACATAATGACTACATGACATAAATATATATAACCTATAACCTACAACCTACAACCTACTGATGGTATCACCTACATGATAATATTTACATGATCCTGATGAACATGCAGCATGCAAGCAGGCATGCAGCAGGCATGCAGCATGCAAGCAGGCATGCAGCATGCAAGCAGGCATGCAGCATGCAAGCAGGTATGCAGCATGCAAGCAGGCACGCAGCATGCAAGCAAGCATGCAGCAAGCAGGGATGCAAAATCATGTTCTAACCTAACCTAACCTATCCTAGCCGTTCTGGTTGGTATTCCTTTTTTTATTGCGGGGGGCTTCGCCCCCCGAGCCCCCCCTCGGGGGCTGCGCCCCCGGACCCCCCTGCCGCCGTGTCTCGTCACCGCGCTGCCTGCTGTCGTCTAATCAATTTGTAAATTCATTCATAATAGTACCTACTACCTAACACATATTCCATATTATTTAAAATAAAAAATATTATAGTCGTTTGATTTAGTACATATGACGATTATTAGAAATAAATGTTTTGGCATTCAAAAGTTATACCTTGCAATATTATGACAAAAAAATAATCGGTGAAACAATAATTATGGATTAAATAAAGTATTGCAATTAATATTAGTGCATCTAATACTTATGTTTAAAAATCATTATGTCAAACAAAAATATGGCATTTAAATTTATGGATAAAAAAAGACTCCCCTTTGGGATGGATAAGCAGTGTCGTTATACTTACTTGCCTACTATTTTTGGATACCTTTTTTGGTTATGTTACCTACATGCTCAGTCAGTTACAGATGTAACGGATGACATTATGAGACTTTTTTCTGTGATTTTTCCTGAACCACTGTTTCGCAGTTTATAAATAAGGAAAATGATGAAATAGTCTCTACAAACACGAAAAGTCTTTGATAACAAAGTTACAAAAACTACCAAAACTTTTCTTTCGTTGACATCTTTAAATCTAAGAATAAATAGAAATAAAAGAGGCGTTATTCCTAAGCTCTCGATTTATATTTCATCATAAACTGTATCGCGACATTCGCGACCAAATGAAAGACCAAAATTAAGATATTTGGCGTTCTGCCACTGTCGTCCGACATGCGCCAGTCTGGCCGAAATTAATGAAATGGCCTGTTGAGTTCAATGTCGCCCCGATTATTGTATGTTAATTACTCAGGCAACATTGGTCCAATCCTGGAATGCAATTTTTAACCTAACTCAAACTAAAAACAATGAAACCAAAAAATGATTCTCAATTCGCGTATTTTTTTAAACGTTTTATGAAACCAAAAACGTGAATTACACATAAACGAGATATAAAAACTTACTTTTAATTTAACCTTTTCTTGACATTCCACTACCAAGTGTTTCTCCCTATTGTCTACAGTACAGACATACATTAATTTATGATCATACAGAGATACAGAGAGCCCCTAGAGAATACTAAACTTTCATCAAGCTTCTGAACTTAGCTTCTGAACTATTTTAGTGCCTTAGATTTATAGTATAATTGGATTTGAACATTAACAAGTTACTCGTACTTTAATTTGCACTCAAACCACTTAGGTACACTTAAGTGAAGTGGTAATTGATACTTCATAAAATCTGACAGTTGTGTCGTATCAGATGCTCAAACGGACGTCAGGACGTCCAGGACTGTCCAGGGACGGGATAGAGAAGAGTAGCGCAGACTCCACCAACAAGAGCGACGCTCTTAAAATATATGGTGATGATGAAAATCTGACAGTTTACGCAAGATAGTAGATCGACAGATAAACATTTGCATTTATGATATGAATGAATAAGTTTACGTAGATAGTTCCTTGATAATTCAAAACATTATAACGTAATCAAGCTCAGCATTTCCAGCCAAATGACCATTTACCTTGTATTATAACTAAAATTAAGGTAGTTAGCTCGATGCAATTGCGAAGAGAATCCCAAACGAAGCCCTCATGAAACTTTCATATGAACAGTGATTGCTTTCACTTGTTCAAGCTTAGAGTGAAAACTCAATCCAGTTTCGGAGCATAAAGTTCTTTCACGTAAGTCGTCTAAAACTTTTATAAAATACATTTTGCATTGGTACTTAATTATTTGAAGAGTATTTAGGGTTAAGATAAAATTAATGTTAGCAACTTAGATTAATAAATTGATCTCCGCGCGCTCGGAGACCAATGATTCATCGGTTAGCAAAACATATAATAAGTTAATGTCATTAATAGTCAAATTCAATTACAATTGCCTTTCTTTTATCAATATGTAATTAAATACGTAATTATGACTATATTAAGACAAATCCGGTACAATATAGTACCTAGTATATCAAGTGGCTTTTCCAAAAACAAGGGACCTTTTTGGCACTCAAGGGTCACGGAAATGGAGGAATAAAAATCTAAGTGATGTATTGCGCACTTGGGTAATGCAAGCCTACTCTGAGGCGCCTTCTACTACTAAGGTCGTGTAATGGGTAGGTACTTTTGTCTGTTTCGAATTTCGGAGTAAATTTTCATCTACTGAAAAAGTACCGTCATCTTTCTTGAGACGCCTTTTACAAAGACATACAAGTACATACAAGTACATATTTTTTGTTTATAGGTAAATAGGTTGATATATTTTTTGTTGTAGGTATCTTTATTTATTTATTTAACAGTTTATTGTAAGATGATAGTACAAAGATACAGAAAAAAAGAGAAGTTATACAAAAGGTACAGCATATTTCTAAAAGAAATTTCTTCCTGCAGACCCCACAGAGAGAGAAGTGATAGCATGAAGGTAGGATAGTCACTACAATAATCTTTATGTAATTTTTCAATTTAAAACACTAAAGATGCTGTTCAAAATCAGATTTTTCAGTTTTACGAACTCTAACCCATCGACTTATAGTCGAAAACCTACAGTAAGGCTTATGTTGAGTAGGTACACTTCGCACTATATTACTATGGGTATGTACATTGTACAATACACGTGCAAACCCCACTTTGTGTCCATTCTGTAGCCGAATATTAATATATCCACACCTGTTCTAAGCTAATAGGTATTTCTTATTCTATTTATACCTTAACAACAGAATTCATTGTTTGTTACGTAATTTGTACACGAAAATGTAATGTTGAGTCATTTCTAAGAAACTATACCTAAAAGCATAAGTGTTAGAGAATATAGGTACATACAACAAGTAATTCTTATCAGCCTTTTTAAAGTCCCCAGTACAGGGGCCCGAGGCAACACTCATTCGAGAGGGATTAGGTCGTAATCTACCACGCTGGCCCAATATACATAGTTGTAAACATGAGAACATGGCTCTATACTAGAAATCAATTACAGAGCTACCTCGTTTGTCAATTTCTCGCATATTTACATCTCTTTTTAAATAACGATCGCCAATGAACAGTAGAGCAATGTGTGCAAGCCACAAATCCAATATTTTATTTTATTTTGTTTTGTTCTTGTATATTTTATTGGACTGGAAATAAATATTTACTTACTTACAATATTCGACTCGATTTCATTTCAAAACATCAACCCCCTTCAGCAATGCATGAAAGTTCATTATGTTAATAAATCCATTAAACATCGTGGCGTCATATTCTAATTTTTGACTATGACAGTGACAGCTATAGGTGTAATGGAGCATTATCTTAATTGGCCTTTCTTGCAACTAGCTGTAACTGTAAGTAAAGTTCACGATTATTCACTTTTACGAGCACTTGTTATTCAGGAGCGTACCTCGACCCTGTAGGTCTACTACGAGTTTTATGACGTATTCTAAAGGGCCTTGTACGACTTACATTACCCTGATTAAACTGTAACTTTGTGTTTCTTTGAATGTTTTGTTGCAAACATTGTGTTGTGAAGTGAACTGTATTTTCGTATGTACTTAGCATAGACTGTATTCTTGTTTTTTGTAGACGTATAGACGTAACAAGTTCAGATAAAACTCTTTAAATAGATTTTTATTGGTAAATAAGTATTTGTATACTGTCTCTAGCAATATTATGTAAGGCCATTGATTGAGTTTGGCGGCGGCAGAGTAAAATTCTGGCCATAAACTCGTAGCGTGTTCTATTACTAAAATCTACTTAATACCAAGCTATCAGAGTTTTAACCAGAGCTAACCGCAAAAACGAATGAGTTCTGATATGAAATAACCAAACTTCATATTCCTAGCTTAATATTATACCTACGATGTTGCCATTTGCCATATGCCGACATATTAAAAAACTTTGACCACCACAATACTCGAATAATATTCACTTTATTGTACAACTTTTGTATTTGCTTATTGAAAATAATAAAAGCAACTATGTATTATTAAGTTAATGGCAAAACTATACAGCTCTTTAAATAATAAAACTTGTTAAATCGGGAAGCGATTCTGTTTATTAGTCATACTCGTTTCAGCCTTCGCTATAACCTTCGCAACTAGTGATAATTAGATTTAGAGACTATCCATCTTGAAAAAGAAAATTTTGTACCTAATTATACCTATAACCACGAAAAAAGATTAAAGACGTCAACTAACGTCTCTATCTGACAGCACGTCAAGACACGTTACCCAACACGTTATTCTGTGCCGTTCGTTCAGTACGTTCCGAGTTACGTGTTAAGCTTACTTGTACCGTATTCATATGTAGGTCGGTATGCGTGGGTAATCATAACCATCTCGAAGCAGTAATCAAACGATATCAAAACAAGGTCAGGCTTTCCCTATGGAGTCAGTTAAACTAACTTGACTCACTGAAGCGTATTGCGTGGATAATGAATATCGAAACATTGGGATGAAAGCACAAATTGAACACAATTTGGATGGGTATCACAGTTATTTGATTTACAACCTGGGTTTGTCCCAAAGCTACGAGTGAACTTGAAGTATTTTACGTAACTAATTAAATACAACCTACGTAACGTAGCTTAAGTACAAATAATTGCTTATCATATGGTTTTAGTTTTAGAAACTTTATATAAGTTTTCATGAAATAATTTACCTGTTGTTGTTTGGAATTATGTAATCATCGCTTAATTAAAACTTAAGTACGGTACCTACCTTATTAAAAGCAAGAAGAAAACATCATTCAAAAAAAATGTTTGTTTCCTAGTAGCTTTTAAACAAGTACCAATTTCTTTGTAACATTATGAATTTAATTATTAACTACAAATCAATAACTCGAAATATACTTATCAAATGTGTTAGTTAGGTTAAGTTTAGTTTAGATAAGCGGTTATATTTTATTTATTAGAGTGTAGTATTTTTAATAACATATTCACATGTATTTTTGCAATAAATTTATTGATTATTATTACCTTATAAATAACAAAAATATTTTAAGATTAAACATATTTCATTATAACTGCGGAAATTATAAAGAAATTGCTTATCAAATATGTTTTTGAGGATCAAAACTCTTTAGCATCAAATGAAGATCTACCCTGAGGTTTGTTAAACGATATTGTTATAACAAGCAGTAGTCGGCGCCAGTTAAAGGCCATAAAATTTACGACCTATTGAAATCCATAGGTGTCCTATTACCAGATACGTAATCAGGGATAAAATGACCCCGAATGAGGCTTTATTACGTAAATAAATTATGATATCTATGTATATTATAACCTCCTACCAATTTCAAAACGGGAAGTAGGTATACAATTATACATGGGGTATTAAATTCACTCACTGCCAATTTCATAAGACAACACGATGACGTTGTAAAGCGACGTAGCATGTTCATGATCACTTGTCACGTGTATGATCAGGATTTTTACCAAACCAACCTTTTTACATGAGCTATAAATAAATCGAGATCAGACAAGTGTGTATAGCTTCATATAATATGCTCTGCTACTAAAACTTTCGTTATACGGGGGACGAGCTTTATCGTGCGTAAACCGTGCTGCAACTACAGGTGTAAGACGCCTTAATATCGAAACTGTATCCCTTTATTCCTGTGAAATTTGTAGAGTTCTCTCTATCAACACCACTTACTTTCAATGCCACACACCTCTTTTGTTTCATCAACATTTATCAGTCTCTTCTAATCGAATTAATCCCAAAATTATTGACACAAGTGACACATTTGTAGTACACGTTCGATACAAATCCATTAATCATTTCCATCGCTAAGCCTCCGCGACGTTGTATTGACGAAATGATAAAACCATAATCAATCAAACTGCCGAATATGAAAGGGTTATTTGCGGTAAAACTGCACAGAAACTAACGCGAAAAATGTTACAAGAATTTTGAGAAATAGATAAAGAACCTACCTTCATTTACCTATCGAGAGTACGTACTACAATAGTTACAAAGACGATAATTGGAAAGCTGCTCGTGTTATTCCTACCTATTCATAAAAAGAATTGAACTAGTACCCGCGTTGTAGTGAGTCGAAAACGGTTATTCAACAAAGCAAGCCTTTTTAAACGAAAGGCCAACATCTAGTTATTTAACTGCAAAATAAACAAAAGGTTAGTTCATTTTGTACACAAAAGATAGTAAAATAATAACACAACAATTTATAACATCTAATAACTTTAATTAACAGCAAAATACCACTCTGAATTGGGACCTGAATATGACCTCAGTCACCCACGCGTTTTATACCACACCACACCAACGAATGAGTCAAACCATTCATTATTTTATGATTCCCAATTTCCATATTGAGCTTACCGATAATGTTTTCTACTGGAGGACCTTACATTGTAAGATTATATGAAGAGAATCGAATATCCGTTATTAAACGAGTCATGATACTATAAAATATTGAAGTACCTATTCAATTCATTCATAAAAATTAGATAAAACGTCAATGTTGAAAATTTTCGTACAGTTTAATATAAAGCTGTCGTAAAATAGGCCCTCTACTTACACATTAGTGAGATCGTCAAACTGGTTTGGCGTTTTGTTTGAGATTTAATAAAGAATTTTGACAAATCGGCTGATCAATCGTCTAACATTGTTTGGCTTTTCCATGTCAAACGTCAAGCCGTTTGGCGATACAACCACTACAGCGTAAAAGCCTTTACTAGCCTACCTCATGTTAGAGTGACTCGACTCTACAATTTAGAAGTAAAGGTATAAAATACGTTATTTAATGACGTAGTAAGAGTACTTACTTTTTTAAATTAGCCAGGACAAAGTCCGCGTCCTTCCATCTTTCCCTACTCCCTGCAACTTTTGACATAAGTACTTAAAGATAATATAGACAAAAGGAGGAAACTATTAGCTGGCCCCTGACATTGAAACGTGATTTACAATTTGGATTGTCGCCAGAGAAAGTTTTGGAGAGTCAACGAAACTATCTTATCATAAACACAGTTTAGGGCCACACACTATCACAGAGATAAATCTTGAAAAGCAAAAAACAAAAGAAGACTATCTTCGAAAGAAAACAAAAGACAACGCTGAATCTAGAGTTTATTCCAAGAAAATCCTTGTTTGTCCAACAAAACTTTCATCGCGCAGATTTTAACCTCGGCCGACTTATTCATTCTTGTCAACGTATTCAGTACAACTAGCATAAAGTTCCTAAGTCAATTAACACGGACTGTCTAGGCACAAGGTCCTCCATCTCCGTTTTGTTATTAAACAACAAGTTGAAATTATTTGCTTGTTTTTGATTTATTTATTTTATTAGATTTATGAATGGGAATGAAGCGAAAGTGGTGTGTTTGGATCGTAGCAAGTGGAAGGAAGTGGCCCCTGCCTACCCCAATGGGAGAGAGGCGTGACGGATATGTATGTATGTACCTATGTAGAATTATTTTATAAGTAAATTATCTATCACTTGTTTTCATATAATTAAAAATTTTGTGCCGAATGAAAACGGAGCCTAATACGTGAAGGTGAAAATTAATAATCCGAAAACATATATTCTATGTATTATATTATATACCTATTCTAAATCAAAACCCTTATCTATCATTAAAGAGCTTTCTATCACCGACTATCGATATAAAACCACATTTATGAGTAGACTGTAGCTACCGAGGCCATACTAGACTAATCTAAACGATAGATATCTGAAAACATTAATCAGTGTTTGCCAATCGATGGTTACTATCCGACATGTGCTTTGAGATAACACCTAATTATTTTTATTCGTGACTATCGATTCATGGAGCTTAGGTAGGAGGTATATTTTTAAGTTAGACAGTTTATTTATTATTAGACTATTTTTATTTCTATACGAAACACATTTCGCATGAATGAAAAGTTTGAGATTGAAAGGCCAAGGAAAACATACTTCAAGAATCTTCTAAAAACAGATGAATGTAGATAAAAAAGAGGTAGCTATGTTTTGGATGGCAGCATGGTATGGAAGTATTCGTCATGAAGAACTACAAGAAATAAAGAGCAGTTTAGGAGGAATATAAGCAAGTGCAAAAGTGCTTAACGGGTTTATTTTCTTAAAATTCTATGAAAACTTATAATCAACCAGTTCTACATATTTTTTGCAGTCAAAAGACTTTCTTCCATCAAAGACTGAAAGGCTCGTGGGAGTCAGGTTTTTATAGATTTCCTAATAACAAAGGCGTATTGGCAGAAAGCTCGTGTTGACCGAATAATCTTGTAAATCGCACCATTTTTTTCCAAATTTCTAAATTGATTCTACGTTCGTTAGTCATCGCTCGTCAATTTATTTATTTATTTATTTATTTATTTCAACACACATAACAGATTACAGTCATACAGGAGTTAGATAATTTAACAATAGTTGGGACTAGACTATAATCCACTGAAAATGTATGCTAGTCGATACAAAACGTGGTGGAACAAGACAGTGTAGGTACTTAAAAAAGTTGAATAAAAAAAAAAAGAAAGTTAAATATAAAGGAATAAAGAAATGCAACAATCAGTCAATGTTTGCTAAATTAATTACTTCGAGACGTTTTCGAAACAATCTGAAATTACCGTTGAAGATATCTACTTGTAGTGACAAATTACTACTAGTAATGGCGTTGTACTGACGGCACATGCGCGTTAATGGACTATAGTAGCCTGTGTTATTTGAATAAATACCTAATGCAAAAGGTTTAGGGTTACGAAAGCGATAATTAATATTAATGTCTATCTGAGAAACCAGGGAAGGAGAGTCAATGTAGCCATGTAAAATTTTGTGTAGTGTGAGCAGATTATGAAGCTTTCTTCTATCCTCAAGGGAAGCCAGATTGAACTTAGACAAGAGGTTAAGATAATTACGTTGGTTACGTTGAAGGTTAAGGCGATAAGACAGCATTTTTAGGCATCTTTTCTGAACACGTTCAATGCGATTAATATGAATAGCGTAAAAGGGCGCCCATATAACTGAGTTATATTCCAAAATTGATCTTATTAAACTGATAAATAAATAAATTATACTGTTTGGTTGCTTAAAAGGTTTGGTAGTCCGTGCCAAAAAACCAAGTAAACTAGAACCTCTGCTCACAATATGATCATAATGTGCGCGAAAAGTCAACTGATCGTCGAAGTAAACACCTAGGTCTTTAGCAAGGGTTTTCCGTTGTAAGTTGAGCTTATTAATTTGGTAGTTAAAATTAATTTTATTTAAATTTCTAGTAAAACTGATCACAAAACATTTACTTACATTAAGGGACATGCCATTTGAAATACACCACTCAGATATGACATCTAAGTCTTTTTGTAATCTAATAGCATCATCACTGCTCTTAATACAATTGAACACTTTCAAATCATCAGCGTAGAGCAGGCAATGACACGATATTTTGCCAATGAGGTCGTTAATAAATGCGACGAAGAACAAAGGCCCAAGATGGGAGCCTTGAGGGACTCCCGATGTAACAGACTTGGGAGTAGAATAATCACCCTTAAGAGCAACCAGTTGGCTTCGGTAGGAAAGGTATGAAGAAATCCATCGGAGTAAGTCGCCATGGATACCCATCGCTTCAAGTTTTTTGCAGAGAGTGTGGTGACAGACCTTATCAAAGGCTTTAGAGAAGTCTGTGTATACTGAATCGACCTGCACTCTATCCGCAAATGCCTCGCAAAGATAGTGTTTGTACTCAAGTAAATTACTGGTGGTCGATTTAAACTTTAGGAATCCGTGTTGTTGAGGAGAGATTAGTGGTTTCAGATGGAAATATAAGGTGTCGTAGACAATAGATTCGAATAGTTTCGCCATGCACGATAAAATACTGACAGGTCGATAGTTTTCGCAACATGACTTATCTCCCGATTTGTAAATAGGTACAATATGCGCAGTTTTCCACACAGACGGAAATATTCCGGCTCTCAGTGATTTATTAAAAATAATACTTAAGGGTGTGCATAGTGAAGAGCTGCAGTATTTAATAAATAGAGGCGGAATCCCATCTGGGCCTGAACCTTTATTGATATCTAGCTTGTTAATTATTTTTTTTACTTCACTAGCGGAGGTAGTTAACGAGTGAATAATTCTGTCTGTAGTAACATCACTATGAGAAACTGATACACCGTAATTCTGATTCGATGTCTGATACACCGAACAGAAGTAGTTGGAGAAAAGTTCACATATATCTTTTTTATCGGATGCTATCAGATCACCATATTTCATAGTCTGTGGTATCGAGTTAGACGAGCTTTTTCTACTATTAACAAATGACCAGAAATTTTTTAAATTATTGTTAAGTGAGTCTTCTACCGATGATACAAAATGAGAATAACACGAGTCAATTAAGATCTTACTCCTTTTGCGCAATAGACTGAAAGAATCGTAATAGCGCGGATTTTTGGTGGTTTTATGTTTCTTGTGAGCAGTAAGTTTTTCTCTGATGCAGCGCTTTAATCCAGGTGAAAACCAACAGGGGAATTCATTCGAGTCATCATTCGTTAAAGGAGTACATTTAGCTATAATTGAGTTAATATGTGAGTAGAAATTTGCGACTGCGACATTTACATCAGGAGACGATAATAAATCAGTCCAATTCAATTTTTCAATCTCATTGTTAGCTAGAACAAAATTGCATTTTCTGAAGTTGAGACGCCGTAATTTCCGCTTGTGTATGTTTTTGTATACAGGGCTAGGCACAGTTATTTTCAGAGGCGGGTGATGATCATCTGGACGCGACAAAGCTATATCAGGGCTAACAGCAATATTATTTAAAGTAGAGAACACCAAATCCAGGCAACGATTGTTAAAATTTGTGATAGAGTTAAATTGATGAAAGCTACACAAGGAGGTCAAGTCACATAGCAATTGTTTTACAATTCTATTTTACGAAGGTTTTCGTCTTTCAACAACGCTACGCATCAATTAATTCTTATTTCGTTTGAATTTAGAAGTAGATATCTTTTGCGACGGAACTTGTCTTTCTTCAAAGGGAGGTTTTGTTTTCATATTGAACCTCATGTGTTGTTAACTGCTTGATTTTCCAAAAAAAATAAAGCTGTTGTTAAACTCACAGTTACAGCAGCTTTCATACGTCTGTGATTAAACTAGTATAAATTACTGTTGCACCATAAATACAACTAGGTGTTTATGGGTGGTAGTTGCAGGGTAATAAGCTGGAATCCTTATAGATTTTTTAATTCAATTATAAGATAAAATAATAAACAAAGACACTAAAATCAAGGGGCAAAATATGATTAGGACGCTGATCCATTTTCCGCCAAGAAATAATAAAAATGCATACAAATCTTCGGTCAGCTGATCGAATGGAATCGAAAGATTTTTGTAGTTTTTCAACCCTTCAAAGAAGCTTCCTTGAGAAACTGTTCTAGTTTTATGGAAAGATATGATTTTCTTGAAGAAAAACAAAAACCCTTCATACAATTCGCAGAAATGTCATATTAATATTCATAGAAATCTTGATTCCCGTGACCCGTTTCCTTTATTTATTTTACAAATGTAAATCGTTATAGATCGCATCTGGCATCGACGTGAATTTGATTTAGAAAAATATGAGTAGGATGATTAAAAAATTCAAAGTTTATTCAATGAACGTGTAAACAGAATTACGTAGTAAAACAACATATTGATTTAATATAGGCAACTAGTAAGTATTCGAACTACAACTAGTAGGGTTAAAGGGAAGAGAGGGAGAGGAAGACCGCGACATATCCATTACAGGATCGAATTAACTTCAAAGTTATCTGCAGGTATGTTAATTAATACAAAATTAAAGTTTTCAAAATTTATTTAATACAAAATACAAAGTAAATTATTAAATAACATAACAAGCAAAAGTGTAAACCGCACCGAAATATAGAAATTAACTTATTTATGATATTAAAAATATCCCTGTAGGTAAACCTAAATTACGAGTAGGTATTTAGATCACAATAGATTTTGTGAATCATATCAATAAATAGCTTAATATAGTAAGAACCGAAGATGAAAAAAAAATCAGCTGAATTGAAAACCACCTCCATTTTTCTGATTGTTTGAAGACGGTTAAAAAGATATCGATACTAAATCGAAAAATATTGCACTTCTATTGCTAATAAGTGTGAGAATTGCTTCCTCGCAAAGAAAATACGAAAAAAACATTAATTAATACGTACATATAGGTACCTATTTTTATCAATAACATTATCACAACATTCAACAAATAAGCTCCTAAACGCTCAGCGTGTCAAACAAGACCTCTTTCAACATTTAAAATCATTTTCGAAACCACTAGGTATTACCCCACTTTTAATGAAAGCCTGTCAACGTTATAATGTTCATACTATCGGCATTGATATGTGTTTAGTAGGGTTACACTGTTAGTGGTTTTTACGCTGATTTTAAACAAGAGGAATTACTTACTATCAGACCACAGATCTAATAAATAAACTTCTACAAACTACTGATATAACATTTGTCGTGATTAAAACCACGAACAATATTTCTTAGTATTTACAGCTCGTTGCAACCAATTTGCAAGATGTTTAGAGAGCTTTGCTACATTTCAAGTCATTCTTAAAATGTAGCTACGTATCGTCAAAAAATTCTCATTTATTACTGTATCATCGTAAATCTTATTCTACTCGTATTCTAAGTAGGTAGAGACAAAACATCACATCTCAATACTTAAACTAACACAACAAAATGATAAATCTTTTATAAGGTAGTCACCAAATCGGAAGTAAGTTCATCAAAATGCATTTTACAATATGCATTTATGAATAAATAGGCAATCAATAAACGGTATACTTAGGTAATTCTACAAACGATAGATGTTCGTAAAAAAATATTATTCTAGTTTCACAGTAGATATGATAATTTAAGAAATAAAACTATCTAAACTGATTTCTTCGAATGGATCGAAATCAGACTCTTGCTTGTCAAACGCCTTTATTTTGCAGGTTTGTGAGGAGACAGCGATGGCGACGAGCATGGCGATCGCTAGCGGCACCCAAATATACTCCGGAAGGCCGATTCGTTCCATTGTCCGTCCATATAGCTGCAGCAAACCGCATGGCATTGTTGTGTTCAACTTTTCATCAGTAGTGTTGTACCACAAAACGCATTCCTCACCCGCCCCCGTGCGTAACGGGTAATAATAGATGTATTCATCAATTTGTCGAAGATATGGCATGTAATAAACATGTTGTGTCGAAGTTATATCGATAGTATACGTATTAGGGGAAGATCCCGCAATACTTCTGTTCTGATCTATGAACGTAGACATCATGAGACAAGGGAACCCCGTGTAGTGGAACTCTTCATCGATAACAACGTGCATCGAGCATTCCTCGTCGCTTTGCGGGGTGTAGTAGTATGTGTGCTTGACGGAGGCCCGGCCGAGGTTGTAGAGAGCTAGACCGGTCAATAGGTTGGAAAACCTACTGTGACACTCGCGGAATTTATACACGTAGGTCGGCGGAAGGTTCTGGTAGACGGGGTACTCGCCGTAACCCCAACAAAAGCGACATAAGTAGTAGATGTGGCTGGGAGGTTTGTATTCGAACAGAGAGCTATGAGCGCTGACGTGCGGTTGGGTGGGTGTAGGCCGTGGCGGGTCGAAGCGCCCTCGGGGACCGCCGTTGATTTTAGCACTCGCGGTGAGGAGGTGGGCGAACAGGATCAGGGCGACGGTGCAGAACTTCATGGTGCAACGCGAAGGACGGGTCCCGGCCGACTGCCGGGTGCAGGCAGACGGAGCGGGACGCGGCGGGATGCGTCGCCCGCCGCCTGCCTGGCGCCTGCAACCCGCACTACCTACACACGTAGCGGCCAATCATAACCAATTAAGAATGCAGTTTGCAAACAAAGCCCAAATCAATAATTATTCGTACAACTCTCGAATCAAACGCTGCAATGACAAACTGAATGTAATTAAATTGGGTCCTTCGCAGCGTAAGCTGTTTAGCTTTTCATTTTGCTACGATATAGCATGCAACAACAACCCGTAGTCTGTCTCTCTCTAGGTGCAACCAAATCAATGATTGCGTTGGGCTTTCGAATCGCATCAAATGTCAAAGTTTATAGTTGCTGGGAGATTAATTAAAATGGGTACATGCTTAGGATACATTGTGTCAGGTAGGTATAAGGTATAAAACGTCTATGTTACTTCTAATCTTTTCGGCTTTTCAGATCGTTTCAGATGTTAGATTACATCTAAATACATTAAACCTTCGTAGGTACTGAATTTTCTTACCTACATAAAATACAGTCGTTTTTAATCAACTCTTCTTAATCAAATTTCCATTAAGTTTGTAGCCGCGCAAGACCCGATTTTAATAAGCCTTCCAAACAATGGGAATTCCCAGGGGTGGATCGCGGCCTACGTACCTACCTAGATTCATTTCAAGTCGGTTACCGCATTTCTGACATAGCTGATTTTCGCATTCCTGTTTCATTGATCCAATTGCTTGAAATCTAAAAGGAGTCATACCTGTTCAGAAGACCCATACCTAAATCATGATATTATCTATAGAATTTCAATCTTAGAACAGGTCATAGTAGAATACGTTTCCCAAAACATCTACGAGTAGGTAGGTACTTAGGTTATTGGAAAGTATCATATTTTATAATAAAGTTTATAGTTATCAAACAACAAATAGCTTTTAGAGCTAGCTTAGAGCAATTAGCTTATCATTTTTCAATGGAACAATGACTTTCTAATATTTTTGTATCTATGTTCAATAGAGAGTCCAAAATTATTGCACATCCATGCTAGGTACGTCCCAAAGGGTGTATATTTGAGCATGTAGGTACGTTGTTGCAACACGTGTAGTGATGACGTAACTATTTGTTTTCCGTGATAACTACATATTTGCTTGTGAAATGTAATTAATTGCAATACGCAGTTTTTTGTGAAGCAAAAAACCAATACGTTATGTTGCTCCCACACACAGTATAGGTACTAAATTTTTGTTATAAAATGTTAACTAAATTAACCCCCTTATTACTAAACGAGGTTTAAAGATAGACCGACGTTAGTTCGTTTCTTTTGACGTTTTGGCTATGAACTAAACGTCAAACTAAACGAACTAGCGTCGGACTATCTTTAAACCTCGTTTTGTAATAGGGGGACCATGTCCCACACCAGAGTTTCGAGCAATGAAAGGCAAGGACTTCCCAAAAATTTTCCCGCGATTGTCATCAAAGAACTGATTGACAGTAGCAATTAGATTTTTAGCCTTGATTTTTAGCTCTTTCGTTTAGATATCAATCTCCTTCGTGATAAGAGAAAACCTTTTGCTCTACCTATTCCAAATGATGTAAGCAAATTAGTAATAAAAAGGTGTAATATCTTCGTGTGAAGAGTCAGGTTTGAAGACGGTCTGGATACGATTCAGCTCACAATACAGGCGGCAAAGCGGCCCCTTCCGCCCGATAGTCAGATGAGCCACTTCCTGACCATTGTCACGCGCGCCTTGAGCAATCTGTAATCTGTCTGGCAATTTGTAACATTGCCCAGGCGCACAGGTAATCTAAGAGCCTGGAGTGAGAATTCCCTAATGCAGGTTGATATCAATTTTAGTCGGCTTTGAGGTTTTGTTAAAAAACTGGCAGTCAATTTGTAAATGACCAATTATGTTAAAACTGTCAAAAACGAACAACTTTTTAAACGAAATCTCGTCAACGTTGTTATATTCTTAATTACATTAATTTATTAATCGGTTCTATTGTTACATCAGCTTTTCACACGTCTGTGGTTCTACTAAGTTAATAACTACTGTACGAATTAACTATACCTACCTACGGTATATGTGAGTAAGCATTTAAATCTTTAAAGTCATTCAATCCAGCAAAGAAAATAAATAAGAAGGAAGATTACCCTAAAACAAACTATGATTCAGATACTAATAGAATATATGGCGATATTTGGTTTATATCTACATACACCCACTTGGAAGTTGGTGATATATTGGTAGCAGGAATTCCGGCGTGTATATTGCTCTTTTAGTTTACGTTAATTATCAATTGAGTAGCACTAACTGGATAATCAACCTTAACATTTGACCTATTGATCACAAATTATTAGAAGGAAGATAGATAAAGGGACCTTACATGGTTGCAGATTGACATTTGATATAAAACCGCCTACTGCGGTTCATATTTTACATACAAATTCAAAGCAACCGCGTCGCAAACGCTAGTTCTTAAAACATCTTAGAATAATCAATAAAATGCCGATTTCACCAAAATAAAGAGAAAGCAACGTTTCAAATGACAATATAAAGGCGTACTCGGTAAACTTTACTTCGTGCAAAGACTAAACTATAAAAAAGAAAAGGGTCAAAAGTTCAGTAGGTAAGATATTAACTCAAGCTAAAGACTGAGCTATTTGTCTAGCTTGTCAACAGAGCCCGGCAAAGCCTTCCGTAGTCGAACATATTGGTTTGCTCTCCAAACTCATTTGTTCCTAACTTTACTGACGACGTGTCGTTTTATGTTCAACGAGTGATTTTAGACTTTATTTAAAAAAAATAGCGACTTAAAGGCCAAAACACACCGGATGCGTATGCGTTGCGTATGCGTAGACGTCTTGTAGACGTATGCGTACATCTGAGTTGTAATGTATGGAACTGTATGAGACAAGACACACCTCTTGCGTAACGTAGACGTACACGTCGACGTGACGCGTAGCCCTACGCAGCCAATTACGTACGCAGTACGATACGATAGGACGTAGACGTAGACTGCACCGACAAGAGCGAAGCTCTTAAGTTTAATGATGATGATGATGACGATACGATAGTGTAGATGCGTAGCCTGGTGTCACATCGTGTTACGCCATAACTACGCGCGTAGCTACGCCGTGCTTACGTCTACCTAGACTGATATTATAAGTGATTGATTAAATCGTAAGCTATTTATAAAGGATTTTCTGTATTAGCTAATCATGATTACAGAGCTTTTAGCTGGAATTGTTCTCCAATCGTGTTTGTTTAAGTTTCTACTGAAATACTTAGTTATTATAATATTTAAACAGTAAACAAATAGGTACCTACTACAACTATCGTATTTTATTTTGTCAAGGGTATGTATACCTAATGCGCGATGCCTTTGGCCTTATAATTTACAACCTCCTGAGAAATTATGCTAATATTATTTCGCAAAATAGTCAAAACCTTTCAACACGTTTAATATTTTAGGCAAGTAAATCAATAATCCAACACAAAGCATATTTTTAAAATATATTACCTATATTTGTTTAATTCGTTAGGTACTAACTTAAGAAAGTTAACTCAAGAAACAAGAAACCTTTGAACTTACTTTGTACGTATATTTCAAATATCTACAATTTTAAAGGCTTCGCTGGTTCGGAACCAACAACGCAAAACTGGGCCAAATAAAAATATTGCGTAGTATTTTCTAGAAACATTTCTCATTAAAAACTTGTTGATCTATTTTTGCTTTCTTTAACTTTTGTTTTTTAAGCTCGCGCCGTTGAAAAATTTCTTTTAGTAGAATCTTGGCTTTCATTCGCTTTCACCAAAGTTAAAATGTAGAAATCAGACAGCACGACGTCTGGTGAATATTAACTAAATGAACCTTTCATGCAACTGAGGGTAACGCCCAGAACGCACGATGAAACGCAACTGCAACGCACGCAACTGAAACGAAACGTTTCAAACTATTTTTTTATTATTTTCTAAAGAAGTCTATAGCAGAAACTTCGATGCAACTCAAAAGTAACTAGCAGTTTCAGTTGCGTTGCAGTTGCGTTTCACTGTGTGTTCTGGGTCTAAATTACTCCAAAAACAAAATAAAATAACTATTATAATCATGTGGATAACGAAGAGTTTCAGTTTTAAGTCGGCCTCCTTTTACCGCGAAGATGACGCAAAAGCGTACAATAATAAGCAGCCAATTCCCCCTTAAACTAGTGGAATCGGCCCAAAAATGCTTTCCAATTAGGTAAGAAAATGGTCTACAAGGACACGATGTAACTCTAAACGTGTTAATCATCACTATAAGAGTCCGGGCGTGGCGAGAGGGTGCGATATCTCAAAATACATTGCCTAAATAATCAAGTATACGACAGCTTTAGGTTCTACTTTGGTTCTACTTATCGTTGATTGTTTATGATGAAACTTGAAGTAAATAGCTTTTAATGACTGGTTATTAAGTTGGAAGAGACAAATTAAGGGTTCATATAGTGAAATCGAAGTTTGCTGATATAATAAATGAAAAACTCACAGGACGAGTTTATGTCTAAATATGTACCTAAAGGTATTTTATGAATGGGAAAATCGATCTATCGTGGTCATCATATTTTTTTATTTTCACGATGTACAAAATATTAAATAAATAAAGGATTTTTAAATCAGCTCTACATTTTCTTACTGTTTTGAATAAATCTACATTTTATCATAACATCAAATATAAAGAACGTTTTATTAGAGCCAGATTTCTGTAAAATATGTTTCTTTAATGAAAATAAGCACAACAACTAAAATAATATAAAAAATGGGTGAAACCTACAAAAAATACTTTAGGACAAACAGCTACGCAATATTGGCGAAGGAATTTCTATTTGAAAAACACGCGAAGTAAATTGACTGCCCTATTTTGTCTGTCCGACTGAAAGGAAAGTTCGAATGGAAAATACAGTAAATACAAAGAGATACCTAACGACTCAAGTATAATGGTAAAATGAGCCATTATACTTGTAACATGTGAATTAGGGACTTAGGTATGTAATATCCTATTTAATTGATAAAGTATCTACTTAACATACAGGTGTCAAACTTATGGCACCCCTTGTTTTTACTTCAAGGTTTTAAAAAGCTACAAACTACGGTCAACTATTTTCTATATCAAATACAATTACGGCTGACATTATGGTGCTACTTAGTAACGTTAATAGGTAGGTACCTATAGTGCAAGCGTGATGGTCGCACACTGCATATTGCAATACTGAAAATATTAAAATTTTATTAATTGACCCAAAAATTGATACGTAGGTACAAAGTTTTATTCATTTATTCCAACAAAATTAAAACAGAAACCAATATAATACATTAGGTACTTATAGTAAGTTAACGTTTCTTTTTTAAGTATTATTATACTCTAACACACTTCCACACCTACGTATACTTATGTTTATGTATTAATTTGCCTGACCACAAGCGATTCTACCCAACGAGGATAAGAAGACCACGGCGAAGTATTTATAGGTTCACAACCTACGCTACGTTTCATTCATAATATTCTGTTTGCGTGCTTTATAAACGATCTATATCTGTGACAAGAAGTTATTTCAATTCTTTAAAAAGAAAGAAGATGGAGGAAGAGCTATGGCTAAGGCTGGGCTGCAAAAGTACTTGTATGGTATCCCCTACTTCCCTAGCTTAGGCAATTCTGGATTTAGCAATGGGAATATATTACCTACCTACCTTAAGCATTTGTAATAAAAAGAAAGGAAGAAAATTCAGTCAAGATTTCATTCATTCTAAGTACCTATTTATTATTTTACTTGTACCTGCATAAAACATTATATACCTACCTAAGTTCTTGCAATATTTTGTCATTGCTAAGGTGTCCAATAAAGGAAAATAATAGCTCGCGTGACAATATTAAGACTTTATTACGTTCAACTCCTTTTCGCGTCACGTTTTATGTTTTGTTACCAAATATAATCATCCTTAGTAGTCATAAAACGTTCAGGTTCACTAACCGACAAAAAAACAATGCCCAGTTACAGTTAGCATAAAGGAAAAGTATTTATATAAAAATATAATGAACTTAATTATCAAAATAGAACTTTGTAGGGTCGTAGTAAGTAAGGTCATTGAGCTTAATTGAGACTATCATTATCCAAAAAAATAACAAAAGATGCAGTCATTTCTGCAACTTGGGGTTAGTGTTCTAAAATTAAAGTGACATACCTCCTTAATCAGATTTATGACTACGTAAATACTTACAGGAGCGACCCCATAAAATAGCTGTCACCGTCCAAAGTTCCGATAAAAATTAGTTATTTACAACTCATTCCCTCAACTTGGATGAATAGCTGCTTGGTTCTTTATCGCTAATTTAAATTGCCATTAAATTCTTCAAAGAGCCATTCCACGAGAGATATAAAGCTATGGAACTTTGAGATCAAAACGCTTAGCTTCATCAAAAAGTTTGCTCATTTGATCGAATGCTGGCGCACCAACTCTTTTAAGACTGTGGAAATAATTTTTCGTTAAGTCAATTCAATTAACAAAAGATTAATTTGTTTACTTGTAACGTTTTTGAGGCTGACATCGATTAAAACAAAGTTTCGGAAACGTTCTAATTTTGAATAAGTTTTGTTGTTTATTTTTGAAGTTCAAGGTTGTTTTTTATATTAGTTATATTTTCGCTCTATTTACGTTATTTTTTCATTCCGATATATACCTACTTGATATGCTTGATACATACGAACTCTATGGTTTTTCTAAATTCATATGGTTTGATTTCCTTTAATTACAATCAGAAACTTAGGTATAAAGCTAGATTTTTTAAAGTTTATATTGTGTGTCTGTAGGAAACAGAAATATAAATTTTCTAATTAAAACATAAATCGATTTGTGATTTGCAAACGGAACTTAATGTCTACGTTATACTCGTAGCTATTAATCAACCTAGGATAAATAAATACTTAATCATACTTACCTATTAATTACCTATGTAAGGTAAAACTGTTTCAATACCTAGGGATTAACCATACAAACGGGAAAACTTCACTTTTCATGCTATTCAACTCGCAACACCAAATCAACATGTTTTTCTTTTTTATTACACCTCCACGTATATCGACTCTTTTCAGTATGCAACATAGCACAGTATTTACCGATTTTGGCCAAGGTTTATCGAAATCGATGTTTTTGAAAGAAAAACAAGATGTGCTCAAATTTTTAAATGATGTTTGCAATCTTAAGTATTTTGTACCTTCAACAAAGACAATAAAGTAACTTCAGGTGACTTATCTTACAGTAATTGCCCCATGAATTATGTAGGTTGTAGGGTGTTAGGTTCTGAGATTTTCGTCCCAATTGTGTTTCGGTGGAGCGTATTCGTTCATCAAATGGGCGGTAGGAGCAATTCTGAGAGCAAGTCAATTATAGGCATTGAACGAAACCCTTCATGTGCCATCAGTTGGAACCGCAACATTAGTAAACCATTCGCAATTTACTCCCTTTTCTAGATTGATACAGTGAATTAGATTACGATTCTAGAATATTTCGAATAGAGTTAGTTCGGAGATTTACCACTGTAATCGTAGCTCAAAAAGGATATGCCTAAATCGTATTCGGCTTAACATGTGAAAACTGTTTAACATGTGACCCTTATAAATGCCTAAATTGTTTTCTGCTTAAACTATTTTGGTTTATTCAGGAGTATTTAGTATGTGAAACACGGTTTTTTCATGAGTTCTATACAACCGTGTTCAAATAACATTTGTAAGGGTAGTATCGAATGTGTTTGCGCGTTATTTCCATCCTAGCTCACTAGCTTGCAGTTAAATATTGGAGAGCTGTGAATAGGTTCTTAGGTAGGTAAAATAATATGGCTAATATAACTACTGGGTATTTTATTGCATTCAATTAATATATTAGTCATGCAGCGTATTGAAAGCACTAACTTGTCAGTCATACAAACATCGTTGATAAATTTGAATGAGTAATTTATACACAATAATGAAAATATTGACGTAGAAACAATTAAAGAAACCAGAAACACCGAATACTTGCTAAGTAGATAATTAATTCAGAATCTTTAATGCACAAAGAATTGTTAAACATTTGATTTTCTTTTTGATATCAAATTATTTGATTTTGTAAGCAAATATAAAAATGCGAGAGCATATTTTCTTATTTGTGCCTTTTTTAATCAATGATTCCTCGTTTATAGGTATCTAAACCGGTTTCTTTTGTCAAATAAACCTTTTAATGACCGACACCTGTTTGTTGCTAACTTTTTAAAAAACCAATAAATTATCCAATTTAATGAATCAATGTCAAAAAGTGCGTAAATTGTATACCGGTAAATTACGTCAGAAAACACAGATAGTAGGGGGAAGTGGGGCACATTGATACACAAAAATTCAAACTCCGTTTAAATACACAAATGTCAACATATTTGATCATTTTTTTTGCTGAGTACATTGCCTGATATGTTAACTTATAATTAAGTTTAAAAAAAGCTGATAGAAACGAATAGGGAAAAAGTTATGGTGACTTTTATAAAAAATCAATTTTGTATCATTCTGCCCCACCGGTGGGGCACCTTGATACAGAAAGTGGAGCAGCTTGATGCGTATTTTATTTCCGTAAATGTTATAATATTTTTTTAAAATAAATCGTTATATTACTTAAATTGACCAAATAAAAAGCAAATAATGCTTGGTATCTGAAAAATCACATTATTTATTAGTTATTATTCGTATTAACGATAATCACAATCAGCCCAATAATGAAATGAGCTAGGAAATAAAATTGTCATCAAAAACTTAGAATTTATCAAGATCTTTAACATCTAATTAAACATAATTACTGAGTAATCAGCCTAGAAGTACTACAGAATTGGACATAGTGAAATATAGAAATAACAAAAGAAAATACTCTATTAAAATTATAGGAACTTTTTCTTAAAACTCATAATCGAAAACATCAAAAAACTGAAATCTTAAACGATTTTTTCACATTTCTCTGCTTAACTTTAAACGTCCGGACCGTTTTCTATAATAAATGAGATTTTTAAGAGTATTTTTAAATACTAACGGGGCACTTTAATGCACTAAAGGGGCACTTTAATACACTAACGGGGCAGATTAATACGTATCATCCTGCCCCGCGTTGTACTGTATCAAAGTGCCCCAAGGGACTATATTAACGAAAAAGTAATTTATTATTTTTTAAATCAATATTGTATTAAAGAAACATATTAAATAACATTTATTAAAGTATAAACGTTCCTTTGGTTCAATAAAACTATGAAAACAACTAATAATATGGAGCTGAGACATAAACACATTGCTCTTAAAATTTTAGTTGTCGGTCCCAAAAACACGTTTGTGTCTGTCAAAGCAAAACGGCGAACAAACGGTAAGCATCATCACAACTATCATCCTTGTGGATGTCCTTGAGCGTTCTAATGATGTGTCCGTGTGCGTATCGTTTTTCCGCATTTCAAAACATGTACTGTATCAATGTGCCCCGAGTATCAATGTGCCCCACTTCCCCCTAGGTAGGTACAATTTGTTAATCAATAGGGTTCTGCTATCGAGTTTCATTCATTAGAACAACTAGATACTTAAGAGTCAGAAGAAAAGCATAAAATAGGATGTTTATGTTTATACACTCCTATACAAAAATAAAGCATCGTAGGTAGGTAATGAAACTGAAAAACGTTCCGTTTTGAGCCCAATCAGGCGATCGACGTTAGAATGGGAGAATGATTTTGTCATGTTTCGACCCATGTTTCTTAGAGAAAATTATTCATATGCAGAATACAACCCTTGATTTTCGACATGGAACAACAGGGAGTACAAAATCATCCTGTATAGCTGATATTTAATATACTGTGGTCAGGGTTGCGACAGGATATGCCGGTCATATGCCCAATGACCGCTTGCGCTTGGCCACTTGACCAACTTGGATTATGACACCATTGTCAAGGCAGATTGCACAATACAAAACTGTGGTTGAATAACAACTCACGCCTTTGCCTTTAATTTTATTAAGAATCCTGACTCGATTGATTTTTGTGTAGATAGAAGACGAGCGTAGGACTTCTCTCTTAGGTATCTACATTTGTTACCTAGGTAGGTACCTATACCTAACTTAACAATAAATACCAGGAAAATTAGTTACACTAGTGTAAGTACGTGTTTAGTAATAATTAGGCTCTAGTAAACTATTTATGGTATGTTAATATTAAAGGAACTTCAGTTTCTAGCGGTTCGAAAT
The DNA here is from genome assembly GCA_947563765.1 of Anarsia innoxiella. Lineage (NCBI taxonomy): Eukaryota > Metazoa > Arthropoda > Insecta > Lepidoptera > Gelechiidae > Anarsia > Anarsia innoxiella. The sequence goes on along the minus strand of OX387396.1, from coordinate 3,660,723 downwards.
GAAGTTTCATTAAACTTACGTCGAATTCTTGAAAGTTAATCACCATAAACTACAAAAGTTATATCTAGTTAATAAGAAAACTATTTATACAATGAATCGGTTGTTCTTGAAATAAATTTAACGTAGGTACTGCAGCATTTACCTACACGTTTACAATTATAGATTTAGGAACATTTTAACTAAACACAGCTGACCAAGATTTAACACTTTGTTGAAAGATAAAAGAGCTTCTTAAATCGGACGTCATGTAGGAAGTAAACGTAATCAATTAATTGTTTATTAAACAGTTCCATATTTAATTCGTGTTTAAGTAAATAGGAAATGTCTGTAAACTGTAAGTTAATTTTATGTTCATAGAGTTCGCGGCTTCAATAGTTAGGTCCAGTTAATTACGGTAGAGTCATCACGTAGGTATCTATCTAACTTCGTCTGAGGTCCATTGTGCTAAATAATAGCGTCATAATACCGAACAATAACTAAATAAGCAATAAAAAAAGATAAGTAGGTGCGTTATTAAAGAATGACCTCTGTTAAATCATATCAATGTGATGTGATAGGAATACGAACGCGAGTGATTTATGATTACCGAATCGAAATCGGTCAATGATTGCACGCTGAGACTTTGTCGCCAAATTATGATAATTTATGTGTGTTTTTATTAGTATTCCAGGGAATCTGGGTAAGTATATTATGTAGGAAGGAATACATATATCCGAGATAAATACCATTACTTCGCATCAGCAGGATTGCGGAAATAAACATTTTCTTTCAGGATTATTGCAAAATGTGAAAAAATTAAACTCAACTTACCAATAGCGGTCTTCGTGCGCACATTCCTGGAGTAGCACATAGGATGTAGGATAGCCCAGTAGCGGTCCACAGACACGGCCACCAAACAGAAAATACTGATAGTACACAGCATGACTAGCACAGACACCGTGAACAAACACGCGTGCAAGTTTCTCGGCAAACCAACTGAGGCTAAAATCGCGAAGGGGATCCCGAGAAGACCCACCAAGAAGTCCGCTACAGCTAAAGATACTATGTAATAGTTTGTTCTACGGCGCAATCGTCTATCGCGACGGAAAACATGGATCACCATAGCATTGCCTACGATGGCCACTAACGCGACTAGAATCTCAAATGTTGTGTAAACTGCATGTAATTCAGCAGTCGGCGACCGATGCGGAGCCGCCGCTGTCGACGTCTCTGTTGAATTCTCCTCCTCCATGCTTATTTTTAATACACCTCAACCCATACTTTTACTCACAATAAAGACAATAACAAACTTTTTGTTATTAACTGCACAATTGTTAACTTACACTCTAAATTGTTTTTAAACTTTCGACACTTCGACCACGAAATAGTTCCAAAAATTTTAACATCTTGCGAACTATTTTCGAAGCGGTTTTCAGTCGTTAATTTATTATGAATTTACTTTTTATATTCGTCAGTTACCGTAAGTTTGCGCGGATTAGAGAGCAAGTGTAGCGCGTCCTACCCGTGTCGCGAGTTATCCTATAACTGCGGCCGTTTGGTTGGTGGCTGGACGGGCGCTGTGGTTTTCTGTCGTCGACGCGCGTCGCCGGGACGCTTTTCTGCGACTCACTTGTTGCCATTTGTATACGAATTTTTTTGCATCGCTTTTTTTGTTTAAGTACATTAGTATGTTGTAAAACAAGTTAAAAATTAAACATAGTTTGGAAGTATTTCAAGTTTATTTTTATTTAAGTTTTTTAATTTTTTTTTATTTAATTTTTTTTTTAAGTAGATATTATTTAAGTTTTGAAAGTTATACTATGCCAAAAAATCTGGCTTCATCTAACAGTGAAAAGTTTTTTGCATAAGTAATAGATTCTTATCAGATTTTTATCAGTAAAAATAATGTTACAAGGTCCAGAAATATTTCTAATAAATAGTTGAAATAAAAAGAAGTGTTGTAGTTAAAATAGGTATATTATAATAATTCATTATTTATGTCATCTGCATAATATCTTGTGTTTAATCACAAATATAGTTATTAACTGAACACAATATTGCAAATAAAAGCAGTCTGGTACATGAAGCAGATATCAATAAGGATGTAGTCTCTCAACTAAATGTATGGGAATGCCAATATTCAAAAGAGTCCGTCTATCTATCTGGTCTAAATGAGGATGAAAATGTAACAACGCCTCCCAGCAAATCTCACTTAACTTTGGTATACATAACCACACTTTATACAAGATGTTATTTCTACTCGCCGCCGGTTCCTTTGGTTCAATACCACCAAACACATACATACACCCTTCAGAGTTTACCGTAGCCGAATGGAAATATAATGGATTAGGTAACACAGTCTTTTGCATTAACGTCCATTGTAACGTAGACAGGTTTAGCCTCCAAATATCTTCAAACACTGACTGTCCATCGGAGCCACCAGTAACAAACACTTGGACACCACTGGGAGTGTCTATTTGAACTGCACTGTGGCATTTTCTAGGAAGTGGGGCTAGAGTATCTTTGTTGCTATCATCTGGTTTAGGTGTTAGTATCGTCCATGTTTTATTTTGAAGGTCAAACATGGGTATTTCCATGAGTTCAAACGCCCATTCTCCAGTACCACCACCAATTATGTATAGTTTTTCTCCAACTCTAGCTACTTCGTGTCGATACCTGCCCATTGGTTCGCCATCTTGACCTGTTCCCACAAACATTGGCTCCCATTCTAATGTTCGCAGGTCTAACCTAAAAAATAAATGTAACGTCACATTATTGACTGTCAACAGCTTAAAACTCTGCTTTATATTGAAATATTAAAGTTATATTCCATGAATATGGATGGATAAATTCACATGTTAATACCAGAATAGGTTCTAATGCAAAATAATATTTTAAAATAGGTATTTGCATAGTTTTTAACTTAATCCTAATTGAACATTCATTTTGGGCCTTATTAAAATCTTACCTATAAATATCACAGTTGTATGCAAATCCATTAGTTCCACCAACAGTGTAAAAGTGTCCGTCGTAACATAAAATTGCTTGTCCGTATTGCCCAGGTGGTCTCGATCCTTGTGCATCGAGGATCTGCAGTCTAGCATCTCCTGGACTAGATCTCCAAGTGATCACATCATTGCTACATTTATTGCCAAATGGTGCACCTGTGCCTCCAAATATCTGAAAAATACAATATATATATGAACAAACAATTTAATGTGGTTATATGCAATTTAACAGACTCAGTCAGACTAAGGTTATGGCCCTGATGGTACCTTTAAAAATAACCAACTACCTATAAAAAATTTCAATACATAATAATTAGTGGTGGGCCGAGTACCAGTTTTACCGAGTAACCGAGTACCGAGTATTACTCGGTTTAAAGTTTACCGAGCCGAGTACTCGGCCGAGTTACTCGGTATAGTTAAAGTAGGTAGAATTTCGCTCGAAGAAGCTCTGGAGCGAGTGGTAATTATGGTTTTAGAACTGTCCCTCCGCACCCCGCTAATTATTCATAATGAAAACAATAAACCGCAACCGACAAGTGGCATTTTTTTTTTAAAACACTGCTTATGAAGTTTTTTTCTAAATAATTATGATAATAGCAATTCATAACATTGCTCCAGCTGGGAAAAGACCTAAATATGTAAGTACCATTAGAAGGAATTAGACTATGATCTACCAAGCAGATCCAATGCGCAAGGTAGATTTATTTGTACCGAGTACTCGGCATTTTAACCGAGTTATTCGGCCGATTACGAGTAGTGAAAAAAGTGCCGAGTACGCCGAGTACCGAGTATTAACCGAGTACTCGGCCCACCTCTAATAATAATTATAGCAATAAAAATAAGTTTATAACTTTTAAAACATGACAATTTATTGTGTTTACCATGAGATATCGCCCATTCATGCACATAGCATTTGAAGCCAACTCCTCAGGCATGTTTTCAATGACCTTGTGCTGTTTCCACTTTCTTGTTGCGATGGAAAAGCTCCATAACTCTCTGAAAAGCGGGCGAGCGGGCGTCCACGTTGGGTTCATTATTTGGTCGCCCGTTAGCGGCAGCGAAGGATTGGGGTTATAACCCCCAAAACAATAAATATTCACATCGTCGCAAGCTATCCTATGCCCACTCCGAGGTCTGGGAATCACTGAATTGCGATACTTCACTTCAATAACCTTAAACGGCTCGAAAATATAATCCTCTCGAACGGTGCTCATGCCGCCGAGATCTGAGGAACAATACAAAGATAATGAGTAACGTCAACCCAGTTTATACAGGTGATAAGCAGGTGGATGCACTTAATTTTAATCACTTCAAAATATTTGTTTTCTCACAGTTTCAATCCAATCAACCGAATTGAATTTATCAATAATCGAAGCGAGCAATTTTTACTTGAATGACTGACAGTGACAACTAGATGACAGCTTTACGTCATGTCGATTTTTCTATGTCCAATGCAAAGCAATATAATTCCACTTTTATTATTTAAATACGTATTTATCAGTAAACTCTCATGATAAGTGCCTATAAGATTTATATAATATAATAATTTATATTACAACAAGTCTAAATTAATCGCAACTTTCAAAAATTGCTTTACCTGTGATAAGAGATTTATTTATTTTTTACTAGACTTAAATAGCTATAATAATAGAAAGGATGTGCTTACTTACCATAATATGGTTCACCTTTTAATTGGACAATTAAATTATGCACAATAATTTGAACAGTATAAATAAAGAAATCAAGTTGAGCTATAAAAAGCTTCCAAAATTTAACCAAACCACGCAAAATCCAACTCATGGAGAACTTGGGGAATTATTGATCGAACTTCAATACAAGAATCTTACATAACAATAGGTTTTTGTAGCAGACTTTTTGCTTAAGAATTTTATATATTCTTTAATTTTAATTTTCTTATTAATTAACAGCAGGCACAGTCTACTCTTCCTGCGAACATTGCAAAAATTGGAAGACACGACTGGTTTAGTCTGGTTTGTTTGACAGTCCTGTAGTGATAGATGACATTAACAAATGCATTTTTTAAGCCAGTTGTAGATAATAATTCAAAATTCTAGGATTCATTAGCATTGAAAAGTTAGACAATTCAAAGTGGGACAAAATGAGACTTGCGACGAAACGAGACTATGACTAGGAATTGGGAATGCTTGGTTTGACTGACTAGACTAAAATAAAAAAACAATAAAAGGTTTTACAATTTTTATTTTACCATAATCCTGTAATTACCGCAGATACATAAGTAAAATAATAGACGTCATAATTTTTATGAATTCACTTAGTAGGTTCTCTTTGTCAAAGTACTTTACCTTTTTCTACATGTTTCTCGTAATCGTAACATAATTTTGAACTTTTATGTAATGCAAGGACAATAAAATTATATGCATTAAACAAGTGTTTGTGTACATTTAATGAAGCTTCATTAGTTGTTCAAAATTTTATTGTAGCATTTCACTTGATGTGCACAAACTTTTATTATTTCTACCTATTACCACAACATCAAGAATTTCACATTGATTGTAATATATTGGCGCGACGGCCTTAACAAATGCTAAAACTAACCTATCGTCGATGACGAGAAACCACAATTTGTATTTTATAATTTGTTTATGAAATTAAGATAAAATATAAATAACAGTTAACAAGCAATACCACTCTTTTTTTTGTCATTTTAAACTTCAGACAACTCCGAGTTATACCGAAATCATACGTAACATTAATAAAAAATGCGCTTTTAAATCCTATAAAATATATCCGAATTTAGCATGCAAACTTCAAACTGACTTTATTCTTCATAGTACAGAATAGGAATATTAATATTAAATTTTCGGCAAAATAACGGCAACATTTTTATATTCACGAATTCCTATTTGACTACGACTTGCTGTTCCATTCGTAGATCAAACGCCACTATTTGATTGTGACCAAATTTTTTTGGATCAGAAGTCATGTAAAATGGATTAGTATAAATTATGAGCACAAATTGTGCTATCAAAGTCGTGTACATTAACATCTATATGCGATTAGAATGGGACATGTCCTTATTTTAAAACTACTCGAGTAGTAGCTTGCGGTCCTCGTGCATAACATAGTAATTGGTCCTAAGAATTTAAGGAGCTCCTTATCTGATAGAGAGACCTGTAGTCATTTTTTATGCAGTAACGCATTTATTTATAGCCACTAAATTCCCATTCTAACCGCACAGGTTAAAACCAAAGAAAAAACACTATCCGCCGCGTTGCATGCCAGAAGCGAAGAGCACTTTTTGTTTATTCTTCTTCTTTTTCCCATGCGGCGATGGTGCTGGCGCAGAGTGTAGTGCGGCCTCTATGGCGTCGCTGAGGCTAAGCGAGCGCGGCGTGCAGGCATCGGGGTCTCCGTCCGGGTCGGCGGGCGCGGGCGGTGGCGCGGCGGTGTGCTGGCGGACGCGCCACGTGCCGCTCGTGCTCGCCATCTGGGAAACGGAACCGTAATCAACTATGTTATTCATCATTTTTACAATAAGCAATAACAGTTGAAAGTACATCTTATATTAGCTAGCTGTAAGTGTCCAACTGCTGGGTAAAAGCCTCTCTCCTCTTTCTCACGATTCTCTATCCAGAGCGGCCACTGCCCATGACGGTGTCCAGCTCGTCTCTAATACAAAACAGTTCCTATTTTGTGCTACTGATCATGACTACTCACTTTAGCAAAGGACGGTCCGGGCGGTGATGCAGCCACTGTAGCCTCTTGCAGTACGGGTGGTAGCGGAGGTAAGTCGGGCGGGCTGAAGGCGAGGGGTGCGGGGAACAGCAGCTCGGAGGAGAAGTCGGGACGCGGCGGGGGGTCGTGCGCGCGCCGGTACGCCCGCTCGCGGCGACGCTCCTCGCGCTCCAGCCGGGCGCGGGTACGGGCGCGGCGGTCTAGCTCCTCTGGAATTTTGAGAGTTGGTAAATAAAAGTTAGCAGAATGTGGTTGCACTAATTCACAATATTTCTTCATCAGCAACACTTCTTGAGGCTACTCTAATCGTACGAAAGTTAAGGCCTGTTGCAATTTCAATATCTGTCAGTTAAATTTTATCTGTAAGTGGTGAAATACAACTAGTACGGATTCTACTATTTACAAACTTAATTTTTTTTTCATGTCATCATAAAACTAACCTGCAAATTGGTTCAAAGCCGCAGGGGTGACATAAGGTGGCTGCAAATCCAACTCGACGATGTCAAATGAACAGTACAGAGGCAGGTGGGCTGTGTACGGCATGTGCTTACGCGTCTGTAATAGATCAGATAGTAATTCTTAGTTTATACAATAACTTATAATATAAGTACAATATAAGTACCTGAGCGGAAGCAGCTCGAGGCCGAAAGTCATGGCATATGAGAAGAGTGGCCTTTGGCCAGTAGTGAGACAAATAGTCTCACAAGAGATTTAGGAACTCCTTTTTCAGTTATCAATAGATCTCAGACCAATAAAATAATACAAGTACCTGTTCCCCCAAAGACATAGTATCCCGATGGAGTACCCGTCCCCGTAAAACAGCGGGCGCCGCCGCCAGCGCGCCCCAAGACGCCACCAACATACGGACGTTCAGGCTGTTCAGGAACACTTGTTGACCGTCTTCAGCTGTAAAGATACAATTGTTACTTTTGTGAGAAAAATGTCTACATCAATAAGCAGCTTGAATCTTTTGACATAAGGGATTATGACTATTTTATAACTATAGCGTAAGTTACACCTAGAAGTTAACAAATACTAATACTATTTGGTGAAAATTATATTGAACTATGCAGCAAGCAACAAGAAGAAAACATAAAATTGTGTTGATCAAAGTTCTATTACTGTAAAACACGGTTTACAGTAGTGAGTGTGTGTGTTACTGTATGAATAGAACATTTACCTTGATAGAAATAAAAGTATTTAGCTTGATTCTGCTTATCAATATCAGTGAAAGCTTCCTCAATATTTTCTTCCACAAATTCACTCTCTACCTCAGTAGCCTCTAAAAGTGGGAACTCTTCAGGCTCATTCTCATTCACATCTGCTTGTATATATTCTGGTGCATCAGGGTTCAAGTTAGTCTGGACTAGACTGATAGCAAGGTCTTCCATTTGATCTACAACTGTCTCTACATAAGAAGCTCCATTTTCATCAACATCAAACCAGTCTAACTTCTTCTGTGGTGCCTCCTGCTTTTCATAAACCACTGGAGGTGTACCTACTTCCTCTTCTTTAATTTTTGGTTGTACATATTGATTGTTAATTTTGTCTTCTTTCTCTTTGAGCATTTGTAAAGCTTGCTCCAAGTATTCTATTTCAGTTGTGTCAATTTCTGCTAGGATTTGTTGGTTGATTTCTTTCCTCTCTCTTTCGAGGATGTCTCGCACCTAAAAGATAATTATAAAATAAGTTACTATAAATCAATGGAATCATAAGTGCAATGATCATTTATTAACTTTGTTTACCTTTTCACTTTTAAATAAACCTCAAAAACAGACTGTAACTTCTTAGATAAGACCCAAAGTTAGCTTTTTTTAATTCAAAACTATCCAGGTCATTACACCACTATAACTAAACATTGCTTCCAAAAGTAACACACCTGTTGCTTAGTAGCAGTAAAGAACTTGGTGTATGGAGCATTGTCAATTTGATCCAACGGCAGGAGTCCATTGAATTCATCCGTAGCCGCGATCTGTCCGCGCGGCGGTGCAAGCTCCACCTTTGTAGAACCGCGAGTACGACGAACTAGGCGCATTGTTACCTGGGAATAAGGTGCATTTTTGGTTCAATGTAATTTGAAAGGATATATTTTGCTTTTTCCTTATTTGCTTGCTCCATAAGTTATAAGTCTTGCTGTGCAATACTGTGCATGCAGGTTTGTCATTAAATAAAAGAACAGGCTATAGATTTTTGATATGTGATTATTGTATGCCATGAGATTTCCTGCTAATACTCATTCATTAATTTGTCACATACATTGTTCTATTGTGCACAACGTCATACTAAAATCAACATTTGTTGTAAATTATAGGCTTCAAAAATAAAACATTTAATTAGATATTATTAGCGCCACGATAAATACCTCTTCTTGAGGAGATTCCCACTGCACCATCTTAGTAGGCCTCATCTCAGCTACTTTTAGGGGTCCAGCACACACAGGGCAGGGCGGGGGTGTTTGCGTGTGCGCAGCGGCGTAGTGCAATACACACGGCCAACAATACACGTGGCCACAATGGCCTACGCGACCAGCGACCGGCGCGCCGAGGCAGATGGGACATTCAGAACGGCCTGTACTGCGGACCACCTGATGGAAAGTAAAGAGTACTTACTTAAAAAAGTTTTTAATAGCTTCAGTTATAATCTGCTTCTAAGCTCAAAGTTACGGATTTTTCACTCAAGTAAAGGCTTCTTTTTTGGGTTGTGAGATAGTTAAAAAAAGCTACACACAGATTACAATAAACATAAACATAAAAATATTTCTTTAATCCAAATACAGATATTATAACTTACAATCTCTTCAACTTGATCCCATTTGATAGGCACATCAGGATCCAGCAAGTTAGCCTTGTAATCTCCATCATCCCTCACCACAAATTGGCAACTGGTAAAAATGGAGAGATTTCATATTAACTTAAAAATAAAAACTGACTATTGTAGGTTCTTTATTTTTATAGTTCAGTAAGTATTATTTGGAATTTTAAACAAACCACCTGAATAAACAGCAAAATTGAGACCATTGTTTTGCTAAGCCCATTATTCAAAGATGTATTAACTGTTACTCACTTGGCCCGCAAATACAGGTCATGTTCAAGCCGATGTGGGACTTTCACAGGACGTCGAGGTGCTGGCCCTCTACGGTCCACTCTGTGCTCCACTGGACCACGGCTAGGGTACATGAAGTTCAACAAATGATTCAAGTTTTGCTTCTTGCTGCCAGGCACAAATACCGAGCCGATTTCCGGCTCGTCATCTTCTTCTAGCCTGCAATGGAATATAAAATGTAAAAAGGAATTTATAATACACACAAGGCCATTCACCATCTAAATTATAATGAATTATACTCTAACAACACTAGCAAAAAATCCAAATTTGTAATGATGCAATATAAATCTCATAGTACAAAGACTGAAACTACAACTGATTCAAAAACAACTTCGTCAATGTTGAACTTGGCCTATATAAAATAGTACCATGAGTAACACCTTATCAGACTGGAATTTTATCAATGTCATAATCACGTTATAAAATCAATCACATAGAACAGTAGGAAATCTCACCCGGTGCCCGGCGCTCCACCCACAGCGAAATTAGTGGGACCAACGCGTGCGCGTGGTCTCCGGTCCATCTGTCCCCTGCCTCTCTGCGCTGGCACATTCTTGCGGTATTGCTCATTCTTAGGAGCATTGCCAGGTCCTTCTCGCTTTTTGTTATTGCGTGGCCAAGGTTTATGGGTCAATTCTGAAACATATTACAGGCTCGTAAATAATCGTTTGATAATATCTCAGATCATATGATGTAACATCACAAACAAAACAGGATTGTCATTGTAATCATCTGTGATAGAATCAATGACCTTCAACTTACCAGTACTTTTTTTACAGTCGATGGCTGATGCCCTCGACTGTGTTATAGAAGATCGATTCAATGATTTCTTGTCCATCCTGGATTCCTCCAACATTAACAACTACAGCTGAGCGGGTTACTCCGCAAGGAGACAACGATTTTACGTACAGGGCCGACATTTTAGAAAGCCATGTTTATAATACAAAATAAAGAAAAATATATTTCTTTATAGAAATACAGTTTACCAAGAGGTAAATAAGAGAATAACACTTGAAACACAAAAAAGGGAGTACAAATACTCCCTTTCGTCGCTAACGACGAATTTTTATAAGAAAACTCCAAAATCTAGCTCGCCACAATATGGCGACCAGCCGGGTAGCCAGCCGAACAAACACGGATGCGCACTTCCGTTTGCAAAATATATTTTGAAGAATATCAGTTTATTTAATAATATTTCAGGCGATAATAAAGCGTTTTAATTTATTTCTTATGATTGATTACTGAAATTACAACGTCAAAAATATTTTAGTTTTTACAGTATTTGACATGACTTTTGAATTTTACTAAGGAGATAATAAAGCACAAGAATTGTATAATTTATTTAAAAATAATTCAATAAAAATGTAGCGTGAATTTCACGAAGGATGTAAAATACAATTAATTCTTATATTCAAAGTTAATAACACAGGTTTATACATTAAAACATTGTTAATAATGCGCATTCTATGAGTTATTAATTCATATTGTTTGGGCAGAATGAGTTTGAGCCATATATGCTAATAAATTGACTTTTTAAAAAAAAGTTTTTACTTCCGCTGTATTCGTTTCATTAATAATATTTTGCATTGATCGAAGTATGTAATGATTAAAAAATAATTTAGTCTCTTGAAGAAAAATAAAAATTGATTTGAAATTAACCTAATTAAATAAAAAATAATATTACATCCTTTTCAAAATTTTAACAAGCTACAATCGTAAAAATGTTTTACAATCAATTATAAATCTATATATGAAACGAATAGATCCACGAAAAAAGGCGGGAAACTAGATACATAATGTTTCTTTTCTTTCTTTTTCGCGGGAAGGAAAAGAATTTGATTTTCTATAGATTGGCGAGGCTTTGTAATTTTAATTTTCGTTATTTTATTACTACTACATTGAAATAACAACACACAAACTACGACCATAAACTGTACCATGGAAGAAGGCAATTTACCATTGGGAGTTGCACAAGAACCTAAGGAACAGGCTCAACTTTCTCAGGTTTGCCTTTGCATGATGTTAATTTTTACGAAAAATAAAATTTAACAATCTACCTAAATTCTTTAATATTTTCAGGGCGACAACCAAAAAATACAAGAAATGCATGCTGTAACAATACAAAAGAAAGGAATTACATTTGCTGAATCTACTCAGTCTTCTGAACATTCGGCATCCCAAAGCAGCAGGTTAGTTTATCATAGTTTTAATTCAAAGTTGCTTATTACACATTTCTTTGCTGCAAATGCTTCATTTTTGTCTCCCATTCAATTCATACCATAGCACATACAAAGAGGTGCTAAGCCAGCCGGGGCCAGCACTATCGCACCGGCAGCGCCTCGCGTGGCTGCAGCGGCGGCGCGGCGCGGGGCTGTGGGTGCAGTGCGACATCTGCTCGAGCTGGAGACATCTGCCGCATATCATCGATTCTCATCAACTACCGGCTAAGTGGAAGTGCGAAATGAATCCAGGTAACTAATTTCATGATGGTGACTCTGGTCTGGTGCCTTTATGTTTTTAATACCTATTTAACATTCTAAGTTTTCATACCTAGGAGGTAGGTACTCCCTTTAACCTAACTCGTATCTATCTCCTAACTAAGTGCCTGCCTACTCACAATCCTATTAAATTACTTCCTCACAATTTCAAACGCAAATCCTCCAACTCCTAGATAAAACTGCAGCAGACTGCTCGATCCCGGAAACCCCGATCCGTTTACGCGATGAAGAAGATTTGATCCATAGTGAATACACCGCGGGGTCTATGGTATTCGCTCGGTTGAGTGGGTGGCCGTGGTGGCCCGCTATAGTGGATGACGATCCTGATACCGAGCAGTTTTACTGGCTTGACGGGTTCTCTGATATACCGGTGAGGAGTTTACTAAATCTACTTACTTCGATTTTACTTGTATTGCCTGTTACGATATGCTTACCTACCTTTTCTGTTCTTCTTTGCTGAAGGAAAGTTTTATACTTATTACCTACCTATGTATCTACCATATTTGTACTAATTATGATGGCTACTAATTGATTAAGAAGGTGGGTAGGGACTTTGATACCTCGTATGGATGATATACATACTTACTTTGTTAACTATATTTGTAAACAATGTTAAATATTGAAAAGGTTTTATCTGCATAGGTAGTTGAGCTTTAATTATGTATCTATAAGTACCTAAGTAGCTACCTATCCTGCCAGAACACTGATCAAGTTTTCTCCTCCTGCTTTCAGACTCACTACAACGTAGTATTCTTCGATTCTTGTGACGTAACGAGAGCTTGGATAGACCCGAACCAACTGATGCCTTATTCTGGCAACCGAAATATCCGTAACAAACTATCTCAAGAGAAAAAGTATAAAAAACGCTTGCAAGCAGCAATGGCTCAGGCCGATGACGCAGAGAGTTTGCCTCTAGCAGAGCGCTTATCAAAGTATAGCTTCATATCGAGGTACCAAGGAGCCATAAATGAACCGAAGAAAGTTACGAAAGTAGAACTGAAAAAGTACCAAAAGAAACTTAAAAGGAAGTACAACATTGATTTTCCGATAGAAAGTGAGAGTTCCGATGAAGATCTTCTCATAAACAAGAAGAAAGAAAAAACAACAGTGATTAAGAAAGCGAATAACGTTTTGTTAATAGGAACGCCTAAAAAACAAAAGGAAAAGAAAAGTCGTGTACAAAAAGAGATAAAAATTAAAACTATTACGGAACGAGTTCAGTCGCACGAAGAAACTGCAACAGGAAATGAGGAAACTGTTGCAAGTGAGCAAAATGGTCGTTTCCAAGATTCTCTCGCGGTTACCGATACCCAATATGTAGAAACGGCTGCAGAAAATATCACGGAACCTAATAAAGACTCGGAAGTTTTTAAAGATCCTAGTTCTATTGCTGCTCAAGTTGGTAGCAACATAACTTCTACTGTGGCGGATACTGTTCCTCTGGATAATGGTTAGTATTATAGTGCTAGTTTGGCAAAGGTACCTATACCTAATCTTTTTCCATCTGCCGTCCGATGACTTCCAGTCCACTTTAGAAAGACTGCTGATAATTTTACATTGCAGTCGTTCCATTCTTGTTCTCATAAAGTTTTTTTTCTCATTTCAGATACTTCCGCAACTTATGTGCCAAGCAGTGAGGGTGAAACCGAACTCAGTGAAATAATGAATACCATCCCAGATCGCACAACGTCGCCAAAAAGTGATGATTTTGATTTTTGAATGTTTTCATTTAATAAAAATATCTACCTAATTTAAGTTCTTATGCAGATAGTAGGTAGGTACTTGTGATTACTGCCAGAACTGCCATTGATAATATTGATTGTTTAATTATTAATATGTAATACGTACCTAATAAAATAAATGTTTTTAAACTTTTTTTATTTAATTTAGTTGACGAAGTATGAGATATTTTTGAAAAAGCTGGCGCGCCTGCCTCGTATTATGTATGTAACTTCGATAAAAGTATTAATTTCTATTGTATGTAAGGTAGTAGGTAAGGTACCCTGAGATTAAACCTGCCTGTCTAGCTAGAGTACCCATTTTGTTTTTTTTTCGCTATGAATGATGGTGGCCAAGTGGCCCAATTGCTGCCCATAGTGATTACTGCAGAAAAAACCGGTAATACAACGAATTCGAATACAAGTGTAAAGTCCTCCTTAAAAAAAAACAACACTTATGTCATCTATCTATCTATCTGTCAAAAAAAAGGAGAGAATCCGACCGTGTGCGTTTTATATTTTTCCAAAAATATTATCTCATTTTCAAAGAAAATCTTTATTGAAATAAAAAAAATATCAACACGAAGGCATTCGTTGTAGTTTGCCGACAACGATGGCTACTATATCTTTCGCTAAAAGCTTGGTCAACCCAGGTACAAATAAGTTCTTTAGCTAGTTATCGGCCTATTCTTTTTATTATAACAGCACATAATTTGCTTCTAGATATTATTTCAGAGCATATTATATGACTTTCATTACATACAACTATTTGGTTTTTATTCTAATAGGATTGTGATATTTTTTTTCTGCAAATTGGTTATCTTGAGATTATGTAAAAGTTTCCAATTTTCTGGGGATATGGACATTCCCGGATAATAACGTTATAAATATTACTAACTACTTGATTTTTATGAATATTTGTAGACATTTGGATTCCATGAAATAACTTAAAAATCTATGTGTATTGATTTTTTCAAAGCAGTAAAATATTGAGGTTATGTTTCAGAATTTTCATTTGTCAATTTGCTGAAACTGTGGTTGTGTATTTTCAGCTTTAAAATTAGTATTAAAACAAAGTCACAGTGCTAATTTACGGAACACTACTGGCCTCCAAGGATTGACTCCCTTGAGCATTGTACTTAGAAGGAACTATGCTGAGAAACAGGTGTTTGAGAGGACAAAGCCCCATTGTAATGTTGGCACTATTGGGCACGTAGATCACGGCAAAACTACTCTTACCGCAGCCATTACCAAAGGTTAGTTGATATTTTATGGCTTCATATCATAAATACAGTTTTAACAACAGCTTAGATTTTGACACTGAATTATTTTAAAATAGAATTAACTAATTCAGTTATCAATTAACCAATCTTATTTCACTTATAGTATTAGCAGACCGCAACTTAGCTCAGTCAAAGGGCTATGCAGACATTGACAATGCCCCTGAAGAGAAAGCAAGAGGTATCACTATCAATGTGGCTCACGTTGAGTACCAGACTGAACAGAGGCATTATGGGCACACTGACTGTCCTGGACATGCTGATTACATCAAGGTATGCAACATTGAGTTTTCTACATGTAGCTCCAAGGCACTAAATCTGTTATGGCGCAATGGATTCACCATTAAAGACAACAACTATAAGACAGATAAATAATTAAATCATGTATTGTTTAGCTTCACTGACTGTATTAGATTACAAGACCAATATTGCTCTGAAATAGGTAGCTCAAACACTTCTGCCCTGTTTCAGAACATGATCACAGGTACAGCTCAAATGGATGGAGCTATACTTGTAGTAGCTGCTACTGATGGTGTCATGCCACAGACCCGTGAGCATTTACTACTTGCCAAACAGATTGGCATCCAACATGTAGTAGTCTTCATCAACAAGGTTGACGCAGCTGATGAAGAGATGGTGGAACTTGTAGAAATGGAGATCAGAGAGTTGATGACCGAAATGGGTTACGATGGTGATAAAATTCCAGTTATTAAAGGTAGATATAGTTTTAGAAATAAATGTCTAATATTTTATAGGTATTAGTTTAAGCAGTAACTCAAATGATACCTGATTTTACAGGTTCCGCCTTATCTGCCTTAGAAGGCAAAAACCCTGACATTGGAGCTGAAGCCATCACTAAGCTACTGGCTGAAGTGGACTCGTTCATCCCAACTCCAGTGAGAGACCTTGACAAGCCTTTCCTCCTGCCAGTTGAGTCTGTTCACTCCATTCCTGGACGTGGTACTGTTGTCACAGGCCGTTTGCACCGAGGTAAATTATACAGGATCAGTCATTTTGAAATATACAATGTTTTAATTAAAAGATAACAAAATATAATGGCAATGATTTTTTTAGGTGTCTTAAAGAAGGGTACCGAATGTGAAATTGTGGGCCATGGTAAGACAATGAAGACTACAGTCACTGGTGTAGAGATGTTCCACAAGACATTAGAGGAGGCTCAGGCTGGTGACCAACTTGGCGCTTTGGTCCGGTCTATCAAACGTGAGCAGATCAAGAGAGGAATGGTTATGGCCAAACCCGGTACCGTTAAGGCTCACGACAATGTAGAAGCTGCAGTATACATCCTTAGCAAGGAAGAGGGCGGCCGTTCAAAGCCCTTTACCTCATTCATTCAACTCCAGATGTTCTCAATGACCTGGGATTGCGCCACACAAGTTACCATCCCCGACAAAGAGATGGTTATGCCCGGTGAAGATGCTACGTAAGTTAAACATTGGTGTTCATTTTGGAACAGAATTTGTTATTGTATAGCACTAATTGCTGCTTTATTTCCAGCTTACATCTGAAGTTCGTAAAGCCCATGGTGTGCGAGACCGGTCAGAGATTCACCTTGCGATTGGGAGACTTAACATTAGGAACTGGTGTGATTACCAAAATCAACAAGAATTTAACAGAGGAAGACAGGATGAAGCTAACAGAGGGCAAGAAGGCGCGAGAGAAGGCCGCTGCTAAGAAGTAATTTATTAGATCATAGCTTAATTATAGGGTTGTAGTTGATGTTATTTTATGCATTTAAATGTAAAATTCACCAATAAAGTATAAATTCAATGTGTTATTTCATTTATAGCAAAAAAAAATACTTATAAAAGGTATTTTAGCTTTTAGGCTATCAATTTGCCTAAATAAGAATTCTATAGAATACCTACGTAATATTTGACACATCTATTTTTTTATTAACACTAAAGTGCAGTCCAATATTTTTATGAAGGCGCGTATTTTTATGATTGAAGGAGTTAGTTATTGTTGATAAAGTATTGGATTGGATGGACAATCTAAGAAATAAATTAAGCGTTTGGTTTGTTACAATATGAGAATTGCGACATAAGGCGTGTGTACTACCATTATGTCTTTATTTTTAGCTCAAAATTAACACTCCATTAAAGCTGACCAAAATCAAGACTAATGGAAAATTAACTTTAATAGCCTTTTGCAGAAAGCAACTGGCAGAGAGTGTGGCGATAATAATTAAAATCATTGAATATTTTCTTAATTTTTATTCAAAAAGTATATCACCACAATTTTCACAGTGAATGTCAGGCCTTACAATCAAAATTAAAGTTACAGGACACTTGGTTATATTAGTTGACAATGCAATCATTGATTAATTACGAAATTAATTAGCAAAGGCGGTTCTTTCTGTACAAAGTTTATTTAGATAATACAAGAACAATAAAATACAGATTATGATAAGTAGAAAAACAATATCATTGAAGAATAGGCGTCAGCAGGCTGTGTAAAACATTACAAATGCAGAGCCTAATATAGTCTAATGATAATTCCAAACTTAACACAATTAAGATTGCAAGCTTTCAGTACAAAATACTACAACATAAAATCTGATCTCCTAAAGTATAGGGCCTCCATTATCAAACTTCTCTAGTGAATTATAATACAGTTTCAGCTCTCAATGAAACAATAAAATTGAAGCCTATGAAACAGATTCGAACTTATAAGTATACAATAAATACCTATAAAATTAATCAGAAAATGCTTGTTACTAGAAACGCAAGTTAAAAGGAGATGTAAGATTAATCAATGCCAATTCTATTAGTGTACTTCTTGATCACTTGAAACCTAATGGAATGAAGTTATTTAGCATACACATGTGTTATTTATGTGCAATATTCAACCAAATTAATAAGGGCACTGGGAATTTGCATTTTAACACAATGACAGTCCAGAGTGCATATGTGGTGCCTAGTAGACAAGCCACATAATGTTTTAGCCTAAGTATTTGGACTTCAAAGTGTTCAAAATCCTTATTTACAAGTCTTCGTCTTCCTCGGGCAAGGCAGTGTCTTGCGCCTCTTTGAGATCCTTTTCGATTTGGTTCTGCCATTGTGGGTCCATTGTAACTTCTGGGGGCAGTAGCGCTGGCATGGCAACAAACTCTAAGTTGCCATCACCAATAAGTTTTCTAGCTAGCCAGAGGAAAGGCTTCTCGAAGTTGTAATTTGATTTAGCAGAGATGTCATAGTACTGAAACAAAATAGAAATAACATTTCAAACATCTATCATAATGATTAAATGTGACATAAAATTATCAAAATCCTCAATGGAACTGTACATGATTAATAAATTTACCTGCAGATTCTTTTTCCTGTGGAATACTATGGTTTTGGCTTTCACTTTCCTGTCCTTGATGTCTACTTTGTTGCCACACAATACAATCGGGATACCTTCACAAACACGTACTAAATCTCTGTGCCAGTTAGGTACATTCTTGTAGGTGACACGAGAGGTTACGTCGAACATGATGATGGCACATTGACCTTGAATGTAATAGCCATCTCTGAGGCCACCAAATTTCTCTTGGCCGGCTGTATCCCAAACGTTAAATCTAATCGGGCCTCGATTTGTGTGGAACACCAACGGATGCACTTCAACACCCAGGGTCGCGACGTATCGTTTCTCGAACTCTCCAGTGAGATGCCGTTTCACGAATGTTGTTTTGCCGGTACCACCGTCACCGACTAATACGCACTTGAATGTGGGCATATCATCTGCCATGTTTATTGTTTTATATTCACACTTTTATCCCTGAAAAGATACAGAACATTTATAGAAAAGTCTAGGTCTACACAATGACGCATGTAATGACAACATATTTTTATGTTGTTGTAGGCTTACAATGAATAACGAGACACTATCTGACACTTCTGGGAACAATTACATTTACTGCTGTGCTAAAACACCGGACCTAATGAATAAGTAACTTGAATTTTGTTCCAACTTTATATGGAATGGCGCTCAACAAGCCTCACAGGAATTTAGCTCAATGAGACCGAACATAAGTTCAAATTACGTAAAAACTACAAAGCTTGAACCACAAATATTATAATTTTCACAAAGCACAGCACATACAGAACTTAATTACACTTGATAGAAAAACTATTTACCAAGATTGTCTAAGAAAATTGAGATTAAATTCAGTGTGGACAAAAGTCGTTACGGCTCACAATGGCGTCACTTAAATAAGGCGGAAAGAAAACTATTTTGACAGCTTCACATTTGAGCATTAGGTGAACAATTCAACTACTTATTAAGATATATCATAGCTTTTATCAAAAACATAACAGTGAAGTAACAAAAATATATATAATATTTAAAATTTTACTTTATTATAAATATATTACTACAACTTATTACAAATATTTATAATTTGAAATTAATAGTACAATATATGACTACAAATCTTCCGGCTTAATCTCTGACGTCACAGATGGAGGTACTAGTAGTGACATCTACAACGAACTTTAAAGAAAATGACATTTATAGTGCAGTAGCTAAAACAACAAATACTTAATAACAAGTGTAAATAACCAAAACAACGTTTTATTATCAAAGTACATACTCTGTAATCATTATCTACCTACATGTTGTCAAAAACCTGAATAAGTAAAAAAAACAAATTGTGACTGACTACTTATCTTTCGCAAGTTGAATATTTTACAAATGCTAAAATATCCATATTATTAGAAACATCCCAGAAACGAATGTTATAGTTTCAGTCTCCAAAAACTGTATAGTAATTTGAAGAACGAACGTTGAACGTCATTTGCATTTTTAGTTTTGTCTCATTGTCATTGAATCTAATCTAGCCACTTCCCAGTCCCACTGCTGGGCAAAGGCCTCTCTCCTCATCCGCCATGACCTTGTATCTCGAGCTTCCTCCCCCAGGTACCCAAGCCCAAGAAGGTGTCCAGCCAGCTCGTCCCACCACCTTTCCTGTATTGTTGTTGTAGTTTAAAAACTAATTTCGTGAAATAAAATTATGTTACGAAGTTAAATGGCAATTTTGAGTACATCTATGATAATAAAATCATTTAAAAAAATGCGTGCAAGATAACAAGATGATAAGTTTTTTCAAACCGTCGTTTCCTCATTATCATTATCCTCAGTATTGATTTTCTATGTACAACCAGTTGAAATTAACCTGCCCTGCAAGCTCCGCGCGATACCTAAAGCAAACATTACAAATTATTTTGTAGTTTCGTAGCTACTAGAGTTTAATTTGTAAACAATTTATTATGTTTAAATCTCACACTGGAATATTTCTTCGAAAAACTACTAGTACGTTTTACCAGTTATATTGTTGTTATGCTTATTCCCAACTCTAACTTGTCATAAGTGAAGTTGAGTGCGAACGGGCAAGACGGATGAAGTTTCGTTCGTTTCGTGTGTATCGATTTTTTGAGTGAACGTAGTGTTCATGTCCTTTAGTTTAGTGACGTTTGTTAGAAAAATATCTGTGAATGGGATTGTGTAACAAGATAAAACGTTTATTTGGTGTGTGATTATCTGTAAAGGATGACGAAGGACAGGTTAGCGGCGCTGCAAGCGGTAAGTTTCTCGTTTCCTAGTACTCATAACCAAAGGTCTCTGATGACCTCAAATTCACAAAGGAATAGCAATGAAACCGCGGTTGATTTGCAGTATCAGGAAGTGTTGGAGGGGGTGAATGGTGGGTTTGCCGGGGGGTTGTATTTCTGGTGGAAATCTGTGCGATTCCAATAGGATTCTTTATTCCTATCGCCCCACCCCTGACTTGACACTGAATGATAGCTGTCATTGGAGCGGGACTGTTGCGTTGCGCGGTTTTCCCAAAATATGAGCTCACTTCCTTGCTTCTTGCATGTTCCCTCCATTCACAAAGTTGTAACTTTCTGACTTGCTAACCTCACTTAAATATTAAAACATCTCTAAGGAGGCTTATTTAAGGCATGTTGGCTGATGTATACGCTGCAACTTACCTACTTACAGGTTTTACTAGATATGATAATTATAATAATGCATACACCATCTAAATACAAATTGTATTAAATTGGGATAAGATGGGATACGGGAACCAAAATTATAATGTTAGAGATAGTCATATCAAGATAATAAATTATAGTATGTTTGAAATGACTAGTGAATCTGATTTATTTATTATTAGTCAATATGCCAGTCTCGCCAAACCTGGGCCGGCATTGTGGATTACGGCCTAATCACTCTCGTATGAGAGAAAACTGACAATGATGCCAGGATATTTCAGCCAGCCATTACTTATAGTATCAAGTTACATTATAGTAAATCAAGGCATTAAAACTCTTATATTCAGTAAAAGCAGACAGCATGTCTAGAAGAGATAGTTT
Organism: Anarsia innoxiella; assembly: GCA_947563765.1. NCBI lineage: Eukaryota > Metazoa > Arthropoda > Insecta > Lepidoptera > Gelechiidae > Anarsia > Anarsia innoxiella. Next base: position 3,639,044 of record OX387396.1, on the reverse strand, counting down.
GGCCATTTAAAACATTCTTTCTTATTTCTTTTACCTATTTTGGAGGTAACTTAAAATATACAATTACGAGAATAAAAGCTGAGCAACCTAAAAAACTACTGTATTTAAAAAGTAAAATCATTGCCTAACGTTCTGCAACATCATCCCACAAATAAAACAATCGCTAACTAGTACTATTTTATTTGCAAAAACAACATCAACCACCTAATCAACTTTGGTATTTGATTATATTGTAGGTAGGTATTTAATATTGTTATTTTATTTGTTAAAACTGGACCTAACTTTTTATATTGGTCTGCACAAAAAGTCAAGAACACTAACCTAGCTTATCATTTTAGTATAAATACAAATACCTTTTAAATTGCTTGATAATGTAATCTGAGAATTACTTCATACATTGACTTAATAACTTTATTATTATACTTTGTTTTGTTAATGAAACACAGTTAATTAATATGTAAAGTTAAATCCTATTGCAAAATTATTTTACAAAACATTGTTATGTAATTAATAAGGAGGTAATATACTAATGTAAGTTGTATGACTTACTATTTCTATTTATTGCAATATCTCTGATATAAGGCAGTCTTTTATTGCAAATCCAATTGCAATAAGTAAATGACTCATCCACTTCTCACACATTTGTTATTTGAGTTATTTATTTATGGTAAAACAGAAACACATTAAGATCAGTGTCTGTGTCTTTACACATTAAACATTTAAATGAGAGAATGTAAAATAAATCATTTAATAACGAAAACTTAAACAATAGATACAATTTAATTTAATCAGTAACATCACTCATTTGTTTCTGTTACTTGTTAGAAAAGTAATTAAAAATTCAAGTAAACAACAATTTAATATTAGAGAAGAACAGCTCTTGTATTTTACTTCATTTAGCAACCTAAGGCCTTGAAACTGTCTGTATCTAGTGTTGTAAATAAAAAACAGAAGTTTGGGCCGTGCCTTTTGGAGCGAGTGTGTTGCGGTCGTTATCAGCTGACGGTGTAGGCATCCGGCGCGCGGCCTTCGCCCACTTGACTCACAACCGTCATACTCTGTTACTCATTCTCGTACTATCATCACACACAAATCTTCCTAAATCCTTCATCTCACCGGAAAACGCTAAGCTAATAAACGATTAGCGCTTCATTACTGTAGCGTATGCATGCGATGGATATTCAGCTTAATCAATTTTACTCTAACGAGCTTGTATTGTTTGATTTTCGAATTACGGGACACAGTAATCAGAATTCGCATACGACAAAATGTAAATTCTCTTATTGCAAAAAATTAAGCTTCTTTCTCTGCCGTGCAATTTTATTATTCACCAACATTCACGTTTTAAGTAAGGCTCCTAAAGGCATCGCTTAAGGACCTGCAGTCTTCACTATTCATTTTACCGAGCCAGCCATTTTACTTTGCAAAATAGATTTTTTCCAGCGAGCAAGGAAGGCGCTCGACTTAAACACTGTTGCTAGTATTTTACCTCTACTTTATCCGCGGGAGGTATTTCTAGCCGTGTTGTTGACGGGACTATTATTCTTGATGTTGCAAAGGCTTTTCATCCAGTTGCTCAGCAAGGAATCGTGTCGTGAATAAATAACTCGCGATATAATAACTGTGTTTAGTTTTTATAGCGAGCGGCTGGCAGTATTTTACGATGAAATAGAAATACTACATTTAGATATCAGATATTTTACCTTCTATTTTTCCCTCTTGGCCATTGCTAGGGATATTCTGTTTCATTCATAGTATTGAAAAGAATCTATCCTTTTCAACAGGTTTAGTTTCATACTAAAGCTGATTTTAACGAACTTGAAACAGAACGAGAGTCGGATTGCCTTTTAAAATATAATTCAGTGATGGATATGAATTTTACTATTTTTAAACCTAAAAATAACTTATAAGAGCGTCTGAGCTGTCGGAATAAATCACCGGCTACTGGTTATATTTGGATAACCGAATTAGGTTTTGTACAATAAGATATTTTCTCAGTAAATGCACCGCGATAATGTACCACGGCTGCATGCAAGGAACGTTGTTTGAAATTATTACATTGAGATGGAAATTAGTTTGGTCTAGATATTCCTTGCCGCATATTATACCGTTCATTAGACTAACCTTGAAAGTGATAAAGATTACTCGTATGGACTCGTATAGACAAGCAATACAAATAGTTTATTGAGGCAATTTATCTAGTCTAGTAGACAAGAAGTCAACTGGTTTATTTATTTTCTCTGTACAAAAAAGATAGCTTAGCAAGAAGAATCGTTGGCGTCATCCAAGTAAACGTTTGCTTTACTTTGTGAGCACATAACATATTGCTTTAAATTACCGGAGCGCCAACTTGGTTCCTACTAAATTCTTGTGGCTCTTCAACCCTTTGAGGGTCCTGGCCATTAGTCCTTGTCCTTAAAACGAGTATTGCAGGTTACGGTTTACGTTTTCATTCCATTAAATCTTGTCTTGAAATTTACATTTGCCTTTTCTTTTGTCCACGTTTCGTTTCGCTTGGGACAAAAGCTGCAGATTTCCGGAGATCGGCGGTTTCATTATTGTCCATTGAAAGGTTTTTCCTTTATTTAGAATTGAGGAAAAGGGTGGTCTTATTTTCAAGGCCACATTTTGATTCCTAAAATGAGGAAAATTCTACTTCAGTAGTTTATTGCCAATTTTCTTCCTGCTGAAATGACCCGTTGTGGAGCCAAGAGAACCTTATTAACAGACACACTTAGATTTTATGAATAATACCGTTAGCAAACTTAGCAATTTTCTTATTGTAAATTGAACGAAGCAAGAAGCAGACCGCCTGGTTCTTCCAAACACAATTACCTCTCCGTGTTCACCTCCCACTTGTTCCCGACTTATTTACCTACGTTTTTACGGCAGAACTTTTATCTGGAAAGAACTTGGGCGGAGTTTGATTGCCACAGAATTCCAAGCCGAACAATTTGCAAGTTAAAAAGATTCCTAACGATTTCTTTCTACGCATTGTATCGAAATGGTTTCACAATGATGCGAATGTTTCTTCTTTTCAAACTTTGACGAGACATTTACTGTTTGGAATAGTTTTGTTACTTGTTCGTTAGTTGTGAGAGTATCAAAGAAAATCCTCAGATACACCCATAAATACCCACTTGTCGAATGTCTTGCCCAAATCTTATCAAGACCTGGACCTTTTTAAAATCTCTCAAGATGAAATAAAATGAAACTTAAATAATATCAAGGGAGTATATTTTGTTAATAATTTTTACTACCTATCTTCTACCTACACACTTTATTTAACTATCATAATCTGAAGTATCTATTAATATACTCAATAAAACTGGTGCCTGTTTAAAATTTGTTTTTTCTAAAACAAATACCTACACTCGCCCTTTATAAAGCGTAGGAAGCAATCCCCTCCTACACTATCGAGCAATTAGTTAAATGGTAGGTGTCTATACAATTTAGGCGCAGTACTTATTATCTTCTAGCTGTTGCACAAGAGTTCGTTCGAATGGAAAAAATTCCGACCGCTTTTCCAGGTCAAAAAGTAGCTAATCGCCTTTTACGTTGTAAATGGTGTCTTGTAATTTGACCTGTGCAAGAAACATTTTGTTTTTTTGTACTCAGAAAATAAGTATTCAAACAGCAGCATAATAAACTCGCATTTGTATTAAATAACAAAGTAGTATGAATGATGTCGTCTTATTCAGAACGATTTGCGATCTGCACAACTATATAATTGGCAGTTAAAAGCAAGTGGGCGTTTCTTTTTCAATGGTAATAGCGTAATTAAACAATTGTTCATTTATTTTCTATTTTTAATGTTTCTTTAGAATATTCACAGTAAAGCGAACTTCATAATTGTGAAACAGTGTAGCTAAGTTTAATTCCTAGATAATGCATTGGACACCAAAATTCAGAGTGCATTGTAAATATTCATGGCGCAGCACGTACTAAGTAGACGTAATCTATGTTTACTATCTATTCCACGGTTTGTTTACTAAAGTGCATTTCCTGAGAAACTCGGCGGAAGGTTGTCTCTAGGCCCGCGGCCGACGTCGTACTGTAACAGCTGATTCATTGAGTGCGTCGACGCTATTTTTAGACCTGTCTCATGTCTCACGTGCCGTCTGACTTCATTAACTTAGACACAACTTAATTACAAGTTTTCCTTCTAATAAATTCGTAAGGAACGGCCTCGTAATCATGGTGAAGCAATAACGAACAAATGATTTCGCAAGGTCGTTGTACAGTTCTTTCTTTCCTAAGTTACGTAGAACGTATAAATTGCACAAGTACCAACGAGTATCTTGATGGTACAACGAACAAATTATAAGCAAGTTACGACGTTGACTTTTATGCTATTTGCAAGTGATAGAAGACACCGCGCAACGTCGACAGAGGAAACTTTTAATTTATATGACATCAGACCGAATAAAAATTGATACCCGGCGGCTTCGCTTTTCACGATCCGCTCGGCAGCTGGAGCGAAATCAGTATTCAATTTCCTTGCATCGAAGTTTCTGCCATGCATTCAAATACAAGTACACCCAGTGAAATGCTCCCTCAAACTGGTGGCGAAGGTTTGTGAAATGGTAAAATTTAACACGCGAATTATCTGTGTTAGTGTCGTTGGCTGGTTGCCAAATCAAGCCTATAGTAGGCAGGGTCGCGAGTCGTGAGGTCACCGGGACGTTGTGCATGCCAAATTATCCTATCACAATTTATTGATACTCGGCTAGACCACTCGTGTTTAATTTCCATTTCGGTGATTCCAAAACTGAATTGAATCAAAGCCGGATGCGTATTGATTCATGTGCCCTGAAAAGTTATAAAACAAACGAATATTAGACTCGTGAAAGCGTAGGTCGTGTATAATTTGATTTTAGCGGGTCATTAGGTCCGGATTACACGCTACAACTGAATCTCTATAACTGGGCTCATATTACATACAGGAATAAGCTTCATGTCATGTTACATACCGGTTTGTAGTATTTGATCCAACAGTCGGCGACTTTTTATTTATACACCATTAAACCCAACCAATCTATTTTTGTTTTCAGTTTTAAATACCTACCATGTCCTAGCGATTTTATTCTATAGTGCGCTTTTGAATCATATTAATGGGGATAAAACTCCGCTTTCATGAACATTATAGCCGTGGTTTACGACAGACGAGATAATTGAAGGCCCTTTCACTGCTCCTCTCCGCATTTTGCTCGTGTGTTTATTGTTCATTGTTCAAAATCAAAACGATCAAGTGGAGAGGAACGCGGCTCGCGGCTCGAATTTTCCGGGCGGAACAATTTGGCTAAACTGGAGGGCATGCCCCGAGTTGCCCCAGATACTTCCATGGAAAACATGACAAATGAAAGGCCGTCAGAGAATTATCTCGCTTCGGTGTCATAGTATATCGCACAACCGTGCTCGCTCCCGTCTAGATTTATAGCCTTTTATTCTTTTACATCCAGATTAACTTTAAAAATATGAATATCCTTATTCAACGTAAAAGGTTTAGCTCTGTAAAGTTTTGTAATCTCGCTGCTCATGACAGGCAGGTTGGGAAAACACAAGAGAGCATTAGCGTAAATATTTACCGTGTGTTGCTCAAATATTCATAGCAGGAATCTCTAAATAGCTTATAGACGGGGTTCGTATGCCTGATCGATACCTTACATATTGGTTTTCTTGGATAACCTTTAGTATCTTTTCATTTTCTTTTTTTATGACGCTTTATTAAATCCAAAGAGCTTTATAGTCGGGTGCCATAAAAAGTTATGTATTAAATCTTACCGTCTTACTTTCTTTTACTCATCCTGATCTCTACTAAGTATATATAGATAAGTAGGTACCTTGTTGTGACGATAGACAAGGTAATCGTATTGGAAACAAAATTTATCAAACGGAATGTTTACATTGTGAGAGTTCTTATCATTAAAGTCACAGCATCATTCGTTCTGATAAGGTGATAAGAGTTGCGATAAAAACGGTGCCCGTCTACATAAATTGTACATAAAAACGTACTTAAATTAAATAAATTATTATAAGCTTGCTACAATAATATTTGTGTAAATAAATACAAAGTTTCGCTATGCTTTAATAGATTTAAAGTCAATAGTCACTAACGCCTCAGAGATAAAAACTGAAAAGGCCTTTGCCCTGAAGTGGGGCAGTTAAAGGTGGATAAGGTATTAAAAATAACTTTTCTATGATATTTTGCTGAGATATTCGGTGGAAATTTTCCTAAAACGAACGATTTGACGCGTCAATACAGATTACGTACCTACTCTACTTTGTAATTTAAAGTAGAGCGTCGGCTTGTCCGCCCTTCCCATTATAGTTTAGTCTTTAAACTAGTATAAAACTCCATTAAAATTTCCAACGACTTTCTTCCCTCAATAGGATTAAATAGAATCCTCACGTATTTACAATGTGCCTGAAACTTTCCAAGTGGTTTCGGAGCAGTGAAGCCGTCGACGACGAACTTTGTCTTTTCACAGTCGCCAGTCTCTTTGTTGCTTTTGTTGTTATGAATTATATCCAGGCAATAAATTTAGGTTAATCCCTTTAATATGTCTAAAATTATACTTTTATTAACGCGTCTACCGTATTCATAAATCCTCCAACAACTTAAAATACTTAAAACACAATTTCTCTTTCTCAAGTACTGATTACATTGGTACTAATACATATCAGAAACCTGTTAAAGTTCCTTGTAACAAAAGAAAGAACCTTGAGCACCACTTCTATACGTTTATAAGATCGTATGTCGAACAGATGGCACGGCATATAGGACACGGTATGTATTGCAAGATGGGATGGACCATTGTTTCCAACGCTCCACAAAACATGGCTCGTATTGAACTTTGAAAAGGTTTGCACAAAGTGGACATAAATAGAAACGAGTATATCGATTCATAATATCGCAGAAACGTGCAATGTTTATAAGGAAAGCAATACCGTAGGAAAAGGAAAAGTTTATGTAATGAAGTGTTGCTGTTTCCGCATGATCCAAATTGCAGAAAACTTTTTTCATATGCGAATGTAAGTTACTAAAGTACCTACAGAAGTTTGTCGTATGATTTACTAACAGAAGGGTAAAGTAATAGGAATACGAATTTAATACCTTTAGAATGTGTTTAATAAGGTTAATAATGAAACAACGTAATTTACTGCATCATAATAATCCACTATCACTCGTTTGTTAACGCTACACAGTCCATTAGCTACACTAATAAAGGCCCAAATTGTAGCATCGCGAGTTCGCGATATACAATGTGATAGCATTCGGTAATTTCGTGTAAACAAGGGTGTTCCGCCGAGGGATGTGACTGGAGCGGGGCGGGGTAGCGCAGCGCGGAAACATCACCTTGTATATCGCTGGATCTCTCGAGTAATGTCACATCATTACTCACAAACTTGGTTATTACAAAGATACGCTTCCTTTCTTGGCACGACTTAGTGCTGGCAACACTGTAGTGAAAATGAAAATGTTGCTGCTTACCTTAAACAAGCCAATCTAACATCTGGTTTCTGGGATTTTGTGATAAATGGATTGAGACCAATAAATGATGGTCATCACTGTCTAAATAATGGAAATAATTCAGTCGTTTTTAAAGCATCTCATTGTTGTGTTGTGGCATATCGTCCATATAGGTCAGATTTTTTAACGTTTAACCCTATTTGATCCATACATATTGTTAGTGATTCAGCGTTATTTATCTCCGAAAAGGTTATCCGTTATGAGGGTCAAGTATTGGGCAAATCTGCAGGAACGTGCCGGATTGGGCGTCCTTTTCTCTCTTCCTATATCGCAGGTGATAAAACGACCCCGATTGCTCAAGATTGGTACATCGGTAGCATAACCGCTGCCGCTTGAAGGGTGGGATTTATTTAGTTGGGTTTTGAGCGTGAATTCCGCTTTTATTGAACGCACGTATACAAATAAATATTTCGGATTTGGATAAATGAGATCATTCATTATTTTTAAGATATCGGTTACAATAATACTTAGGAGAAAGTGACTGGCGGACGGCGGGTGGTCTCGGAAGTGTCGCGGCGGGTAGCGGGCGGTGGGGGCGCGGCGAGGGTGGCGGTTACGTAACGTCTGCCGCAGCGCCGTGCCCGGCCTACCGGCTCACGCTCCGGCCGGCCGCAACCTCCAGCTCTATCAATGCAAGCACATCGCGATCCTCCTGCCCATTGTCATGCCTCACATGCTTGCTTACGTTTCAGCTCAGCTTTTTTATTAACCCGTCACCCTCAGTCAGCTAAATCTTTATTGCACGACTACAAGGAATAACAACGCTGTATCTTTAATGGCCATCTCCGAACGCTCCCGCTACCCTGATCCCATTTATTGTTTCACCCTTTCGACCTCATAAATAATGTTCTTTCTCCCAAAATGGTTTATTTCCGTTTCTGTTTATAAGACGGAAACGTTGCGGCTATTTAATTTTCTTTAAATTCAACAGTTCGGGTGAATCAGCGCGTGAATCGGTGACCGGTCACGCAGACGGTTTTCCCCGCGTTTTCCCTTTGGATCGGGGTTATTTTAGTAGCTAGGAGGTCTCAGACGAGTGGCTGTAATGTTATCAGATAACATTACAGCCAGTCGTCTGAGACCTGAGAAAGGAGTAGATTCTACTGTTTTCTTTTATCATGCAAATAAGAATGTCTCGTGTTTACTTGGTTGTTATATTATCTTTGAAAGAAGTCTAGGAAAAGCGTAACGAAATTGGGCGTCCAATTTTTCGGTAAGGCTGGAAACAAAAGTTCCCGTTTGTGGCGGGAAATATAACGCGGTATTTTATACAATTACCGTTGTCGGAGTAATCCCTGCGGAGTGGTGGCGCGGCAGCGAGGCGGTTGGGGGTCGTAAACAGGCGCGTGGCGAAGGTAGCCGAACGCTGAACGCAGTCCCCGAGCTCGAGCCCCTTGCTGCCCTCCGTCCGGCCCTCGCGTCTCGTCGCACGCCGCTGCCGGCACGCTGACCCACTTGTTCGACCTTCATGCTACAATAATGTTACGCCGAATTAGAAAGCCACTGGAGAAATCACCGACTGGTTCGCTTTATCTCGGGAATAATCTCACCCTGCAAATTACTACACTATTGTAATGTTCTTGGCTTGTTTATTTGTCATGCACTGCATCAACCTGTTAGAAATTGTGATATCGGATCGTTTTTTCTTTAGTATAGGGCAGCGTAGACCTCAAACTTCTACACACTTTTCCCAACACCAGTATTATTATTCAACCAGACCGAAAAAGCAGGGTTAGCCCCTAGGCAGGGTTTTATTTGAATGGCTTTATAACCTATTCCGGAGTAAACACAAAAATTTTAAGTAATTGCCTTCATAAGGCTATGTAGTATTAAAACTACCTTTGTGGGCGGACATTGTTAAGAGAAATAGCAAATAATGCTGTTTTGTGGTCCTTGTGGAAACCCTTTACTTGTTTACGACTGCCCTGTGCTCACAGCGCGCGTAAAATCCCAGTTTTGTTGCCTTGCTTGTCTGATTGGCGTCACTCTATAAAATAACCTAGATAAGAATACTGACCATAATGACCGTAATATGAAAAAAACACCTTGTGCTTGTATCGTAACATGTTTTGTGATTTAATCGTAACTAAGTATATCTTGATAGTTAATTATGATCTAACTATTTTTATGACTCATAACTTCATTGGATTCATTTAGCCATTTTAGCCCTGTTCTGAACTGAACGATATCACTTTAATCTATTTATAAAGCACTTTACCCAACACGTGACGTCGCTCCAATAAAAGCCTTCCTATTAAAATCCCATCAGGTAGGCAAAGAATAGAACCGATAATAGGACAATCTGTGCTATTCAATAAATCGCACCCTTGCTTCGAATCTTGAGTTATTACTTACAAAGTTTCGCGAGCCCATCGATAGCTATTCTATACTTATATGCTGATATAAGTCCTTGAATTATCATCAAATCTTTACCCTCAAGCAATTCTTGAATGTATCTCGAAGGAAAGTCGTAAATTTTCGCGAACCTTTCACGCCTCCCCTTCGCGTATTTGTCTCAAGATGCCTTTCAGAACCAGGTTAAAATGTTGGATACGATTTTATTACAAGTATCCAGAAGCATCTCTTTATAATAACTTATTATTATTAATAAGCATGACGTTTTGGGGTAAATTGCTATACCTAACGTAACCTTTACGCTCTGGAGGCTCAGATAGTCTGGATGGTCCCACAAGGCTATAAATATACCCTCTGCTTGCTTGCTCTGAAAGGGTAAGGGCAAATTTAAATAGTGGAATATAGTATGCGTCGCTATTTTCTAAACTAATTAATGTATCCTATAGTTACTATGAAATGAAACTAAGTAATATGCCTTCTTGAGTGGCAATTGCTTCCATCTGAATCAGTAGTAATATCTATTGATTGAAACGAAACGAAAAATCTCACTTGATTTGTCGAAAATCTGTCCCAGAAAAAACCCTGGAATATCATATCATTTGGTTATCTATAGCAACCCCACTTTTTCATAGGATCAGAAGGCAGATGGCTCCGTCCGCATATTGAATAGAAATTACGTCATGCATGATATCATTAGTCACGTGTTTTTGGTAAATAAATGAGCGTTACGTCCTTAATTTATCACTCGTAATATCTAAGATGGAATTTTCATTTAAGATTATTGAATATAACCTCATTAATATGATAATGAAATGACACCCTCTACTTAGCTCTTTGAAATACTTATCGTTTCAAAATTACCAGTTATAAAATCAGTCTTTTCTCTTCAAATTATCAAAGTAATGGGGGTTGTTTTTCAAAGGCAAACTTGAGCTGATGATACAAATTCTAAATTAATTGCGTCGGCGGGATTGTGGAGAGGCCGCAAATAGGGCGAGTCAAAAAGTTTGTGAGTGGCGACGAGTCGACGATCTAGATGCCTCGCCACGCGTCCGCACTGTAATTATGTGTCGAGATTTAGAGCCGCTGCTTACCCAGAATCCACCCAGATCTAAATAATCCCCGACGCAGGCGACGTCTATATTTACCAGCAACAATTGTTATTATAATAGTAACGACAAAATTTCTTCATTTAAAGACCGGAACGACCCGAATGCGAATCATTTTATCGCTTTCAACATTAGGTGAAACATTGTTATTTGTTATACCGAAGAGGGCACCCGTTATGGATACTATTCTTCTATTACGAAAGTCATATTGTTCGTAGCGCAAAAATTCAATAGAGATAGAACAGACAAAAGGCAACTTGATAAAAATATGAACCGCACCGTTTCTACTTTGTAAAAAAATCTGCAATCTCGTACTGAAGGCCTTGTTGTGATATCGATTTCGATTTTCTCTTTTGCGCGTTTTCAGCTTGCTGTTTTGTCACGCTTCTGCCATATTTTATCCCTGTAGCACTTTTATTTATTTGCAGAATTTAGTCTTAAAGATATTGCCTTGCCGTTACTATAAAAAGACCACGTCGGCGAGAAAGTTACGAGGTTTTCTTTGTTTATGTTGTATTATATAAGAGCAGGCTGAGATAAAATTGGTGTAACAGTATTATCTGTAGGGCCTGTCTAGTGGGGAGAAGTTTACGAAGGTGAAGGCCGCAGGTTGCGTAACGCGGCGTGACGTATTCTATCGACGGAGGCTTTACTGTTTCACCGAATCGTACCGCCAACGAACCGATAGTAAAACCGAACTGGGCTCATGGCAACGATCAATGACCTGAAACACGCTAAACCGAGCAGTGTTCTAATGGCCATATCGAAATAGGACTCAATCCTACACGACATGTGGATTGAGAGAAATTGCGGAGTTGCCTAATTGAAACGTATGTTCCCGGATCAATTCGGCTTACATGCGACCGTCGAATGCGACCGTCGCTCGTGGCTCGCCGCATGTTTAATTACAAATTTTCGTTAAATTAAAAGGCAGCAGGTAAAAGCCATGGTGTAACTTGTTAACATTTTATATTCTCTTATTACTCATGTAGATTTGTGGGTCTGCAACTGAATTTGGTTTGAATCAAATGAAAGATATTTAATGATTGATCCAAATCCCACACAGCGGGTTTGCAACTGACACGATGCGAATATAACTTCGATCAATAGATTTGTAAGTGCTTTAGATTGGATTGACGTTTAATGTTAAATATTTATCGAAACATTCCAAACTAAATAACCAGACGTTGGACTTGAATTTCTAGTCTGACATTAATTGCATTGTACACTGGAACGTTCTGAATAGCACTACTTATTCTTATATATCTATATTATGTACGACTAAAAATTTTGTGACTTATATAAGCATACAGTTTTAGTTTATATTACACCAGTTAAGTTCTAGGTTGTAGAACAGAACCGTGCGTGTATGTTCAACGCTCCATTTTATTACTTTGGGTTGATATAAGTAGCCCTATGACCTCCCTGCTTCGATTGAAATACGTGACCTGACTCCCAATTTGTTTCACAACCGCTCTGCAAAACATGAAAATCGTGGTTCCAGCTATTCTAAAGTCAGCTCTCACTACTTTAAATATTACCTAGTGGTTGTCGGACAAATTATTTGCTCAGCAGAACGTAAGTTTAGAGGGTGAATGACGAGTCGCTGCCACAAAATTGTAGGTGGTAATAATTTTGCAACAACCACAAACCATCGGTGGCATCAGTCAGATGGACAAGTAATTAAATAATTTGGTTTCCCAAATTTTGCTGGATGGTCGTAAATTCTCAGCTCTTTTTAGAATTGTCGAAAAACCGTGTATGTTCAAGTTTAATTAACCATTCCCCGTTTTCTTTCCGTCAGCTTAACTCCGTTTCAATAGGCTTTAATTAAAGTAAGTGCTGCCTTTATTTTACTCCAGGTCTTTTAAAAGGTTTTTGCCGATTTCATTCGGGGTAAACTTTGACGGTATAATATTTACCGTCTAATCGAACAAGCATAAATTACTGAGATCCGATTTTTGAATGGTTTTGATTTTAGAAGGACTATTGTGTGTGATGTTATCCTTAAATATGGATAAGGGTTGGTAGTAAGGCTGTTTAATTGAGGTTTGATAATCGGTTGCAGATAAAGTTCAGCTCTCGCCCTTACGTCTAGGCCAGCACCGCGCGGCCTTGACCGTGGCCTTCTAAAGTCTGCCTGGCTGGATACAGCGTTGCCGTTCCCCGCTTTAATAGGACGATCCTTTTATAGCTCGAAGGCGTGTTGCTACGCAACAGTTTTCCTCTCGCCCTTTATTTTATATTGTCGGAGAGCCTTACTAGATTGGATGTATGCGCGGCTAGTGTATCAAGCTTGATCAAGTTAGGTTTGTCACGTTTAATGCTCAAATCCAGATATGAATCTTGAAAGGCCTCGGCACTGAGCTTTTCTTGAATTATATAAAAGTTTTCTGGAACTGCTTTACAATATACGTATTATCCAATAAAACAGCTAACGTAAAACATCGTAATCTTTGTTGTGTGCTAACAGAGAAAGGGTCTTGCGAGTCGTCCTGCAGTAAAATAATTTAGTACCAACTCCATAAAATAAATAGTAAAAAGTGTAATGTCGTCTCGCGTCAGTGCGTAAACGACGACCTTCTTTACGAAACTAGCGCGGACATAGAACCGTTTCAAGCGAAATATCACCCTTTTATTCATCAGATAGGAAGGACGGTGCCAAAGGGGCAGTCTTTGGATAACCTTATCTTTAGACGGCTTAACTAAACAATCAACCTTTCCTCTTTCCCATTGGGGTGCTGTATGCAATTGTATTTTCAACATTTGGTTTTGTATTGTGTGAATTTGTGTGGGTGGTTTCTTTCATGGACCATACGACCTGACGAGCTTATAGGCTTGGGACTCAGATCGTTATCGTATCTCTATATTGCAACGACAGATATTTCATTTAAAATGTTATTCTTGTAAGAGGTTCATTTTAAAGTTTTGCTGTGTGTAAATATTACATCCCCATCTCAGGCATACGCTTCTGTGAACTGTTCACATGTGAAATAAATCTGTAACGCTTTACTGACTTCTACGCGTGGCGCTTCGTCATACTGCAAAGGTCGTATCAGATTTATACGCTTTCCTATCTCAGCGTTGAACCCTGATTCAGCCTTATTTATATATTATCTACATTACCTTTTTTCATCACGAAAGAAGCATACCTAATATGTTCCACACATGGCACCTACAATACATCCAAATTACTTTCAAAGGATCTGTCCCTAGCATGTTAAGATCCCTAGTTTACGTGACTCCACGTCTTTCTTTGTTGCTAGAACGTCACGTATTTGCTTTTCACATTGTGCTGCTTGATTAAGTAACCGAAACCAGACAAAATGTTTCAAGCGACTAACAAGTGTTCGTAATTCTATTCATAACGAGCGAGCTATATGGCAACTGTATCGACAATAGGTTGTATATTGGACAGAATGTAATCTGAGAGCTAATTAATACCAAGATGACTTCACTGAGTACCTAGGCTGTGACAATTAACTAAACACGTGTCGGCTCGTTCGTTGAGATTGATGCCGTCCTCGTCGGTGCGAACACGGCAGCGACCGGTGTTAATTACGATGAAAAGCGTTTGTAATTAGGTCCACTAATGGGAGTCGCTATGTCGTAGGACCGAGCGCCCCCTGAATTAATGTCACAGAGCATTATCACTCGGCAGGTATACACGATGACCTATATTCGCGATAGAACAAAGACCGATGCTCGTACTCGTGCTCGAACTATAGGAAATTGCTAAATTATTGACAATATCCTCAGCCATTGCCATGGTTGCTGATAAATGATAAACCAGTGCAACGATTTTTCAGTAACCTTTTACCTAGAATAGAATATTCATTGAATTTGTTTCAGCTTTAAAGTGACGTTTTAGCTATGTAGGCGTATGGGTATTCAGATGATTTAATTTCTTTATGTGAGCTCGTTAGTTGTAGGATATACGCCTTCGTCGTTTCACCATTAGGGCCTCGTCGCCGGGGGTCGCGGGCCGCCCGTATAAATTGAATAATGGCTAGCTCGCCTCAACTAAGTGGATTCTATTTTGCTTTACGTGCCCGCCCGATGTCGGCTCCTGCTTACATACGAATCACGAAAGTTAAGCCCGTCTTACCTTCCAAAATAGACGTTTTAACATAATGATTACTTTCAACTTTATGTTTTAAAGGTTTCTCAGCTTTTATGTTTAGGTACAGTACAACATTGGTTATATTTTTAAAGCAAGAACTTTTTAGGTCTCTTAATTAAAGTGAAAGCTAAAAGAGGTAGAAATCCAAGTAGGTACTTTATTGGTATTGAGTGTCTCTGTAATTTACTGCTTTGTGACTTAACTTTCTTCAATTGTATTTTATTCTGTTAATTAGTTGCAGAATTTATCTCCTTCACATACTAGATCTTGACGTTAATCTTTTAAGTTCTTATTGCTTGGGAACAAAACCTTATAATCTATCTGGTGTATTACGAAGTCCCATTTGGTATTATTAATAATATTACAAATAACTCAATTTATGTATTTTGTTATTGTTAACAGGCGCAAAGCGACGATGACGACGTCGGCCCCGACGATGTCAACGTCGCCGTCGAAGGCGGCTTCATGGATGAATTCTTCAGCGAGGTGAGTCTTAATATCCAAAAATACATTACGTATACTATAATCGATAGAAAACGTGTTAAGTTTTAACTACAGTTGAAGGCACTTTGAGTGCTTCCGGGCTAGTTCGGTAAAGTAAGAAAGGCACTTTACATAGAAATAATTAATTCAAAACATAGAATAGAAATCTAATACACGATACCTATCTGAAATATTTGTTAAAATTCGAAGTCAATTTTTTATAGAAGTGTCAACAAACTTCATGATAGAATCTTCTAGAATGCAAATTAGTTTCGACTCCATAAGACAAGTACCTGTAACACTAACAAACCGGGATAAACTGACCGTACCTGAGTAGCTTATGCAGATTACTTGAGACTCCGTCCTACTAATACGGATAGAGTTTCATAGATAAATTCAATTTGCATTGTTTCCACTCCATTATCAAAATGCGAGTGAACGGTGTGTGAGCGGTAATTGAATTTAAAGTCTAGGTGATCTCAGAATCAGGCGAATGTATATCCAAGTGTTTTGGTCGAAAGTCGAAGGTCGAAAGTAACAAAATTTAGAGATCTCATAAGAATTAGTGTCTTTAAAAAACTGAAGAAAGGTTAGACACAGGACCGATTATTACCTTTAAGTCTGATTGTAAGCAACCAGGGTTTTGCTAATGATGACTTTGTCAAATTAGAAACAACAAGGCACGGGAAAAAGTTCATACTCGTCTTTTTATCCAGCCAGATGGCTTCGGACTTTATCTTTCAACGTAACAAAAATAACGGTCTTTAAACTACGTCTAATTACATTATACGTAGTGCAGTGGATGAGTCGTTTTATAGAGCCACAGCTAAGTAAAGCTAAGTGAAATGGTAGATAACTCGAAATAGAGATAGACGGCAACACAATTCTAACCGCGGACATCCACAAAGTGCACTCCGAGAACGCTTTTGGATGGATTAGGTATCCTAGTCACGTGAGAGTAGTGGAATAAATACTAGGCTAGGAAAAAAGGCAAATGAATGTAGAGTGGTGTTAAATAATTAAGTACGTGGTTTTACTATTGCTTTTAACACTTTTAGAACTCTCTCGATTCTGAAGAAACGTAAGGTAGTGATTTTGTAATTTACTTACCAGTTTGTATTTCGAATACGAATAAATGTGCTATGACTGTGCTACAAAAAAGGCCAATCTCGGAGATTAGATAGCGTCCAATATCTATGTGTCTATTTGCTAAGAATAGAAAATACGGTGTTAATAGTGGTATAATGCTCAGGAAGAACTGAGTTCTATTACCTACAATCCTTTTCTGAATATGCAAAAGAGCGAACAAAGGGCGGTTAACGAACACCACCGCTGAATGCAGGATAGATTGTGACTTTATTTTTCTGTGGGTTCCCACTAACAAGCTTTTGTTTCATTACTGCATTGTCATGTGGAAGGGAAATACACTATTGCATGTTGGTTTGGTTTATCATTGTGTAATTGAGTGTACTGCTCTAATCTTGGTATTGTTTTACTGGAATTTGTATTCTGGCTACGTTATACTCTATAATAGAGTATTTCTACCAACATTTCCATCCAAGTGCGCATAGCAATTATGATTTTATTAAACCAATTCGCTTTCAGTCAACATTTATTCAGGAGTTTCGTTCAGTTCGAAACGGGGAGTTGCAAATGGAATAGTTTTATAACTTCATATGTGTAGATACAGGCAAGTTGCAGGTAAACAGGAAAACGGCCGGGCCGGTGTTACATCCGATATCGACAAAGCGACAACTTCCAATGCGACTAGGGGGGATCTATTCCGGTAGAAATGAGGAAATCACTGTGACGAAGTTATATTGAGGATTAATGTTGTAGATTAAACATGTTAGGTTTTCTTTATTAATTTGTTGATTCAGTCCTGGTTAAATGAGTCATGACTTTTTATTGCATTTCAAAAAATCCTCAAATTGATCAGTAAAACATTTTTTTACTTTGTGTACGTCTTAGATCGTCTCTCTGACCTAAGCATAATTCCATTTAGCATAGAGTATCAAATGCTTGCTTACTCAAACAAAATGATAGACTGTTATTACATTGTGCTGTTCTGAAATTAAATAATGATTAAAATAAATATTTAAGAACTGCATAAACTAGAATAAAATGATCTCGTACCAGCGTTATTTATCAGCGCGACCCGTCACTAGCAATACCTACGGCTTTGTAAAAGTTTTAGCTTGTTGCGCCTATTGTTCTAGCATTTTCAGCCCGTGCTGGCAAAGTAGAGCGTTTTACGTTATTGTTTACTGTGGAATAACAAGCAATGCTAGTGTTGTCTATATTAATACAACGGTATTCGCGTGACGACAACGTGCCGTGCTGCGTCCTTCTAAGGAGAGCATCACGCAAGGGGCGTCCATTGCGATCACACTGCTGATTAATGGCCTTATCCTACTACTACTTACGCCACTGAGTTATTATTTCATAATAAAAGAATATTACGTAGACCTACCAAGAGCTAGACATTTATTTGAGGTTCACTCATTCCATTCAAGCCAATAAATGTCAAATCGAAAATCCTTCGTCAAATCCATTCCTTTATCAAAAACCGCTAAGATCTATTTAATGAAGCCAAATGTACGAAAGCCTACGAACTTATTATCAGATTTTAGATTTCGGGAAAATCTTAACAAAGCATTTGTATAATAATCGAAACATCCGTCGGATCTAATTGGCGAGCTTTGGTGAAGCCATGAAATTAATGAGCCGTGTTGTAATAAGCGTCACAATTTTTATTTTTTGGAAAGGAATTTTTCTTTGAAAGTCCATTCATAAATCTGTTGGGTGAACACAGACCTCAGTCAGGGGGTGTGAGGTCGAGTTGGGAGGGGGGGAGGCTGAACTGAACAATACGTGAGCCCAATTAGTGGAAAGTGGATGTATTACGGCTATTGTCCTCTTCTAGAACGGGAAGGATTTTCTATTCGTCATGGCACTTGTAGTTCATATATGAAGGTATTTATTTCAGAAATAGACTGATTTCTAATAACGTATGACATGAAGTTATTGCTTTTATAGTTGAGTTCTTGTTTCTATACAGAGATATTAAATTCCATTCCGGGAAATGCAGGATTGCATACGGTAGCTCGATTCTACGCAAAGAGATGAAAGGTATAGTTTCTATTTTAATCTTTGGCTTTATTTTATTGTAAAAGCATTGCAAGAACTGACAGGTCAATTTACGTTTCTATTACAGCATAGAGTTCCTGAAAATATTTTCTACCCTTTTTTATTCCTAGATAATTCTCTAGGAATCAGGGCAGTAAGAGAAGTTCAGAGCAGTAATAGTAAATGCTCGTCGTTAATAGGCTGTTTAATGTTACAGGATTTATCAATGAGTTCTAATAATGGCTATTAAGTTTATGAATATCTGTTATGGGATAAATTGCGAGACGGTTTTGCGTGGGACGGTGTAGGTCATGGCAGGCTATACTTGGATGACGTCATCGGTGTTAGTCAGCCTCTCTATCGACGCCCAGACATGCGCCATCCTAAATAAGGATTCTCTGATCTGTTGCCAAGTTGAAGAACTTTATTGGTTATCATTGATTTATCAAAACCTATTAATAAAATAGGGAAAGATGGAAGAATGCAAGGGAGGCTCTATGCACAGCGGTGGGATATAGAAGGCTCATAAAAAGTATTTAATATCATACTGGTCTGATTGTTGGAGTATTTTCTTTGCAATAAATTGTGTCAAAGAATCTTTTATTCATATCATAGACAAAATGTCTGTGCCGAATGTTATTGGTTGTTATTCTAGTAATATTGGCTCTATTTTCGAAGTTATCGTTGAACTGAAATGAAAAAAGTTTTCTCTACTCACAAAAATATGTTTTCAATATTAGTATTTCGTAAATTGTCTTATATTTTAACCAATCTATCATAAAAAAGTTAGCTGCATGAATTTTCGCAACTTTGTCTGCTCGTTCTACTTTTTCGCTCATAAAACGGAGGTTTGAGTGTGTACCGTCAGATTAACATCCGCATCTTAAATGTTTGTTGCCTTGACCTTGTCTTATGAAACATTCCCACGATTCACATTAACTTCATTCACAACGTTATCAACAATGATACAAATTGTATTATTTTGTACTTTTATTCTTTATGACGTTACGTACAATCATCTCATACTTGATCATTAATAGGAATGCCAGAATTCTGGTGTGTATGTTCCGTGTTGTAACGCGAACTCTATGAATTTCATTCATTCCTTTAATTTTTTTTTGCATTTGAATGTATTCAAAATACTAGAGAGTCATGTTTTTCAATTCACGCCTGGTGCGTGTGCAATGGATGTGGCCGGTTTTCATTGGATCTGGATTTCAATTGCAACACATCGATCGATTCAGGTCCCTCTTTATGCGTACACCTATTCGGAATGGACATGCCAATTAGATTACGTTGCGCAAAATGTATATTCATGTTGTTTCATGACTTTTCATTGCGGCTCTGAATTCCTATTTATGTCCCACCATATTTTTAACCGTGGCAGGCTATTTACATATTTGCGAATATGTTATCCTTTGTATTTATGATGAATTGGCTTTTACGAATTTCGTAGTATTCTCTGAATCGGGAATTTGTTTTCTGCGTTACTTCATGAATCGTGCAAGCAATTTATTTCAAAGCAATTTGCTAGCGAATCTCAGAATAACCTTTGATGTTCAATATGAATATTTTGTCTAGCAATATTCTAATTTATTCAATCTCTTATAAAAAAAAAATTAAAGAGCTTTATGAGAAAGTACATGAAAGAGTAATTGTTTGAAAAGTGTTGAAACTCGAGTTTATTTTATGGGAGATATCACATTGAAGCTAAATCGGTCAAGTTGATTACAAAGGCGATAGCTACCGGTAATAGCAGTAATTTACTAGCAAACTCCCACATTATGTTCACAAAGAGTCGACTCAGAACGGGTGCATTATTGCAGTCGATACTGCTGCAAGCCGCTATCCGTGGGAACTGCATCTATTGTTCACTCTGGCCTCCACAACTTCAAGGCAGAAGATTGACCGCCCGCTCAAACGTCTTCTTATCTAAGAACCTTCATAAATATATAATAATGTCGCTGTGAGCTCGAGCGATACTCTTTGAAGCGTGCACTGCCTTTTCTTTTCATTCACCTGGACGGATATATCTCTTTACAATTTCATTGTATTGAATTTATATTTTTGAGTAGAAGTCGACAACCTGACTTACCCCTGTTGTCATGGATTTTAAGCCGCCTCAAGCTCTCTGACGTAGCTTAAGCTGTAGTCCACCGCTCGGACCAAGTACCATTATACGTTTCCTTCCTTTTATATCAGCTTTAATACCCTAAACTGCCCATTATTGTTCGGATTACTGTTACCGCTGTTTCGTGACTCGGCTATTTCTGTTTCAGCAATTTTTACCTCGTAACAATGACATAGGAAAGCGTCCTGTTTCATTGCGTGCAGGGAATGCTCTATACGTTGTTTAATCTACAGCAAGACTGCGGCATAAATATTCAGTCAGTGTTCCGTATTCATCATAATCGTGCGATTCATTTACATGTTATTGTGTGCATGTGAGAGATGTGCTAACGTCTCAGGCTTCACGCTTACTCATTATTCCAAGCACTGTATGATTTGCGTTCCTAAGGCTGCCGACTTTTAATCTCAAAGGCTCGACTTTACGGTCGCGTACATTTTTATAATATTTTATTTCTTATGTAAGATTTCCTTTTCTCTTTGAAGCAAGACTAATGCACGATGGTAATATTATTATCTCGCCGTATCTTAATGGATAAGATCTACCCCGCTTGGTTCTACATCCTCTGTCTATTCATAGTGTATTTTTCAACGTTCGGAAAAGCGAATCCAATTTTCTCAAATTATCATAATTGCTCTATCACAGAAATAAAACTTGGGTAGAAAATAGCATACTCATTCATAATGAAATTGCTTTGCGGGAACTACGGCCACGTCACACATGCGGAGTTTTACAAGAATGGACTCATTAGAAGGAATACGAACATTTCTTTATTCGAAGCTCTACGTCTTTACGATACCTAGGAATAGGTACCTATATCGTTTATAATTTAACTAGCGTCTCATGACTTACTAATTTATATCCCTGTCACATATTTTTGTCTACCATTGTGGCTCTATCTGCATTTTATTGTTTACCAAAACAACTGACAATAGTCAGTTGCTAGGTATTCTTTAATTTAAGAAATAAAACGAAACACAATAGAATTTTCTGCAGTAAAATAAATAAACCGGTTGGTTACCAACAGCTTTTAATCTGTGCCAACCGATAGCCCCGGTGTCGGTAAATTGGCATCTGTTCCTACTCTAATTCCTAGAATACATAAACCGGTCTATAAAGCGTTTCACTGTTGCTTTGCATGCAAATATGTTGTACATATGCTTGGAAACACTAATCTTTACCGATTGATTTTTTTACAAGCAACGTGAAGGAACTTGTAAGGAAAATTAAGTGCAGTTTCTCACGTTATTTTTCAGAGGGGAAAATGTAATGGGAAAATGTGGCTGAAGGATGTTCTAAAGATAGAGGTTTCTGATAAGACTCGTCTCGTCTGTCTGCTTGATATCTTCACGAATTACAAAATAAAAAGACTTGGGATTCGTAGTGAAACAAAACTTACAGTCCCATTTCGATAGACGAAGCTACTTTCAGCCGATGACAGAGATTTAATATTTGAATTGCTAACGAACTATTTTTTTCAAAAAATTACAGTTACTTTGTCAAGGTAGACGGCAGGTTTAACGACCAATATGAATTTCTAGGGTTCAATGTAACAGAATGAGGCTAATTAGAAATTGTATTTTTATCGGAAACATGAATTTGATAAAAATGCTATTTAGATATCAGGCGTTAGAAAATGTAGCAAAATGAAATTCCGGTTGAGATGCCTGTAAACTAAAGCTTTATTTTCGGCAAAATAAAATCAAATTTTTATATTATACCACACTTAATTAACTATCCGCGAAAGTTTTGTTTAAAATGGCTTTAGATCGATTTGCGCAGGTCTCCAATTGGACTCGAAATTAATTTAACTCTCGATCAAGTAATTTTGTGGAAACCGAAGTGTGGTGGTAATGAAGCGATTGGCGGCTATCGACCGGTGCCGTGACGAACGATAGCTTATCGTGGTAATCTGATTAATTGTGACTCAGACGCGTCACTCAACGACTGTCGACTATCGACCCTCGTATCCCAACTCTATCACTGAATTACGTTCTTTGGTTTGCAGTATTTCAACTAAAGCGTGGTTTAACTAAAATACTACTTCTTTTTCCAAAATTCTAATATTAATTTTGTTCATTAAATTAAAGCTATAGGATGTAAAATTGTATTAAAACTGATAAGGGTAATTTTTTGTTCTATGTTCATATGAAATAAGTTGGCAAGTATGCATCGAGACCATAACAAATCAAATAATCATCGTTATCTAAATTGAATATTTCCCAAAATGATATTGGTATCGGAATTATTAAATTGATCAGATAAGATCAATTATAGCCGTTCATGAACTTGACTCTTGCCAATTTCAGGATTAAAGGTAATTTTTGAGTATACACTTCGAAAAAAAGAAGCTACCTCTGTACATATTAAAGAGTATGGAGCGGTGGAACTTGATGCTCCACTCAAGCCGAAATGGTAAAAAGCCGAAATGATTATCCTTCACCTATAGACACATGTACAAAAGACAGAAAAGAGCAACATTTCGGAAGTGTGCTTTTAACCATTCATGGACCTAAATCTGGTTTTACGCTTGTCAATTTTTATAAAGGAAATTGGCTCGTATCAGCTTTTCCAATTATTCGGACGGAAGTTCCGTTACGTATCAATCTGAGGTTTTCAAACTTTATTCAATAGGAGTAGGCACACTAGTAGAGTAGGAGATAATAAAGGTTTCAGTAGACTTGGCGGGACATCATGGTTATTATTGATTAGGTGAAACAAAAAAATTTACAATATAAATAAATTGCTTATTTTAAAATACTTTATAATATCTTAGTGTTGAGCCGTAAAAATTGCCTCCCTAGGCAGTTAATAAGTTTTCTTAAACTCACCGAAAAAATCCAATCTCATACCGATTTCAAATATGACTCACTGGTTTCATTTTATCCACATTTTTCTTCTACAAACATTTCCCGCCGTACATTCGTGTTCCCTGGAGGGACATAGCGTACTTTCAGCAACACGATATACCTAGTAAATGATTCACCGAGTGATTAATTGCGTTAGTGTCACCAGAGAAGCTCTCTCACATATCCGTGGATTTGGTTTCATACTCGTTTCTGTATATAACGTCGATTCCGTTCCGTATCACTGAATAGGATTAGGTATAGGTAGTATTTTAAGAGTAGTGGGAACTGAGTATTGATTTCAGAGAAGACGTCAGAGTAAATTAGGTATAAAGTAATATTGCCTGCTACAGTATTACCTAGAATACCGTAACATGGTTGTACAAAGCTAAGCTCATCTGCTTCCTCGCCTAGAGCAAGACTGTAATGAGTTTAATTAATTCTGAGGACGAAGTCTAATTTACCCGAGATTTAGGAAAGCATGAGTCGTTGCGTGTGTTTTGTATAACTGCAAGGTAGTATGAACTTTGTTGTAGTCGGGCGAAGGTTTATTTTTACGTTGTGCTGAAGAATATTCATACGAAAACAAAGTTTTCGCTGCAACCCTTGATGCAAATTCAAACGCTCATTGGTACTTTCTGTGGGTGCGTTTAACTAAGTATATGAGAGGCGTCTGAACGTCTGGAAGGTTGCCAGTAATCCCTTATACTGGTTTAATGTCGAGGGAACAAGCAGAGGCTCTGGTTGCCTAACCACGGCCTAATGTAGAGCCTACTTGTAGTCTACAACCGAGTGAGAGTTGCACCAAATCTCGTACTTTGTTTTGTCAGCTAGGCCATCTGGTGATACGGTCATTACCCCACTTACAAAATGAACGTCTCTTGTTTTATCTACACAGTGTTGCGTTTTTGGTAGTGTGGTTGTATTTGAGGTAATTTTATGCTTGAAGAAAGTCGTGTCGTCATTTGAAATTTAAAATTATCATATGTATTCATTGTACTTAATTCACATCTTTTTATTATTTACTCTTTCATATAACTTAACTTTCTAAATATATATTTATGTGCATTAAGTTGAATGCGTTGCAGAATAACTTGAAGTGACTCTCGGCTTCCATTTTAAAGTTTTCTATAAACACACGACGGCTTGGGAGAGACAAGTACTGGCTTCGAGCCAGCCTTCATCGGCATTGCATCTCAACAATTTTAACTTGAACCGTCGAATCTCAGCAATTCCTTCAGTCTAGCTTTAGTAGGCATAAGTTAGCGAAGGATATGTACTCGTATTGTCAGGTTTCAACATAAAATTGTCGGTGAATAGAGCGAAGCTGGCAGACTCCGATTCAAAGATAAACCAAGAACAGGCGCGCTTAGTTAAGAAAAAATAAGTTCCTTTTAGCGGCAGTAATTAACATCGGATGGGCTGCCTCGGAGCCTGTCGTCGCTGTAACCAAGAGTAATGGACCTTCCAACGTAATGGCTTTTGGTTTAGATTCTTCTTATGTTCCTTTTAATAAGAAATAATTTAAACTACATAAATCTCTACACTCTTATGAAACGTAGAGTCTACTTTGTTTTTCTATGTTTGGTCAACTTAACTGAAGCCAATAATTGTGTCGCAAGAAAATTGTTTTATGAAGTTACTAATACAACGTTTATTTGTAGGTGGAAGAGATACGAGAAATGATAGACAAGATACAGGCCAACGTGGAAGAAGTGAAGAAGAAGCACAGTGCCATCCTATCAGCACCGCAGTCAGACGAAAGTAAGTAGTTAGCCAGTAAGTCGTAAACCGACGCTACACTTGGGAGCGACAGCAAACTACTTAAGTGTTTCATTTGTGTTGTAGGGAATAGGTAGGCGGAATGGTAGAGGCGCACGCGATTGCCTGTGCCGGCAAAGCCCGACTCTTAACTGCCTCTGACTAATCTGACTCCCTGTCGCTCGCGAGTGTAGCCCGCCTGTTGTTGATGTCTGTTGTTGATACCGTCTATGTCGTCATAACCTCTAACCTTGCGGCTGGTATAGTTGAATCTTCGGTATGGCTTTGTGTTCTCCGGATTGATATTATCGTAGATATTTTTAGAATACTCAATCAATATCAGGGACCGTAAACAGTGTAGGCGTCGAAGTTATTTATTGATATCGCCCGCTCTATCCAGACTTGTGATGCAGCGGGCGTGGGTAAGTTCAACTTAGTTCTGTGGAATGCCTACGCATTAATTGAAGGACGAAGTAAGGTGGCGTTTACGCATTTGAGGGGCGTCTGTCTGTGCCTTGATGGAAACGCTGGGGACTTTACGAGATGACGTGATCTCCTCATGAGTCAGCCCGTCCTGCTCCGAGTACTCGGCTGCGGTCGCCGCTCGCCGCACGCCCCGCCGTGATGGGGACATTAGTGTTTCGATGTTGCAACTATGCACTTTGGTGTCGCTTGTTTGGCACCCTGCATGCGACCTCTGGCTTTACTTGTTTGTCAGAGAACTGTCTAACTGTCTGTTTATGCCTCCTTGATGTTTGTGCATGTTAGTCGAACTTTGCAACTTCCTTTGTTTTAAAAACTATACAATACACGTCGATGTTAGCGCGCTGAACTAAAATAGACTGAAATTTTTCGCTTTCCATGTTTGCAGCGATTTAATTCGGCCATATTTTACTGTAAATCTGGAATAATATTAGTAGGCGTCGTACGTTTAACGAGCGTGGGGTTGTCGCTGGCGATTTTGACGCGAGATTAGTCCGAATTAAGGAAAGCTGGCGGCGGCGAGGCTCGCGGCCTCCACCGCGCTTGCCTCCTCGCCAAGCGACACCCTCGTCAAACCGCCGTCGGTCGCTGCCGACTCATGGATTCACAATTACCCATTCCAAGTATACGTCATATCTTTCAAATTGCTTTACATTACATAATACCGAGCAACAAGTCATCTCGACGTAAAATATGATAATGTTCAAATTTAATTAAAGCGAAGACCAGAAAATATTGCCTCCAGCCTGTTAATTGTGAAAATTCATGTCTCTTTAGAATTCGTTAATGGCGGAACTAAATTGTCCAAGTTGTCGGCCGTTGAAATGAAATAGGCATATTTGCAAAAGCAGACGAGGGGATAAATTTGCCACCAACAAAATGCAACCGTGTCTGAAATACGTTTGTCTGTTTACTGAACCACATTTATTTGTATACGCTTCGGATAGCTGTAAAATTACGAGTATTTCGCAGTTATTTATTGGAATGGAATAAAGTGCGAGTAATTGTACTCTATTGTATTTTTTTAGTTTCATAAGCTGGACGAAAATACTCTCGGACGATGTTCAAAGCTTATTGCGATATTTGAAGAGGCGGACCCTTGGCGGTGGGCTCTCAGCAATGGCCCCACGATTAGCCATTGACCCGACCTAAATTGCTGGAGTAAGCCATCGCGCCATTATATCGGACAAGTTCACGATAACGTTTTATTATGTCTACGCCTAACAAAGACCCTAATTTGCCCGCTTCCACTCTTAACATTCTAAGAACCTTCATAAATTCAAAAGAACCAATCAGATATCTCTTTTATAGGCTACCGCCCGTGTACATATTTTACGCTAATAACGTACTAGGAACTGAAAGTTTATGAAGCAATTTCTTCGTTGCTGAGACTTTACCAATGCAAATACAATGACACTATTACGCGTAGACGCGGCTGTTCTACGGACTAATATTGTACGAGTACCTACAAAAACTTGAACAAACTGTACACATAAATCTTCAAACTAAACATCTAATATTGTGTTGAAACAAGCATCTTACATGATACATTTCAGACGTTGAGTAGACATTATTTATTAACAATTTGTCCTATGTAAATCATCTTTGAAGGTGGAAATATTTCGCCTTGTCAGAATCCCCCGGGCAGGATGTTGCCCAATTTATTCTTCATTGAGTCGACTCCGATATGCTAATAAACATAAAATATTACTTTCTTATCGTGTTTACAAAAAATAACATCGGCTTTCGTCAAATTTACGAGTACAGATATCTTTTGAAGATTATATCTCAGTTTAAAGCAATTTATTAGGAAAACTTTGGTCCTTGAAAACTACAAATGTGTTTTCTTTGACACTTTAAAAAGAGTCTTTATAATAAAAGTTCGCCACAAAACGTTTGTTTGAAAACTTCTGCAGTTTGAGCGTGTCTCTGGGTACGGGTAATAATTGGGTTGACAATTGTTGTTACTTTACCTTCATGTTTATTTTGTTTTGAAGAACTGTCGACCCAATTGCTTGTTAGAGTTGTAAGTAAGCACGCTCAATCGTTTCACACTCGAGTTATTCAGTGCTCTTCTATTACAATGTGTAAATATTTCGGAATCCACTTGCGATTATAAGTCTGTGTAAAGCCGTTTCTACACACGGTCAGGCCGCAAAGAGGTTTTACCCCAAAGCCTTTGGAGTCTCGACTCGACCCGACCGAGCTAGTTATCTCATTACGCCTTTTGAATTATTTACGCAGCGTTTAATCTTGTGCTCGATTCTTGTTAAAGGTTTACTACAGTGAGTTCACTGAATAATATAATCGAGGATATAATCAATCTTTAAAATAATTTCTTTAAAAAGACTATTCGTATTATCCGCCTTCTTTACCAGACGTAGGCCTCTTTTCTACCTAAAGCACCATCCGAAAAATATCTTTAAAAAGTACAATTAGGTAAAATAATAAATAGAATTATAAACTTCGAAAGTACTCAACTCAACAAATTGTAAGAAAATATTACATCATTCACTAAAAGGTTTCGGAAGCAACAATCAAAAAGCAGTCAGTAGGTACCGTTTACAAGCCGATTCGATGTAAAGGCAGACAGCTCGTTGAATCGCGGAAATATCTGTATGAAATGCTGAATGTTATTCATGTTGCGAGGTGAACGATGATTGCCTAAAGATTTCATGTCACGTTGTAAGTACCCGAGGGTACAGATTCCCACGGCTTTAAGTATGATAGATGCTCACAATATAAAAGTTATTCTATTTCGTATATTTATAAAACAGTGCAAAAGGTTTTGGGTATTATAGAGTCTAGATATTTAGTACTTACTTACCTTATAAAAGAAAAAAGGTTGTTACTTATTCTATTACGACAAAATTTCAATTAATGAGTAATCGATACTATATCTTAATTAGTTTCATTGAAAATAGCCCGTTCTCATTGAACAAAAAACACCATTCAAAAACCTGCCAACCACGTTTGAAATTTCGGCTCCAACACCATTTAATATAAAAGGGATCGTTTTCCAATTTCCTTACAGGTATTTAAAAATAATTGATAGATTCTTCCAAGAAATCAATGGAAGCTATTAATTTTTCCGCGAACGAATAAAAGGGATCAACTTGAACGTAGAACGGAATAAGAAATTGGATTTTTACTTTAAAATTCTTACCACGATGCTGGTGAATTTTTTATTATAAATTCAAATCATTTTGCCGGTTTTGGGTTATATTTTGTCTTACATATTCGGTTTTACTACACATTATGTAGATACAGTATTTGAATTTTACCTAGCTAAAATAACCTTGTAGCTTTATGTAACTGAACCGCGCAAACAAAACCTCTACGAAATACGTAGACATTTGCTACGATAAAGCTCGTAGCAATTACCTCCAATAACCGAATGCCTACGGCTACGACAATAGGGATGCCACTCGTACTTATCTACCCTTTTGTACCTACTACAAACATTGTTAGCTCTAATTGTTAATTATTGACGATATCTGTGGAAATCAAATACCCTCAACAAAGTAGTTAATCGATTCTTTGCGTGATCGACGTGACGTAACACTTTGTCATAGTGTGACTTATTATTGGGGCACTTGAAGTTTTATACGTTGTAATGTGAGTCATCGACTTTATTGTTTTCCGTTGCAGTGATTCATCTTATTCTTACTACCTACTGCAAGTAGTTTACGTTTACAATAGGTAGTTTTTTACGACGACTATTTCATTACTTGAGTCCGGCAATTAACAGCGGGATAATTCCGTGAACTGTTTCAGCTGGGCGCGTCTGTTTTCCCTCTCGCTAATTACATTTGGAAAGGCTCCTCGATTTGACGTTGTTTAGCCACATCACATCTCTCCACTCTACTAGTTTATTCAGTAAGACGGCTCGGAACCGACCGTCTATGAAAATATTTTGATGAAAATAACTTGATAAATATGTATTATATCTTAGTATCTGCAGAGCGGAATAATAAATCGTTGTTTATATCGTAACTTGAGCAGAATGCTTAAATTTGTATAATGTAATAACAATAGGCCTGATGTAGGAAATAGGTTCGGATGGCGTGAGGAATAAACGTTCATTAGCTTGTTTATAAAATCGTACCTCCTCGACCTAGTTGCTTTGTCATGTTGGTTTGGCAAGTTAATTGTTGTTTATTATGTGCCGAAATATTGAACGCTGTTGTGATGAAAATGAGCTGAAAGTTATACCCACGCTTACGCAGCATAACTTATGTTTTTGAAATACAACTTATAAATTCTATTGTCTGCACGAAATTAGTCCTAGCCTCGTTTCTATTCAATCTCTAGTATCGGGCAAACTAATTCCAAAGTATTGATAAGTCAGACTGGGTTGCGTAGGTACTTTGCGGCTTTCCTTGAAAACTCAGCGTCGAATTTCACTCTGCACAATTTCACAAGTATGTAAATTGTAAAGTTACTCACACGCGGCACGAATAGATACGTACTTGCAACCAGTACCGGAGGCAGGCTTGTTTGGAGATACGGCAAACTTGGCGACGATTCGTTTATAGCACCTTACAAAAGCATTATGTAATTCTGGGAAATAGTATAACTCGGGGTACGGCTGGTTCCATTACAGCACGGCTCCCCCTGGATCCATACCTGCGCGGCCATGTTGCGAAGTCCCGAATTTTCAAGCATAACCCGCCTGAGCCGACTGCCGTTAACTTTGGAAGTATAATAGTATTTCGGGCGATAATACCCCGCTGGGGAGCGACGGGCGTGTCGAAACAACAATATACGAAGTGTTTCAGCACACGACAAGCCGAGTAGGACCCATTATTATTCACCTTACTAAGAAATCACAATTTTAAAAAGTTTTCCCGTCATAAAGATAATTAAATTTGTCTGGATAATTAAATTGATCGTTATAAGACAGTTGATGAGCCCGGAGGGCAGCGGGTAGACAAATTGGCGCCCATGGGATATTGTTACAATTTGCCTTTGACCGGCCCGAAATGAGGATTATGTTTTAATGAAATTGCGGACAAGCATTACTGTAATCACCGCAAAATACGAGGACGATAATATCAGAGTCCATTAATTTATTAATTAACTTTAAAAGCTATTTAATTACGTCATATTAATTTATCAACCTACGTCCTACCTAACTGCGCAATATTAAAATGTACTTAAAACGAAAAGAGTAATACTTTACAATGTTTTGCATTTTCATCCACATGGTTAGCAATTTATTCGTCCGCGCGCTTATGCACACACAAAACAGTTTATGCAAATCGCAAATGGGCTGACCAAATCCGATGGACCGTTTTCACTGGGGCTTTAGCGGAGGAAACGTGAGCTGAAACAGGGCTGCCATCTTGGGGAAATACCTACGGAACCTTTTTCATATAATGGGCATGCGTCTACTGGCTGAAGAAAAGGATAATGTTTTGAACGTGGAAGTTTTCATTTAGTGTCAGTACAGTCAGAGTTTCGTTTTAGAGGTCAAGTAAATCTAAATAATCTCGATATACAAAACATGGAATTTTAATTAAATCTGGACGCAACCCTGAATAGGATCGTGTCAAATAAACGGTACACTGCCGATGTCGACACTGGACTGCGTAAACTTTGAAAACGTTTATTTTCGTAATTACCGATCGAAGGCTGATTCTTGGCGGAAGATTGAGAAACTTTACAACTTTTGATTGGATCATTTATTTATTCTTTCGGATAAATCCTATAAAATCTGCTGCTGGTAGATAGGTAATCATTTCTTATTCTACATGCTGAAATGTTTTATTGTCCTGGCAGTATACCAAAACGTATTTTATAATGCCCATTATGAAAGATCTTTATCTATTATAAAATAAGTACGTACTATCAATTTTATAGCTACATCAAATTTCATGTTGTAATAGCAATAAATAAAGCTATTAAAAATATATAGATATTGCTTTAGCCAGACAGAAACTTCATAGTTCTGAAAGCTCTTCAGTATTATTTTTATCTCAAAACAACATTCAGGAGAAATGAAAATACAAAAGTTTGTACAAGTACGAAATTCATGAAAATTGGCTCCGCACCAGAACGCCCCTTTACGTTAAATTTTGTGGATAATGCTATCCAAAGGGAAAGTCGTTCGGTTTTTGGAAAGTTAAGTTCACTTGTTAATGTATAATTTTAAGGGACATAAAACTTAGTCCGTGCTGCGGAAGATTATTGTATCTTTGTCCGTTTGCGTTATTCTTAGTGTCGAGATACTTGGCTTTGAATATAATACGATACTGCTACCTAATATGTAGGTACATCGCATTGTTCTTCTTACTAATCCTAAATAGATCAAAGTTCAGCATCTAAAATGATAAGATACAGGTTGAACTGACTATTTTAAGATATCTATTTTTATCAATTGCCACCCAAATCTGTTAACGACCGCCTTTATACTATCTGAACAATCGACCACGTTCCTCGATTTCAGCTCTTGGCTTGGATCCTAAGTGATAGAATCTACGAAATGGTTACGGATGATCCATTTTCGTTACAAATTGCTGCGAAATCGATAGCCATTCTCCTGTTTTATTATGCTAATCCAGCCGTCGCGGCTCTTGGTAGCAATTCCGCATAAATGCAGTTATGAGAAACGAAAGACGTTTAATCTATTCATTGTTGAATCGATTTTGAATTTTATGCAAGTGGAACGTGAAGAACGTAGGAATTTCGATAATTCGCACTAAAAACCTATCGGATTAAGTTTACCTCGCACTAGCTGAGCTAATGATAACAAGTTCGGGTGTGGGGAATCCTCGTAAATCGTCGATAATCTCCCGTCACATCCAGCGGAAACGTGAATGAAGATGACACAAATCTGCCGTGAGCCGATAAATACGCGGAGGCTCGGTTCGATACGTGATTTTTCTTTCACCCGCCGATATCGCGGCGTGCCTGTCTTTGACAGCGAGATTCATCTTATTGCTTATCCCGAGAAATAGGCGTCATAGCGTTTCCCTATCTTAATGAACAATTTATTCAATAAGCTATCGGCGGCAGGAAACCTCATTAGCATTTCCGTCGCGTACATTTCAAACTGCTGATAATCAATTTTCAAACTACTATTAATGGCGCGCTGGGAGAGAAACTTGTGGGAAGGTATATTTAAATGATTATTTATATTTTAACATTGAAAGTGTTTAATTAAGGTGTAAGCGTGTTTGTTATTGACGCAGTAACTACGTAAACTGAGAGCAGTTAGGCCAGGGCTTTTAAGTGGCGCGTAACTGAGAAACATGGGTCGTTACGAGCGATCAGTTCGCGCTTAAGTTTCGGAGGCTGGGGTAGCAACGACTTAAGTTTGTTATGCCCACCGCGACCACTTGCCCCCAATTGTTATTTGCCGACCAGATTACTTGATTGCCGATGGTGGGCTCGGCTCCCGCATCGATCGACGCCGCTAATTCAATTACAATAGACAGACAATTAAGACGCCCACGCGGCGCAACCACACTCAGATTTTTGGCAGCTACATGCGTAATACTGTCCGTTTTTCGACCTCTATTATCTTATATTTGGTATTTATTAGGCGATTGTATATTTTATGGTCCTACGGCCCTTTTTATTAAGTTTTTGCACTAAACTTAAACGTCCCTCGTACTGCCAGCGTATTGTAAAGGATCCTGTAGGAATAATATAACGCTGGAAATAAATATCTTGATCTGACCACATCCTAATACACACTACTTCTTCATTATCTACATACAAATCTATCTTCTTCTTTTCCTATTATGTTTTCAGCTCTTTACATCATAACTACAACAACGACATACAGAAACAAAATATACTTCGCATATATCATTCTGCTACATTATGATACTGTCACTATTACTTATTTTATGTACCTATTCAGTGAGACACCGTCATGTTTTGTACTTTTATTTTTGTAATATTTTGGTGAGATAACGATAAAGTTGCAATGAACGTGACCTTTAGTCATTCGTTCAAGTGATAAACTTTTTTATAAACAGGTGTTTTATAGTGTAACTTTGTCAAGGTAAGACTTGAATTACATGAATTTAAAGCAGGAGCTCTCTAGGTAAGTAAAGAGAACTTTTGAAACAATAAAAGGAATATTCATTTTTATCTTTCATATTTTTTTGTGAAATAATGAAATGTTTGATGATGATTTTTATCTTCATTTTTTCAAAATACAATTTTTCTATTACAATCAGAAATACATTTTTGATTTGATTGGTTCGTACACTCTTCACACATTTTCATTCACCTTTCTTTGTACGGTGTCAGTCAAAAGTGTGTGTTGTTAGTTTTGACTGGCACCGTATAAACTTCTTGAGATATAACTTGAAACTAGGATGAGCGTTTGTTTTAAGACTCGTGCGGGCTCGTGGGGACGGTTACCCCTAGCTCGTGTGAAAGGGACGGCAGTAACCACGACACAGGACCTCCTACTGACTCCTCCTTCCTAGTGTAGGTATCAGAGTCACACTAATAAACACATTTTACCTTTTCTCCGATTTATAAATCACTAGAAATTGCTTACAACTCGAGTTTACCGTAGTTTTAAGTCTAAGCTATGATTCAATGTTAGCTAATTTAAGGTTTATGTCGTAGTTTGATGTAATATTTTTGGTTTCCTTTTTATAGAGTTTTTTGTTTGCTGGAAATAGATGTGCACTTTTTATCGTGTAGTATGTGAACCGCCTGCGCGCGCTTATTTTTGTATAAACTCTGCTATGTGCTTGTATGTTGGTCGGCTATTTCGTTCCAGTCAAATTTTACACTTGCCACATTATCTATCAGGTCTTGGTTAAAGTTACGAAATCCAATATTGTCTTGAAACTTTTTGCTACTTAAAATTAAAGAAATCAATAATCGAGTACTGAGACCTTGATAGATGAAGCTGGGCTATTTGACTGTGACATTTTTTTTCATGATCTCTATGTAGAAGTAAATGAGCCACTCGATAGCACTAGCACACCTCATTGTGTGGGTGATTTATTATGCCGGAATATATTCATAACTAGCCACCGATTTCTTTTCTTAGATAAGAGCAACACAGTAATAGATACAATTTTTTGTTTCAGAAACAAAGCACGAATTAGAAGATCTCATGGCTGATATTAAGAAAACTGCCAACAAAGTCAGAGGAAAGTTAAAACGTAAGTTGAACATTATTTATATCTGACATTAAACTTTAGAAGCGACACGAGATATTCCTGGAGAACGAGCACGTTATGACTAGAGCAACTTTAATTGCGACAACTTTGAATGTTCTAAATGTGGTACCTAATACTTGCCATGGGCAATCTATGCTGGCTAGCTTATAATAGTCGCTGGACAGTCAAAGAACTTGTTTATATGCGGCATTGTATAATAGGATAGCCCATGATGCCACATCGGCCATTACTATACAGTACAATTTTAAAAAATTAGGTAACTTTGCGATTCTAGGTAACAGTGTAGAGTTTCGTCTACAGGTTTTTTTGTTTACAAAAAGTATACGAAATATACCTCCACTTTACCATATATTGTATGATGGACCGCAATGGGCTTTCCGTAGTTTTTTATGGTAAAAAATTATTTTAAAACCGTCAATGGGATAGTTTCATGCGTTAATTTAACGCTCTCGAGTAACTCTCCAAATTCGATATTCAGCTCTTCTACTATTACCGTGAATGTGTATAACCATTTTTTTTTAAAACAATTATGCTTAGTCTTAGACAAGACTGATGTTTCGAAAAACTAACATTGCACGAAGATATGAAGACTCTAGAAAGTCTAGGATGGGGTTTAAAAATGAAAACAACAATTAAACGAATCAAAATGTTAATTCCACAGACATAGAGCAGAACATCGAACAGGAGGAACATTCGAACAAATCGTCGGCTGATCTCAGGATAAGAAAGACACAGCACTCGACTTTGTCGCGCAAGTTTGTCGAGGTGATGACCGAGTACAACCGTACGCAGACGGATTACCGGGATCGGTGCAAAAACAGGATACAGAGGCAGTTGGAGATCACGGGCCGTACCACTACTGACGATGAGCTCGAGGAGATGCTTGAACAACCTAATCCCGCTGTCTTCACTCAGGGGGTGAGTGCTTCTTTTTTATAGCCTAGTTTCAACTCAAAACTGCGAGTCGGTGCGATGTGAATTCCTAAAGATTCAGAAGGTCCATCTTGTTTATGTTTTAGTAGAGTGCCGTAAGGTTTATACCTCGGAATCCAGGGCCAGTCAATGAATCTTAATATAAACCTTGAAAATATGTTTTAATAGTATATAGAATAATGTTAAAAAAAAATTTTTTCCCGCTCTCAATTTTTTTTATAATTTTTTTTTTCTTTTTTAGCCTAATTCGTCCCACTGCTGGGCAAAAGCCACTCCCACGCCTCTCCAAACACTCCTATTATTAGCTGCTTCCCACCAATCGTCCCTAAATGAGCGTAGGTCGTCACTCCATCGTTTTTTGGGCCTAAAATTATTATAAACAATTATTAATTTTTTGGAGTTTTCATTGATTTATATTAGTCAAAAGTCATATTTTAAAAAGAACAATTATTACAAACTTGAAAACTTGATCTTGGATCTTTAGGGACTACAGGTATACCGATGCACCATTCAAATACTACCTGTTTTGGTCCATTAGACTATTTTGCTTTAAACAGCGACTTAGTTTTTGCCTTTATCACTCCCTATTTCTTAGTCAGGCTGAAAAACAAACGCCCTACTAGATTACTTCTCTTAACTACTCGATTTTGTCAATTTAACCACCTTAACTCAACTTCTAAGTTTTTGAAATAATCCGACTTAGGTAAGTCTTCGATGTCTAATACCCCGAATTTGTTGTTTTTGCAATACATGTTATACCATTCTGGATTTGGAATAGCACAAGGCAGTTTTTAAAAACATTTGTTCATTAAGTACCGAGTAAATTTTTTTCGTGGCAGCTGCTCAAAGTCGAGTTATTGTTTTTGGGAGAGAATTAAAGTTAACTTTGACAGTTAATTTGTCGATGTTCCACTTTAATCATCAACGAATTATTTTCGCCATATCATAAGTAACTATCGAAGAAGCCGTTAACGTACTTTTCTTTTTAATTAATTGAATATTAATCGCTCTCTGATACAAAAACCATCAAAAAGTGGTTCTTTTTTCAAAAATCACTAAAACTGGTTTAACTCGATACTCATAAGACTTTTCTATGGGCATGTAAGGCTTATTTGTGCACCTTAAGTCCATCTACCTCCGGTGTCAGTTTGCCGGCCTATTTTTGGGATGTGCGGAGATTCCTGCTCCTGAAACCGATACGTATTATTTTGTATCATTGTTTTACGTTCATCAAAGCCTAAATTAGTTTAGCTAAAAAGTAACACGACATTCATTGACTGTTAGGCGGTACGAAGTTCGGGGCCCGCCATGAACAATACCGAACAGCTGCTGTTATCCCCTCTATTTCTCCAACCCGACCTTCATCGGTATACCTGCAGTCCCTAAAGATCCAAGATCAAGTTTTCAAGTTTGTAATAGTTGTTCTTTTTAAAATATGACTTTTGACTAATATAAATCAATGAAAACTCCAAAAAATTAATAATTGTTTATAATAATTTTAGGCCCAAAAAACGATGGAGTGACGACCTACGCTCATTTAGGGACGATTGGTGGGAAGCAGCTAATAATAGGAGTGTTTGGAGAGGCGTGGGAGTGGCTTTTGCCCAGCAGAGGGACGAATTAGGCTAAAAAAAAAAAAAAATTAAAAAAAAAATTGAGAGCGGGAAAAATTTTTTTTTTAACATTATTCTATATACTATTAAAAACATATTTTCAAGGTTTATATTAAGATTCATTGACTGGCCCTGGATTCCGAGGTTTGACCATTTTTATGCCTTACGGCACTCCACTATTATGCAATCGTCAAATATCATCATTTATGGAATCACAAGGCTCTGTAAGGAAACAAAACCATTGTTCAAAAATTATGACTAGATATGTGATTTATAGCATAGTCTACACTATTTCTATTATACTGCTCCATTGAACAAGTAGAGAAGAAAATACTAGATAGGTACCTAAGGAATTGTTAAGGAATATTGAATTAGGTTATAAGGTTTAGTTCGTGTTCATTCAGATATCATTAATTGAGAACCTACAAAAACGTTGCCTATTTTAGTAGACAGTTTAAAAAGCAATTCGAATTGATTCCCCTGATGCTACACGTCGGCCTACTTCAGGCGCAGTTAGCTTCAAATAGTTTGTTTCCAGAATAAAATAGACTCTAAAGCGAGAGAGATGGGTTAATTTAGAACATTCGGGTTGTGTTTTACGGAGTGTTATTCAGATAATTTAAAGTTACCTTTTTAGGACGAACAATCTTGTAACACTAGTTTTATAGGCATTTTCTATTCACATAGATGGAATATAACAAGCTATGATAGAAAATGCCAGTCGTATACATGAACTAGGACTAGAATCGATAATACAGCGATTTTGTCAACTGCATTATTATAAAAATAATTGTTGCATATTGCGCAACAAGTCCTTGGCACGAATTCTTTGAGGATATAGCTGTCTATGTCGGTGGTGTATGAAGTAGAGTTGAGCTATGAATATTCGGCTGTTCCGTGATGCATATGCAACGATGTCTCTAGAATCAATAAGTCGAGGTCGGTTTCAATTGAAAATGCTGTGCCTCCTCCAAAGTTAGTTGACTTCAGTAGTGTGGAGGGAGATCAAAATCACTTTGTATTTCGTATTCGTCCGATAAGTCCACTGATTAATTGATTAATCCACCTATTATAGATTGGGTAAAAGTGAAATGAATTGTATTGTGTCATCGGAAAGCATTCCAATAACTGATTGCATCATGTTTTTAAAGAAAGGTTGTTTTCGTATTTCCAGATAATAATGGAGACACAGCAAGCGAAACAGACGCTGGCCGACATCGAGGCCCGACACGCCGACATCATCAAGTTGGAGACTTCCATCCGCGAGCTGCACGACATGTTCATGGACATGGCGATGCTTGTCGAAAGCCAGGTCACACATACCATTCATTTTCATTACTTAATTAATAAGTACCCTCATATTATTTACGAAACCAAATCTACTGAACCGATTATCTTGAAAATTATCTTAAGTAGCTAGTCAATTACAGAATGATCTCTAAACGAAATGTATAAATACAGGGAGAGATGATCGACCGCATTGAGTATCATGTAGAGCACGCTGTGGACTATGTCCAAACCGCCACACAAGACACAAAGAAGGCCCTAAAATATCAGAGCAAAGCTCGACGGGTAAGTGACTCTAGCCCTATGTCAGTTCATTCGTTGCTAATGCGTTTTTGTTTTGTTTGTCCCCCGCCCCCGCTCCGCTCCCCGGCCCCTTCCCTTTATGTTTCGTTTGTGAATCGTCTAACTCGTCCCAATTCAGCATTTTGTTTACGTCCAAGTTTCGGTGATTGGTTCACACCATGTTTTTTGTTTCCATTTTCATTTCTGCAATTAACTGTGCTTTAACCGTTGTTTCATTAACTGTTTTCATGTCGTACAAATAACTCTCATTGGTAATGGGCTTCTTACCCTAATATCTTACTCTATGTATAAACTATTTATGAACTTTATGTGGTGTGTGCGTTATTTGCCTTCTGTATATTTGGTGAGTGGTAAATGCTATGTTATAACTGTATCATGTCTTGGACTCTTACTAAAATACGTTACTATGTAAGAATTCTATCGATGTAACATTTTCGACTACACATTGTATTAAAATTAAGGTTTTAACACTGAATGTCATATTTCGTTGTAACACACATATTCTTCATTCTTAATCTAGGGTTTTCTTTCGTATTTAAAATCTGATAACTCTTTAACATGGATCAATCAGCTCAACTTTGGTCGGTTCCTGTAACATAACTAAACCGTATGAACCAATCGGCCGTGCTCGGTTCGGCGTCGATGCCGTCTCGCGTCCCGTTCCCTCCTAGCGCGTCGGCCATTAGCGCGACAGGGCGAGCTGGTAGACCGCATCGAGCACCAGGTGATGCAGACCACCGACTACGTGGACACTGGTCGGACCGAGCTGGTGAAGGCCAGCTACTGGGCCGCCAAGGCGCGGAAGGTAATACCCAGAAATACTTGACCAAGATAGCTGTCCACACGAAACTTCTCCACCTACCTACATCTGTCTATCCCTGACTATTTATGGAATTTTGTAGGAACTCAAATTCACTTATAATAAATCTCGATCGAGGCCGTGCAACAATTACTATTTATTTTATCAGGAATTAATACATAGTCTTAAATTACATTTATTCAATTTTTTTTCCGTTGTTGAGCTTATGATAAATATACGGTAGTTTTTATTTTTGTATATGATTTTAATACTATCTGCACATCTCATTTTAATGTCCTGTTTCGAAGCAATTTGCATGATAAAATTTGTACATCATAAAGTGCAAGTGCATGACGCGTGCTTTTGATATGTTCATAAAAAATCTCATTTCAAAATACATTTTAAAAAAGAATTTTCCAGGAAATTGTATGAAACTTCTGTTTTTTATATAGATACCTATATTAAAAGAGTTGAAGGCAACCAAATATGTATATAGTTGTATATATTGTATATAGTTTCTGTTATATATGTGCTCGCTTTTTAAATCGAGCATTTATTTCCAATTATTTATTTTGTAGTTTATGTAGTATCTTAGACAATATTTATATCTATGCGCCTCATATTTATTACTTAAATGTATATTGTAGTTATATGTTGTATTTATATGTTTGGTGGCGGATGTCTGTGTTTATAAGATTCAATCAAGAATAAAATCAATAACTTTGCACTTTTCCAAATTTATATTTAATAGATAAGTAACAATAAATCACTTGGCTTAAAATCCTGAGGATTTCAAAAGTGCCGACAATAATTTTCCGAAAGAAATGTTGCGAATATAATAATTCATTCGAGATATACACCGCCGACAACAAAGCATAGTATTCAGCGTATTGTTTTGTTACCGCAGTAATTTTTATTTTGTTTTCTTTTTTCTTTATCTTTTCAGAAAAAAATCTTCATCATTATATGCCTGTCCGTTACGCTGGTTATTTTAATTATAATCCTTTCGATCGCCCTGACATAAACGGAGTATCTACGAGACCATCGGCCAGCGGACTTTGGACCCCATTACGGTTCATTTATAGATGATATTTGTCATTTATAGCTATGACAGTTTGTATAATATCATTAAATTTAAAGCTTATACACATGTTCAGGTTGAAATCTTGTAAGATAACTGAATGTGTGTTTAAGCTTTTTGCATGTTGTGGAAGATTTATACGCACAAATATTTAGTTGTTTTGCATGACGTCAAATCATATTGTTTACGTTTTGTTTTTGAAAGCAGAAAGCATTGAATAAGTTCGTAACATAGCGACTGAATTTTCTAAAAAAGAAAATCACAATTTAATAATTTCGAGTATTTTCATAATAGAATTACTTTCTAACAATAACAAATGAACGGTATATTTTTAATTATAGTTTTATAATATGAGAACATAGTGCATGACGTCATGCAAAATCAAATGCTGCTATGTTATGCTGCATTGTAGTTTCAGAAAGGACTTTGGGCAATTTATACTATTTGAGAGTGATAGATAACATACCTGAACATATTTAATTAATTCTTTGTTTACATTAATTCCTGTAACAAAAAGAATAAGTAACTATGAAAAGGATTATGACATCAAATTAATAAAGTCAACAAGATGGAAAGATGACTTCATGTGGACTGCAGGTTCACGGCGTGGATGCAAGCCGCTTCTTACGTAAATGGGTGGAAAAGGGAGACCGATGTCCAGCAGTAACGTCATATGGCTGCTGATGATATCAAAAACCAAAACTGCCCAAAGTCTTACAAATTATTGATTATTTAATTATGTTAAAAGAGGACATTTGCCGCCTCAGCACGATTAGATAAATCGAAGACAATATATGTGTAAAGTGCAATAAATAGATTGTGCTTTAAAATAAGTCTTATTAAATATACACTGTGTAAACTAAAGTGCTAGGTTATCATTAAAAATTGAAGAACAAAATGTGATTAGTTTGCACACTGTATGGGTAATACCCTAATGTATTATTACTAAATATATTTAATAATTCTGTCTGTATATACACTTGTTTAAGTTATGTTTAAGATTATATAGATAGTGTTGTAACATCACAAGACGCGGGGCACCATTTATTTAAAGTACACAAAATCTTGGTCTATGCCATGCTCCTTTGTTGGAAACTCCTTATTATAGTTAAATATAGTTTTTTTTCTTCCAATGTTTAGTAGATATAATTATTTCTTGAAACGGATTGCATTTTAGCTATTTTAATTTATTTCTCATAAAAAAATCATGTGTTATTTGATACCTACTTACATTTAGTAGATATGTAAGAATGAATATAATTCATAATTTCAAACTCCTATATTCAAAGAAAGGGACGAAAAGTTTTTTTTAGTTTTAAATCATCTTTCTTTTTTATATTTCCTCAAAATATAATAAACATTAACGAATACTACTGTTTGTAGTGCTATTGTAGATACTTAAGTATTAAAAACGAGAATACATTGTTAATACATTTTGTTATATTCACTTTTAAATAACATTGGTTCGTTATTTTACTATTTAATGTAGATGAATAGTACAAGTTACTGTTTTTCCTATTAGTTAATCAAGTTAACCAGTATTGTTTAGTTTAATGTTCAGTTTGGTTTCATTTGATTATTTTAACCCTTTCATCGCCAAAATAAGCAAAATGGCAATCGATGGACTATCCAACACTTAGGTCCATAACACACAGGGAAATGCAACTACTACCTTTTGAGTTGCATCTAAGTTTCTGGTAAAGACTGCTTTAGAAAATCACACACGACGCAACTAGTTTGATACGTTTCAACTAATTAACTGGCAGTTGCGTTTCCCCGTTTGTTCTAGGTCTTAGTCAAATGTGGCTTGGGTATGACGTGATCGTTACCTAAGGATCTTCAAAACCTCAATGACGGAAATAAATTTAATAAAGCATTCAATAATAATGCACTTATAACACGACGTTACGACTAATTTAAACGCCGGGAAAAACTTACAATCTGTTTATGTACACAGTGATGAAAAGTGGGAACGTAATCTGGCTATGAAATTGAACAACGTTCTTCAAAGACTATTAGTGGAAACATAAAAGAAATATCGACTTTTCATACAAAACACACTATCAGTAATTAAATTTTTGTGTTGAAAGATAATCCAATTTCGACATTTTCTCAAAAGAGTTCAATTTCATGGGCATGTTACGTCTCTTAATTTAATCTGGGAGTACATTAACACCTTGTACATTAATGTACATAGTAGTGTGTGACACTTTGTTAATTTTTGGCGATGAAAAGTTAAATTCCAATCACATATTGTTATATCTGAGACTTGCATCACTACAAGTATTAACTAATTGCAAGCTTTGTTTTTGATTGCGCCGTCAATAATGTGAGGCGTTCCATTTCTTACAAAAGCCTGGCTCTGGTCTTTTTGCATTTAATGCCAGCATTTCAATTTAATTCTACTAAAATATATTTACCAAATAATATGTTAAACGCATAAAGGTACTTTGAGTGTGCTATTTCTTATTTCCTTGTTTCTCAAATGTTTTATATTACTAACTGTGATTTATTAAACTGCTCGTGTAACTTAGTTTTCAAATATTATAATATTGTTTTAGTGGTAGCCACTAGACTCCAGTTCATTTAGCTTTGCACTAATTAATTTAATGGAAAGACTGTGAGATATAGTTTAATTTAATGCCATTTTCATAAACATTGAATAATTTAATTACGTTAAATTCTATTAGACGTTATGTATCTTACTTTAAATTTATTCTTTTAGTTTATCCCCTTTACAACGAAAGGGTAAATTACAAAGTTGTTTATAAAATTGTGTAATCAGAAAACTTTACTCAAGGTGTAAATATGTTTATAATTTTGAAATTACATTTTATTTATTTTATTTCGATTTGATTTGTTTTTTTTCCTTTTTCTTTGATAAAATAAGGCAAATGACGCACCCACTACGCTAATGTTGTTAATTTGAGAGCTATGTTAAAGTCTGTAAGTCATTGTAATTGTCTGCCATGAAATGTACTGAGCTAGTAGTGCCAGTACGAGAGCGGCGCGGCGTTAGAGCCAGCCGCGGGACATGTTAAAAGCGTACTGTTACATGCTCATCGGTCACGTGCAGAAGAAGATCATGATCCTAGTGTGCCTGCTGATACTGGGCTTCGTAGTGGTGGGCTACGTGTCCAGCTACTTCATATGAGCCTGTGGTCGCCGACTCTCATGCTCAAAGGTAACTCTCGCGGCGGGCGCGCGGGCTCCGTTCGACACGACGCTGACCGCGCGCGCCCGCTTCCACTCCTACTACTAATATGTGTTGTGTTTGTCCCCTCGCAGAAGAAGATTATGATTATGCTGTGCCTGCTGGTACTCGGGCTCATTGCGACTGGCTACGTCTATAACACGTTCTTC
Organism: Anarsia innoxiella; assembly: GCA_947563765.1. NCBI lineage: Eukaryota > Metazoa > Arthropoda > Insecta > Lepidoptera > Gelechiidae > Anarsia > Anarsia innoxiella. The sequence continues at coordinate 3,594,553 of OX387396.1, read as the reverse complement.
TAAGCGGGTGAGGGGGGCAGGTTTGGCGCGTACAATACTTGGGCTTCAATTCATAGGCATTCATAGCTAGATTTCGACGTCGATTCTCAGTAGATGCTCATTTATTATTTGTATAATTTGATGCGCAGTTGTTCTTATCTGAACGCAAGTCAATATTTCGCTGAGATATTTTGAACCGAATGTTTTACATTGGCATATGCATGCATCATTGCGATAGAATCGATCAAATTAAATTGGAACAGAGGAAGCCATGCAAGTTATTTGTATTTATTTGAATGTTAATAATGCCCAAATGTTGCTTAGATATTTATGAAATGTAATGTATCTAAGCTTTATTGCGTCGTAGCCAGTGGCTGAAAGGGTTTTATGAAAACATGAAATTATATAAATTTTTAACGTGATGATGACAAAAGTGATAAACTTCTAAATTAGGATCCTCCATTCCCAATTGGCACACCGTTTCACTACATTTATCATGGTGACACACATTTTTAAAACTCTACAGCACTGATTTAGATACCTACTAATGATCTCATATATACGACCACTTGGCAAGTTAACACAGAATGTTGATTATACTTGTGAGTTTTTAATACCAATTTAACTTGTCAGGTGGTTACTAATTTAACTCTATATATTTTACGATATCAAGTAGTTAGGTATCTAATTGTTTTTGTAATAAATGAGTTGTTGCACTGATTTACACCCTCTTGCACATTTTACTCTCTTAACGATAACATCATAATTTATTCATCACAAGCATTCATATTATATCAATGTATACAATTATTCTTCTAGAATAGTTCCTGTAGACACAAGTATAGATATATTTTAATCTTTTAATATTTTTCTGTAAACACGCACGACAAAATTACTTATACAAATTAAAACAATTTTCAATAAAATTTTTGCTCTAATACTTATTGTTGGATTAAGAAGGATGTGAACTAATAGTGTGTATATTTTTAGGACTGTCAAGCAAAGAAAATCTCGTATAAATGGTGCCTGCGTCCCTCTGTGCAAGAACCGCGCTGGCTTCAAGCCGCGCCTCCAAGCCAACCGTCACAAGTCATAGCCGCCGCCACTCCGGTCGCGGCTATCATACTCACACTCATGCCGGGCACCCCGCGTGCCCTCTCATTAAACTTACTGCTTGTATTAATCGTATCGTACCCACATATACTTGCATTGATGTCGCATTACCGTCGTTGGCTAATCTCAACATCTCGTAGTTGTCTCTACATACGAACTAATTCCTCATAATTTCGTTAAACCTAAAATGTTCAAATTAATACATAATTTTAGAATGCAATTACTCATGAGTATTGATAGTTCATTTATGTAGTTTATGCATAACAAACTTTAGGAGGTCGTTTTCGAAATAACTTTTGTCGTATTTAAATATAAACGTACAGGCTCCCGTGGGATAGAACCTTCTCAGACACAAACACCATAAATGTTCGCCATTGGAATTAGATAACTTATTTTAGTAAACGTTTTGGCTAATAAGCGAATAATAAGCTTCGACTATATCATTGTTCGAAAATTTATCATGGTATGATATCAAAATGATACCATATCTGTGATATATAGTTTTTAATAATATATTAAATACCACACTTAAGTATAATCCAATGTTCGATTAAAATGTAAATTCTGGCAGTGTCAAATGTATCGTTGTCGAATCAGTATTTGGAACATTGTGTGGTAGGTGGGTGTTGGTTGAAGTGCCGGTCGTGCCGGTCGTGTCGGTCGGACGGTGCAAGTACAAAGGTCGGGCCTCCGCCGCAGCCGCCGCGCGCCGCACTAGCAATAATGTTCGATTACAATTGTATAATTGTTTTAACTTTCGAATGTGTGATAGTAGATGCAGTTGTTGTTTAGTTAACTTTAACATTAATATTATAATAATTAATGAATTGTTATTGTGGGTGTAACTTTTAATAAACCGTAAGAGTAATTTTAAACTTTTCAATATACTAATAGTGATACTGTCATAAAAAGAGTTTTGGCGCTTTTCGATCAGATTTATAGTTGAATGGAGTTCATTTTGATTTACTACCTTTTAAGATCATACCTATTCGTTGTACAGTAAAACATAATGTAGCAGTTTTAGCTAGGGTAAATTTTTTAATAAATTTGAAGTAACCTTCGTAATCTGAATAATCAGCAATATAACAATTAGATTTTGAGCAGTATTTCTTTCGTTATACGAGTACATCATAATAGTAGAGAAAAATCACTTGAAAATTAAAGCACCAACGTATATTAGCAATTTCTAACGAGAAAATAAATTACTAACTTATATGAAATTAAATTGGGATATAAAGTATGTACCTACTTTTAACGTAGTGGTAAGTGCGCGCGGTCAGCGTGTCTGTCGCAGCGTCGCGGTCGCGGCGCGTGCGCAACGTAGAGTAGTGCGTGTGGTGCGCGAGCGCGTCTAGTTCAGTAACGGCACTAACCGCGGCCCGCGCCGCTCCCTGCGCCCGCGCACCTCCCGCTGCCGCTAAACCGCGCGCCGCGCCGCCGCCACTCTACACAAAGCAATGTTAATTTTAACATTCGTAGCATTATAATTAGATTTTTATCCTTAAGAAGTAGGATTTCATCTAGTTGCCTTCGTAATAGTAGAGAAATTAGGTGATACCTTTTCTCTGAGTAGCTTCGTCGCGAAGTGAGGTCGGCCGCAAGTTTCCACTCGCCAGTCAATTGTCTCGCTTGTCTTCCCACACGGCGTCGTCGCGCGAACTCACGCCCCTCGCGGTCTCACATACCTACAGCATAATTAAGTCAGCGTAAACTAAGATAGTGTAACCGACATTTTAGTCTGCTTCGATGATCTAATAATCAAATGACATTAATCGCAGTTACGTGTTATGTTATATTGTACATAGCGCAGTCGCGTGGCGATGGGCGTGGCCCCCTCCGCTCCCCGACCCTCGCCCCGCTCTCTAAACTATCTCTTGTCGTAACGCATAGATATTTTCATAATCAATAGTATGCATATTGTTGATTGAATTGCTAATTTTGTATAAGTACACAATTAGTATAGTTTATATACTTATGTGTCAATTCTTATAGCATTTTATTACATTAACAGACATTAGCTAGTAAGTGTTTAAAATAATCCGCAAATAATAACGTGTATTTTATTGAAGCTTATTAACTATTTTTATTTAAATTGAAACGATTAATGTTGTATTTAGCTGTCGGCTGAAGGCTATTGTTTACCGAGCAAAGGCAACTCTAGTATTTCATTCAGTAACTATAGAAATTACTTAAACAATTTAATAAATTTGCCCTTTACAATGTTCTACGCTTGTTATTTATAAGGAACAACGAAAGAACTCATTGTATTTAGTAACATTGGTCAGATAAAGTTATCTTAAAGAATTTTCTTAAAATTTGATTGGTAAGAGTAGTGTTTAATAAATTTCTTCAGTCTCTATGTAACTTATAGGACAAGATATCATTAACATTACCTAGGGTTGCCACACCAATTTTGGCAAAAATATATCAAAATTCCATACCGTAAATCCTAACGACTACATTATTTTAGCATAGGTAATTACTTTGTTATAAAACATTCCATTTTAACAAGTATAAATGTTACGCCATTTTCTAAACTAAAGTCGACAATAAATTTTAAATCTATGTTGCGTGTCAAGTTTAGAAAATGGCTTCGAATGGGTGATACTTAATGGTACATTTGCCATCGAATTCCAATTATCTAGAGACACAATTGATTTTCTATTCTGTCTGAGTATTGTAGAAACTAATTGTTACTTTTTGTTGAGCAATATGAAGCAACACCGTAATATTGCTATTACGTCGTTGCACAATATTGCTTAACGAAACTGTAACTTCAGAACGAATGTATCATTTGTAACACCGATTTAGAGTCAGTTGAACAGTTTGTAATACAAAACTATGTTGGTATCAATGAGAGAAACACAGCCTGTGACATATCTCTTTGGTAACAACTAAATACTCGTAGTTCAACTGTTTTGGAGTCTATATTTCCACCCGCATTTCTTTATACCAGCTTTAGGAATATCGCAATTAAATCGATCATGTAAAGTCCATCGCAGACAGATCATTACGTCCCTCGTGACGTCATCACTAGCATCGCTAGAACCTTAGTAGATTAATGTTCGTACTTTATCAAATTATCCTCTCGTGCTTACTTTCAGACTAATTGATGTTGCTTGGCGTTGAATGATGTAAAACATTAAAATATTTATTAGAGTTTATCATTATTTTAATCCTGTTGGTTTTTATACATAATTAGTTTAGACGGAAATGTTGGTATAGTTTAGTATTTACCTGCCGTTTTACGGTTGTTTCGTGTACCTGTAAAAGTATTTCTGACGTTTATAAATTGTATTCCTCTATAATAAAAGGTCTTGTAATCTTGTAAAGGGACACTGATTAATTATTATCATAAATACGGTAACTTACAGTTGTAACGAGGTATCTCTCATGTTCTGGACTCACAAATTGTAAAATTCAAGTTAGATTGTTTTTATAGTAATATTCTGTATGTAGGTTATCAATCTGAAATTCTCTCATAATTATAAAATAAACGGTGTTTTCTGCTGTAATTATTGTTTTTACTTGGTTAATCCGATGATATTTATTTCACATTAATATTTTCATTTAACACTACAAAGCCAATACATTACGATTTATACATTTTTTTCATTAATTTCTAAGTACATTAAGCTCTCATCAACAATGTAAATAACCCATATCTACCAAAATACATGCACAGACAGACATAAGATATCCACATTAAACCAAAAAATATAAGTAAAACAAGATGAACAAACATGCCCTTCAATTGATTAAAAAGGTTTCTACAGAACTAAAGTAAAGTTTATCATAAAGCGGGGTAAAAACCAAGAACACAAAACTAGGAAAAAATCTCTCCAACAAGTTAACATAGACGGTCGGTAGTTCAACAAAATGGCGAAAGATGGCGGTAATTGGCGTACGTATTTATCAAAATTATTCTACGTAGGGATTTATTTGTCGATTCTTATTTTAATTAAACTGATTTGTTTTACAGAAATGAAACAGGAGCTGGAAGATCTCATGGCGGAAATTAAAAAGAATGCTAACAAAGTGAGGGGAAAGTTAAAACGTGAGTGTAACCAAAAGCTAAATAAATATTTACTTTTAACGTATATCGTCGTATTATATCTATCGTATTGTCTTATATCTTTAATAATGCATTCATAACTGTATTTAGGAGTTATCGTCCTGCAAACTCTTGTAGACAAAAGTATTTTATTTCATTCAAAAACTGTCCTTAAGCTGCGTCCACGCTACACAAATCAAGCACGAGCCGAGCTTCGAATTCGTAGTTCGCATAGCCAAACGTGGACCTACGACGAACTTTTATGGAGCACTGTCCTCAAATCCCTTTGTTTTTTCAAAAAACCGACAACTGGAGGAACGCAACCGAGCACGAGCCAAATACTCGTAGCGCGCTCGTTCGACGAACATTCTTCATAAAGAGTCTTAGTTGTAGTTATTTTTCTGATACACGAAAAGCTTTCCCATTAACTCATACTTACCAAATTAACTCCCACAGACATGGAACAAGAAATCGAGCAAGAAGATTCTCACACGACGAACGCCGACGTCAGGATAAAGAAGACTCAACACTCGACCCTTTCACGCAAGTTTGTCGAGATTATGACCGAGTACAATCGTACGCAGACGGACTACAGAGATCGCTGCAAAGCTAGGATACAGAGACAGTTGGAGATCACCGGTCGGGCGACCACCGATGATGAGTTGGAAGATATGTTGGAGCAACCTAATACTGCTGTGTTCACTCAAGGGGTTAGTTTAATTGTTAACTTTCGTGATTGCTTTGGGCAACATTGATGACGGTTTCATTGGTTCGGAAAACCGAGATCGAATATACATACAACTAAATAGGTAGTATATTTGTTAGTGAAGATACTAAGAGTCCGAATTGATTAGAAAAGTAAATATACTCCAGATACTTTACCTCTAAGCAGAAGATATGAATTAGTAATTCAGTCAAACCGAACTGACTGTAAGCCGCCGAAAGTGAGCGAACGTTACGCAGTTTATTGTATTTCATACATATTAAATTATTCTTTCACATATAACCGACAATACGCTTACTCAGCTTAATAAGCCTGCACACATTCGGCGGCTTACAGTCAGTTTGGTTTGAACACGGCCAAAATGACCTTAAATATACCCATATGTGTTTCTAGAGTTTTTGAGGTGCTCTACTTACTCAACCCTAAAGAAAACACTTATAGAGCTTGAAAACCAGTGAATTTTAACACTTAAACAAGTCCAATGTGTTTTTCAGATAATAATGGATACTCAACAAGCGAAGCAGACGCTGGCCGACATCGAGGCCCGACACGCCGACATCATCAAGTTGGAGACTTCCATCCGCGAACTGCACGACATGTTCATGGACATGGCGATGCTTATTGAGAGCCAGGTTATAATATATTTTATTTATAAACTAATCACCTCCTGTCTCTAAAAGGGAGACCAGCCATTGAGTCTACATAAAACAATTACGCGCGACGATGTGGTCACAACTTTCTTTTTAAATACTTACCTACCTAAACATTGTGCTAAGTATCTCGAATGTAGTAAGGAAAAAAGTTTTATGAACAAGGCCAGTTGAAAAAAGGTGTCCTCAACAATGAAATAACTGTTGCTTATGAAGGATTAATTGAAATCAGGAGAAATGAAATGTAATCATTCAAAACGGCCCGTAACAATTTATTTGATTTTTGATGATAACTGGTCTGGGCTTGGACCCCATTGATTTATTTGGTCCAATGACTTCGTTTTTATATTAATACTCACGAAGTAACTGCGAACAGGGAGAGATGATCGATCGCGTGGAGTTCCACGTGACTCAGGCCGCGGAGTACGTGGAGACCGCCACCAAAGAGACAAAGGCTGCGCTCAAATACGCCGAGAAAGCGCGGCGGGTAAGTCAATCACATCAAAACATCGCCATTTCACTTCATATTTTTTGTTTATTATTTTCTGTTGTTTATGTTTTCATGTCGTCTTTTGTTTTGAATCATTTAGAGCACATTTTGGTCTTTTCTACTCCCGTGGTGCTAGCTAACGTAGCAAAGCTCAGAGCGGATAAATCGCACGTCATTGTCAAGGTAATGTGTTAAGTTTCATCATTATTTTGTAAAAAGTATTTTCTTTTTTATTTCCAAGAATTATTATTTTGTAGAAAATTGGTATTTGCTTTGAATTAAAATGTTAATTTGAAGATTATTTTTTATTTGAATGTGTCTAACGTCCGTAAGTGGCGCTGAGCGTCAATAGAGGGACGGGTTTAAAGCGTATTGTTACATGCATACTCATCGCTTCGTCATCTGCAGAAGAAGATCATGATCCTAGTGTGCCTGGTGATACTGGGCCTCGTAGTGGTGGGCTACGTGTCCAGTTACTTCATGTGAGCCCGTTAAAGCGCCGATTCTCTATGCTCAAAGGTAACATTGTGCCCGCGAGTGGGCGAGGTCGACGTGTCTTGTGGCGATTCTGTTTTGTTATATCGAAACATTCCTAAAATTACAAGTGTAGAGTTTCAATTATTTAACTGCGGTATGAACGCAGTTCGGTAAGCGTGTTTTTTTTTGAGTCATTTGATGTGATAAACTTGATAAAGCATCATTTGATGTCAAATGCAACTCTTCCTTGCTACTTGCATACCGTAGAAGTACCTAGTCTCAAAAACGACGTACTATTTCCTGTTAATCGAAATTACTCTCTAGAGCGCCTTTTCTATGATAAACAAAATATCTATTAGAACCCTGATTCGAATGTAGGTTTATTTATTGGCGTATTGAAAAATATACAATTGGAGGTAATAAAATAAGGGATTCCTAAGGTAACAACCGCAAGACGCGACCGTCCGCCGCACTCTCGCAAATAAATACTAGTTTCTAATATATGTCGTGTTTGTCCATTCTGCAGAAGAAGATTATGATAATGCTGTGCCTCATTGTGGCGGGGCTCCTTGCCAGCGGATACGTGTACAACAAGTTTTTTTAAAGGGGCAGGTGTGATAGTCTATTGACATTCAGGCTTCAGCATCCATAGTTAAACATTTTTGACACAGATCGCAGTAGGTATTCGCTGAATCTCACTTTAGTTACTGTTACCATTTACTTGAGCTGTTCTAGCGTGCAAAGGTAACCTGAGTTACCTCTAATTGGGAATCAGAATTATACTTTTTAGTCAATTAAAATTGGATATTCAAATTTGCATGGAGCCGTTTTATTACAGTATGGTTAGTGCGAGTTTTCATTAATTTAGGCAAATCACACGACGTACTGAAAGTGATTAAATGAGTTTAGGGATCTATTTAGCTTATTTAGCCGTAATTTATTTTCATAGCATGTGCCTTAAAATCTTAATGCCAAGCTTTGAGCGATAGTTAGATAAATACTTAAATTCAATTAAATGCTATAGTTTAAAGTAAATTTCCAGATGCTAGATATTTAGATCACACAACTTTGAAATAGCAGTCTAAGAAAACCACAAACGGAAAGTTCTAGATTTAGATCTCACGGTTGGAACGTAGAATTTTAGAAGGCAGAAACTTTCGCTAGGCGCGTCGCCTCCCATCCAAACTCTACATAACTCATAGTAGGTATATCTCAGTTCAGCCGCAAGACGCGAACGTCCCGCGCACTCTCAAACAATCCTAGTTTCTAATACATGTCGTGTTTGTCCATTCTGCAGAAGAAGATTATGATAATGCTGTGCCTCCCTGTGCTGGGACTCATGGTTGGAGGGTACATCTACACGAGTATATTTTAAGGGGTCAGGTGTGGCAGACAATTGGCAATAATATAGGCTTCATCTGTGTATAGTTAGACGTGTAAATATGTGTATAAATAGATCGAGGCCAGTACTTATATGCAGTAATTGCTGAATTTTGCTTCATCTATCAAATATCTAAAAAATGGTTCATAAATATGCCTAAAGTTAGCGAGTTATTTTAGTGCGTAGGTAAAAAGGTAATATGACATACCTTATATATTGGAATCATTTATCCATATCAAGCAAATTTATGTTTTATTATAAGCGAATTGAAGTTTTATTTGCATGAAGCCTTATATTGCCGAATAGTTAGCGCGAATTAAATATGTTTTAACAGGTAGTTAGATAGCTTTAAAATGCCTATAATTTAATTGAGGCAAATCACGAAATACGAAAGTGATTATGGGTTTAGATTATATTATAAAGTAGCATGTGGCTTAACAATATTAACGTCCAAGTTTTAAGTAATGATTGATAGAGTTATAAAATGTATTTACCTACCTATAGTTACTTACTAATTTTAACATTTCACTTCTACAAAGTTATGTACAACAGGTACTTAGATTGTTCAAATCATTACTTAAAATAACTAAGCAAGTAGATTCAAATAAAATGTATTTCTCATGTAATTAATCCGTTAAAATTTTCCAGGATTTCCGAACAACGAATACATTGCCTCAGTTCTTCGTGACGCCAGCGTTCAATCTCGATGTTTCACTTCTGTATCAAACGTTTAACAATATCTGCTCATTAACTTACATACAAGTGTACCTATTTACAAATTTCTTGTTATCAAAGTTTACATCTGAGGGCTTGTCTGTCCACGAGTTTATTGTTAAAATATCTGTGAGAGTTTGGCAAACATTGTAAATCTGTCAATTTATTGATCAACTTTTAGACTATGAGACTCGCCTGTATTACAAACCTGTTGGTATATCTTGTTTCGCGTAAAATAAGCCATCAGATAAGCTCTCAAACCACACCGAGCGCGGTTGCAACGAAACTAACGTACATTTATCTTTTAGCTTAGAATTTATATTAATGCAACGACGAAAACAAAAGCTAGCCACTTATTTTAGATATATCAGTACGATAGGTACGTTTTTGAAGTGCCTACCTGTATGCGTGGACTTCGTTAGATAGTACCATGTATTCTGTGTTAACCGTATAAAGACATTACATCTCAATTGTTACGTAGGTATGGAACCAGTCGCCGTAAAAGGCTGAAGAATATTTTAATTATAGGAATTGTTTAGAGCCTCATAATTTTAGTTGTACACGTGCCTACTAGCGTCTGCTGCATTACAAGGCGAACTTATCGCACTATAATTCAGCTATCAAACGATAAAAAGTGCGATGCCGGTGCTAAGCAGTGGGAATAGCGAATAGGCTTCATCGTATGATCGAGCAATATTACTTAGTATTACTTATAATAAGAAACAAAATCACTTGTAAGTGAATATCGACTTAAGATAATGTTAGCATTTTATTACAAGATTGTTGATTATACAAATTTATTTATATTTGCGAATGTTTTAGGGAATGGTTAGCTCTTATGAATTCTAAATACTGTGTGCAAGAAGTGTCGGTTCAGCGAGAGCAGTTGCTTCGCGTGTGTTTTAATATCTGTAGCATAAAGTAGTTACCTATTTATCTTATAAGAGTAGTGTTTTATCTAGCTGCCTTCATAATGATTGTAAGAAATTATCAGATTCTTTTTCCTTCATTCACATTTACTTCATCGCGGAATTGTATATGGTTTTACGGTCTACGCGGGAAACCTGAGGGCGGGCGTTTTTCACTATTTTGTTTTAAAACACAGCAACTTTAGAAGTAGGCATAATTTAAAGAACTCAACGAAAATCACTTTTCGCACAAGCGTTGTAAACCTTGTTGTAAAAAAAACATGAAGGTTGCTCCTACCTTTATCCTGATTTTTAAAAAACTGCAACGTTGTTTATATGTAGAAAAGGATCGAATCTGACGAATGTTCTTTCTGCTCAAGCAAGACTCTCCTTTTAATAACTCATGAATGAATCTGACCTAGTAAGTGCTATTAGCCTGGCAGGCTATAGGTACTAAAGTCTAAATATCTCTGCTTGGCGCTCTTAGAAATATAACACGTTGTTTGCCTAAGCCAGTGAAGTATTTGATATATAATTCGTTAGTCAAATCTCATACAGACTACCTAATCGAAATATGGGGTACCGCCGCTAAAACGAACTTAAAAAGACTACAAACAACGCAAAATAGAATTATTAAATGCCTTTTCCATTATAAAAACCTAACGTCTACAACTAAAATATATAAAGATACTAAAATAATGATGTTATCACAAACCTACGCATATAAAACTTGCATCCTAATAAGAAAAAATTTAAATAAAAATATTCATTCACATTTAAACTTTACGAAAAAAGGATTATCACAAAAAAGAATTACTAGAAGAGCCAACGATTTAATGCTACGGGCACCGCGAACCAATTATGGCAAGAAAAATATTATGTTCGAAGGAATAAAACTTTACAATAAACTGCCTAACGATATTAAAGATATACAATCAATTCAATTATTTAAGAAAAAACTTAAATTTCACATTATGGGCGAACATTGGTCGTAAACCACGATAAAATCAATATTTAAAACAATAACATAACATTACTATAAAGCCTTTGAAAGCGATTGCAATTGCTATTACAATCGCATACGTAATTGAATACTTTCGCAACTTCGCAACTTGAACAAAAGTCGATTGGTTTGCGATGCATAGTTTAGCGTCTACCTCCTAATAGAAAAATATAAACCTCCTTTTATTTGTATCGAGTAAGAAACTAGTATATTATGTTAACCTAAGTAAGCTATATTTCTCATATTAAGTGAATTGTAATATTCTTATTGAGAAATAAATCATTAATCATAATCATTCAACAATAACCTTTCTAAAATCTCATAAAAAATAATCAACAGTGCTGTTATAAATGTGTTTTGTTATTGTACATAGAATACCATTAATCGTGTTCAAATATCAATGTTGGTCGCATGTCGCATGGTCGGTTTATAAATATAGTAGGTATATGGATTAGTTTCTTGTTGTTCTAATAAATGTGTAAGTATTTTGAACGATATGATATTATGATCCCTCTTCAGTGTCGGTCTGGTCCTCAAGGAATATTTAAAAACCCTAGCGAGTCACTGATTGGTCCTTATGTCCTTCACAAAGGTCTATTTTCCTTGGAACATTTAGCCCTAGACCGACACTACTCCCCTCATGTTAAAGTCTTGTAATCTTCTTGTCTACAAACATCACTTGCTTGTAATAATCTGTAGGTAAGTAATAATTTCAATAAAATGTAATCTATCTATCTTAACTAATATATCAATTTGAAAACATCAGGATCCACCAATAAAATTGTTGTAAATTATTTTCTTGTCATTGTGTAGATTAATAATCGGAAATTTTGTCGTAATTATGAAATAAACTGTGTTTTGTGCTCCTATATGTGTTTTTTTACAAATGTCTATAATATGCTACGTTTACATACTCTACAGAACATAAAGGAAAAAAAAAAAACATAGTTGGTATTCAAAAAGTTTTTCGCGCCCATTTTTTTGCCGCCTTGTTGCAAAGAAGTTACGTTCCTACTCAGAGTGGACTTACAATTTGTATGCTTACTTATACACTAACGAGATTCATTATAAAAATCGAGCTCGAGTAATTTTCTAATTAATGTTCTATTTTATTAATGATTCTGGAATTACTTGAATAATTTACAATTATTTTAAAACTTGGCTGTTTGACTTCGTACCGTAGTAAAAAAAAAAATACTCGGCTTTTTGACATTGACAGTGACAGTTCTGATTTTCTTGCTTGTTGGCGTCAGGCAGGCCGATTTTATTTCGATTGTATTTTGAATAGATATTCTTGCTCTAAATAATATTAATATTTCAATAAAGCAATAAAATATATACATTCAACATGAACGCACCGCCCACATTCGAATCATTTCTTCTATACGACGGAGAAAAGAAGTAAGTGGAGGCATTTACTGCATCGTGTTTGTTATTGCCCAATGGACATATTATTTACCTACGTATTTTTATGTATTTTTAGAGTCCAGAAAGAAGAGGACACGAAAGTGACGAATGCTGCGATATTTACAGTGAATAAAGAGGATCACACCTTGGGCAACATGATCAGGCAGTATGTAATAATATTGTTAGTAAGAAATGCAAAATTCATTCACAAGTTTCCCGTTTCTAACCTTAGAAATATGTTTATAGTCAGCTCCTGAAGGACCCTAAAGTGCTGTTCGCTGGTTACAAAGTGCCGCATCCCCTGGAGCACAAGTTTGTTCTTCGTATTCAAACAACTTCAGACTACACACCGCAAGAAGCGTTTATGAACGCTATCACTGACCTCACATCAGAACTGTCTCTCTTTGAGGAACGATTTAAGGTTAGAAATAAGATTTTGTACTTACTTTGCTTTGTTTATGGCCTGAATACGTATCAAATTGCATCACCTAGTTCTTGGCTGAAGCCATATATTTTTTATTCACTCTTTTTTATATAATGGTTAATTGTCGATTTTAGTGTAGTTAGTCTAGTCTAAATAAAAGAACGTCCATCTTCTTGCATTAAAAATACTTATCTTTTCTAAAATGTGTTATTTTTTGCAGGAGGCGATCAAGGAAAAGAAAGACGGGCTTGACTGATGTCAACAGTAAGCTATGTATTATAGTGATGGACTTTTAATGAACAATTTAAAGTTAAGTGTCAGTGAATAATACAAGAATCTAAGGTACTTTGTAGTTTCTTAGGGTCATAACATCACTCAATTGATGTTGATCAATCTGATCTTAATTAATACTTGATTGACAATTTTATGTATTAGGAACTGGTAAATCTATAACATACAATTTTATTCTATTCACAATAGGCAATAGTGTACAAATTGGTGTGTTTTCATCCTTACAGTGTTTTTAACTAAATAAAACAAGGCAAATAATATTAAGTTTAATTTATTGCTTATATAAAACCTTATTATTTTGGTTTAATTTAATATATTCATCTGTAATTGTATACTAATACAGATAGACAAGATGCAATAATATCAATGTTATAATTCACGATTGTGATGCGAAAGTGATCATTTTGTGCAATTTAAAATATTCATCAATTTACATTATATTCCAATAACGTAAATGAAAAACTTTAAAAACCATTCACCTGATTACATTAACATGCAAAAATAACTTAAAAAGATCAATAAATCTTATTTACAGAATTATCTAGGTACGCTAGAAAACAATTACCATAAGATGGTAAACAATAAATAATACCCAAATAAAACAAGTAACAGTAAACAGTTAACAACGGTAACATTAGGCTAGGTTTTTGAAGAAAGATGTTAAAATGTCTCCTCTTCATCACAGTCCTCGGTTGAGTGCCCAAACACTGGAACAAAGAGAATAAGTGTTACAAAAACTTATTTCAGTAATTACGAGGTAATATGGTTCATTTGAAACTTAAACAGTTGGCTATTTTAATGATAAAAAAATCGCTGATGTAATACTTTTTCATTCTATATTAATTTTTATTGATCCACGTTAAACGTCGGTGTTTTTTTTCCTCTTCTTCATAGCTATGTGCTCCTAGTACAACTTGTAACATACTGACGTGTACGCACATTCTCTCTCTCGTGTACGAATCTATATTATGTTGCTTATACGACATGTCCATTGACAGAGTACGCAACCAATTTTCTCCTAGAAAACAGAACTTTTCAGTGCTTTTAAAATCCAGCATATCCGATATGTACCTTCACAAATATCGCAGTAAGGCCGTGGCGGCACGGGCGGTTTTTTTGCGTTTGGTGTGGGCGGCGCGGGCGCATCTGGGTCGGCCTGGCACTGGCGCGGACAGTCCTCCGTGTCGTGCGCGTCGAACACGTCGCAGATATCGCAGAACAACCGCGGGGCCACAGCGCGGGGCTTGCGGCCGTTGCTGCGGGAATCACGATATTATTACTTTGTTATAGGGATGAAATGGGTGGTGATACATTGAAGACGACAAGGAAATGATGATTTGGTAAGTATACAAAGTAGAATTTTAAATGTTGCATTACAAGGGGAAGGTATATTATATTGAGTAAATTAAGCAGCACCTAAAAGGTCAATAGTGCTTGTAAACGTAGACTCTACCTTACCCTACACGCGGTGACGTAGTTAAGGAAAATAAGACATTATACTTACAAAACAGGCGACTCCGAGGTGACAGAGCCAGACTCGAGCGCCTGCACTCGAGCCATTAGCTGCTCGTTCTTACGCTGCATGTCCACTATCACTGAGTTTAGGAAGCTCACTTGGCCGTCCAACTCTTCTTTCTCTTCTGCGCTTCTGGAATAAAAGAGTTCCTTTTAGTCTGATTCATAAAGTAGGTACCTCTAGTATCAAAATTAGAAACACGTTAAAGAAAACGTCTATTGATGTTCGCCTCGTGGGAATCGAACCCACGATCGAAGGCATGACAACTTAACAAGCAGTGGTCTACTCTGCCAACCACGTCAACGGACTAGTCAAACGAAATAAACACTTACTTCTGTGTGGCGTTATCACCCTGTCCCATAGCGCCCATTTGGTTATTATCGTTCTTATCCCGAACGCTCTTTACTTTCTCAGTCAATTCTTTATGTATTAAAACTTTTTCTCTTTCCGCTATCTCTAATTTGGCCCTGTGGTTCTGAAAATTAATAAACTGTTAATTCACACACTTTATGGAGCTTAACCCTTAATTGGTCGCGTGGGGTGTCATGCACCCCAGAGCAGGTTTTCAGGCTCACAACTTTTTAAAATTCGAATTTAGCGCGCTGTTCTTCTAGGTAGCTTCGTAAACACGTAAGACGTACGCGATTCAGTTGCGAGAGGCGCTCTGTTGTGGAAGGTTGGGCTCGGAGAGCGTGTTTGGGGTGCACAACACCCCAGGTGACTGTTTGTATGATCTAAATTCCGAGGTAATACATGATTGTTAATTAGGTAGCAGGCCGATCGCAATCATACAAAAGGTGCCATGTATGTCCAAGAAATAAGGACAGGAAAACAAAGACTGAATGTTCGAAATGCCAAAAACATGTGTGCAATGACCATATGAATATAGTCTGTCATAATTGTGACGATTAAAACTAGGTTATGTAAAAAGATATTTTTCATATTAAAAAAGAAGTTAATTATGTTAGAATAACGTTTAAAAGTTGATTAATATGTAAGTTCAAATGTTCCAATTAATAAAAGTCTGATTTTGCTTGTTTTTCATATTTTATTTCATTTCCTAATTCTGGGGTGCTAGACACCCCACGCGACCAGTTATGTAACTTTTTAGGCGCGCCCAATTGAGGGATAAGTTGGTTTAAAAAATATGTTTGGATTTCTTACCTTCAGTTCATCTTGCAGTTTCTTTATTAAGTCATCTCTCTGTTTCAAGTCACTTATTTTGTGTCCAATATCTACTTTAAGACTATTAACTACTTTTTCACTATTCGCTAAGCTTTCGGCACTTGATTTCCTAGTCGCTTGAAGTTCTAACGTCAACTTCTCAAGGACATTATCTTTCTCTACACTAGCACTTTGCTGAACGGTAACAAGTTCCAATTTCTGAGATACCTCTTGTAAGTTCTTCTCTGTTTCTGAAAGTTTTTGTTGCAGCTGATTCTGTTTTTCAATGTCTGCTTTATTTTTATCGCTGTACTCTTGAAGTTGTTTCTCATATTGTTCAAGCTTTGATCTAAGATCGTGCCTAGTGCGTTTGGCTTCTCGTTTGTATTCGTCAAACTGTACTTGCAGTTGTTTATTCAAGTCCTCATAGTTCGATTTCTGTCCATCGTTGATGCTTGTCAATTGTTTTATGTCTTTTTCTGACTTATCAAGCATCTCTTGTAGTTGTTTTATCTTTTCTTTGGCTTGCTCTAATTCGGCTAATTGTTTCTCCTGCTCAGCAACCCGCGTTTGCAATGTTGTCGTAGTGCTAGTCAGAGATTCGATTTCCGTTTTATACTTTTCATTTAATTGAGCATTTTCAGTCTGAAGTTGTGCAATTACTTGCTGTGTTTCGTTTGTTCCCAGTTTTAAGGCTTCATTTAATTTATTTAGCTGGGTTTCCTTTTCATGTATAGCACTATCTCTGTTTGACATGTCTTGTTTCAGATGAGTTATTTCATCTTCCAATTGTTTAATCTTGGCTATGTCTGACTGGTTCTTTTCATCTTGCGTTTTTAATAAATTATCTTTTTCTGCTAATGATTTCTTAAGACCTTCATTAACATTATCATTTTCTTTTGATTTTTGAACAACTTGTTTATATTCCTCTTTAAGTTTTTGTAGTTCATTTGTAACTTCAGCGTGCTTTGATTCTAATGCCGACTTTTCTTGCGTTAGGACAGTCATATCTACTTTCAAGGTTTCCAGTTGACCTAATTGTTCTTTCAATACTGATTCTTCTGCAGATGAATTTGCAATCAGGTTTTCATACTTCTGTTTCAGCGTATTTGTTTCCAATACAGCGGCGTTTAATTTTTTTTCCAATTCTTTCTTGTTCTCTGCAGATTTGTTAAGTTCTTCATTGACTTGCGCAATTTGACGATCTTTCTCATTAACGATTTCTGTATTAGATTTTAAGTCAACTTCGATCATTTCTAGTTTTAATGTCAGATCTTTAATGGTGTTTTGTTTTTCTTGTACTAACCCATTTAATTTAGTTTCTTCTGCTTTAAGGAGATTAATTTCTTCATTTAAGGCAGCCACTTGAGTTTGAACTTGAGCCATTTCTTTTTCATATTGAGCTTTTTGTGTGTTCAATTGTGTTGTTGTGTCGTTTAATATTTTCTGTAACGCTTCTTCTTGTTTTCTAGATTCTTCTAATTTGTTATTTAGATCGTTTTGCGCTTCAGTTAGCTGGTCGACTTTCTCCATGAGTTTGACTTCAGACGTAGCTCCTTCGGCTTTGAGCATAGATATTTCTTCTTTGTATCTATCAATGTCTATTTCAAGCTTTTTACGGATTGATTCAAATTCGGTAATTACTTCTTGTTCTTTAACTTTGAGTACTTCGATTTCTTTCTTTAGATTCGAGTTTTCATCGAGCATTTTGTCATTACCTGTTTCAGATTCTCTTAACCTATGCTGTAATTCTGCTATTTGTGATTCGAACTCTCCGAGTTTACCCTCACTAGCAGCAAGTTTTTCAATATTCTCGTCTACTGACCGTACTAGTTGAGTACGCTCTGTAGCAAAGTCTTCTTGTAGCTTAAAAAGATTTTGTTTCATTTCTTGTTCTATTCTTCCGTGATTGTTCGTGACTTCCCTGTGTTTATCTCTCAAATCTTGTAGTTCTTTCTCTGTCTCCTTCAAATGTTGAGACAATTGATTAAACTGCTCATTCGAGTTGCTTGCTTGGCCTGTAAGATTCATGTACTCGGATTCTATCTTATCTTTAGCTTTCTGTAACTCATTACATTTCTCGTTAGCGCTGTCAAACTGCCTTTTTAGCTCACCAATCTCCAACTCCATTGCGGCGATTTTCGCCTTCAAGTCGTTATTGGCTTGAGTTAATTCTACTACTGATTGTTTTAATCTCTCATTTTCTTCCTTCAATGCTTTTAATTCATCAGCATTTATGATGAATTGAGAGTTCAGTGCATCAAAATCTACTTTACTCTGATCGAGAGCAAGTTTGTGGCTTTCAATTTCTTTCAAAAGTTGTTCAATTTTAGAATTACGATCCTCAATTTCTTTCTTATGTTCTTCTGCGATTTTACTATGTTTGATGTTGAAGCTAGCGGTGGCTTCTTCAAATTCATCTTTGAGTTTAATAATTTCTTTATCTCTTTCGTGTATGGTCTCTTTAAACTCTGTAATGAGTTTTTCAGTTGAACTGTTTGAGGACGTGGATTCGTTTAGCAGCCTTTCATAGTCTTTCGTTTTGGCAGTTAGGCTTTGTTGTAGCTGCATAATTTCCGTTTTGTTCTTCTCATTCGTTTGTGTAATTTCATTCAACAAGCTTTCATACTCATTGACTTTGCTAGAATGTTCGTCTTTCACTCGTGCAATTTCTTCCTGTAATGTCTTGCACAAAGTTTCTTGTTTCTTCTTGGTGTCTTCTAGTTGTTCTATGTCTAATACTCTAGCGCTAAGTTCCATTTTCAGTTTCGTTATTTCTTTGTTTAGGTTGACTTCGTGTTCTTTGCTCGAACCCATTACTGAAAGGTAAAATACAATGAATAGAAAATTTAAAATTAAAATTTATTTAATCCTGAAAAATGGGTTTGACATCAAAAATTTAATACTTACGCCCGTTATTAATAACCTATCTTGATCCGTTTTTACCAAATCGAGATTGAAAAAACAAAACACAATTGTCACTTGTGTACCAAAAACATGTCAAGAACACAATTGTGTTTTGTTTTTTCAATCTCGATTTGGTAAAAAACGGATCAGGATAGGTTATTAATAACGGGCGTTAGTCAATCATATTAATATTTTTAAGAATGGCTTAGTCTTGAATAGTAAGTTTGAGCAAAGTTTATGTTTTGAAAAAGGACTGGCTCGGGACAAATCTAAATTTAAATTAATTTTTAACGCATTTTTCTTTCTACTTACGTTTATTCAATTCCAAAGTTTTATCATCAACAGTAGCTTGCAGCTGCGTCAGTTTACTGTTGAGATCTGATATAGTCTGACTGTTTTCTTTATTAAGTCTTTCAGCGTTTTGTTTCTCAGAGTCTAGTTTAGATTCAGCTAGTTGTAATTTAGCAGTTAACACAGACATTTGTGTTTCGAATTCAGTTTGAGCAATAGCTATTTTAGTTTTAGCTTCATTAAGTGCCTTTTCTGACTCCGCTTTGACTTTAGCAAGTTCGTCAGACATACTTTTTCCGAGCGAATCTTTTTCGTTTTCTTTCTCTTTCAGTAACGCGTACGCTTCATCTAGAAGTTTTTGTAGTTCTGATGATAATGCTGGAAATAACAGATGGTTATGAATAAGACTGGGTACAGGTACTTAAATATTTATACAATTAAAGTTATCAGCGATATCGAGTGTGCACGAAACTTTTGGCTTGTTGCTTGCTTAAAATTACTAATATAATATTTTTATTACTTTCAAAAGTGGAAGTGGTAAGTGGAAAAAACCTGACAGATATGAATGTATGTAGGTATTACTTTTTGAGTACCTTGTTCTGTCAAATCCAAAGTAATTTTATCGCCCTAGTGAAATGAAAGTGATAAAAATTTAAAATTTAGAATTTGTTTATTGCAAGTCACAAGTTGGGTAAGGTTTTACAAAGTCATATGTACATGTGACGCCCTGCGTTTTTTGACCAGTTGGTGTGACTTGTGACGTCATGTCTCCGATTAATTTTAGAGAGCCTGCGGATGCGATACCCCTAAAATATAATACTTACTGTGAGCAGCAGTAAGCTCCTCTTTATGTTGTTCCTGTAACGCAGCGAGCTCGGCACTGCGTTGGTCTTCGAGCGCCTTCAACGTGGCGACGGTCGCGTCTGCCCGCGCTGCTTGTAACGCCGTCTCTGCTTCCAGTTCGCGGATACGCTGCTCCATTGTAGCTTTTTCTTGCTAAATTGGTAATTATATTTAACATTAAATTATTTGATCTATGTAAGTCTTTCGTTGTCTCCTTCTATTTCGATCAATTAAGAGGGAAAAGAAGTTGTGCAGTATCAGGTGCTCAAACTGACGGCAGAAAATAGATCAGAGTGGCGAAGACTCCACCGAGAAAAGCTACGCTCTTAAAAATGACGATGATTTAATGTATTTACCTATTTCCGAATTAAGCATATTTTATAGGTACTTGAATTACATTAAATACTTTTGGGTCTAATGCTTCAAGATAAACTAATTGGTATCAAGTTTGTTGATTGTGATTTTGTTTTAAGTGTTAATTTTAATTAAGAAATACTCACCTCCATAGCTTCTTTATATTTCTGTAACATAAAAATAAATATCATTAAATGTGGAACTTATAAATACTGAAGGTATCTTACGATAAATTTCCTCGTATTTACTTAGCAGTTATATTATAAGTACCTTCCTACCTCTATAAAAACATTTTCAGATACCTTAGTGTTATATCTAAATAAGCTTAACTATTATTAAACAGGTTACTTATGTTCACTTACATAATAATCTTCTTTATTAATATTCTCCTCCTCACTCCTGAACATAAGATCTTCAACTTTCTGTCGTTCATCTTCCAGCAGCTTATTTAACTTCTCCAGTTCAGATTTTAACTTGTCATTTTCTGTTGTGGCCTGTGGATAAAGAATTCGAGTTAAATACTATAATTAGATCACTATGAACAAGTAACTTTCGTATTACAGTATGTAATTTTTAGGGTTCCGTACCCAAAGTGTGAAAACGAGACCCTATTACGATGGCTCGGTTGTTTAGTTTGTGACAAGTTTTCGTGAGGTTCTTTAATGGCTACGCCAGGAAATGGCCTCTTCTTTAATATAGAGATGTGTAGGTATATCTTTGCCTAGAATAGAACAATTAAACAAGCATACCTGTGTATTTTCCTTCTTAAGCTGCGCAAGCGCGTTTTCAGCGCGGTCAGCCTGCAGAGATACTTTGGCGACTTCCGCACGTTCTAGCTCTCTTTCTCGCATCAGACGTTCCAGATGGTGCTGTTTCTCTCGGAGTAGTTCCTATAGTGGAGAATTTTTTTTAGTAATATTTAATGGTATCTTTAACAAAGAAAATACGATTACATTAATCTAGTTCATCATTTACATAGATTACAAATCTTATAAGCATGTTCCAAAATTAAGTAGGTATTAATTTACTTAAAAATAGGGTGTTGTATCTAAATTAACTTAAATATAAAGTCTTGAAAGTCCCCTTCGATGGATTATCTCTTCTTCTTCTTCTTCTTATGTAGGTATATCTTCAGTTTCAGCTGGACCTGGTATTATTCCTCCGCGTTAAATTTCATTTTTCTGAATAGCACTCTTAAGGCAAAAGAGTGTGCAATGTGCATGCTTGTCACTTCTTTACGCTAAAACGACAGCACCAATTTTAATACATTTTGGTATGGAGACTGCTACGTTTTAGCAATCGATACAATCTATATAGGTAACACAAGAATCGTTAAAATATGAAAATAATTCCGTCCACAGAATTTACCTACATCATTATATAAACAACATTGTAAATTGCTAATATCAATTATGTTATTTTATTATACAAGCAAAGCAAATTGGTTAGGTATCTCATTTATCTTTATAGCATACCTAACATTGTGATTACCTAATTGTGCTAGATCTAGCTAAGCGGACGATTAGTGTGTTAGCATAGCATACAATTTATTTTAATTTGCTTTAACAATCTATCATTTAATTCATTTATCAGTTAGAGTTTGATCATATATACCTACGTAATTATGGCTATAGAAGTTGTTATTGCTTGTTTTTTATGGTAAATAGTGATCTGATAACCATTTTTACTACCTAATAGGTTAGTATTTATCCGCCGCCGCCGCCGCACCAGGCCGACCGGGCGACATCGTTACCTCCACTAAAGAGGTACCTAATCGCGAAGTTCCTTGGCGAAAGACTGAAGTCCAAAATGCTATGAACGAAGTAAGCCGAAGTGTGTCTCTACATTATTCTATTCTTTTAGACGAACTATTAGAACCGACGACTCGACCCGTCGACTTCGCGAGTTGAGTAGTGGAGGAAGAGAAATACCTTCTTCCATATTCGGTTTATACAGCGATCTACCAAGTTACATTAAAGATATTCTGAGGAGAGGTATGTACGAGTAGAAGAAATAGAAAGACGATCGAAGCCTGGTTGACCTTTGATCTTGATGTCAAAGATGAGAAAGACTACTCATTATTAGGTTATTGGCATTCCTATGCCATAATATCTACTCATTCAAACAAAAGGTATAAAATCGAATACCTATATATATATATATATAATAATAATAATAAATCTTTATTTATACTCCAAAAGTTTTACATAGAGTTATTTAATTGGAATCTCCTTGTAAGCTTTAACTGCTTGTGTCAGGAGAAACCAGCCCCTTATTAAGTTTGAATACATGAGTATATTAGATTAGAATTAAATACTAATTATAAAACAATAAAATTTTAACAACAAAAAACAACATTAGTGTGTAGTTACATAAACCTAACTTTGGACTATGTAACAAAATTAAAACTCTAAAAAGAACTGAAGCATTAGGACGGCTAAAGTTGAAAACTGCTAACCAAATTAAAAACAGGTAGTTTAAGAACAGGTAGGCACTAAGGTACTAAAGACAGACTTTACTGGTGGTAACCTAAGATATTTTCGATCTCTTCATAGTTTAGAGTAGTTAGCCAAGATTTTACATTATTTTTACATTCTAAACTATTTTTAGGGTATATTTCTATTTTCCTATATAAACTATTATATAAATGCTCAGACTGCTTAACTAGTTGACTCCTTGCAAATGAGGTTCTAGTACGAGTTGTAGGTAAGATGTTTCTATTATTGATTCTTAAGTAATTATATTTATTGAAAGTTATGGTTTTGTGCATTCTTAGTGTAGTTAATAAAATATATAGTTGTCTGACAGTTAATAATTTGGAAGATTTATAGAGAGTCTCAGTCGGGTATTGATATGGCTTGAAAAACATAGTTTTTAAAAGAAGTCTTTGAGCTCTCTCAATTTCAATTATTTTCGATTTGGATGTACCACCCCAAATTGGTATACAATATGTGATGACTGATTGGGCTAAGGCTATATAAATTTTAATAATGAGATCCTTGTTAGTAACCTCTCGGAGGTTTTTAAAGATCCAAATCATTTTTCTTATTCTACTAGAAAGCAGGTCAATGTGTGCATACTAGGGATGTAACGAATGTCGGTTTTTAAGCATTCGCGAATGCGAATGCGAATGCGAATATCTGTTGTTGACATTCGCGAATGCGAATGCGAATGCGAATATACAGATATGTAGGTATGTGTAGGCAAGACAAAGACAGATCAATGCATTACTTTAAGTACTTAATAACCTCCTAAATGACATTGGGACTTGGGACCTTTCTTGACCCATTTTGAAAACATGAATGAAAATTATAGAAGTTTTTGGATAACCTTACAAGTTTTATAACTGTGCAACTTTTTGTATATGTTACAGTCAAAACTCATATCCAGTCAAAACCACTTTTAACTGCAATAACCACCAGTCCAGTAAAATTTAAGGTGGTGAAAATTACGAGGAAAATCATCACAGTAATGTCATACAATCTTTTTTTACGTGATTTGTGCTTATACAATCGACTTCACACAAAAGGGTCCATCTGATCGATTTGATATAAAAAATAGCTAAATCACAATTTGGATTATGTATGTAAGGAACATAGATATGTCTTGGCTTAATACATCAGCTACCAAATACCCTGTATATTATAATTTTTACCTGGAAATTATTTAATAACGTGAATTTCCTCTTAATTTTCACCACCATAACTTTTTATGGATAACTGCTGGTTATCGCAGTCAAAAGTGGTTTTGACCAACTTGACCACAAATATAATACAATTTTTAGCAAAATGTAATAGGTGCTCAATAATATTAGTAAATAATTAATTTAATACAAAAAGTGACTAAGGTCATCATATAGGCGTGGAACGCGGCAAAGGGGACGAGAGAACGACACATTTTTTTATGATATCTACCTCATTATTGAGATTATTATCATGATTTTATACAAAAAAATAGTTAAGAGGGTAAAAGTAATCATACTTTTATGATTCATATTCCGATACCCTAATTTATGCTCATTAAACCAGTACATGTAGATTGTAGATGTCTCGGCCTTTAAAATAAGGTATGATTCAACAGTAATTTTTCCACAATAAGTCTGGGAGACTGTGTCTGTCTTTGTCTTTTACCTAATATTGTTTTGACACTCTTTATTTTTTCAATTTCATATTCGCAATTTATTCAAAAGATATTCGCGAATGCGAATGCGAATGCGAATATCAAAAATCATGCGAATATTCGCGAATGCGAATGCGAATGCGAATATTCGTTACATCCCTAGTGCATACCAGTTAAGGTGCTGATCTATCATGACTCCAAGATATTTAATTGCATTGGTTTTAGTTAAAATAGGACAGTTACAAGTAGAGTTAAAGTTGTTGCAAGAGTGAATTTTTAAGTTATATTGTGGTGGTGGTTATATTTATAAGTGCGTAGGTTTAGCTGCGTGCGTCTAATAATTCTACGTTATAAAATCGACTAATCTAGTCTAGTGGTCCCTGCTTATACCGATGGGAAAGAAGCTGGACAGATAAATGTATGTAAAATCTACGAGGTACCTATGACTACCAAAACACATATTCTGCTTAGAAGTCTACTTTGACCATAGAGTAGTAAGAATAAGAAAGCATTTTACATTAGTCTATTTTCTTATTTATCTGGAGTCTGAGTTAACTACGTTTTTTTGTTGTTATCTTATCAAATCTTAACTTTGACCAAATGCGAAAGGTTGGACAATTTTGAGCTACGCTGCTGAGCCTAGCTTGGAGAGGTTAATCCAAACCCAGTTCATACGTTGGTAAAAGACTGTTAGAGACCGACGACCGTTAAATATTTTTGGTTCGATCTATTCTTCATATTATCAAAATACGATTTTAATGGGGATGATGACTAAATTCGAAAATTCAAAAAATAATTATTCCGTCTTTTAGGCTATTAAAAAATATTTGTAACACGTTTTTTACCTGATCAAATACATAAATAAATACAAAGATACAGAGCATTAAAGTTACGCAGTGGGGGGTATGGACGTCACTCCTAGTTAAAAATCGTACTAAGGCGTGACGTCATGAGCAACTTTAACCCAGTGTATCTGTGTAATTTTTAGTTTATGAGAAAAAATACGTGTTTTTAATCATCATGCCCATTTGCGAATATACCTAGGTATCTACTGTATCCTTTCATGGCCTTACCCAACTAAATACCTCCCTACTTAAACTGCCCTTTTAGCAGGCTTATAATTGCAGTTCCAGAAAGCAGAGACATGCAAGCTTTATTTTACAGCCTTACTTATCCCACAACCTTATAGATGCCGGCTTGCTCATGCTTATTTACAATGGGTGTGCATCTACCTACCTACCATCGACATAAGTATCGACTAAGACGCTACTTTCCTAAACAAAGTCTTTTCTTTGTAGTAGACTTTTTGAAGTAGGTACCTACTTAACAGACTTTATTTGTAAACAAGCAGACCTCTTAGCTAAGATGCTTCATCAGGAAATCAATAAAAACAAGACGAAAATGACGGAAATAAGTCACCGCGCAAATTACTCCGTTAAATAAGATAGGGACATAAGTAGGTACCTACAATACCTACATAAGTAATTGTATTTATGTGTTTTCTTCTGTTTTCTTTATTGACATTCTGATGAAGCATTTCATTTGCATTAAGATGCATAAGCTCAATAAAACAACACACTATTATTATATTAACATTTTATTTCAAAGGTTCTATTTCACTCAAACGGGAAGGAACGAAAGGGACAGGAATATGCAGGTTTCGGGTACAATTTATTAAAAATAATAATACGCAACACTTAACGATACTTTATTAAAACTGAGACTATCCTTTAGATTAGTCATCAAAGAAGTCATTTTAATTAATTAACAAGTAAATTAGCCACTAGTTATTAATCTAAACTTATAATTAGGTATTAAATTATTAGTTATAGTCAGGGTTTGAAACTAAAGTACATATCAATTTATAATCTGCCGTTTATCGAAAGAAAAGTGTCTAAAAAGTTATATTTCTAAAAAAAACATTACCCTTTTTTTTGGCTTCGCCGTAGTCGGGTAAAAAAGGAAATAATTGAAATATCTATTTCAAATATAACAACATGATTTCTTGATATTTTTTGGAATTATTTGTTATAATTTATGATATAGCACACGTTTCAAACCCTGATTACAGTTTACGTAATATTAAAAAGTGGAAAACCTAACTAAGCAAGGAATGCTCGTGTCAAAAGTGAGTAGGTAAGGTACTTAAAATTACTGAATATCATTGATTACTTACAGGCACTGGATTTCAAGTTTTTTATTAAATAATACGTAAAATAAATATTAATAAATAATAAAATTATAAGTTATAAAGAATAAAAATTTGATTGAATCATCTTTTACACAATAAAACTCCAAATAAATAAAAGGGATTCAAAAAATTAAAGGATTTCAAAAAACTATTCGAATCTATTGTAACAACAAAAATGACTCATAAAGACTTTATTATTGATGATGTAATTCATCGTATAAATATTTATGAGTTGAATTATTTTAGTGGAATTTGTCACAACAGACTCGATCAGTTCACCTTGAACATCCTTTTATGAATGAAACAATATCACAGTTGTTGCCGCTGATACGAGCTAAAGAATTACCCGCCTTTAGGCCTAGAACACACGGGGAAACGCAACTGCTGCAGTTACTTTTGAGTTGCATCTAAGTTTCTGCTATAGACTCCTTTAGAAAAACCACACACGACGCAACTAGTTTGAAACGTTTCAGTTGCAGTTGCGTTTCTCCGTGTGTTCTGGGTCTTAGGGTAATCGGTTTTCAATCTTGTCTTAGTAATCTTAGAAAGGAGTTATAAAAACAGTTAACATTTTTATTAGACAGACAGTTGGAGAAAAGTTTTTAAGTTACGTAACTTCGTTAATCAGCTGTTTTACAATCTACGGATAAAAATCTGACAGATATTTTACACCTGTCTCTTTCTAAAACGTAATGTGTTATGAAATAGACACAGGTTTATCTGTCAGTTTTAACTATAGACGTTGAAACGGGCACTTAATATCCTGATGTCATCTTTCGTTTTTTGATAAAAAAGGGACAGATAGGTTAATGGTACGTTAGTCTTAAAATGCTTTTCTGCAACTATTTGTGTGAAAGTTTTGGAGGGTAAACGTTAAAGTAGGTTTCCTTAAAGCTGCCTTTATTAAAGATAATAAACAACTAGCTGTCCCGGCGAACTTTGTTCCGCCTTAGAGAGTTTTCCCGGCAACTTTTCGATTTTTTCTCACCGTAAAAACCATCCTTGGACTTCAATGAACATTTAAAAAAAGGATAAAATTGGTTCAGGTGTTGTTGAGTTATGCGCTTACCAACACAATTTGCGATTCATTTTTATATTATAGATAAAATGTTCGATGATAATACCCATGTTAAAAACCTGAATATTAGTTATCTATTCGCAAAACATTATATCCTTAAATATGTGCAATTTCAATCATTTATCTTCAAAATATCTTTATTAAAGACAGCCTCCTAAGGCACCAAGTTGCATTACCTATTACAACATTACATTGTGGAACATGCTTATAAAATATTCGTAGTTTTGTACTTCATGTGCGATAATTGACTTTAATTTCTAAGTTACATTACTATTGTCTTTGCAACACGACAAAGTATTAACAACTTCTTAAAATATTTCGTTAATAGTTAGGTAGTTACAATTTCAGAAAAAAAAAAAATATATATATACATTCGTTGTTTAGTATCAAATCGTTCTTAGAATTATCTGTTTGGGAAACAGTCAGTAATATGGAAGCCCCTTACACCGACGCGGTAAGTCACGACGGAGTCACCTACGTGTGCTAAACCACAAAACTTGCGTTAAAAACGCTTTAGCGTAGCGCACTGTGACTCTACATCAAACTTTATGTTGGCAATTTTTTTTATCAGTGTATTGATATTTTCAAAACTTGATAACAACACTGACAAGTTAACAGAGACAGTTGTATGATTAGTGCCCGTTTCACATCGTTTGGCCAGCGTGGTGGATTACGGCCTAATCACTCTCTGTATGAGAGTAGGCTCGTGCCCCTCGGTGGGGACATATATGGGCTGATAACGATAACGATAGATGGTGAAACATGGTCTTAGTCTTTAAAACCGCGATATCTTAAACAAAATAGAAAATGTATCGTAAATATCTAAAAAATCTATATAAATTCTAATCAACACTCTGTACAAACTAGCCAACATCTAGCTTTAATACAATCACGGTGTCAAGTTTTGTGGCATACCACACGCAAGTGTAAGCAACCTACCGCGCGGCGATGGTGGGGTACTGTACCTGGAGCGCGTTCTTGGCGGAGACGGGCGTGGAGGAGGCGCGGGGGGCTCCCAATCGCTGCGCCGCGTTAGTGACAGAGACCACACATGGGGAAAACAACACGCGTTAACTAGCTGCTTTTACTACTAAGTGTGCTTGTATCTTGTTGCGATGGGATAAGGTGGAATTTTGTTTGAGGAGGACGGATTTGAACTGTAATTTTAGGAATTTCTGATATGTATTTATTGTGCTACAGGACTATGTAATTGCTACCAAGAGCCAAGTTCAATGCCTGTATCGTTTCATAAGAAGTCGCGGATTTGTTAATTAGATACCTACATTTATAAAGGTAAATTGGGGATTCTTATTCCATCGCAGCATTTGGGAGTAATCAGATCAAATCATTTGTCCCAACATTATCCAATGCTGGGGCAAACAATTTGGCACACTGAGTAGTGGTATAATCCGAACGCAATTAGAAGGGATTGAAACCTCTTTTACATGTAATTGTTTAAGTGTGTCTCGATTTAAAAACAAAAGATATATTGGACATAACCACAGATAACTTAATAGTTGACATAACGTAGGGCCCTGTGCCGAAGGTTTCTTACCGTTTTCTACCTCTCGGCTATACAGGTAGTGAACCGGCAGTAGTTTTAGATTTAAAAAGTGTAATGAATTTTGCCTATTTTTGAATAAAACACTTTTCATATTA
The DNA here is from genome assembly GCA_947563765.1 of Anarsia innoxiella. Classification (NCBI taxonomy): domain Eukaryota; kingdom Metazoa; phylum Arthropoda; class Insecta; order Lepidoptera; family Gelechiidae; genus Anarsia; species Anarsia innoxiella. The sequence goes on along the minus strand of OX387396.1, from coordinate 3,564,816 downwards.
ATTTACGATAATCTATTTTAATAAACATTTTCTTGGCAAGGTTATTATATCCCATTCTAAATGCACTCGGGTCATATACAGTCTATTCCCAAATTGACAATTGGGAGTACACTGCAAAATATTCGATAGATTTCGTATCACTTGATACATTATCTATCGAATATAGCAAATCAAAACAAGCTCAATAAAAACTCAAAATCTTTGGCATGATGCGTAATAAAAAAAAAACTACGGCTAAAAGAAAAAGTTCCAAGTTCCTGCTCACATTTTATAATATCATTAGCCAGAATCATTTGAGCAGAATTCATCACAAATATATAAAGTCTTATTTATTCAAAATTACTTTCTTATTTCCTCGAGTCTCGAGGACTTTGATGTTTGAATCTATATGGAGCTTTCCATTCCACACGAAATCTTGCTACATGCGATAAATAAATATTATATTTTGTTAGTGAGCAAACAATACAAATGACGGGTTAGTTACTCATAAATAATGCCTTTATACAGGCCTAATAGGAACTTCTTATAAATAATATCACAGTTGAAAATCATAAGGGAATTTGCGATATGACCAATGCAGTCTTTCTGAACTAATCGAGATAAATAAATACGTAAATATATAAAAACAAGCTTCCTATTAAGCGGCCCCTAAGAGCCATAAACTATTGATATAACGAGACTCATGACTCCCTTTTAATCAAAGTATAGAAAAGAGAGAGTAATGAATCTTTACTAAATAAATCAAAGTAAATAAACACAAGGACCAAACCAGCGTGCGAGCTACAACCACATACTGATGCTCATGCAAACGAAAAGCGCTCTACGGTCCACCACTCTCACGTACGCGTCAAAGACCGCCAGCGGTCAAAGACCGACCCACTTTAAGAGATTCGGTTTAAATATCCCGGGTAATAGAAAAGAGCTACAAGGACGGAAATTTCAAAATTTGAGCTCTACTTAAAAGGTTCACGTCCCGCCGTCATGAAATTCATATGTAAACGACATAGGGGTAGGTGAACTGAAAGGGCGACACGCAAGAGTGGTGGTAGGTCTTCCCGAAGCCGGAGAAACGTGTGTTGTCGGGCGGCATGTCCAGCAGCAGTGTGTGCGGCCCGCGGCTGCTGGTCCGCACCGCGCCCGCCCGCCCCGCCCACCGCACGCACTCCCCCCCACCACCGCCCGGTACTGAGCGGCTCGACGCGCTCGACCCGCTAGACACGCTGCGCCGCGACCGCTCCGACCGCGACCGCCCCGTCTCTACGCTCAACAAACTTTCCGAGCACCGCCACGATTTAGGCAGCGTCTCGCTCGCCCATCGTCTCGGATGGACCGCTTGCAATTCGCGGGATTCGCGTTTCGGTTTCGAGTCGAACACTATGTCGTAGAAGACGCGCGGCGGCGGCAGAGCGATGATGGCGCAGCGGTCGTAGTCGACGTGTTTGACGAGCAGCGTCTTGTCGCGCAGGCCGGGCGGGCCGGGGAAGGTGGCGCGGGAGCCGGAGTGCGGCAGGCGGGGCTCGGCGGAGCGCGCGCGCGGCTAGCCTACCTGCGCGCCTAAAGCCCCGAGCCTCGGCCCCACGCGCGACGACGCGATCGACGTGCCCAGGGACGTGAGCGACTCGCGCGAGTTGGACCGTCGGAGCGGCGTAGCCCGCCCGTTGCTGTGAATGACGCACGCGCCCGGTTTGCGGTTCGACGGTGATCGTGACACTTTGGAGATTGGAGCGAAGAGTCCGAAGCGAGGTGGGCATTCGAAGTACCTGGAATGAGTCGGCGAATATTAAGTCAAAAGATAACGAGCATTAGGAAATATCAAGAGTTTACTTGATGTTCTGGTTTATCCGTCGATCGAGTTTATACCTCTTCCCGTCGACGGATCCATCGTTCTTCCCTAACGGGTCGTCTAATTCGACGCCGCCCCACACTCCGGGCGCGAAGTCGGTGACGCCCACATATCGTAAAGTGCCGGCTTTACTTCCGCGACTGCTCGATACGATCACGCGGTCCCCGAGACGAACTTCGCCATTGTTTGTCGTTGAGATTGATGCATCTGGAGATTGGACAAGCATGAAATTATAGATTGTGTACTAGCAGTATCATTTAATAGAATATAGCGACGTCGTTGCATCATTCGTGGACAGTTACATTTTACATGATTAATGTTTCGTTCATTGAAATTAATTGCGCAACACAAGTGTAGTATCTATGTCAGAGTGTTCACATTAAACTTACTCATCTTACTGCTGACCATGCTCCGCACACTTCCATTGGGTGACAGAGTGCGTCTGGGCCGGCCGATGCCTGATGGACGTCTTTCAAAGACGCTGCCAGCATCTGACGCGGGCGATGCATCATGTGGGGATATAAGAGGTACTCGTGTCAGTCGGGTCAAACGGGAAAATACTCCGCGCTTCTCTGAGCATTGGAAGTAGCGATGGCCTGCTACAGATCCGTCGTTTTTACCTGGGAAAAAGTAAAGGAGGGAATGAGATTCAAGATTTGCCAAGAAATGTTAAATTTTATTCAGAATAATGTAGATATCCTCACCAATAGGCTCATCAAGCACGATGCCAGCCCAGTCACCGGGCGCGAACTGTGTCTCTCCAATGTAAGCGATCTGACCAGGTTTGGTACCTCCAACCCACACTCGCTCGCCAATAATGAAGCTATCTGTGTCTTCCGTCAACACCACGCTGTGGTCTGCAACGCACGCAATAGTCGTTAACCTCAAACACTTGGATAAAATCATCAACCTACCTCAATAATAGAAGCGATCATAAATAGAAATCTTTCATATAGCTCTAAAGGATTTATTGCAATTGAATATGCATGTCCTTCATCGCATGCTATTCTGGCTACTTTTATGATGCGCACGTCTCGATTACCGTTGCATGCAAGTGCAATGGCCAGTGGGAGCAATTTGCATTCCCCTTTGCATATCGCTGCATCTGTAAACTTTCGCTCCATTCATATTGCGGTGACAAACTGCATTTGACTGTGAGATATTGCTTTCTTTCCAATTGTGCTGGTTTAACCTTTTGCCCGCCACGATTGCGAGCTAAGGTCAAGTGAAACAACAGCGTTGAGTTCGTGGTATTTTTTTGTTGGAGTGAGATAGCGAAATCAATTTTCTATCTACCTATCTTACAGTGGGGGTCAAAAGGTTACCATGCTTTGTTTCATTCATCTCATAAGCAAACAAAACAAACAATCAACTAATGAATAGACATGACAGCATATTCACATGTTTGGTGATTGGGTGCGATTGTGCTATTGATACAATCTAAACTATAATGAAACATAGAAATGGAAGTATTACAGAATCACGATACACGAACATTATCAGCTATTTATAAATTATAACTGTTAAGCTACAGAGATATGACTTCGATTTAGGTTTTAGAAGTTGGTGTATCGTGCGTCTGATTCTATAAAGAGTCCACAAGACTAGCAGTGAGCCGTATAGGTAATTACATCCTGATAGGAAGAAATTGATAATCACAGTCGTATAGTGAATCAACTTGCAGGATTCAGTATCTTTAATTTTACGGCCAACTGTTAATCTGTAGGTCCTTTATGAAGTGCAACCTCACCTGAGGACCGCCTAAGGCCGGCCTCGCTGAGGCGGCGCGGGTGATTCTCCCACAACGCGTCCATGGAGGTCCCGCTATACGTGCTGCTGCTAGCTGTACCACAACAAGCGACACAAACACACATTACTACCCGACCAGTGTATCTGCTGTCTGTACCTTTGATTTTAAAGCTACAAGCTGTTTATTCTATGCTCCCAGATGCAGATAAATTATCGATTTAGTTCAACTAAGCTGTCATTAGTCGTATCTGTCTATTGTCCTTTTGGACAAGTGCGAAGGAAGAAAGTGAACTTGACTTATACATATAAAAACAAGTTTATAATAATTTAGAAGCTTTAAGCATACTTGGATGACCTGATGGCCGAAGTAGCTGTATCATATTTGCTACGCTAATTTATATTCCCTACGCTACATTTCGTATGGAGAATATCATATCACAATAATAAATCAAAATGTTTAATTTGAAAACCAATTAGCTGTGACAATGGAAAACATCAGATGAATATATATATATATATATATATATATATTTATCTATATTATTTGCCTGTTAGGTAAATTGGAACTTTGGGAATTATGACTTTATCCTTGTATTCTGGGTAAAAGCTCCCCCCACTTGACACAGGTCACAGATCAGCAGATATCATGGTCTTTAGCACAAAAGCATGCAGTGGAACCCAGTTCTCACGATGTTTCGCAAAAAAATGTCAAACATCAAACAATAAAACATGCGAAACGTGCATGACGACGTATTTCTATTCACGACATTACACCTGTAACTTGAAAATTGGTGGCATTGTTATAAAACAATTGGGAATTTAGAATTTTTGTTGTTAATAATTCTTGCATGCAAGAGTTAAAGTTCTACCAGTCAACAGCGGTTATAAACTTGCATTGTCACCATTTAAACGTTAAAAGTAATATCGATAAAAAAGTCTTGAAAACAAGATGTTGTCCCGCTTGATTATTGGAACAATGACTTTAGTTTACGAAGCAGTCGGAACTATAATTTAGTCTTGAATACAATAGTGATAATTAGGGCTGTATTGAGTTTAATATCTATCATAAGTTCGTAGGCGTTCGCCGCCGGCAAGCTGCGCTCGCGCAAGCAGTAGACCGGAATCAAAGCATTATACGCGCACCGAAGGCCTTCAGTTTAATCGACATTAGAAATGCTCTAGTTTTATTAATTTTATGAGCATTTAATACCATACTAAATTACAGATTTCGAATATTATGATTAGCGTAATTGTAATAACAGATTATTTTATTCCAGCATGCAATTTAGATTTCGCATAATATTCGAATTGAAAATTAATAATGCGATGTTATTACAAGCCATTATCGAAAACGTTGATAATTTATATCGCGATACGACCTATCAATCAATTGTTAAATAATCTTCAAGAACCTGCTCTTTCGATTACAACGTGATAACTTGGGAATTTCTAGTTCGTGACCACTACCAGATATGGATGAGCGCTGAATGTTTTAGCGTGTTTCCCTTCACCGTGTTGAAGCTAGTGGAACTTACTGGATGCCTTGCGATGCGTCCGCGGTTTCTCCGGCAAACTGCTCGACACCTCGTCCTCCTCGGCTTCGATCAGATCTGCCACGGACGGAAGCGTGATGATGGATGACAATATGTACAAAACAAACGTGATGAACTCTTATCTTGTGCTCACAGAAAGCATGATTTCACAACATGCTTGCAAGATCCGCATGCGGGGAAAAAATATCGATTCAAAATTATAACTAAACACTTACCTGACAAATGTTTTCTTGAATCGTCGCTCAACTTCCTCGGCGTATCCGAGCTCGCGTCTATGACAACAAAAACAGAGACACGTAAAGCAAAACAAAAAATGACATGCGAACAAAAAATAACAGAGATGATAGTAGTGTTGAATAGATAAATAATGTAATACTTTTGAACGAACATAGAAATAGTTCTGCTGCAACTAACATTGATAACGAGGCAAATTTGTAAAATAAGTTTGATTTATTAATGGTTTGGTAGGCCTACTGCATAGTAGGGCAGAGTTCGATCAAATCATGGCTAATGTACGCCACCCACCGGCGACACAGCTGTTACACCGTGGGCCACAGTCACTGTGGGTGATCAACGTGATAATGTTTTAACTTCAACCGTATTTACTGTGAGAATTGACTGTTTCATTCGTTCAGCTTCATTAGAGCTCGATTATCTTGATGGAGCAATCAGAATTAAACAACTTGTTCGACAGCCGTTTGAAACGCTTCGCTTTGAAACTATTGACAATGAATTTGAACTTTTAGTGTTATTAGGTGTGACAAATGCATTTATAAATAACCCATGTTTAGGCATAATAAAACAAAGTGATTCAAATCGTAAATGCTGTAGAGTAATTACTTATGGAACAACAACATCTTAACACAAAAGATGATGCCATACTTTTCGAATTATAACGTCACTTAATTGTTATGGAAATTAAATAATTGTCCACAGAGTTTTCATTCCAGATTTTGAATGCAGGGTTTAATTCGTGTAAGAAATTGATGATGACCGTGACCAATGGTGATGAAGGAGGATGGTAGATGAGACTCACAGGCACAGTGGAGCCGGCCGGTTGGTCGCGAAGCGTGTCCGGCACTGATCGCCAGATTAATCATACACGACAACTGCGCAACGGGCGGCCTTGCGCTGGCGCGTGGGCTTCATCATAACTTAGCAGATAGACAACAGGCTCATCGCGGACTTACTCCCACACTACACTGGGAAGAAAGCCTAAACGGAAGCGAATCTGAGAGAAGTGGGTACACATAACTCTTCCTGGATATATCTTGGGAAAAATCCAGAAGATCCGATAAGGGAGAGGAGACAAGAGTCGAGCGAGATCACTCAACTTGGTCAAAATGATTTTATCATCAGACTTGATGTTCTATAAAAGACACAAACAATGAACGTCATTGAATAGTTAGTAATCTATGCACGAGTGCAATCATGCAACTTTGATTATACCTAACCGAACCCTACCATTTGATGCAGCTTTTCCGCGTCGGCGTGTTATTATTTAATTTACCGCGGGTTGTTATCCACTAGCCAATAATAACATGTGCAATGTTGATCTTCGCAATGGGGAACCAATAAATCTTGTTACGTGTCCTCTTTTAACGAAGGTAATTGGGACTTGTCGTGAGCTAAATTAAACCAGACTTAATATAGAGCGCACGGAGCACAGTGCATGCGGCCGATAATAAATTATACCGCTACATTCAACCGCGACAAGTGAAGTTTCAATTCACGACAGTAAAACAAAACCGACTCAAGTCATGACCATATTTGCAACGACGCAAATTCGCACGTAGTAAAAATAAACCAAAACAGTAGCCTCTAACTTGCAATGCGGAAATAATGATCATACGAGAATTCGCCTAAACTTTTCAACGACATAAAATTTAATTGACAACATTTGCATAACAAGACAGCATTTTTTCACGTCTGTCGGTCAAAATGATGGACCTCTATTGTCATGGTAAAGAAGACATTTGTCATAGTTTTTGAATCTACACGAGGATAACATCTTTGAGAATCAGGTAGCGGCGTGGACAAATTGCTGGCATCAATAATAATATCATTTTGTTTGTAGTTGGGATTATAAGCGACGAAGATGTTGTGTCGTATGCAAGTCGTTTGTGAGATCGCGAGTAGAGAGATGGTCTTAGTGATAGTGTTGTTGTGAGTGGCATATATAAACAGCAGGTGTCACAATGTAACAAGTCAGAGACCCACGCCGGCGTGGTGCTCTCCACTCGTCACGACGGACTGCGGGGGCGACCTACTCTACTTCCACGTTACCCTTCATAACAATATCATGAATCACGTTAAAATTTATGGTATCAAAGGATATGGTAAAACACAAAACTACCTGTTTGTGTACCTACGAGCCCCACGTTGGATGTGCAGATGATGTAATTCCATATAAACACGGCTATTATTTATCCATCTTATTAACGCATGACGAGACGAGTGCTTGACAACAAAACGCTTCAGCATCTTTAAATATGACTTCGCTTTTTGTGGTCAAGTTCAAGATGACATACTTGTGTGTGCCGTAGAATGATTAGCGCGTTGTTTCTGTGAATTGCAAAAAACGGAGCAATCACGAGTTACTTACATGTTGTTTTGAGGCACCGATTTATTTAGGAGCAGATGTATTTTCCAGAATCTTGGTAATAAATAATAATAATGACGTAATATGCATAGAGAAACCTAGAGTAATACACATAACAGAAAGAGTGAACTATGCTCCCACTAAACCAGTACCACACTTTCCCAGAGCAGTTGAGCTTTAATTCGTCAATTAAGGACAATTTCGCGCTCCGCTCTCGCATCTCTAATCAGGTGACATTTCTCGTTATGCCGGCTGTGAGCCCTGGATGGCTGCAATTCTCTATGCCAATTATACTGTTAAACTTAATACGAGCAACATTAAATGTTCCAGCTAACACGCGAGATGGAGAATGTATGCAATAATCGGCCGTGAAATTCTGATGACCCATTTTTAGTTTAGTAAATGGGTAAAACGAATCATGAAACTGATACTTAGCACCATAAAGATCAAACAACTTATTGTAAATCAACTTAGAAAGTCTGTGTAAATTTGTGAATAGCAATGATAGTAAATTACTGTTAGTGTTACAATCTTATAGCTGAAGTACCTACTTTAATAGTAAACGCTGGAGTAAATCTATGGTAAAATGTGTACCCTCTTTACGGTGCGGCACTAATAGTAAAACTTAGATTTATGGCGAGCGGAAATGTTCGGGGGCTATAAAACAAAAAGAACCTAATCGTGTCACGAGGAATTACTGAAGAGGTTGGTAATCAAGACTGACCCGAAATACATACACTTTGTTGACCGAGTTGGCGAGCTGCACTGCAATCCCACGCCGTGGTCATTGGTTACAAACAATGACACGAGAAAAGAAACCCTGACTCACCAACCTCGTATCTCGCTATCGTTTATCGCGCATTATCATAACTGAAATATTTATTGACGGCCCTACAGTTAAGGAGATTGCTTACAACGACGCATCTGCTTTTATGGAGACGAATGTTCTCGTGTAATGAGACAGTGCGTAAACAGAAAAACGCTATAATTTGTAGTCTCTGGCAAATGACAATAAAGAGGGCCGGCGCCATATAGGGCGAGTTTCTACCAAGTATGGTATTTTGCGAATTAAAAAGTAGTCGAAAGCGATGGTATTGCCAAAACCAATGAGGGAGGCAGATTGAAACGATTTTTTATTGACCATTCTGAAGTCGAGGGATTTATTGGCCATTGTCAGTACGTTATAATGCTTATAAATATTGATAATTGTGGTAATTGGACATCGCGTGTCTAAGGTCCTAGGTAATGGTGTCCTGCATGCAACCGACAAAGTATTTATTTACGTCCTTATTTCTGATGTCGACAGCAGAATGAATGTGCCTTCAGATAGCGATGTTATAGATAATGCATTTGAATATCTCGTGCGGTAATTAAACGTAAATGGAGCCCTGGGCTTGACTCGAGTGATTAACTTGGTTACTTGCGGTTCGTTTGTGGTGTTGAAGGAGTTACCCGATATTTCCTAATTAAAGATAACGGTAATTACTAACTTTCATTAAAATATTATATTTTATTTATATCGAATTTTATTGCTGAAATTGCTGATTAATTATTCAATGGCTTTAAATCTGTTTGAAATGTCATGCAAATATAAAAGAATTTGGATATCAAGTAACTGATTCAAGACTTATAAATTCATGCATATTCGAGCAATGAATCAATATTTATTCATGTTCGTGATGGGTGTTACAAAGCGATCAATTGAGTCTCGGTTCAGACGATAGCCGCATCTTGCCGACGGCTCTCCGCCGGTTCTTCGCCTTGTTTATATTGAACGGGCCCTTTCGTATGTTGAACGAAATTTATTCTGCATGCAAGACACGTCCGCTGTGTCGATAATGAACGGTAATGAGCCGCGGCAACACTGCGTTCTGAATGTTAATTCGTGACGACTAACACTTGCACTAAATGATGATAATTAAATCGAAATTAAGATAGAAATACAACGGTAGAGCCTATTTAGAAAACTATAAAGATACAAAGGCTTGTTTTTATTGACGAACATATTAATTCCTGTTGCAAAATATAAGCAAATTTTATTACGTGATAGGTTTAGATTAAGTTACACGAAAGGTAAAAAGGTAAAAGCTACCATCACAAAAGACCTTCAAACTTCGTCTAATAAAATTATTTATGAAACAAACGACAATAACAAAGTCACAACAGATATTAGACTTCGTTTTATTGGATAACTTCGTAAAGATAATACCTACGATATAGTCAGAGAAATAGGCGCGCCTAATACAGCGAATGATCAAATGGAAGACGATGAAAGTGGATCGCTAATGAAATTCCCTACGAAGCAATAACACTTAATATAGAAAGGAATTGGTAGGCAATAGCTTAGTAAATTGTAGATCTCGATTACGGAGATAAACGAACAATTCTAGATACAAACTTCAATTGCCTATTCAAATGAAATGTTTGTAATAGAGGTGCTGTTTTTATAAAAATAATTCAAATTTTACGATCAAGGAAGGTAGCAATTCGCACAAACTTAAAACTGGTTGTGTTATCGGTTACTGTTTTGCTGCAGATTGAAGAATTTTATACCTGGTTTGGCAAGTAGATATAACCGAACGCTAATGTTAGTCCATAATAAAGACGTGATCTGCCGTCAAAATGTTTTCCGAGCATATTTGTTCAACGAGTTAGCGGAGTGCTTAAAACACAAACATTGGGTAAAGTAGAATCTACTTACTTGGTAGATACTAAAGGTAGAGTATAGTAAACGTGATCACAAAACCAGAGCTAGTTATTGTCAAAGCGCAGTTTCAAAGAGTGGCATTATCAAAGGAGATGAATGTAACGATGCAAGTGGAATAGTGGTCACGAACTGCAAACTGCAACGACTTTTGTTTCTCACGCTCCTCGCGAAATATAGTGTACTGTAATCTGAGGCAGTGATAAATGCAACCAATAACAGACCCGCCGCTATTCCAGTTAAATTGGAAACTATCTTGACCATTACATCTCGAGTAGGTAGCATAGGTATTACCCATTTCCAACTACCTACATAGAATTAGATAAAGATATTTCTTGTTCTTCCACGCAAGTATTTGTACCTTATCAATAGCGTACCTAAGTTTAAGTTGAGCTTGTTCTATTTATAAAGATGACATCAGTGATGCTTGAGAAAATGAACAAATTCCTTTATGTGGAGAGCTCTCGACAAAGCCCTTTGGCGGCTAAGCGAGTTTGCGCGAGTTAGTAAACAGGTGATTCAGCGTTGCCTGCTTGCTTACCTATAATACATAGAAATGGAGCGACCAAAGCTGCCAACTGTGTACATAATGATGACACAAGAGTGATTCTCTATTTTAAAAACAATTAATACGTAAGTGGAGAATCAGAAAATATTTGATTTTCATTAGAAAATAATTGCTTGAGCAATTTGAGAATATTAGAGTACTTTGGTCATCCACAGACCATCAATGACGAAAGAAGGATTTTGTTATTCAAGTGCCACCAACAGGTTGGAGTTTCCCCACAGTCTGTCTCGTTACCTTGAACTTGTCGGTGCTCTACGAGTACTAAATGACGTAAGCGACGGTCAATAAAACAATTTACACCTGGATGTGTTTGCCTCCGCACTCAACATAAGTGGTAACATCAAAATTGAATTAGTATATTCTGATGAGCCTCATTAAATACACATATTGGAGATTAAGAACTGCGCAATTCAATCAGATGAATATTCTAGATATGTTGCGATATTGGAAAAATATTAAACAATTATGTTGCAATTTGCAGGTCGCAATTAGTATGAGGCAAAGAATGTCGCTGTCAAGATGACTCAGAACGCTGAGTTCCATTCACGATACTAAAAGTGATCGATTAGATACAAACATGGAATTGTAATAATTATTTATATGCTGCTCTGAAATACTTATGAGGATTGCTTGATTTTTTCCAAGCCTTTTATTGACGAAAGCTATGTTGCTATTAATATACTTATATGAGGGTTATAAATAGGGCCAGAGATAAATATTTATACTAGTCATATTTCTATGAAAAAGCTAAGTCTACAACATATTAGCATTAATGTTTATGACTCGAATATGGGTTTTATGAAGACATGTCATTTGGGCGAGGTTTTCATATATTTTTTATAGATTCGGTGTAAATAATCGCGAGGGCGGATTGTCGTGGCTATAAATGGGTGTTAATGCTCAACCGTGTTAAGGTGAACGTGTGTTATGTTGATGTCGACAAATGCTTAATATAACGCCTCTGCAGCACAATCAACTCCAGGTGCAGACGTGCTGCTGACTTTAGATTACTTTATTTACATATACTTTGATAAAATCTATTTATTACTATCATATTCGAAATTGAGTAATTATTTACTTACGAGTATTTTAGTTTAGATATGAAATTTTATGTCGCAGGGATGCGTTTAAATATTTATAATGTAGAATTGTAGAGTGGTTTTTATCGCAACATCAAAGATTCATAAACTAGGGAGTGAAAAGACAGTGAATTTTAAATCAAGTTCGTGCAAGACATTACGAAGCGACACGGATACAGTAACTTCGAAGTTAATAAAATTATGACTGACACCAAGTTGTTAATCCTCCGTTAACTTAATCTGCTCCATTTACACCAGGTGCTTGTAATTGCTCAATTTCCAGATAACATAGATAATGTTAACCCATGAGGTTGAGGCGTTGTAGCTATAAATCCAAGATAAAGCAATCAACTGGGTTACTATCATCGGCTGCTAGCTTTGGCCTTTAGAAAGTACCGCAAATTGCATCAAATGAAAGCTGGCTATTAACTCAGTACACGCACAAATACACCAAACGAAGATAAGAGCTGTAGCAATAAGGAAATACATGCATATACATAGGCCTACTAAAGGGCCCAGAACAAATGGGTCAGGCTAGACGGGACGGCGCCAGTTCCTATAAATATCAAGCTCCGAATGTCTTTGGCCTGTAAAGCACTGAATTATAAAACGAAGAATAAAACTACGTTTGGCAGAATTCCAGATCCTCGACTAGATAAAGTTGAAAACTTACCGAATAAAACAGTAGAGTGGATAATACAAAATGCGGTTGAAGACTTTTGCGCAGACAACCCACCGCGCACCGGCTCGATTTGAAAATACTAAAAATTCCAACTAGCATAATAATATGCTGAAGAGTAATAAAACAAAGAACAATGAGGTTATAAATAATAACATTGACTTGAAACTACTAAACTAAACATAAAAGGATCTTGTCATTTGTACGAATGTACATCATTGTGTTTTCAAGTGTTTGGTAAGTTAAGTGCGCAAAAAGTTGTTTTGCTGACTTTGTTGTCAATTATTATATTGTATGTATATTCGGCTTCTTATGTAGTGACGTCTAATGTATATTTAACATTATCTGAGACATGTCTTTATTATATTCCAAGAACCTTTCTCGTTAGAACCTCTAAGTGTTCGCGGCCATCTTAGAGGAAAGATAACAACCAGCACGTCATTACTAAAACGTGCCTTGGAATAGCTAGACGATAAATTATTTAGATATCCTTTACAACGCTGAATATATTACATTTTGAGGTCAGATTTATTCCCAGACGTAGAAAATGGTTCAATGATAATGCAAAATGCAAATGCGGTACACACAAATAACAATATCTGAACACGATCACGATTATCACGAATGACAATAAGTACAATAAGCAAGTTCTTATCAAGCGACATAGCGACATTGGCGCCGGATACACGCAAAAAGCCGACGAGTGATTGACGCGAGCTCCCACTGAGGCAATTTAAAATAATGAACGTTGAATAATGTAAACAGGTGTACCACACAAGTTGAGTATGTTACTACGATGTGCATCACGACTTACGAGAAATATTACAAATACGTAAGTGCTGTCATATCAGCCCAACTTTTCAGCACAAATTAATAATTCCAACGTTTATTTTATACAGGCTTCTTTTGCGTAATACTACGCAGTCAAAATAAGGACTGTTGATAAATAAAATTACATAAATAAAGATAAAGGATACGAATGACATGGATGTAATATTGTTGATTATTTTTACGTTTCGTAAGAGTCACCGGCCGGCTATCCGTCATGTTTATGTGGAGAAGCGTGGGCGCAACCGGCACCTCCGGGCTTACCATCCGCGATTAACTTACATCTCAATTTCGTAATAAAACTCTCATGTAAAACAACACGTCCAACGATTGATTACCGAGACATGTTTGGTTCGGTCCGATGCGCACGACGGGAATCAGCATCGATGCGAAATCGAATCCGTGGTTCAAGGCAGTTCTGCAGACAGATCGATTTATCGCGGTGACAAAAACAATCGGGGCTATAAATTTGGACAGAAGGTTTCGGTTTCAGCAAAAAAATGTGTCCAAATAATAGGCCGATCCGTACATACAGTACCTGTAGGTTAACATACGTAGTTATAAGTCTGTCACTTTGTACGGAAGTCACGACGTTACAGGTCACACCTGTGCTGCAGTTTCTCCACGCTTGACCGATTAATTAAAAATTAAAAAAACCCCCGACTATAAAAAGTAACAAATAAAATAAGTAGTATTTTGTCAACTGAACATCGCTTAATATTTCATACAAATTGACAACTTTCATACAAACTTCATTTGTCGGGGGACCGCATTTTAAATTACGTATACTTATCGATTCAATTAAAACATTTCGTTCACAGGCATTTTTTAAATTTTGATATCTCATCTGATTAGGGTTTTTTTTGCGTACCTACCTAGCGGTCCCCCGACAAAATGAAGTTTGTATGAAAGTTGTCAATTTGTATGAAATATTAAGCGATGTTCAGTTGACAAAATACTACTTATTTTATTTGTTACTTTTTATAGTCGGGGGTTTTTTTAATTTTTAATTAAATTTTTATTGCAAAGTTTTTAAACCTTTATTATATAAATTAATAATTATTATTATAAGCTCCTCCTGTTGTCGACGTTGCATTATATTAAGATTTAAATACTGATCAAAACGAATCCAAACACGACATATTTGCTGTTACATTTTTCAAGAATGGATGGAGTGCTGGAAATTTGGGCTCCATCATCAGCTCCTCGCCTGTTGTCACTATTGCATTAAATTAAGAATTAAACACTGATCAAAACGAATCCAAACACGACATATCTGCTGTTACATTTTTCAAGAATGGATGGAGTGCTGGAAATTTGGGCTCCATCATCAGCTCCTCGCCTGTTGTCACTATTGCATTATATTAAGAATTGAACACTGATCAAAACGAATCCAAACACGACATATCTGCTGTTACATTTTTCAAGAATGGATGGAGTGCTGGAAATTCTGACTCCATCATCAGCTCCTCATCTGTTGTCACCATTGCATTATATTAGGAATTAAACACTGATCAAAATGATTCCAAACACGGCATATCTGCTGTTATATTGGACCTACAACCCTACCACAGCTGACAAAAGAGCTGATGACCTTGAAATGGCTGAACCGATTTGCATATTATATACCTAAGAACACTCCCAGGAACACCAGCTTTAATTTAAAAAAAACCGCATCCAAATCCGTCCACGCGTTTAGGAGCTACAGTGCCACAGACAGACAGACAGACAGACAGACACACAGACACACAGACAGACATCGACGTCAAACTTATAACACCCCTCTTTTGGCGTCGGGGGTTAAAAACAATGCCAACTAAGTAATTGAGCAATTTCAACGCGATGAACCCATCTCTGCAAGGATAACGGACCGGAAACTGACATGTCTGGCTTAAATCGGATTTACTCGTCTTCAAATTTGTTCAATGGCGGCGAAAAGCTATGAATTTATGTTTAATACATTTATATTGATAAAATTTACCTATATGTTCAGTATATAAAGCTTTAGAATCGCAAAAGATCTCTAGATAAGGTTTCTTTGGAATAAGTTTTCAGTAGCAATTAAAAGGAAGTGGCCTTCGACACGAGACTACGAGCAAAATTCTTATCGCATCACGCGGTTTTAATGTTTTAACAGCCAATAATAGCTACATTGACACAATCGGCAGCAAAACTTACAGCACGACAAACATGACGTGTCAGACGCTATGGTACACAGAAAACATAAAGACGATACATTACGCAACGACGAAATACAAAGAAACGTAAATAAACATGAATTCAATGGACACTACTCATTAGTAGATTCATGTCTTAAGAATGTACTTAAAAATATCTTAACAAAGGTTCACTTATCAGGAACTGGTAATATTAAAATCGCGTAGGTGTAGGAAAATTAATAACATTCTAGAATGTAGTTTTATTATTAAGAATATAATATAACAGTATACAAATCGCTTTCCGTGTCGTGAGGTCCTGACATTGAAATAAACGCGAGACCCTTTCTAGTGTTTTCAAGGGTCGGCTCCTTCTATATTATAGCAATATAGGTAGTCTTTTTTAGGACAATCTGTTTTTTGCTTCACTATGTTTTTCAGCGACGAGAAAAACAGTAGCCCAAATATTTTTGTCATTAGTCCCTCAGTTAGGTTCATTTATTTAAAATTACAGACCCAACCCTAAATATTCATGACTTATGAAAGCATTTTCGGAAGTCAATACTCAACCATCAAGAGAATCGCTTTTAAATGAATGTTCGGCTTTAAAAGAACTAGCTCAGGCACTTTAGTCTGTTAGTTATGCACAGATAGTAGATTATTTCCTTTGTATGGGGCCCGAGCGAGGCCGGGCAGGATGCAGGCGGCGGCGGCGGCAGTGTGGCATGTCACGTTAAACCAAACAAGGTTAAGTGTGCACACCGCATTATCCCCGCAGAAGTAGAATTGCGTGATTAAGAATCGTTGTGCAGCAGAGGTCATGGTAAACATCTCACTGCAAAGGAAGGCTTAGATAACTAACGCCGACCATTCATTGAATAACTTTATACATTATACGAGATCGATTTTAAAACGTTAATATAGATGATTGTTGAATCATCATAACAATTTCGCTTCGACCTTTCGTAGCCTGCAGTTTCTCCATATTAGAAACTCTCACCTCTCTTCGCATTAAGAACCTATATGGTCGGACGTACGTGCGGTTTATAATAATTCAAGTTCATAAAATACGCCGTTGAAAAATTAAACCTTGGGACTATACAGAGTGATAGCAATAGCAACAAAGGTGAAACTTGTTAGACCGTTACATTAAAAATTTACGCGCGTTTGTGGATGAGATTGTTAACGCTATACCTACAACGCGTAGGTTCCAAGGACGCGAGTTGAGCCCAAGGGGAGGCACGCCGCACCTAACTCAAGGCGGTTGAAACCTAATAGGAACCCCAAACTGTTACGCAACACGACATTGATAAATTAGCTTAAAAGAAGCAATAAAGATATTACAAACAGTTTACGCTACCAGGAAAGATTTATTCGTTCAAAGTTAAACAACATTCATTATAAGTCGAAAAGAAATGATAGGATGAATAAATAGCGGAGTCTCATCCATACAAGGAGAAGCTTAGGGAAAACTGTGCTCATCAATAAACAAGGCTTCCGAATCCATACACGGATAAAGTGAAATCGTGATGTTGATATAAATATTTAGAAAACAAGGATTAAATATCGACCAAATTGACTACTAATGAACCATAACAGAAAGCCATTATAGTCTCTGTTAGGATGCAAACAAAAATAATAAGCATACATTACAGTAACAGTTTTAGCGGCGAACCATATCCATGAGATCACGGCACGACTCTAGAAATGCAAATCAGAATTTAATACTAAAACCACACTTGTTTATTGTGATGCTAATGACTTGAGGCCTGGTTGGTTTGATGCTGGGGGCAAAATTAATGTTACCGAGATAGGAATACTGTGTATTTGTTTTAAGGTGACTGAGGTCACCTTGTTGTTTCTGAATCCATAATCGGGACGTCACGGGCCACGAGCTACATAATTTACCTCAAGGCTACATTATGCGTGTTTCGTAAATAATAGAGGGCTAGTATTTTAGACCAAGTTTAGAACGCTAGGTCGATACCGGCTTAAATACTAAATGAAAGTAGAGAGAAACGAAATGCCAGGATCGGTTGCTATACAATTTGTAAATGCCGCAATTGTGTTGTTTTAGTTTAGTTTGTGTAAAGACAAAGTTAGTTTAGAGACACGTATTTGAAGCAGTAATGACGCGATCAAGTTTACGACTGGCGTTTATATTCTTGTAAATTATAGTTATTCTGAGTATACAATAGTACCTACACGTATTGACGAGGTAGTAGGTTTTTGTTGAATACTATATTTACTTATATTATGTTTATTATTCGTATTACGTTAGAAGCTACTTCTTTCATCTTTTGTTTTGAGAAACGGGATGTATGGGATGATGCTTTCAGACACAATACAATAGATTACAGAGTCTTTGAAATTATTAACTAATCTGATGGATTTGACAAAGAACTTTCTGAAGACGATCGTCATACCTACGAGTACACCATAACTGTATATAAACAATTTAGAAGGAAAAGGAGTTCTCAATTAAAGTATATTGATATTTTCAGGACACGAGGGACGCATTGACAGGTTCTATGATGGATGGGTAGATTCCGATCGATTAAAATATAGAGATTTTGATATTTCGCATTACATTCGATACGTCAACAAAAGTGTATCAGACAGATGTGGAATTTTCGGCGTGAATTTCCAATTTGGTACGATAAAAGCACTACTATCAAATTCCTTTGATTTAAAGATCATAAAACAATGAAATCGACAGTTGTTCAACAATTAGGACAAGATTTATGACACACATACGATTAGTTGTTTACCTACTTTAGTATTTCAACATCCTACACAAGGCATAGTTCTCGAACCTAGGCACTAAATGTTCACTGTTCATTAGCATTATTGAGCATACCTACGTTAGCACTTAACACTTAGATATTCAGCCTAGATTACAAGTACCAACCTCAAACCTATTACAAACTTTGTATTTATTTTGCTCCGGATGTCTTACGTATTTATGGTTTGCATAAAAATAAAAACTTATTTCATACACCGGAAATCAATTTGCTTCCAGTTATGAAATTGCAATAAAAATGCATTACATATCTTATGTGAAAGGTGTTGTTGCATTTTATTCATAAATAGTAGGACAGTTTAAATAAAATGCAATATGAGTTGGAATTAAAACATACATCAATTAAATGTCGATAGCTAAATCAATGATATAATTTTTATCTGTTGTTATTATGATTGCTTTGCGTGCTAAACATTTTAATTTGAGCTGTTATCAAGTTTTTATTTTTACGTTGTACTAATGAATGGTTGTTACGACTTCATACATTTTTCGTATTATTTTGTATAAAATAATATTATTTGCCAGTGTCAGATAGTATTTATTCCCAACAAAACTCACCGGAGAAGCTAATTTTCGTTTCGACCGGCATCTTGAAGTACCGGGGGTGCGTCCAGGAAATAGGTCAGGATAATTCTTGAATATAATCCCGGTTCCCCTCGCTGAATAGCTGTCGTTGCCCTCGGGTTGCGAATTTTAAGGTATACGTATATGCGCGCGCGTGAGGTATGTGTGGGATTGATGGAGCGTGCGTCTCGTTTAGAAGCGAAGTGTGCACTGAGTGCCGGCGACGTTCCACCGTCCTGCGCCGCGCCGCGCACTCTATTTTGTTTCCCGCCCGCCCCGGCCAGGGGTTGATAAAGCGATATTTCCTTTGCGTGGAAATCGTAAATTAAATTTTAACTATTAGCCAGCTATGAGTCCATTTTCGTCACATGGTTGCGTTTGGTATTGATTTTACGTTCACGTTGTGCAGACCTGCATCGATCTTTTGTTAGCCTCCACGGTTTTCCCCGGGTGCAACGTCTTTTGGTGCATTATCTATGTACCATAGAGTGCATATTATGTAAGAATGTTTTAGATAGAATCATTTTACCTACTTTACGTAACACTCATTAATTATACTACATATAGTTTAAATAGAATATTGCTTTGGCTACATAAATGTCATAAATGATTGAAGATTATAATTAGTTGTTCAGTAGAATTGAAACAAAGCTGTATATTTTATTCCCTTGTAATATTCAATGTCTTTGACTGTTGTCAACTAGCAAATAGGTACCTAACTTAGAGTAAAGTGATAACAATATTAGTCATGAAAACAATTTGAAAGAGTCTCATGTGTGAGTTATCTTATCAAGTGTTATCAACACTCGCGTGCCGTGAATTCTTGAAACTATGCGAGTACCTAAATGAAGTGTTGTTTTACTCATGATTTCATAAGCATAGGTATTTTTAGGCCAAAGCCATTGTTATTACGCATTTAGTTATAAAGCTAATGAAAAAGCATTTCTGGAGTAAGAATTTATAGAGCGAAACACATATTTTGTGCTGAGATGAAGTTTCTTTGAGAACGCCACCATATACTCGTTCAACCTGAGTTTCAACTAGAGTTAATTCAATTCAAGTTTACCATCCAGGTATCATAATCGCTTTGTAGAATAATACTACAAAACGTAAGTGCCTCAGGAAAAGCTTCTACAATTCATTGCACAATAAGTTTAGCATAATAAAAAAATTTACAGCACTAGACTTAAGCTATTCACTTTGTAAGACTTTATCTGTTGAGTAAGGTTTAATGTCAGTTAGATAAATAGCACTATTTATAGGCTATCACAGGCACTTTGTACACTTTGTTGTTGTATAACTATGAATAGAATAAACCCAGATGGCAATCAATGACCCTATGCATTTGACTGCATCCTACATTTTCGTTTCAAATTGCAGGTACCATTTATCCAAGTAGGAGATCAATAAATAGAGAAATAGATAGAGGGAACGAGAGAAGAGAGATAGAAAGAAGAGATAGATAGTGATGTAGATTTATAGGTAATATTTCCTATTCCGAATAGCTAAAGTACTCTCGAAACGACTTCGACAGTTTTGAATTTGGGAAATGGAAATGAAAAAAATGCCTATCGGTCTGCAGGAATACCTATCTAAAACTAGATGTTATGAGATTTTCTATCACTACTGAATCGGATATGACTCACTAATTCTCTCTAATGCCTTCCAAATAGTTTCAACTCTCTACAGAGAAACTTCAAACCCCGACAAGTGATTTGACCGCATCCTGATGTAACATGCACTATTACCAAGGTACAACCTACCTACTTGTAACACCGCACAGTAATGTTGTGGTTAGATGACGTGATGTGCTGTGACAGACGCATATCGTGCTGTGAAATATCGGTATTGTTTTGTTTTGAACTTATTATGTAGGTCTAATTGCTAGGTGTGATGAGTTCATGACCACCACGTGACATTGCGAATTTATAATGTTTTTCTTCGGCTGTATTTTGTTTGTTACGACTTGCAATGGAGAATATGATGCAGCAAAGCCTATGTCCAGCAAGTAGGTTTCTCATAGTATCATAGTAATTATTTTTTTATGTGTTACTAATGCAATAGCTACGTAATATTAAGGGACACATTTTTTGTTTCTTTACTGTTTATTTGTGTTTTCTTGAAAGTCGTCCAGCAATTTAGACCTTTACTGTCGCAAAAACCATTGATACCAAACCCCATTTACTCCACTCTAAAAACGACAGTGCTTTTACATGTCCAAAGATTGAGGTAAGTAATCATTGCAATTGTAAAGCACCAACCAACATGTACCTTTCACTCTGGACAAGCTAACAAAGGCTAATTTACAATAAGAAAGTGTTTGGACATGGAGGTAACAAATGGTTCGGGTACGCGGTCAGCCGGTTATGTAATGTATTCAGGTACAATAAGTTTGAGGCTTTAAGATCCTTTCACTAAGCTTTACACGGTTAGTCATAGACGATGGAGAATTTAGAGCGTCGGAAAGGTTGATAAAGCAAAGGTTAGAATTTTGTAAGGTCTAACTAAAGACATCTCATTTCGTAGCACATAAACAATTCTGTTTCCTTAATGTCTTTGTGTTCGCAATAATTGGTTTTGATTCACTTTTCAACACATAAATATCAATGTATTTTAAACCAGACCAGAAATACGATAAAATAGCGCACCAAAACGATATGTCATTCAAAATAACACTGACGTTTCATATCTACAGAATACAGCAAACAAAAAGAGCTGTGAAATGTCATCAAACTTCTCTTGAATTCTCTTGAGCGAAAGGTTTTTACGGCGAGATGACATAGCATTTCACAAGACGCCTATTCGCCCCCGGAGAACTCTCCAAAGACTCTCGAAAGTTCCCGACTTCGCGAGATTGCTTGGCATACAACCCGCACTAGTTAACTTCAAACAATTCCTGTAGCCATACAGGGTGTTTTTGAACATCCTATTGACATTCGGAAGACCTGTCCTAGGTATAGGTACTCGTATATCTTAATAAAACTTAGGAAAAAACAAATTCTATTAAGTAAGACACTACTCAACTTTTTCGTCTCCCTTTATTCTTCTTATTAATCGTTTCTTGAGGAGTCAACTTCTTAAGTAGGTATAGAGTGAGAGCCTTGAATTTCGCAAAAAAGCATCCAGTGTGAACGCTCTGTAGTACTGGAACATCTCTCACTTATGTTTCCTTGCGTTATATTTTCAGATGTTGGATCGTCATTTATTTATTTACTTTGCCGTTCAACAGTCACGACTTGGTGGCAAAGTGGCTGGATGTGGGTACAATTTGCAAAGTGTGGGATTGCAGTGAACTTTAAATAGCACGCTATTAAAATTGAAGCCTTGCTAAATGGGGTCCATATTTTGAAGCCTTTAAAGGGTTTGAAATTAAGCGATGTTGCAAATTCGAGGGATAAGTATTCATTAATCGTGCTTTTGTTTTGCAAGGTTTTTTCGGTAAAAAAAAATATTTTGGTGGTTTTATATTTATTAGGATTAATTTAATTTCTATTTCATACAAATTACTGAAGCATGATACTATGTCTAATTAAACTTCATAGTTATTCCTTAACATAGAGACGAATAACTTGAAAATCGATTAAATTTTCATACCTAGAGCGTTATTGAATAAGCAAGATGATTGTTGATTATAAGCAGGGCAATGGCCGCTAGATTGGAATCCAAACAAAGTCTGTCCGCATGCGGTGTTGCAACGGAAAGCACGTACGAAACTACTACGAAACCAACTCCGTACTCTTTATTTAACTTTAAGGATGATTTATACAGCTTCGAATGAAATTTGAGACGCACCAGTGCTAATAAAGTGAACAGCGGTACTAAAAATTAAAGTTTATTTCGTTATAAATCTTGATATTTTTGACAGGTTTTTTTTCTGCTTCCTCGGCTTATTTTCTTTAGAGGCGACGAAAGAACACCTTTAGATGTATTTTACGGTTAAAGCGAATGCGAAATTAAATAAAGTATTTTTACGTCCTTGAATAAGTACCCGTAACCTATAACAATTTTTATTCTGTGGTATTGTTATATAATGTTTTTTAACTTTGGTCCGTAGATTTCCCTTGACGAATATTCTAAGAACCATACTTCCAAAACAAACTTTTTCATTATTCAGCCTCAACTCAAGTGTACGCCATAAAACACCTACGCGTAGAAAAAACAAAACAAAATGTTCAGTAATTGAGACATAATGCTGGCTTTTCCAGTAGGTATAAATGAGACACGTTTGGATGTAATTATGAATAATTGCTTTACTGCGTAAAACATCACCTACTTGGAACTAAATCAGTATTTTATTTACTATTCTCTTGTGTTTTTCTCAAACAAATAGTCCATTTGATGACATGTCGATAGATTTTACAGTGAAGTGCCAATGGCAAGCAGACGCCGTAATCCGATTTAGATTTTTTTAAAGCAGATTTTTTGTTGGGCTTCTTTAAGTAACTTAGCGCAATCAAACGTGTAAGTTTACAAAGTCGGCTCGAAAATTGCAGCGTTGTAGTTCTTTGTGAGGTTATAGGAAATCTTTAGAAAAATATATTAAAGAGTAACTATTTGAACGCACAATTTATGAATGGTTTTTTTTTCCGACAAGAAAACATACAGTATTTATTGTATAGTATTGACTGTATGTTCGTAAACTTAAGTATAGCCATTAGGTTAAACAATCCTGCGCATGATCGCATACAATTCAGTCAATTCATTTTACACTTCACAGATTCCGCCACCGAATAAACACATTATCAAACAAACGAGCTGTCCTTTGTTTTTCTTGTCATGGCGTCGAACTAAGTCAATATTAGAGGCAAATGTATGGAGAAAAACTTCGAGTAGGACTTATTTAATATTCAGTGACGCGTGCAATGTTATTTATGATGCAGATACGTTTGTGCTATGTGATTATTTGATTATGTAATTACTACCTACGGCAAACGTCATTTTTGCTTGATGGGTAAGAACAAGTAGAAATCTACTTTCTTGGGTAGCCTTGGAAATACAGTTGAATCAAAGGCATATTAAGCACATTTAGAGTATGCATGGTAGCAGCGTATCTCTACGATCTCTATTTCATCAGCCAAGCGTGGCGTTACCTTAAATACTTCCAAATTCTACATATAGGACAGGCATTTGACTGGCAGTGCGATGCATTGTTGGATGCATTAATACTTTTTATTGCTATTATATCTAGGCAATCGTATATTTAGAATATTTAATCTAATTTGTAGTATTATTGAGTACTTTATCAAAGAAAACAAACAAAGTGACTTATATTGACTAGTAGCCAGACATCAACAAACAGATAACTCTATTTATACACTAAAATCTCTACTATCAACGCAACGAACAAAAACAATCTCGCGATAGGTACAGAACAATGCATTAAAAAACACGTCATAGAGTGTGTACACTTGATACGCGCAAAACATGCGTGGTTTTCCACCTGCGCCGGCGCCGGTGCGCGGCGGACCGGAACACTTTCCAGTAATGGTTTCAACACTATCGTGTTGCAGGAATATCGGATTGACTAGCTTAGGGTGTAAAGAAAACCAGGATGTGAGTGCGACAGTCATTTGATATCGATTTCTTTGTCAAGATTAGTAATAGAATAGGTACTTTATTCTACAAGTAATCTGTATACCTATCTAACCTACTGCAGGTGATATAACAGAGTCAAAAGGTCAAGATTATTTTTTCTATCATAGATAAGTACTCTTTTGACGTCGTTGACGTACTTGCCTACTTTATTATTTTACTGAAATGCATAATCATTATTCTTTAATAAATATAAGAGTATCTGAATTACGAAGCTAATCAAAACGTTTTTAAATAGATACAACGTTCAGAAAAATCTAGTTGTACCTACAAGCTACACCCGAGGCGTGTTTTTTCCTTATCGATTAAAATAAAGGATTTCCCTTTGCGCATACCATTCCAACCTGCGCGCAAATGTTTCAAATCGTCGTATTACCTACGTTTCTCAAGACGAATGTCAGGACATGCTTCCAAGTACAAGCATGATATCACAGCATTAATAATGCAAGAGGGGCCTTGACTCTGCAAGATTTTCACCGGCTTGACGAACGTTTTGGTAAATTCGTGTTCGTCATTTTAAGGATGTAATATTTGATGACGTCAATTGTTTATCGGAAATGCAACAGGTTCTGACTGAATTGTTTCAGGGTCGAAATATTGAGAAATTGCAACCTAGAGGTACAAATTACACGACAGATCAAAGATAACCTTTAAAGTATCGTACAATGATGACAAATGATTTTTTACTCGATATTATCTAGGACACAAATGCTTGATAATGAAGTGGTTACGTTACTATGTTTAAAGATGTCCTCATATCCTTGTAATGAAAAATGACATAATTTGAAGTGGCTGCCGTGGATAAGGTACTTGTATCAACAAATTACATCATGAAGCTGCTGTGTTAAACAGTGAGTTCCAAGATAAAGATCCAGGCCTAATATAAACTTTATTCTTAAGACATAAGCATAACAAGAGTAAGGTAACTGACGTCACTGGCTACACAATAATAAATTTTGCTCCAGTTAACCGTATTTTGATGTGGTAGATAGTATCACTACACTTTGACCCAGTTTCTTGCTTGTTCAATGAGTTATTGTTTGTGAATTGAATACTTTGGACCCACAGACCCACCACATAGTGAAGACATATGCTTATTTCATACGCTTTATTGCTTATTTGACAATGTCGCAAGTAAATTACTGTCGCCGTTCCGTGTTATTGTTATTTTCAATGTAATAACTGAGTTCACGTTAATTGTTACGCAAGTTTGAAGTTATTGTATACTCGTTCAGATTATCGTTGTCAAAATCTACTTTGTTGTTGATACTGTTGTGATTGTGAAGCAAATAATGAACAGTGACATTCAAATGTCACGTTTTTGTATCGAGCGCAGTTGTAAAAATAAGCGTCACAAACGAACGACCCTTGTTATCGACGACTGCAGGCGTCTACTAAATAAATTAACCCTTTCACGACATATACTCGGTACAGACAGATAGAATAGAAAAACAAGACGAACAATGTTTGGCTTCAGATTTGATCTGCTTGTCACTATACGAACCAATTTACATTTGAAAGGACGTCTGTTTTGACGAATATTAATATCTAGATTCCAGAATGAGGTGTGGTACCTGACATAGGTTATCTACTTGACATTTAGGTAAAAATGCCAATCGTGGAGCACTAAGCTTTATTGTAGAATGTTTGCGTCGAAGGTCGTCCGGTTGCATAGGATTAGGTGCAGCATTACAATTCATGGGTGGGCTAAGCTGCATATCATACCTAACTTTGAAATCAATCGAAGTGCGTAAGTTCATATTTATCCGGGACTGTTATTTGCCGTTTGTTTTAACTTATACAGATTAACACGCCAATACAATGAGATTAAAATAAAGCATTAAAACTATTATTAATTGTAGAGCACGGTAATGCTTTTGACTGTCTAACTCTTTACATGAATTTTTAGTTAAAAATTATATATAGGTGCATATCTCTTAATAGACAGCCTTTAAGTAGGTTTCATGACTATATATTTATAAACAACCAGTATGAACAAGATTGATATTCAACTCACACCACGGAAATAAAGAATCATAATCCCAACAGGGAAAAGTTCAACTTAAACATTTCAAGCACGCTTGCACTCCAGAGTCGTAAACTTGTACGTAAATGATCATCTGACACTGAACTGTCACCTGTCACCAGTCAGGATTGATGGCGGATTGAAGAAGACCGTTAGAAAGCCGCCATCAATTCACTGAAGACTTCGGAAGAGGATAGTCCCGTTAACTTGTCAATTGCCGTGAACTGTCATAGATAGATGATGGCCACCAACAAAGACGCCCTTTGTACACAAAAGAATTGCAATCGAAAGTTGGTAATGAAGCCGTGAGATAGTCGTCCATACCTTAGAGGAAGATCACTTAGAAATTTTACTTTGTTATGATTAATGTGTACCGAAAGGTATCCAAATTAATATAACTATCTAGAAATGGAGAAATTTCCAATGAATACCTTATTTTTGGATAGGACATCGAAACCATTTACATTGTCAGCTGCGTAGCATTTGTCATGATCATGAGATGAGATATGAGGACAAACGCTTCCCCTTTGAGAATAAACAAAGTGAATAAAAGGGGGGTGCCTCGCTTACGCACTCCTGGTACAAACAACGATAGTTTGGACATAGACATGGAACAGGCCACATCCTTTTGTAAAAAAAATATAGGTACCTACTTACGACGTCACAATTCAATATCAAAGTTTTAGCAATACATAAATCATAGATACTAATCTCTGTTTACACTGACAACATGCTTCATTTGCGTTTTAATAGAGCTGTAAATTAGTTATCTAAATAGGCAATCAATATTCGTCACGGATTGAGATGTAAACTTGTTTAGTTACTTATTTGACCACAAGGTCGAGTGTAAATTGAAGGAAATCACTTGATATACATGTTCCCGCCCTAAAGGAAAAGGATCTAACAAATAGAAGAGATATTCTTGGCACAAAAAGCAAGACATATCACTATCATTGATCTGGCTTCTACCCCCAAACGTTTCGCGTTTGGCTCAAAGCCACAGAATTTATTTTTCCTTTTACAAGTATAAAAATGTGAAAGAGTAAAAGCAAGACATAGTTTGAACGTTGGTAAAATGTTCGATCGTGTTTTGTTCGATAGCCAGCCAGTGATCTTCAAAAGATTTCGTTATTCTATCAGATTTCAAGACGAAACTTTCAACTTGCTCGCTTTTCTTTATCCTTTTGGTTCATCACACGATAATTTAGTACAGTTAGAAGGGCATTCCAGCCTTAGGAACGCTGCCGTATCACTACTCAATCATAATAATCTACACTTCAAGAAGCGAAATTACTCGTAGATAGAGTAGCTATTACGTAAAGAATGCTAATTCTATCGTTCCGGCAATAAGAAGCAACGTCAAGGCCAGCATAATTGCAAATATTTCAATGATTTGGGACTCTGGAACCTTTAGAAACCACAAGGATATTATGATATCCTTGTTTTCCTGGTTTTTCTTGTGGTTTTCTTGTGGTTTTTTTTTTTTATTGTATGCAATAACGATAAAATGAAGAATCATAACGCTTAAAATAGCTATCTTTAAAAAAATCGTGATTGCTTGTATTTGCATTAGCACACGAAAGAAAGTGGTATATAGCAAGTGCAATTCCAATAAAACGATATAAATAATATGACAGAGTAAATTCTTTAATGACAACAATAATAAAATGAATAAACCAAAGAAAGTTTTCGAAAGCAAAAAAACACAATTGCGATCGCAATTTTTGCACATGACCAACATTATAAAAGTTGGAGTAATTTCGTCGAGGCTAGAACCGCGATAATGAATGGGTCGGCGCCAGCGCAGGAGAAAGTGATTACACGAACAATGCGAGACGAATTCCGGACTATCGAGGCCTTTGACCAAAACACTATTTACGATCGTTAGTTGTTTTACAACTTTATATTTCACTAACTGCAAGCACTTAGAATATTAAGTGGGCAGATACTTTGATTGATCTGTACCGTATTATCTGTATCTTATAAAGTGAATTTTATTTTACAAACTTGGAAAAATACTAAAAGACTGCTGTGGATAACCTAATAATGCTTAAAAATATTCTTGTAACTTTTATTTTACGAATTGCTATTTAATTTTCGTACTTTTCGACTCTTAAAGAAAAAGTTAACGGTAGTTAATAAACGTCTATTATAACGATACAAGGTCAACATTACCGGTTTATTTTAAACCACAAGTTCTGTTAACTATAACTGGATCGGTTTTTTGCTATATCAGCGCCAACGTATAAAAACTGTAAACAAACGATAGCTAGCAACTTTGAAGAGATAGTGTACCTCTGTTTGTTTAAGGAATCGAGATGTGAAATTCTTAAACCGTAAAATATTTGAGGTATATTTTGAATGTAAAGAGTAACTACATCAATCAAATACTAAGATTACGTCTATGAATTTGGCTTTAATGAAACAGACTTTCCTTAATTATTCTGCTCTGACCTAAGAGAAAACAATATGGTGTAAGAAATAATTTGAATAAATAGAGCAGAGAATAATGTGCAATAAAGTATGATCTTAGTGTCTATTTTAAAATTTCTCTAGTGTATTTAAACAATGTAGAGACTCACTCGTAAAACCGCTACAGAGATAAAATAATTATTAAATGCAACATTAATGAACAGATGAATTCTTCATTAATAAGAAACGACGACGGTGTAAGTAGTAGAGTTTATCGTCTAGTAAGTACGTATCATATCGACATGATAAAGTTTTATTAGTGTCAAGGTTAAGAAAATCAAGATTATTTTTAAGATTTTACTGATAAAAATCACAATTTATCCGTCAACTTATTGCACACACGATCAAAATAAGTTATCTTAATTCATTTGGCGTATTTGCATCCGTTTGCTTGTAGCAGATTGCATCATTTAAGGCACGATTGATCGTAAATCTTAATTAAAAAGTTGCATAATTTATTTCAATATTATAAACTGAATAACGACGTCGTTATGCCTTTATAGGACAAATTAAAGTATAATTGTACCTACCTACCATTATCTCTGGCCGTGTTATTTAAATTAAATAAAGACTAGGTTATTGGGTGATAAAATCGCTTATTTATAGTTACCTATTTGCTTACGTGTTCATAATGCATCATGTAGGCGTAGTGCATACTAGTTCATTCTAGTTTTAGTCATCATCGCGCTTCTGTTTCATTGTTGCGTCTTTAGAGATTTAATAAGTTATCTATCTATCGATGACATGAATGAATCCTTTTGGTGCGCATTAATCTTTTAAATGTACACTCTCAGACTTGGTTTATTTTGTGTCTATTTTATTTATGTTATTGTACCCGACATGAACAGTAAAACACAAAATTGCATTCGCAACAAATAAAAGCATAAATGTGATATAGCAATAAACATATTTAACAGGTTTCATTTACATTCCGTAATCATGTACATTTTATAGTTATCAGAGAAAACGTGCTAAAATCTCAGAAACTGGATCAATTGCAAAGTTAAATTACTGTTAAAAATTATAGAACTCTTCACATGTTTAAGAGAAATCGAAGTAAGTTTGTGTCGATCGTCTTAAAGCGAGGCAAATTGACCATTGGACACACTTCCAGATGTAGTGAAACTCGGCAGGCATACCAGCTCCGATGCAAAACAAAAGAAAAATTAACCAAACTTCGCTCTCACTTTCGGCATAAAATGCCCGCGTGACGACACCAGTTTCGATTCTACCGATTAATCAAACATCGATTAAAGATAACTCAATCATCGTTAAAATCGGCCGGAACGAATTATTAGATAAATAGAAAACTTGTTCTCTACAAGGTCACGTAGCATCGTAGAATTTTGATAGAGGAATTCTGCGTTTTAACATAAACCTGGCTAAGATGCGACGTCGTAGGAGATGACCTCACGTACCCGCGTGCACCTCATCGTTAATAATAAAATACAAAACGGCAAAGATGATCTAAGCAAGCGTTATGTAAATATATTATAAGACGACAGTGATATCCTTACCAAATATTTGTAAACGTTTCCTTAAGACGCGTTAACTTAGTAGCAATTAAAAAACTCGTACAACTTAAGAATGTTTACGTAACAAACGATTTTTTGTTACTTGTTACTCGTTCGTTAAATTATCTTTAATTAGGTAATCCAGCTTCTAATTTAAAATCTTATAATTACATTTTTGTTTACAATCGTCATCGCTTGGTATTATTGGTTCTCGTGATTGTTTTAAGGAAAAGAGAATAAACAAATGACAGCTAAAAAGAGCTAAAGGAAAAGAAGTCGTCATTTGTATTTTTTATTGTGTGAAGTAGATTAAGTCATTGAAGTAGGTAACAAAAGAGTGCTAATGAGTTAAAGCGATGGCCGCCGCGACGCATTATCGCGATGCATCTGCTCAGGAACTAGGACACTGCATTGCAACACTAACAAATGTAGGTATGCAATTTCAAACAACGATACGCGTGATAAACTTGTCCTAGAAAATAACATTACCAGTCAATGAACCTTGATTTCTAAAGAGGATTAATTCAACCTATTAAACTTTTATTTCATTCAACATTAAAGTTAAGCTGTCCATTGCTATAAATTTATTAAATGTAACCTAAAGAAAAAATCGACACATTTAAATGTTGCATTAAGTGGCAATGTACATTGAAATAGTCAATTCAAAAGTAAAATCAGCAGGATATGACCACATTGATTTGGAATTAGATGAACATGTCCTTGTGTCTGGATAAAGTTTATTGGACATAATTCGACTGACTCACAGTGGATAAGTCAAATACATCAATTGATTCACAGCCAATTCAGGTCGAACTCCACCATACTAGCTAAATAACATTTAGATGACTATAAATAAAAACAAATGTATAAAAACGCCAAAGAATGGAAGAAATTGGTCAACTGCAGTTTGTATACATGTCCTTAAGGGTTATTGTCCTAAAACATCAACAAAGATACCTAAATATTTATATCTCTATAGCCAAATATTTGTTACAGTCATTAATAAAAATGTATCTTGTTAATAATAATGATGTTATTTTAAGTGCACTAATGACTTGCAATTTCTAATGTTTGGCTTTAGAGAAAGGAGAAAGTAAATAGAACTCACCAGTTCTAGGAGAGATGGGCACTGCAGGTTTTGGGGCTGAGTTGGAACATAGCCGACCAATCTTGGCTGGAGGCTTGAGGCCCGACGGCTTGGGGAGGGAAGACGGTCGCACAGCTTCAGACTTAGTGGGGGCTGCAGTGCTGGGGGCGGGAGCAACTGGGGCTTGTGCTGGAGGTGCTTGTGTGCTGTCCGGAGGAGCAGGGTCCGGAGCCGAAGCATCCGATGGCTTTGCTTCTTGATTGTCACTCATTTCTCTTTCACTTTTATATCACTTTCACAAATAAAATAATCAAGCCTCTAAGAGGCCATTGCCATGAATAATTTGTGTTTACGTGCCACTAAAAAAAATTAACACGTAAAGAAAACAACGCGACTCAAATTATCGTATGACCAATAAAACTATAAATATCGCAAGTTCCCGCGCAATATGAGGACGCGCAATCTGGATCACGGCCAATGTGAGTTATTTGTAAATACTATGGATTATGAGATGTTCTCCTAAGAGCAATAAGTAATTTCAAAAAATATGGTAATATTGTGACCAGTAAAAAGCATGGGAATTATTTGTTTGGGAATCAGTAGGTAAGCATTCGCGATTAGTTTTGCGAATTACTACCCCATAAAATTTACTGCTGAACAAGCGTATTGTAAAAAAGAAATAGTAACGGCATACCTTGAGGAACTGGAGCACAAAAAGCACTATCTGTAATCTAGAAAAAAACTCGCAAGATTTTACCGCTCTTCGACCAGCTGAGCTTGACAACGTTATCACTATCACACTATACACAAAACACGTTCTACACCTTAAATAACTGTAAAACACTTATATTATATTCAACATTATTACGACAATAAATATAAACGCATTTTAATCACGAGTGAGAGGAGAAAATAATTATTTCAATCGAATTTAGCACGATACCCGTCCTCCCGTGTCTACGTTCAAAACATCAAAATTGCGTTTTGATTTTCCTAAAATGGTTTCATGATCCATAAAATTTTTGATTATTGAGTATTTATTGAGTAAAAACTAAACGCAGAATCACATAACCAATTGACGTTTTCGTTTAGAAACTTAGGCAAGATAAGTCAAATGGAAGTAGCAATAAGTAAGAAAAAGATAAAGAATAATAGAAAATTACTATACCTGTCTCTCTTTATAATTCTGGTGATCCAAACCAAAGTGCGTTTTCTAATTTCCGAACGATTTAAAATGTTTTCGTCATCGCGCAGATGAAAAGATTGACGAAAAATAATTTAATTTTCTCAATGAAACACTTGTTAAAATGAAATAAATTGTAAGAAAACGTGAGCACAATGAAGCTAGTATTCAAATCTATCGAAAAAGATGGGTGCGGGTAAGTAGCCAGATAAGAAGAGTATTCACATTGTGAGAACGTTTTGTTCTTGTGGTATTTTCTGTATGTTTTGCTGTTTTAGGAGTATTGGGCTCATCGCGGAGGAGCCTGAGGACATGTGGCATGCGTATAATCTGATTTCTGAGAACGACGCGGTGACGGCGTCGACAGTACGGAAGGTGCAGACGGAGTCCTCGACAGGGTCAAGTACAAGCAACCGAGTTCGCACTACACTTACCATAAATGTGGAAAACATCGACTTCGACACACAAGCATGCATGCTAAGGCTGAAAGGAAGGAATATTGTAGAAAACCAATATGTTAAGGTATTGAGATTTTTGTAAACCGAGGCATGGATACTTCTTTGTATTCAAACCAGTACACAAGAAAATAGAGAGAATTTCAACAAAGTCTCTACTCATACCATATTAAAATCATTGTCTTCCAACAGATGGGCGCATATCACACATTAGATTTAGAATTAAATAGGAAGTTTACTTTAAAAAAGACACTATGGGACTCGGTAGCTCTGGAGAGGGTTGAAATGGCGTGTGATCCTGCAACAAACGCCGATGTAGCCGCTGTAGTGATGCAGGAAGGATTGGCTCATGTCTGTCTCATCACACCCTCCATGACACTAGTCAGATCCAAAATTGATATTACTATACCAAGGAAACGGAAAGGTTTTACTCAGCAACATGAAAAGGTAAATGTCTTTTACATACATCATATCAAAGGCTAAGAACTAATTGGTACTTAAACATTTTTTAGATTTGCAGAATTAAGTATTGATAATATTATTATTAAGAACTTAGTACACAAAAATTGAGGTTGACCCAAATAGGTCTTATTTAATCTATTAATGACCCTTAGTTACAGTCATAACTCAATTACTCACATTTTTAAACTCTTGCTCCCAGAAT
Organism: Anarsia innoxiella; assembly: GCA_947563765.1. NCBI lineage: Eukaryota > Metazoa > Arthropoda > Insecta > Lepidoptera > Gelechiidae > Anarsia > Anarsia innoxiella. The sequence continues at coordinate 3,530,695 of OX387396.1, read as the reverse complement.
TATTTAACTTTCACTTTGAACATTCACAGGAACCCTCAAACATTTTTTATATCAAGCTTAAATCTTTTTTCTTTTACAGGGCCTAAACAAATTCTATGATGCAGTAATGCAAGGCATACTGCGGCATGTAGATTTCAGCATAGTGAAATGTGTGATCATTGCATCTCCAGGATTTGTGAAAGACCAGTTCTTTGACTACATGATGCAAACTGCTGTGAAAACTGATAATAAGTTGTTAATTGAAAACAAATCTAAATTCTTACTGGTTAAGGCTTCTTCTGGATTCAAACACTCATTAAAAGGTATTTGAGGGTCCTTCCTTATTTCTGTTTTTCTTTTGAAATATTCAACTTTTTTTTGGTACTGAACCTTTTAGATGCCCATATGACTGTGTTATAACTTTGTTGAGCTAATTTCGGAAAGTGCGAGGAAATTATTTTCAATCAACTAAGTACTTAGTGCTTATTTAGACTCACCTTGCCTTTGGTCAGCACTTCAGTAACAAAAAGAGTAATTTATCATAACTTATATTATAAATTGCTAATTCACTCAATTCTCTAAACAGAGGTATTACAAGAGCCAGCGGTAATGAACAAGATATCTGACACGAAGGCAGCGAGTGAAGTGAAGTTGTTAGAGAGTTTCTACACAATGCTGCAGTTGGAGCCGGGCAAGGCTTTCTATGGGCGCAAACATGTGGAGAGGGCAAATGAGGCACAAGCTGTTGAGACACTCATGATCTCTGATAAGTTGTTTAGGTAAGGTGTTTGGTTATTTATTAATATTTCCATTCTGTAGCTGCAGCTTATAATATATTTCGTGAAATAATCATTATTTACAAAATAAATTAAAAATGTTAATATTAATAATAACGTAAAAAATTGGTTTCAGATGTCAAGACATTCAACAGAGAAAAGAATATGTAGCCCTAGTAGACTCAGTGAGAGAGAACGGCGGAGAAGTGCGGATATTCTCTAGCATGCATGTTTCAGGCGAACGTAAGTTAAATTATTTAATAGTGTAGTTCATTAATAGTTAACCTTGTGGTACTAGACCACGTACCAAGCTGCCTTATACTGTGAGGGTGACGCACAATACGTGCATACATACATAGATGTTTGAAATAATTGAACCTGTCTGCTAAGTACGGCGATGATAATCACTATTGTTTTTAAAATGAGACTTGTATAAAAGTATAAACCACAAATTTTACGTCATTTTTTTTCCAGAACTAGACCAACTAACGGGTATTGCAGCGATACTACGTTTCCCGATGCCCGAACTAGAGGACAGTGATGCAGATGATGACGGCAGTGACTCGGATAGCGATTAGATTTAACGTTTATTAATAATTATGATGTTAATAGGCACTCTAAATTTCGTTAGCCGAGTGGGGGCTCAGCCAAGTTAAAAAAATCCTCATGTTACTACGAACTCAAAAGAGTTGTAAGATCTGCTTTGCTTGGACGAGTTGTTGCCTCACTGAGCTGCTTGTTGAGTGGACCCAGCTACTTATATTTAAAAGCTAAAGTTCTCAACCAGTGTTATACTTTCTAAACCATTCATGTTTCTTATTTATTAATTTATCTGCCTTCGTAAATAAATAGAATTCAAAATAATGATATTTATTCCCAATTGATGTTGCTTGCTAGTGCAAATGTTAATTTTATAAATTACGAATAAATCTGAGCCGAAACCATTCCTAAGTTGCTCAGAAAAATTAAATTATTGTAAATATTAGACAAATAAAACAATTGTTTTTTTATTATTTTACCTTATCTTGTTTTATTGTAAATATAGTTGGCCTAATTTACAACTAGGTATTTATTAAGCAAATTTTAATAACGCAAATTATATCTTGTAGTTGCAATTGATTACTCGTCAAAATTTCACGTACATTTTCCTAATAAACACATAGCCTAATTCCAAAAGGTATTAAGCGGAAGCAGCGTCAATAGCTTGCATCCTTTGCTTGCGTTTCTCAGCTTTCTTTTCCTCTTTGACTTTCTCATCATGGAGACGCCTCTTCTTCCTCAACAGCCAGATTTCCTTCTTCCTCTCTTCTTGACCAGCTTTCATACTCTTGTATAAGTTCCTGTGCTTTTTACGCACTAACTTCTCGCGTAGTCTAAACGCTTGTTTGTCTTCGATCTGAGTTTTGTATGGGTGCTCTTTGTGGGGTACGCCCGCGGAGACTGCCATCGCCTTTTTCTGTCGAGTTTTGAATGCACATTAGAAATTGTTTGTAAGAGGCTATCTTATTAAACCTATGTAATTTAATTCGTAAAACTTTTGTGTTGGATAACAGAATAATATTAGTCTCAATGTTATAATTAGAGAGTAAAGAAGTTAGTCAAGTAACATAGCTCTACATCTAAATAACCTACCAGATGTTAAAGTCTAAACCAAATTATATTATTCTGACTTAAAGTTCAACTATGAGTACTACGAGTAGTAATCTACCTACATCACTTTCAAAGACAACATATGTATAAGCAAGTAGTACCTTCTCCTTAGCTAATTTCTTCTTCTCCGGATCAACACTCTCATCAGCATCCTCATCTTCAGATGGCGAGTCCTCTTCCACTTCCTGCTGGTATTGCTTCGTGAGGGCTGCTTCGGCATCCACATCTGAATCCGGTTCCTCTTTATCCTCTTCATCTTCGTCACTCGCTTCTTCTATGTCACTGTTTGTTGGTTCATCATTATCTGGAAGAAAAAAGGCTTATATAGTTTGAATTATGTCTAGTTTAGGTTTTACTAAATTTGACTGGCAAGTGCTGTGATTATCGAAATTTCTTTCAACGTTTTCGGACAGGGAAAGAATTACGATAGACAGTTTCCAAAGTTATTCTTTTCGCCTAATAAAAATGCTAACTGCTTAAAGGCTTAAGCTTTCTTAAAGACTAACTTACACAATGAAACTAATCAAAGAAAACTTACTCAATGGCTTGAAGTTAGGATCATTCAGAGCTCTCTGCTCAGGAGGCATGTACACTTGATCCTTGACCTTATCCACGAATGGAGACAAGTGAGGAGGCAGCACAGCTCCCATCAGATACTTATTGATCGGCAGGAGAGTCCTAGCATTAACAGAGTCAAACACCCACTGAGGCTGAATGTAGTAACGGGATAAATACTGCTTATCCATGCTTGGACGGTCCACAATATGATACTGTATAGACTCATCGGACTCGTCAAATGTAGCTCCAACAAAATGATCACGGTCCCATGACACTTCACCACCAAAACAACGAATAATGAACACCAACGGTTCCCTAGGAACTTCCCTGTTGATAAAGAATTTGAGACCTTTAAACATTGTTTTTAGCTTTTTAATTTTCTCAGCTTCCAACTTGGCTTCTTCAAGTTTCTGTGGGTCTTCGTCTTCTGTGTTGAAGATATCAATTTCTGGGAGTTCTTCGGACTCATTGGAACCGGCTACTCGTGCTAGAGTAAGGTTCATGGCAGCTATTCTCTCTGCCACATATGCTTGTTCGTCTACTAGGTCTTTATCAGTGTCAGATGTTAAACTAGCAGTCAACTTGGGTGGGTAAACCAGGTTCAATGAGTGGTATAACTTGAAATTGATGAATCCAAGCATCATTGCATAGAATTCTACGAATGTAGACATGATCTTGAAGTCAACTTCGTCTTTGCTTTGTGGCTGTAAAGGAAATATAATACTTATTGTGATGTCATTAAAAATAAAAACAGGGTTTTGGTGTTAAACAAGGATCTTAAATAACTGACCATGAAAAAGAGTATATTTTTATACTTATGTCACACATAATACTTGTTGTTGTTGTTAGCCCATATATGTCCCCACCGAGGGGCATGAGCTTACTCTCATACAGAGAGTGATTAGGCCGTAATCCATACTAATAATAATACTTACTTATTGAAAATTAAAGCTTACCTGGAATGAAAAGTGATGTGGCACGATCCAAGTTATAGTCTGTCCTTCCAGTTCTGCTTGGTAATAATACCCTTTAACTGACACAAACACTTTACGTAGAGCTTTCGCAGCGATTATTGCATGCATGAACTCTACTGTGAGGCGTCTACATAACAAAGACTGATCTCTTGGTACTCTATTCAGTGAAGGGAATGTACTGAACAAGAAGCAAAGTGTCAAACAATCGTCCAAGTCTCTTAAAGCATCCACAAATGTAGGATATCTCTCTTTGACTATATGGTCGATATTTATGTCTGGATAGTCACGTAAATATCGCCGCATTTGACGGTATTCTCGCATAGCCCGTGCGCGACGTATTCTTTGTTGGTATACCTAAAATTTAAAGAAAAGTTCACAATTTTAGTCCGAAAATAATGAGGATGATTGCCAACTTAAAACTTGTGCAGTTTGTCATGTACTCACTTTGAGGTCTCGCAGTTTCCATATTATGGGTTCGTGAAGTAGAAACTTAATATCTTTAGTGTGGTACAGCGTTTTGATGCCACCTTGTCCTTTCTGCGCTCGTTTACGATTCCTTGGTTCTCTGGGGTAAATACCTTTGAGTATACAAATACGCCTAAAATCTTTGAGGGAAAGTTGCAGTTTCTTTAAAGCAGCCTTCCTGGTCATAAATTGAGCTCCTTCTCCCGAGGAATACTGTAAATAATATTATTTGTTGGTTATTTACAAAAAACACGTGTTGATCATAGCTTGCATATAAAAAGCAATGGTTTCGGACCAACCTTCTTCTTTTTCTTGGACACCATTTTGTAGTTTTGTTTTCTAGTTTAAAATGAACACATAAAAGTCCAGTTTTCTAGGGTTTTGGATTAAAATTCGGCGATTTATTTACTTTTCGACCATCCACACCACATTTTTCATCAAAAAAGACCTGTCAATTTGCATTTATTTTAGACGATAATTAGCACTAGAGATATTTGACAGGCAATATTTGCGTATAGTGTTGTTTCGTTTACACATTTTATGATCCGTTATAACCGTACGAATAAAACGCACCCGTGACAATCGCGTTCGGATACATAATTAGGTAAGCAAAACTTTAAAAAATGTATTCGAATGCATTGTTAGAATGACAAAGTTCCAACTTCCAACTTTTCCCATCTCGTAGAGTTCATGCATGAAATTCAAACAATATTTTAGTTTACATTTTATTTCAAAATTTTACAAATGAATAAATATTTAATTAATTAAACATGAAATAAATACCTAAACAATAAGTTATGCACTTTCTTCGGAAGCGTTAGCAGCGGCAGTATCCGGTGCTGGAGTGGTTGTCGTTTGAGCTGGCGTTGTTTGTGCTTTGGCCCACGCACTGGGGTCTACCATCACATACTGTACTGGATACGGATAGGACGGCCACACAGGAGCCGCAGCAGTTGTCGTCTCTTCACCACTATTGTTCTCTTTCATGCTATTCCAGGCATTAGCGAAAGCCGCCATCATTTGGGCGTAATACAGGTTATAAGGGTAAGAATACACTGAGGCAGGATCTGTGCACTCGGTACCTTCAGTTGGGGTCGCGACTGGCGTCGAAGCAACCGTATAAGGGTACGGCACTTTACTTTCAGGAACTGCGTATGTGTACTTGACAGCTGGACTGGTTATTACCGCTCGTTTCTGGTTTGTCACGATCGTTTCATCGTGAGGCAGATGTTGAGTTGTCAAGGCTGAAGAATAGGATGTCAGAGGCTGCGACCCGGGCAGATTTTGTAAGAAGTTGACGGGATGGTCTGTCAGCCATTGCGACTTGATTCCATGGTCTTCCGATGCTGCTACGTAAAGGTCTCCAGTTACTCCATCATTTGACGGCTTCACATAAAGACTATGTACTGGATGAAGTCGATTCGGAACTCCTATATACGCTAAATGAGATTTGACGAAACTGAATCCCAGAATAAGTAGTAACAGACTTGGCTTTGAGAAAGCCATTTTGAATTAACGACACTTTTCACGTAACTGATTGAGTATAATTTGTTTGAGAAAAACGGACGAATTTATACGAAATTTTATCGAAATATAATCGTAATGTTTCAGATAAAAGATGATATGAAGTTAAGATGAGATGTGTTTGACACGTTTTGCTGTATTAGACATGGCATATCTCTTATGTTAGGTATTCATAAATTATAGCTTAAGTGAATTACTTAGCTACGTACTTACGCAAGTTCTAAGTATGCTTACTTAATTGTCATTTAGTCTACTTTATCGTTTAAAAACTTCTTAAATTATTCGAAAGGCTTCAAGTAAGACACCGTAATAAAAGATTATAGACTTAATTAAATCAGATGCAAGCTTCAGGACTCGTTATTTGTTTAGGTGTAGTTAAGTGGGTACCTACATATACAGGGTGTAACAGAAAGGGTATATAAAGCCGAAACACAGCGATAGTCCTCATGAAACTGAACAACTTTCCCCAAGAAACATGGGTCGTAACCTCTGGTCGTAACTCGAAAAAAATTTTTGGATCGCCCATACTTACTCGATCAGCTGATCGGGCATTTTGTATGGGGAGGCGAATTTTTTTTTTCGAGTTACAACCCATGTTCCTTAGGGAAAGTTGTTCAGTTTCATGAGGACTATCGCTGTGTTTCGGCATTATACCCCCTTTCTGTTACATCCAGTATAAAGCCGCGAGGTATTAAAAATAGTGACTATACAGGGTGTAACAGAAAGGGGGTATAATGCCGAAACACAGCGATAGTCCTCATGAAACTGAACAAGTTTCCCCAGGGAACATGGGTCGTAACGCGAAAATAAATTTTTGATCGCCCATACTTACTCGATCAGCTGATCGGACATTTTGTATGGGGAGGCGAACTTTTTTTTTCGAGTTACGACCCATGTTCCTTGAGGAAAGTTGTTCAGTTTCATGAGGACTATCGCTGTGTTTCGGCATTATACCCCCTTTCTGTTACAACCTGTATTATCAGGTAGGTACATAATTGTAGATACAATAGTGTTGTTCAATTATATTATTTTGATAATAAACATATTTTATTATGTACCTAAGTAGGTATTTAGCGTTTATTGAGGTCATACAACGATGCTCACAGCATTGCTACGAAAGCAAAAAAATCTGCGAATGTCTACTATTAAAAAACACGTAGGTACCTAGATAGAAACTGATAGAAATCTAAATATTTTAGAAATAAAATCGTGCGGAAGTTTTTCACACTTTAAATTTATGTAGGTACAATATTTTCGAAAAATAGTCAAATAATGGATCATAAATAGGGAGTAGGTATATAGGAAATGAAACATTTTGTATGTACCTATAACCTACTCCTATGTTACCTCTAGGTATGATCATTAGCGCATATATTTTAAGATATTGGTAGTTGCTTGTAGGTTTTAGTAAGGACCTTTTTCTACAGTAATACACAAATATTGTTTGTAAGTATATTCATAATGAATTCCACTAGGTTTAACGTACCTACATTTTAACAATACTTACCAATCTAAGTATAAGTAAGCAAGGTAGGTAGGTACATTACGTTCGTAATATGCAGTTACGAAAATGTGCCAAACATTTAACTACATCTATAAAACTACATATTGATAAGCCGTCATGTTAGTACTACTTTACTTGCTTAGTTTCCTTTCTATAGCACTTAGTTATAGAACTTCAGTATGTGTTTTGGAACATGAAGAATTCTCACTTTGCGTCTGGAAGTGCCCGCCTACCTGTGTCAATATGAAACTGGTAGCAAAAAATGGAATTAGATGTCCTTATAGGTATGAAAACAACGTAGCTAAACTGATTAGGGATAAGTTCCCACTCTTTTAGGTATTAGCTAAAATATTAGCCGCGGGAAACACGATTAGGTATTAGGTACTTAATACAATTTTACCAAGAATTATTATTACCTATGTAAATTTGTGGTTATTATATACTTTTTAAACAGAAATGACTATAAAATGAAAGGTCAATTAAACTGCCTTTCATAATACCTACTCCTAATATATATTTTTTAATTTATTAGTTATAATATTATAATCATGGATACCAACTCTTTTCAAATAGAATCACCGCTGCTAAACCTATTCAACTGTATAAATATCGGTAGGTACCTAGTTAGTAGTTACAAAAATTACATTAGAATTTTTCAAACAAGGAACCGTAAATGCTTCCAGATGGGAATGTCACATCGGTTGCCATTGCTCAGCTGGGTTCATTCGAGATGAGTACTCTAGGAAATGTGTACTGATATCGGAATGCCCAGGTAAGTTTACTTATACGATGCTCATACCTTAGATAATTGCATTGGCATACTGAACAGGGTGCTCATGAATTAACAGCTTTCCCAAAGATATACCTACGACATTTATCTTCTGCTCCCCATACTCATGGGAAAGGAGGTCAATTACTCATTTTTAAGCTTTTTTAAACTGGACATTGCCTAGCTGTGTGTGGGGTCCTGATAATTTAATTTTGAATGATACTAAAATATCTACATAAACTTTTTCCAAGTTTCCGAGTTTTATCTATCTATTTTAAAAACCATTTTGATTGAATTAAATGAAAACCTTGTAGATAAGTAGGTCATACACAAACGGTGGTCGAAGTACATGTCGTTATGCAGAAATGCCAAACTGCAAAATATGTTGGAATTTAATCGAACTTGCTTGATTGTGAAATGTCACGTATTGAATGCATCTGGTTATAACTATGAGCATTTGAATAGGTAAGTACCTAATTTTGATTTTAGAATGAATTACTTATCTAAAAAGAAAATTGAGTTTAAAAATCTCCTTTTGCATAGATATAGCGCTTAATGTGGGTATTTAATAGTTTGCATATTGAAACCTCTTGCTAACGCTACTACAAGTAGGTATAAGTAGATGCCTTTTAACACTATCATTAAGTAGACTCTGATAAGTCCAGAGAGATATCTAAGTAATTAATATATCTACTTATTTACAATAGGTAGGTACTTACTGATTAAAGATGTTTTAAGAGAAAATCGATTTACAGTAAGTTACTGGCAGTAACTGTAAATCGATTTTCTCCCACCACCAGTAACTTACTGGGTACCTACTTATAACATGTAAATTACTTAAGTAGGTACTTACCTACTTAGGAACTTACTTATCAGATTCGCCAAGTCGAGATAGTAAATACCTATTTCTAGTGGGAATTCGATTCGGAAGTAAAACTAGAAACTACCTAATAGTTTTACTTTTTTCTAGGTCAGACCTACATACCTAATTAACATTGTTTCATTAGGTACGAGAAGAACGATATTATCCGATTTCGCAGAAAAATGTCGGTCATACCTTGTTTTCGCGACGAAGACTGCAACCTAAGTACTTTATGCAGCCAAAAAACTTGGTTACGCAAAACATGTATAAAATGTTAGTGTCAGATTGTAACTGCACAGTTTTGCAAAGATTCCGAGCCGAAATGAAGTTTGTGTCGTGTTTTGTTTTGGCCGTGACGGTGGCCATCGCGGCGGGGGCTGCGCTACATCCCGGACAGCTACCTCAGGAGATGACAGCCGATCAGTTGCAGTACTTGAGAGATAAGCGATCGAGTTACGGGACGCCGTTCTATGCGCCCGCGCCGTGTGCTTCCGCTCACTTACCAGTGGCTGCACCCGCCTACATCGCCCCGATCCAGCATGCCGCCGCATACGCACCCAGCTACGGCTACGGACTCCCGGCGCTATCACACTACCGCAGCGCCGAGGAGCCCGAGATGTTGTCTTTCTCCGACATGGATCAGGTGCACGACATGATGGGAATGGAGATGGAGCACCCGATGGCGCGGTACGCGTACGGACCAGCGGCTATACCTGTGCCGGCTGCGGCTTCGCACTACGGAGCTCCAGCGGCGGCGGCTATTGCTGGACTACACGCCGCGCCCGTGTCGGCCGCTGCCGGACCTGCTATAGGAGTGTTCCCTAACGCTAACACTGGAGGATGCAGCGTGCCGTTGCTGCTCAGCTGTTCCCCTACTATCAGCTCTGGTCACATCTTGAAATCTCACTACGGCGGCTACAGTGGCGGCGACGCGTACAGAGGCGTGGATGAGCAGCACTTAGTAAATGAAGGCCACGAAGCAGCCCACGACCAAACCAACCAGATGACCTCTAACCAAATGACCCCCTCACACGATGCCAGCTCCTCACAAATGCCTCTTCACCAGTAAACCTAAGACTGTTACTTAGCTGTAATGTACCTGTAATATTGTTGTACTAATTAAAAGTTGTAAATTACTTACTTACCTATATCTTTATTTTTCTATTTCCCTATAAGAGATCAACAAAGATTTACCTAAATATACAATACAGTACCTACCCCTACCTATCTACATAGGTACCTACATAGTTAACCTACTAGTAACCTAACAGCACTTTCATAGTACCTACTTACATAACATCCTAATAAAGCAATGCTAATTTTTTTCAGTTAGATACTTATTCTATAGGTATTTATTGTACCTAATACGAATCATAAGTAATTTATAATTTATGTTTTACATCGGAAGTTCATTCAAATTGTTACACTCGAATTACCAGAAAAGTTATGTTTATCATTAACCAAAGACTAGTAAGAAACGCACAGTAATAAAACAAAATGTCAAACGTGCCGGAATGCCAAACATGATTATCCTTACAATATTATAATTCCGTATAAGTATCTTGTATAAATAGTTTAACTTCGATTGCTGAAGAACCATTAGGCCTAACGGAACCAAGATGAGAGCTTTCATAGTACTTGTAGCAGTTGGTATAGCGTTAGGGTCTCCGATAAGTAATGAAGAGTTGCAAAGGGTAAAGAAGTCTTATGGCGCGGAGGTTTACGCGTCGCCTTGCGCTGGCGCAACGCCTTTAGCGCCCGTGGCGTTATACCCGGTGTTAGCGCATTACAGAGCTGGTGAGCATGGGGAAGAAGAGAGTAAACATGCCAGGTAAGATGTGATTTGTTTATTAAATTGTTCTTTATCTTATAAATATTTACATATTAGGTATATTTATCGTGCTGTTCATTATAAGTAATATAATAAGTATTATGTTTGGTGGGTTGGTTTTGAACCTTTCCTTTTGTAATAGAACCTGAGCAATTCTGAAAGTTTGATAATCTCGATTAGCTCAAAAGTTCCATTTTCATTGCAGTATATACTGCCTGCAGATATTTAATAGTTTCGAACAAAAAATCTTAACATTTTATTTTGAAATAAACAGCTCCTAATACTCATGTAATATTGTTTCGTGTTTTGTATTTGCTAAACTCCACTTTTGATTTTCAGATCATACTACAGCCAATCACCCGCCATCCCAGCGTACGGTGATGCCGCTGCTGCCACTGCCGCCGCTTCTGCCGCTTCCGCCGCCGCCGCCGCTTCAGCCCCCGCACTAGGCATCTTCCCCAACGCCAAGCTGACGAACTGCGCGGTACCTTTACTTCTCAGCTGCGCGCCCAGCGTACACTCCGGCCATTTAGCTCAAGCGACGCCAGTGGGACCAGCTTATGGTGGTGATGCGGCGGCGGCGGCACCAGCTCCCGCACCTCACGCCTCTTACCCAACATTACCTGCGCTCCCGGCTTTACCAAGCCCCATCTCATCCTACCGGAATGAAGACCACAAAATGAGAGAGTCATCACAGTGGAGTGATGTAGCTAGGACACCAGAGGTTACTGTACCCGGTCGTATAGTAATTGGTGAATTTACAAATATTGAACAGGATCAAGCTCAGTTAAGATAGGATGTTTATTAAATGACTTTAATCTATTGAGTTAAGTTGTATTTTTTGTACCTTTTTATGTGATTTGTTTTTATGAATTAAATGATTCGAAAGTTTAAAAAGTTTTTTTATAATACCAACTCCTAGTCGTATTTATACGTACCTCTAAGTTTTTAAGAAACACATAATTTTGATTTGAAAACCACATTATAATTTTTCAAATTTTTCTAATTTCTTTTATAATTATTCTTACAAACAATTAAAATGGTATTCCCGATCAATTTTTGATGATAGAAATTATCATAAGCCGACATTTGGCGAACATAAACCTATTGCACACTATTCAAATTCATAAATGGATTAAAGACCCACTAATGGCCGGTCACAAATACTCATCACTCATCATTAAATGACGAAATACCTATTTCGTTTAATTTCCCATTAATACCTGAATAACTATACTAAACCATATTGGTACGATATTATATTTAGGGTAAACTTGCTTAATTCGTACCAGTTCGAGAAAATGTGCTGTAACTTTAAAACTAATAGATACAGACAGCTTTTAATTATAAATAATTTTAATTTGTTTCATTACTCATTACTTTTACAAGAAATTTTAACTCAAATTTTATTAACATCTGAGAAATAAACAATTTAAAAAAGCATTAAAAAAGTACGATTTAGGATTATTGATCTTAAATCGTAGGTACTACTATATTCCTTAATCGTACTTTGAGATCCAACATTGGTTCTGATAATTGAGTGCATTAAAACATATTTTCTTGTTCTTGTGCCTGGCATCATTTTCTGTGCTAGGTTTTATTTTAACATTGCTTCATTTGCCTTTTTTTCTTTGTATCACAACATTCTTTCTTTTTTAAAGATTTTCTTCTTGTTTGTTCTATTTTTTTGAAGTACGATTTAAGCACATGCATGTGGTACGAAATAAGCGCAAAAGTCGAACTCATTTTAAATTTCCCACCAAAAAAAATGCCAACAACCATACCTATTTCATTACGTTAGACGAAAGCACTAAATATATCTAATAATACATAACAAAAAAATTAATCAGGTTATCACTACCTAGCTTGTGTAATGTTCTTACGAAATGTATAAAAATATTACGTGAAAAGTTGAAAAATTCTTATTTTTTTAATAATTTTTACAAGAGCAGCCCATCGGCGGTAATTTTTTTGGTGGTAATTTGGCCGACTGTTAGTTACATTTTTTGCCTAGAAGAGACGTTTCTAGCTATTACCAGAGTCGAGATATAGGCGAGGTACGAATTAAGCGCAGCGCGCAGGTACGAATTAAGCAAGTTTACCCTATATCATATTTAGTTTTAACATTTCACACCCGAAGTTACCCATGCCATAAGTAATTATACAAGTCATGAATCTAAATAATATAATAACATGGTAATGATTGCTGGTTAGTTGATTATAATTCGATAATAATAAATTATGACACGTACTTAACGACACTGTATTTTTTCCATGTCGACAACGTTAGCAAAACATGCCTATAGGTACCTACTCTTACCTGTGTATCGAACTTCTATTTACCTACCAATTTTTATGCAACTCAACAATATTATTCTTTATTCTATCAGGAATGTTTGTGCCCATGGATGTTTGTTGCTCTTCCTTCCTTCCTTCATCCCTATCAGTCCTTTTAACGTCCCCACTACAGGGAAACGACGCACGAGCTTAATCTCATACGAGAGTTACTTTTATACATACGCAAAAACAACTCAAACAATATATATTTATATAAGTTATAATATTTATGTACCTATGTGTTTTTATTGAATATATATGTGTAGGTTTATACTTATATTTATTGTTTATTGTAGTGACTATCCTGCCTTCATGCTATCACTTCTCTCTCTGTGGGGTCTGCAGGAAGAAATTTCTTTTAGAAATATGCTGTACCTACCTTTTGTATAACTTCTGTTTTTTTCTGTCTCTATGTACTATCATGTTACAATAAACTGTTAAATAAATTATAAATAAACTCAATTTCAATGTAAATTGACATCAAAATGATATGAAATGAATGTAAGGTTTCCAACTTCCTTCTTTCCAATAATTACGTTTTGATGGTCGCATCTAACACTAGGCTATTCTAAAGTATTCGCGGAAGTATGCGAAAGTTTCCCCGCGCTCCCGTCTAGAAGCGGCTAGTAGGAACACCGCGGGGTTTTAGCCGGTGGGAGTCCGGCATAACCCTTCGTCTTTCTCCGAGACGAAGGGTATCCATAATGGATTGACCCACGTAAAAAAAAAGGCTATTCTAAAGTAAGTTTATCACAAAACGAGTGAGTAATTAGGTAGGTATTCAATTTTTTTGTTGAAAATCTACAAATATACCTAAGTAAATGATGTACAAGTATAAATGGATGGTGTTATCTCAAGATACTCATTGTTTTTTTTTTTCATTTTTATTAACTATTAATTTAGCTAAGTACTAGAGGCTGCCCGCGACTTCGTACGTATTTATCGTCATATCTTGAAAAAAACACGAAATATTTGCAAATTATATAGCCTATGTGTTACTCTAATGTCCAAGCTAAGTTATTGTAAAATTTTATTAAAATCTGATCAGTGGTTCTTACGTGATGAAGTACTTACCTAACAAACATCCATCCATCGGCACAAACATTGACATTGATATTATTAATAGGATAATAGGATGTACTTTTTACGCCTGAAAGTCGTAGCTTAAAATACATAAAAGCTGCCTATGTAGGCACTTGCTTTAGTTTAAAATATTATTTTTTTACATATTAGTCGTAATTAGTTAGTAGATAGGTACCTACCTATCTATAAAATTATTAGGTTTACCATAAACGTTACTAAATTTAATTGTTACTTACCTACCTAAGTAGGTACTTAGTTGGTAGGTACATTCGTTTTTGAAACGACAATACAAGTATGATGGTAATCAAATGAAGAAAATAGCTTAGGTATCTTTCACCTATATTATTAATATAAAATGTTAATGTTTATGCCGATGGACGGATGGATGTATGTAAGGATGTTTAAAGTAAAAGAAGAGTAGGTACCTAACCTCTTTCATGCAAAAACCACTGAACAGATTTTAACCAAACTTTACATTATTGTAGCTTGCACATCAGAATAATATCTACATAGGCTAATTATATTATTTTAAGATATTGTGTTTTACTAAGATATAAATGCGTACGAAGTCGCGGGCAGGCTCTAGTACCTTTAATAATGCTATATTTTTATTTACTTATTATATTAGGTACTTAGGTATTTTTATCGAAAGTAGTATAAAGAAACGTAATTTTGCTTATTTTTCTACTCGTTCTTTTTTCAGTTTCATAATTATATTTAAAAAATCTAAATAATTATTAATATAACTATTATTTGAAGTAAATTATTATCGTTTTTCGAAGAAATATGTAGCAATAGGCGACGGCCGCGGTGCAGCGAGGCGGAAGCTGTCGCCTCAGCAATACACGCTCCGTATCGCCCTCAATCTCTCCACCACGATAGGCACGTATTATTTTATACATCTTACCACAGGACAAGCTACTTTCACTATATATTCGCAGTACGATCCAGTACCAGCATCATTCACATCACTGCCAACACACGATGAAGACTGTAGCAGTGTTAGCTGCATTAGCAGCGGTAGCTACAGCGGTCCCCGCACTGCCCGGCTACAGCTACGGCCGGTATATACCGCACCACCAGCGGCTACTGGCCGTCAACCGGGAGAAGAAGTCGCCACAGCTTGAATCCTTCGACAACGACCCCACCGCCTTCGCCCCACCCGCCGTACCCGTCGACGATGTCATCATCCCCAGCGACATCGAACCCAGCGCCAGAACCATCGGACTCAAAAAACCCATCATTGTAAAGAAGAAATTCGGTTACCATCTCTACCGTGACTCCGCCGAAGAACAAGCCCAGGCTGACCCGCAGGAGAAATGCACCAAACAGGTCAAAGTCAAGTTATGTGACGCTGAGAACCTCCACACGAGATCTGACAAAATGAGAGCCGCCGCTGACGATACGAGTGCTGAGATCACAGAAAACGATATGAAAAATAGCATCAAAATGGCGAAAGAAGCTGTGGAAAACTTGCAAAAATTAACTCATTTCAAGAACGCTAACATGGGACCAGATGCTGAATTACATGATGACATCGAAGTAGCCAGACAAGCTTTGGAACACATTCAACAGAACTTCGGTAATCTCGAAGAAATGAACGTTCATGCTACAACATTAACCGACGCTGAAGCTTTGCAAAAGGCTCGATTTTCGATTGCAAAAACCGATGAAGCAAAAATGGCTCAGTGGAAAGAAGCCATCGACAACATTCAGAAGAATGCGGAACTAGCCAGAAACATAGAAGATAGTTTCAAATCCGCTGATCAACCAGCTCCTTTAATGAAATCAGACTCCATGAAAGCTTTCAACGTAGACGATCCAACCAGCGATTTGCATCTAAAAGCCAAACTAGCTGACGAAAAATCTGCCAACCCTGACAATGACAAAGAGATGATGCCATCGGCTTCTGAGCATCAAGAAATGAAATCAGCATTAGATGGTATCCCCGTCCAAGCTAAAGATGCCATGAACCTCGATGATTTAAAAATTGAAGCTAATGCTGATAAACCCACCGCTGAACATTTTCAAGAAGGCAAAAGTGCTGACGTCGACACACCCTTACATGCACCTGTAAGTTCCGCTCACGAAAAGGCTGCCAATGAAGATGAATCTCCAAAACCAGTCAATTTTGTAACTGAAACCAAAAAAGAGCAACCCAAAGCATCAGAAATTATTGATATGGAGTCAGACTCAGCTTTAGCTCAATCTGCACCTGAAATGAAAGCAGTCCCTGCACCTGATTTCGGTAGTCATCCCACTGATAACATACACCTGGTACAGCAAAAAAGTTCATGGATGAATACTCCAGACAAGCAAATATTGGTGAAGTCCAGCGAAGATGATACGAAAGTAATGTCAATTAAGAAAGAACATGAAAAGTCTGCTGCATTAGACACAATGCCACTTACAAAGCCAGTAGATGCCTTAAGAAATCAAGACAAACATTTGGAAGGGCTTACGGAAAATCATATGCAATTAAAGGACGCCGAGATTAAACCCTTCGAAGATCAAACAAACATTCAATTAATTACTGACCTCCAGGAGCCAACAATGCATTTAAAGTTTGCCAGTTTGACGCCTTCACAGCGTGAACTGATATTTAAGCATGCGAAACCACCCAGCGACGCCTCTGAGCCAAACCAGGATCACGCTAGTCAAACGAAATCTGTCGATTTTGATTTTCCCACAGCTCAACTGAAATCATCTCATATGGATCATCCTACAGCCTTAGAGAACAACCTAGCAAGCAACTTTAACCAAGATCATATGAACCACATGAAAGCTGCTGAAACTGCACCTCAGCAGTCTGAGTTGATGCTAGCTAACATGGGCCCATCAGACGCCTTGCAAAATAACCAGGCAATCAACATGGATCAAGATCACCTTGCCCACATGAAGGCCGCTGAATCTGCACTTCACCCATCCGAAATAATGGCTCCACTTGAAACAACTGAGAACAACCAGGATCACATCAACCACATGAAATCTGCTGAGTCTACGCCTAATGATTCTGAACTGATGTCATCTCACATGGGCCCAGTTTTTGGAAATACTCAAGCTATGACTCAAAATCATGAAAACCTTATGAAATCTGCTGATATACCTCCTCGTCATGAATCTGAACTGATGTCATCACATATGCCGCAAATGCAAACTTTCAGAAACACTGAGATGAATCCTGAAATGAGAGCTGCGTTTTCCAACATTCAAGAAGGATTCGGTCCCCAGGGCAAGATGTGGCATGCCGACGAGATGCCATCGATGACCAGCCAGTCCTTCCAGGATGCTGAGTTTGAGAGGACTGCGCCTATGCTCTCTGGTCCTATGGGGCATCAACACGTTGGACCACACATGCTACCTCATCATCACCACTTTGACCCACATGGCCACCACCACATGCACAATCACATGATGCCCCAAACAGGATTCCACGGTCTGCATGGTAAAGCGGCTGACGGAGACAGTGCGCTGCAGGCAACTTCGCAGGTCAACGTCAACGATGTTTCCGGCAAGTCTGTGATGGATCACAGCAACAACTTGATGCAATGGAAGCAGAAGGAGGCTGCCAGAGGAGCATACGGTGCTGGCGCGTACGGTGCGGGAGCTTTGTCTGCGGGTGCTGCGAGTGGTCCAGGTGCTGTGGGCGTGTTCCCGGGTGCCAACGTTGGCGGTTGTGCCATCCCCCTGCTCCTCAGTTGCTCCCCCTCGGTCGTCTCCGGTAGTCTCGCCAAGGTCCCGTCCTATGGAGCCCACGCTTACAGAGCTAACGATGATTTCAACGACCGCTTCCATAACAAGAGGGACACGACGAAGACCAACAACAAAATTTCTGCGAAAGTTAAGCGGACTCCCACCAAAGTAATCCAGAAAATTCCTTTAGATAAGAAATTGTAAGGATAATTAATTTTTTAGATTTTTTTTATTTATGAACTCAAATAATGTGACGAATGGCGGCGATCAATGACTACGATGATGTAATTTAAGTTATTTATTTAATTTATATTTTTTATACAAATGAATTTATATTTTGTAATTTTTACAAAGAAACATCACAAAAAGAAAATTAATAAAGCAATTTAATTATTAATTTCTGTTTTTCTTTATCTACCTACTTGTCGAAGATTTTATTAATAATTTATATAAAAAAAAAACAAACACTGCAACATGAAAATTGTTTAAATTATTCCTTATTAACATAACATACCTACCATAAATAAAACAATGTTTAAATACAACTTAAAACAAAAATGGAGATAATAATAGAAGTTATTAGCTACCTATCTACCTACCAAAAATTTATAGTAGGTTTGCAATAATGTAATATGATATTCATGACAAGCAAGTCAATAACCTGCTGAACCAAGCATTACTGCCTAAAAACATTACTTAAATATTTCTCATTAATTTATAGAACTTTATTCATACGACACGTACCGACACCATGAAGTCTAGTGCAATTATTTTGTTGCTATCTGCAGTATTTGGATTAGTTTTAACTATTCCTGTAGACCAGACAAATGTTGAACCAATTACTGAAACTACGGGAGTTAACAATAAAGATATTGGAGACGTCACACGAAATCACATTTGCAATGGAAACGTGCAGGAAGATGGGACGTCATCATCTGATTTTTCGAGATCCAGTGAAGAACAGTCTATGCAAGTTGAGTTATCACCAGTAGAGATGCAACCAGACATTGTGTACCAGCCAACTATACAAACACCAGCAACATCGTACCAGAGGTATACAAATCTGCCAGCTGCTTCGCCCTATAGAAATCAGTTATACCCTTATGCTCGCCCGAAGTACCTAGCTGCCTACAACGCCGGGTTCCAAATCAATTCTTTACCCCCAGTTGTATCTACTTACATCCACGGATTGATTCCTCAGGAAGAAATTCAAAGGACTAGTTACGATTTGGATGTCTTAGGTCCTCAAAATTCAGCGTATTTACCGACATTGGCGAGAACATCGAGGATGCTGCGAGATCCAGAAGAGGAGTGGATTGCTCAGCTGCAGCATGATGCGATTATGAATAACATTATACCAACGATGCAGGTGCCTTTCGCTAGATATGCAGCTCCAGCTGCTTACGCTCCAAGTGAAGGATCCTATGGAGTGAACAGCGGTGTTTCTGCTGTGTTCCCAAGTGCAGGCTCTGGTGGTTGTGCCCAGCCGATTCTCTTCAGCTGTACTCCAAAGATAATAAGAGGATATCTCAAACCTGTAGTTCCAGAAGAAGCTTATCACAGTGCACCAGCGTACAGACAAGAGGAGCATTTTGTATCCAGTGAAAAGCCTCCAGTTAAAGTGAATTTGGTTGAGAAAGCTGATGTAGCCGGTGTAAAGAAAGGAGTGTGAAAATTCGAAAGATGTTAATAACATTGTGGATTTGTATTATCTATTAAAAATGTACCAGTTTCTAGCTTAATAAAATATTTCGGTCGTTAATGATGTTTTTCTTCATCCGTTATAAGTACGAGTACACTGCATTTAATTTTACTTATTTTGTTTTACTTATACCTATATCAGCTATACCTATACTATAACTATACATACTAAACTAAACAAAACTAAACGTGTATTGTCATTTTTGTGGGTCCAAAATATTTAACTCTATATCTATGTACTTTATGTAACTCATGTAACTATTAACTCATGTAACTCTCATGTAACTATTTTAATTAAAAAAAAACTCAAAGTAAAAGTAATGTACCTACTTGGGTAAGATAATAATTGCCTAAATCTAAACGAAAGCACATCCAAAAACAGTCATAAATAATAATGTCCTAAACAGCGCTATTAAAATCAAACTCAAGTTTTTACAGTTCTTTAACTGATTCATTGAAGAATAAGGGCCTGTTTAACCACTTCCACATAAAATAAACCTACCATTTACCTATTATTTCTATTTCATAATAAAATACGTAAGTGGTTAACCGGGCCCTAAGTAAATATTAATTGTGTCTCTCCTCAGATGCCATCAGGTGCCCTCGCGGCCAGGTCATGGGGATCAATCTTCAATGCATCATCAGAAGAGGCAGCGCTTTCACCAACACTTCACATTGGCAGGATTACCCCTAAACAGATGTGGCCTTGTATTGTCTAATTTATAGTATAAAACAGCTGATTGTATCCCTAAATTCATTTTATGGATTCTTATAAGGCTGTCTCAAAATATATACCTATCGTTGAAGTTGTACCGAAATTGCTGTTATTAAAAAAAAAAACAAAATTAAATTCTTGGTGAACGATTTAAAAACACTTCATGACTTTCCAAAAATGCTACTAAAAATAAAGTACCTACCTATCCGAATAATATTTTTTGATGTAGGTACTTGACTATAAATAATTTTAATAGGTATACATCGATGTAGCTAAAGTGCTACCTACCTACACGTGGTAGACACTTAAGTATCTAATTAGCCTATTACCCGAACTGCAAACTATATTTAAATAAAACTTTTAAGCACCTATATGGTTCTATCTTACGTAGATGAAGTAAAATATAGTTAAATAGGTGTAATAAAAAAAACCGTAAATTATTTCGCGACTGACGTTAAAAGGGTAAGTACTAAATATACCTAGATACTTTTACCTAGTACCTACTCTCAATGTCATTATACTATGTAGTATGTAGAGAATGTAGCTCTACTTTAAAAAAATAATATATTATTTCATTTCAAAGCTACTAGAAGAAATAACTTTTAGTTCTAGGTCCCTCTTTGCGCAAAATGTGTTTCAGGTTTAGCTTTCTTTGTATTGAGTACCTAATTAATTACCTAGAACCTAGAAACACGAATGCAGTAGATTTCCTTTCCACCGAATCGATTGTGACATCTTAATACTTATAACGAGAGCCTGATAAGATTGCATGAAGGATGTTTTTGATTGCCTATATATCAATAACAATTACGAGTAAGTATTATAATAGTACTACTTTGTTTACTTATTTTCACGAGGTTAAATGGTACTTAAATATCAGCAGTGGTTCCGACTAAAGGATTTAGTTCTACGAATTATTATTACCTGCCTACTTAGTTGTAGACTTTTTAATCTTTTGAAATGATAGCGTGTGTTGCGACGATCTGAGATTTGGGTCGAATTAAATACAATACAACAATTATTACAGTTTGTCAGAGATTTGAAATTGCTGTTTTGAAGTTTCCTACAAATAATTTTGCTGTTTTCTGAGCGTGTTTATACTATGCGATAAGCGGTATTCAACTTTTGATTGCAAATGGAAAAACTCTCAACATCTTAAACAAACTGCTAAATTAAAAGTAACAAGCAATGACGGCCTGCAATTAGGTACGAAAAGTTAAGCATCATATTGGTTCCAATTATTACGTGCTCTTACCCAGGTATACTAGGGAGGTACCTACGTCAAGGAATAGTTGCGGACGTGAGCAAACCGATAAAACCACTGGCGTGTTACAAATTCTACGAATAACCAAGTGGTATTTAAGTATTATCGACAAACATATAGTAATCTTGTAAACAAAGTGAGGTGGTGTTCTTATGAATCGAGTCAACGACGTAAAGACTGTTGATATCGGCAGATTCGTGTTTGATATAACAAACGCAAAATAAAACTGTAGATGACTGGTTTCCTTGTCGTGACTGTAACCAGTCGATCCCAAGATGTCTGTCGTAGGGTCTACAGAACACAGAATATAGAACACACACTCACTCAGTCACACACACACACACACACAACACACACACACACACACACACACACACACACACACACACACACACACACACACACACACACACACACACACACACACACACACACACACACACACACACACACAACACACATCCTAACATATCTTTTAACTAAAATATAAGAATAGCAATGTTAAAGAATGCAACAGTCAATGCTCTTAAAGTATACGCCGCATAAACTGTATGTACTATCTATCTAGGGTAACCTGTTAATAGCTTACATCTATACCTATATTAGTTTTAAGTTGAAATGTAAAATATACTAAGCAGTTGGTTACCTCAATAAATAAATAAATAAAACTAAATTACGTCAGTTTTGTAGAAGTTACGAGTAAAATCTCTTACGTTTCAACATATTCAACAGAACCGTTATGTTCCAAAGAAAATCAACAGCACAAAACAAAAGTTTCACTGTCCTCAAGAAAGGGCAAACACTAAGTATTTGATCTTTACCGACGTCACAGGAAACCGCAATTACGCACGAAAAGAGACCAACATTTTTATTGTTTGCATTTTTCTTAATTCTGGTATCGTGACGTCACAGTATCACTGCCTTTAGCCCGCCTGGCACCACTTACGTCACAAAAGATAACACGGCTATATTTAAAAGACTGCAAAGGGTTTTGAAATCATACACATCGAATACCTTATCACTGTCGCATCGTACGATTACGATAAAAGTAAACATAAAAATAAAAATGAAGTTTGTTGTCTTGTTGTTTTTGGTGTTGGGAGTTAGTGTTTCAATTGGGAGGCATATCCGACCGCATTCAAGACACAGGGATGGCAGTTGGGTATCGGAGAAGGTAGAGATTGACGGCATGACAGTTGTAAGTTAAAGAAAACAATATAATTAGGGTGACTTTTAATTAACGAACGGCAGACAAGGTTATGCATGTACTCGTGGTAAAAAACAACTTTTACAATGGGACCAAGTTCGAAATCATTCAAAAATGCTCCGAACTCCCCTTACAAAATGCACCAGCTGATGTAAGGGAGAACCACAGAGCACCCCCTAATAGAGCCCGAATCATTACAATTTTATTCGAAACAAAACTCACAACTTTAGGCGGCAAGAATGAAGTGCGGGGGACGTGACAACTATGCTGTGATTTGCTGAATCAAGGTCAACGCATCGCTTAGAGATGTGCCGTGACGACAGTTAGGTTTATCGATAAAACATTTACATAAGTGTGTTACATTTTTTATTGTTGAACAATTCGATGTTATAACAAAATTAAATAATTAGAGAGGTTAAGTTAAAATTGCATGACAATTGATGACACTTACCAGTAAAATTAATTTGAAAATAAATACATGCTTCCGAAAACTGAATTTCAGTGTCCCAAATAACCCAAAACTAGGTTATTATTTAGAAACTTCTAATAAATATGCTGTACCTTTTTTGCTCAGGACATTTAAGAAATCTTTAAAAGAAAACAAACACTAACTTTATTCTATTATTTGCGATGATAGGTAATAAAAAAATATCGAAGTACTGTTCTTTACATTTTAATAATAATTATTAGTTATTTTTTATCTACATCTCATCTCAACAAAAAGTGTATATTATTATTGTATTTGATAAAATAAATCGATTACATTCAGTCGATAAATTTGTTACAACTCTAGTACTGAAATTTCGGAAACGAAAAAGGATAAACATAGTAATTAGCATAGTGATAGAAAGGGATGTAGGCAAATCAAAATTTGTTGTCCAGTGTAACATGAACTCCGCGTAATATAAAACAAAAATTGTTTATACTTATCGGTGAAAAGTTATTCCATTTTTCTTAAAGCAAGATGTCCCAGAATTTTTCCCGTACCATTTCACAGAACACACTGTCATTTTATTACGCTTTAAAGCAAAATAAGAGCCATGTAAATTGCGAAAAAGCTTGTGCGTACGGATGTGACAGCTGGTCAGTACTGACTTGAATGACATAGTTCGCTTTGCTACATCTGCCGAAAAAGACATATGTACGGTGCGCGTCTATTGCCTTGCAAGTACACTCTATTAGGGGGTGCTCTGTGGGGAGAACCAATTTAGTTTTATTGATTTCCAACTTGGTCCCATAGTAAAGTTGTTTGTTATCACGAATACATGCATATCCTTTTCTATCGTTCACTAATTAAAAGTCACCTACTTTTACTACTTACTATACCTACCAAGATACAAGTTTCTGGTGGCACTTCACATATTTGTATTTGGTTATTCGATATAATTGGCAAACAATCACCATGGTGTAGACGGCATATTTGACAAAAAATGGGCTTATTTGTCTTTTACAAAGAAATATGCATACGTCAATAATTTTGCCAAATACGCAAACAGCCAGCATTAGAACTCAATTTGTGTTAAATGTCACCTTCTATTCCGAGATATTAATTAAATTGTATCTGTATTAACAGGATATGCTACGCAAAGTCCACGCCAACGGTCCGGTGCCAGTAAACAACATCTTATTCTTCAAAAAACTTGAACCCTGTGAAGGAGGACTCCAGAGAGACGTATTTGGAATCTGCCGCGACGTTTGGGATGATTAAAAAACTGGAAACAGCGTCTAGTAGCTCAATATCAATAAGGGCAATTTTCCTACAAAAATTATACCTAATTTTAAATGTTGCAATGTTTTTTTCGTCGAGTAAGTAGGTACTGTAAAATTGTTCAAAAAGTGCGACGTGACAGGCTGAAATTCTGTACATATAATACTGTAAAACGGTAGGTACTTTAATCTATTTTGAAATAGTTTTGTACTCGTGGTAAACGAGTCTTTTATCTTATAAGTACAAATTGTGGTATTAAAATGTAGATATTTACTTAAAAATAATTCATAAACTTTTGTTCGTGTATCATGGGCAATGTTTGTGTTACTTAGAATGTAGATAATTACTATTCATTTAGATATAATTTAAGAGTTTTTCAGTGGAGCATCAGCCTTTAGGCCTATCCTCTGCTAATGTTTTGACTTCTTGATACGACTTTACTTGAATAAGTAAGAATTTAATAGCATATAATTACCTACCTATGTTTTTATGTAAAAAAATACAATTTGTATAGAAATCTCAGTATTTTAATTTACCAACTTATCATGATTTATTGAATAAATAAATAAATTAATAATAAACAAACAATTTGGACAGACACTTAAGAAAAACAATCACATTTGGACGAATACATAAAACACACATACTTACAATTTTACGTTGCAAATTACAATCATGTAAAAAGTTGATATCGTCACATGAGGGAAGCGGGGGGAAGGGTGACGGAGCCGTGGCCAGAGAGGGGGGAGGGTAGGGGGGTCACCCCTCGGATCCACGCCCCCCGCTCGCAGCAGAAAGACTCCACGTTACTTAGAGCCCGCATGTAGATTGTTGTTACACCACCTACAAATTGGTGTTATATTTTCAGTCTACGAGTAACTTAAATGTATTTGGTAAACTGGCCAGAAGTTGCCAAGGATAGAGAAACGTAAAAGGATGCTGCGGAAGCCTTTGCCCAGAAGGGATACAGCAGGCCAATAAAAAAAAATAAGACGTTTACGATATATTTGGGCCGGTATTGGATATCCATGCCGCCAGTGGCGTTTACACACTGTTTTAGAAATTAAAAAAATAATCTATCAACAGTATCTTGCCTTTTGCCAAGACATTGTGAAAGTAAAAAAAAAAAGCATTTCTCAAGAAACCACAATTTCTTAATAATGACGATAGGTTGATTTACGAGTATCATGACCATACATGACCACCAGATTGAAAACTTATCTTTTCATAATCTTACTGCATGTATTTATCAGAACTTCCTATTCGAACCTAATCAAATGATTAGAAAACTGATATTAATTATTGATTCGTCCTTAATTAATAAACTTCTTTGAAAACAGCTCAAGACTCGGTAGTGGCAAACAAACAAATTTATCTAGGTTGTCCAGTCATCGTATTTCGCGATGATGTGTTCTTTAGCACCTACTTACTTAGCTTCTAGTCTATTTCTCGCTTGTAATATTGTGAATTTGTTGTTTCATAATTTCTATTCTCTGTTGTTTATTTTCCGAAAAAAATATACTCCAGAACAAGCTACTAAAATTTCTACAAACTATAGATGGAGGTCAAGTAAAATTTATCTGGTGTGGTCCATAAAAATATCGGTTATGACTGACCATTTTTCTTAAAACATAATTTATTCGTTTACTGATTCATATAGAGCATGAATTGGTTTTTCATGATTCTTTAATAATGTAGAGCTAGTTGAATACTCCATCAAGATTTTCATAAACCGTTCACCAATCACTTCTCATGTCCATCTGAACTGATTCTATTGTAAAGTCCTCTGTAATATAAATCATGTAAAGTATTGTACTCACCAATGATGATGAGTTGCGTGCCAAGATACGCCAGCGCGTGTCCGTGCCGAGGTATGGACATCTCGGTCTCCAGCTTCCACTCGCGTTGCTTCCAGTCCCACGTGTCTATCGCACCCACACTGCTCGCTGTTTTATCCTGGTATACAAGAAGTTAGCTTTAAATGACAAAAAGGGCCAAAGCCGACAAAAGTAAATTTTGCCATTTTGATGAAATGGGAATTCCGATGTCATAGGTACCTATAGCATGTTCAGATGAAAATTGAGGATCATGATGATCTGCTTATGCAGCTGAAAAAAAATGTTTAAGGATGATTTTTGGAACAAACAATTGAATGTGATGTGATGACACATGAAAAATCCTTGATAATTATTGCCTTTTATATCTATAATATAATCTCATACATTAAAATGTGTGAAAATAACAAAGTGACTCACTTTATCAGAGACCTTCCCAGCCCCCCCGACGATATACAACTTATCATTCATAGCGAAGAGTGTTGAGAAACAGCGCGGGAACCGAAGCGGATGAATCTCTGTCCACCTGTAACAAGGTTGTAGAGAGATTTCCTTATTATATTTCTATTAACTTAGCCGTCATTTTATTTCATTTTATTTACATATTACCTACATATTGATATCGTAAATCAATAGTTCTGGACAGTAATTGATGAATTTAGACACCTTCGTAGTTCATAATCTGTAACTCTGGATAAGTTGATATAGAGCCTACAGAGATAGATAGGTACGCCCTAGTAAATAGTACTGTAGAAAAAAAAACTCACTCATTAGTCCTCGAATTGTAGCACTCGACAATCTTACAAACGGGCTTCTTCTTTTCACCAGTCATGCCGCCAGCTACCCAGATGTAGTCGCGGTACTTAACAGCCGCCACCGCCATCCGAGCCACGCCCATCGGACGTACTTCTGTCCAGGAGCCCGTGCGAGGGTCAAAGCGTTCTACTGATCGTAACACCCTGGGGTATCAAAAGATTTCTCGGATATTCAAATTTGGAGAACTTTGTGTAAATATTTTTTGGCAGGGAAGGAAATCATTTTATAACATATATGCTAAGAAACTTGGTAGTATCGAATAAATAACATAATTATTTCTTAAAATAAAGTGTTACAGCTGATAGATGTTTTGTTTGCAGGAAAAGACTACAGACAGTTAGCTTAGGTCCGAACGCACCTATAACCTAACAATAAGACACAGTTTCTTTAACGTTAAATCGTTTTGTATTGAAGCTATTCTTACCTTCCCTTCTTATCCTGTCCCCCAATAGCATAGAGCGCCATCCGGTGGACGACCAGCCCAAAATTCTTCCTGGGGACGGTGAGACCGCTCTCACTGTACCAGGATCTGGAGACAGGCTCGTAGCTCCACACTGTAGAGACCACTACCGATTTGCCTCGGATATCGTCGTCACGAGGGTCTGCACCTCCTGGGACATGCAAATGTTGTGCTTTTACGAAGTTAAACTCATTAAACCAGTATTGTTAGATTGAGCTCTCTCATAATACAACAGTAATATTAAACTCTATGAAAATCCACTGCTGGACTAAAGCCTTCTTGAGGCTTTTCAAATGCTGTGTTGTCCGCATCCAATTATATCTGAATAGACACTTATTAGCACAGAATATCAAATAGTAGCTATTAGTAAGGAAATCGTAATAGGAGTCGTAATAATGGCTGCAGATTACAAAATCTTTCCATTTAGCATCTCCTTTATAAATTTGCTTAAATTATAAGCAATAAAAAAGTAATGACCACACTAAAGAGGTAGTTTACCGACTAAATATACTCGTCCTCTCAGAAAAGCAACCGCGTGATGATGTCTTGGCTCAGGGAGATCTCCAACGTAATCCCATACGTTCGTTACAGGGTCAAATCTAGAAAAAGAACATCTCTACATTAATCAAGTGAAAGTTTTTAAGATCTGGCGATAAAGGGATGCCAAATTGCGGTCTGCTGCTAGTTTTGGATCTAGTTATTATCACGCATAATACCCTTACTTAACTTACTATCTTTCGACCATGCTAAACTTGATAGATGTCTAATGCTTTGTTATATAAACGATTATCATTTGTCTCCAAGATGATTACCTGTAAATATCCTTGCCATTATTTTTTCCCGTTCCATATGGAGTGTGTGGATCGATACCGCCAAACACGAGCACCGTCTCTCTATCCCAATTGAAGAGAGAGCCTTCCACTAAATAGTTCTTGTTTGAAGGTCCGAGGACTGATGTTGATAATTTATTCCTGAAACAGGAGTTTAGATACAAAACATAGCGATAGAATACAACACAAAATTATGCTTCGGTTTTACGTATATGTCCTAACTACTAGGAGGCCATTCTAGCTTTTATAGACATACCTTGGAAAATTTCTTGGAAAATCTTAAAATAATGTAGCTTATGTTTTATTCTTATGTTTAAAATGCAATATTGTAGTTTCAATAAAATCTCCTCAGTGGTTTTTGTGTGAAAGAGTACATCCTCATATCCATCCATCAGCATCAGCACAAACTTTGACATTTATACTCGTAATGTAGGTCATAGTAGGATTTTGGAGCACTTACATGTTATGCCTTGCAAAAGACTCTTTGGACTGGTTGAAGAGTGAGATCTGTGGGCTGTCTCGGCGGACCTGCTGCTGCAGCGGGCGCGGTACTGGATCGGATCGGGCAGAGTTGGCAGCTTGCGAGGCACGGGGTATCGGAGATGATGGTATTTGGGACGTTCTGACAACATTTAGGTATGTGGGTTGGGTGTTTTGACTATGTAGCAAGTGTTAAACGAAGATTGAGTGAACGAACTACAGCATATGTGGAAGAGGGTCGGGTGAGGCAAAAGTATGTGTAGATGTTTCTCGTGGAAACTAGCATAGAGGACTATCAATAGCCACGCACGCACCCCTACATTTATTTAGTAAAAGATGCTAGCCCATTTCTAAAGTATTCTCAGTGTAAAATACAGGATATCTGGCAAAAGTTTTCATGTCATGTATCGATCCAAATAGTTAATTCCAAATGGTAGAATAATTCCGTCTAATGAGTGGTAAGTTCTATAGATATTTTGTTTTAAAGTATTTGGGTAGTTTCTCTCACCTCCTGGACCCAGCCAACGCAGCAGTGGCAGCTGCTAAATAAGACGCGGCCACGCTATGACGTTTTTCTGTCATTTTCTTTGCTTGGAATGCTTGCTAAAAGATGAAATTAATGTCTATTCTAAAGATTTTGGACTACAATTTCTGGAGGTGAGGAGCTGAGGGAATCAAAGTTATAAAGCCATCAGATAGGTCTTTCTGTTATGCATGATATAGATGGTTATTGCTATAGTGGTAAGAAAAACACTCATAAGGATCCCTATGTTTTTTATTATTTGTATGTTCTTTGTTGTCTATGTACTTACATTATCAGTACTCGTTTCCCCTGTAATACTACTCGTGTCACTTGTGGTTGTATTCAATTCTTCACTCGAGTCCTTCACTGGCATCTCATACATTTGTCCACCCTTTTCCATGGGTTTTGGCTGCTACATTTACATATTTTTCTATTAGTATCTATTTAAGGGCTTGGAAAGAAGCATGACATGAAAGAAGCAAGAAAATAATAGGAAGAATTATGAACAATCGAAAAATATTGATACAGTTATATTAAAAGTAAATATTCACTACATGTAGAAACTAAGACGGAAGCAAGAACAAATCAGAAAAAACAAAAAAGAAATGTTTTAAATTTTACATAGTTAGTCTGAACCGTGCACATGTGTATATGCTGGATTTCTTTCCGCCGCTGTTGCTGTAACATCTGTAGTTGATGTTTTGCTTGCTCCAGCTGCATTCTTCGTATATCCTTTACATCAATACAAAAATAAACTGAGCACTACAAAAATAATGTTTTAAAAAGACACAAAAACAAACGAGCGCCTGAGAAACTAATCAATGTAAGCTGGAATTTTTAGTGCGTTCGACTATCAATAAAATTGAAGTAGAGCTGGGACATAACGTAATACATTTGTGAAGTGCGTATTTGCAGCGTAGATTTGTACACCGACCCACCACATTATGAGAAGACTTAAGTGTGACAATTTTATAGGATATTTTCCTACCCACCTCTTGTTTTTGCCTAGCATCCTCCGCTCGCCGTCGCTCGTTCATGGCGTGCTGCATATGTGCTGATCCTTCAACATCTGCAGGCTTTGGAGACCGACTTCTGGAAGTCATTTGTACTGCTTCTTTCACCTTTAAACATACGAGATTATGATTTTATTTCGAGTACACAAGTGGCTTTTATATTTTCTATCACTACATATGTTTTCTACCACAACATCTTATGGTTATTTATTGCTAGGGTTACAAAGCTGTTGTCGTTTTTGTTTGTTTTATGAACAAAAGGACGGGTCTTTGTCTACCATTTCATTCTCTGTTTCCTGTCTAGAATCGAGGTATAGCTAAGAACATTTGAAAACTTGTCATTCTAAATCTAAACAATTAAGAATTACTAAGCAAATGGTTTCATTAAAGTGTCTTTTACTTGTCTCCGATGTTCGAAGAATTCACTCATTGTTGGGAAAGATTTATCCTTATCTCCTGTAAGACCTTTTAGCGTCGCTGGTAAAGGAAACTCAAACTTAGGCCTCCGCATTTCCATTTCATCCATATTGCGCATGTTATCTGCCGAATTGTTAAATGCAATTTAATTCATTGTTTCAATCTTGAAATACTTTAATAGGCGTCTAAAATAATTTACATTATTTATGTTGTTTTAAAATGAAAGATAAAACTGTATCGTCTAAATATTATCAAAAATGATGGTGTGAATTACCACGTCTTTTTGAAACGTTTTGATTTGTTACTGGTGCCATTTTACGTTATAGTAACTTAAACCGCCAATAAGCGCCTAAAACATTTTATGTGCTTAATTTAATTAGCTACTTATTGCAATATCGTGTTTTTTTAATTAATGCCACTGTACAAAGTTTTCGCTTGTTTTAGCTATTAAAACCACTACAATATTTTCGAATTTATACATAAGTAGTTACCTAGCATTGTAATTATTATACCTAATCTACGTCCTAGCTAGATCATCGTACTTTTTGTGGGTTTACCACTTTCGTAATGCTTTATTTAACACCTTTATACGTGGGGAATTATCAGAATTCAATTTTAAACGAAAAAATTGGCTAGATTAGGTATTAAACGAATTCCTCATAGTAAAATAAAGCAAAAGGATAAGCAGTAGGTAGTTTAATGCATGGTTTTGACTTAGACGATGGTTGAATAATGTTGTCAGCCTAAAAATCTACTATGTCCTATTGCGCATTGTCGTTATTATTGGCAAAAGCCATTAAATGCAACGTTGCTGTAATTACGCGGGAATTGTTAATTAAACAACATACTGGACCTACTCGGGCCTTCATCGTTCCTCCGTGGTGGCTGCATCATAGCCATTTGCTTGAACATCTGCTCCTTTGGCACCATGAACTGCTCTAAATACTTCAAGAAGTCTTTATATGTTACGTGGTTCTGAAACAATTTCATCGTTTTCCTTTATAAGTTACTATACATACAGCGATCAAAAATTTTTCCGAAAGATATCGAGTCATACAAAATTTCCAACGTGTGTTTTTCATACTTGTTGATTTCACACCTTATTTGACGTCACTTTGACTGTGAATCGAATCATGATCACCTTGATCAGTTTTTACTTTCATTAAATAGTTTTTAGATACCTGCTCATAGATTCTCTTTTGTTTCTATCACAGACTTTTCGATCTAACTCATTCTGAGTAATTAAATGTTCAGAAGCTTTTTAAGAAGATATTTGCTTTAGATACCTTTTCTTCTCCAATCCAGTTCCTTTCAGCTGGTTCACACAAACCAAGGACATCCAACCAATGGTAGTAATTCTTTGAGTTATTACCGTACCAGTACTTTATTATTACATATCTGTAACAAGTATTCTGATGGAATGATCAGGTATGACACTTTTATAATTGAAATGGAAGAAAAGTTTGGTAGCTACTTAGTGGGATCATAAATGGAAGGTTATTTATTAAAGATAGAAAATCCAAGTTAAAACAGGAAATTAGTAGACTGCAATATCTGAAACAAGTTGTTTAAGGTCCTATAGTTCAAAATAAAGTAAGAAGAAGCCACTAACGCGAGTCCATCATCAACCATCTGTTGGACCTCAGGCTCGTTGACGAGCTCCAAGATTTCAGCGTTGTCAGGGTTGCGTTTGATGTCCACCAGCTGCCAGGGAGAGATGAGACCGAATCGCACGCAGCGCATGATTTCAACAGCATAGCGGCGTCGGCCTGGCCAGCTCCCATACAACCATCTCACTCCCGCCATTAGAACTTCGATTTCACTAAAACCATTTCAAATGCGTGATCAGAAACTAAAGCTTTTGCTATCAGTTTCTGTTAAACACAACGTTTCACAGGTTTCTCTAATTACATTAAGTACTTATGCTGATTTTAAATCTTTTTTAATTTGTGGAATTTCTAAAGACTTTAAAAAAGCGATATCTATAAAGATAGGTGCCTTTTTGATAGACGGAAATATTTCCGGCTTTCCATATTTCCGTCTATCAAAAAGGTCTATTTGTAATTGCGATAATGATATACCTGGTTACGCAGATATAATTAGATCTCAGCAGTGTCATGACCTCTTCACCTTCTAAATTGATAAAATCCCGTGACGCGACAAGAGGCAGGAAAAAACGCATAACTCGGGGTATCTGTAAGGATAGGTGGTCATTAAGATGTCTACCAACTGTGAACCAGTTAAATGGGTTAAAGAAATTGTATTTACCATCAACTCCATAACCGGAGTCATGCCTTTAACTCTTGCTTGTGAGTACAATGCGAATGCTGTATCTTCCGTGAAAAGTGTGTCGTTTACTATAAACGACCAGCATTGTTCTTCTAGATCTGTAACGACAAAAACTAGATGGAGAATTCTACTATAGCTGCAGACTCCCAGCTTCCTTGTAAAAAATACACGTAGGATGAAACAGAAAGTGTGTGCCAAGCCGGTATAATATGATATTGTTTTTATTTTCTTAGGGTTTTGTTATTTTATTAACGTACTTCAGCTTAGACGCCCTTTTTGTAATCACCTGTGTATATTTGATTCAAAGACTGAATACCTTCTTGAATCAAAGAAAATAATCAAATAACTACCAGCAACTGAACTTATAAAGCGGTATGCGTACGTATAAACTGGTATACGCGGTATGTACCTTTTATGGAAAGAAATTGAGCAGCGCAAAATAGATCCAGCACATTTTCTCTCTTGAGTAATTTATTACTTTCTGGTCCATTAAATATCATCCACTCATAAATAGTTTGGAATGCTTCTGGAGTTACACTGTTCTATAATTATAAGCAATAATTTACGTTTATTTTATCACCTGACACAGTCTTTAGATTCATTACAATAAAAATGTTGCTCAAAGTCAAAGTCAAAAATATATTTATTTCATAGGCACAAAAAATGCTCTTGAAACCGTTACATTATTATAATATACACTTTTTTAAGCTAGTGCTAGATTCGCAAAGCGCAGTTTTCCCCAGAGAAAAACCTAGCAAGAAACTCTGTTAGTTGTTAGAACGCTCACCAATGGCAATTCAATTTCCCGATGATGATTCATGTCGAAGAAGGTAGAATACGTCTGAAGAACCATATGATGGCAATGGAACTCTTCATCGCCAATATGTACAACAGTGTCAGTGTTTCTGTAAACGACAGTATTGATAAAGTTTACTTCTAGAAGTTATCGTGAACAAATGGCATTCTCACTTACATATAATTATGGATCCTCCTATAGAACTCCTGAAAGAGATCTTGTTTCTTTGGTAGCTGCACTCGTAACCAATCTATTGGCTCTGATTTGTTGTATCCCAAACTACTTAAATCTTTTCCTTTGTCTTCTTGCACGTGCTGTTGCTGTATTGGCTTCGATTTGCAAGGACGTTCACAATTTTTGTCGCAATGCCGTTGTTCAACTGGACGCTCGCTTTTAGTTTGAGTGTTCATGGCTAAACCCGTAGTTTCTCTTTGGCCAAAATTTATTTGTGGACCAAGTTCACTTCTCATTTCCTGGAATTTTCAAGTGCTTTTTATTCTAGCTCAGTTTGTCATTATATTTAATTTAACATTTGATTAAATTCATACATAGGTAGGAATTCCTTCATCTTCACCGTCAGCCGTCGTTTTGCCTTCAAATTTAACTTTAACTTTTGCTTGAGTGGGATCAGCTAAGAGGACACCTACTGTTGAAGACTGGAACACTACCTATTAACAAAATATTCTTTTCAATAGTTCTTTTAGTTTGATGAAAATGTAGTTAAAAAACAAGCCTTACTTGATTTGACTGTACTTTGAGATTCCCACTTGGAGTGGGTTTAAAAGGGAACGCTGCTCCTCTCTGTACACTTGCATTTTGATCTGTGCTGCAGTAACTGTGACAGAATAGGAACGTTCATATTTTTACAATATTCATTAACCCTGGAATGGTATGTGACGGGTAGAGTATAAAATATTCTAGTTGAGATAAATACCTTGAATTATCAACACTAGTTGTGACATTTGGATCGACGACATCCGTTTCTCTTTCTCTAAATGTATCCATGTACTCATTACCATACTTGGCGTAAGCCTCCGGAGTCATTTCGGATGGCTTTGAAAGATTCCTGGTAAAATAAAAAGTATTATTAATCAGTCTATAATTGCTTGCATTCAACAGCGTTCTATAATAATTTGTGTGTTCAAAATCCTCCTAGATTACCAATGCCTAAAATTATATTGGCTTTATTTTAATACAACTAAGATCTCTATTGTAAACATAAACATATAAAAAAAAATTATCGAACTCACATTACTTACTTCCTCTTCAAACTCCAAGGCATGTGTGGTTTCCTTTCCAATTGTTTGTGATTATTTTCTGAAGAGTCTCCGGAACTCCCGATATCGTATTTACTGTGTGCTGCTATTAAAACTTTACTTGTATGTTTGAAAAAATCTAAGGCTGCAAAGAGAGATAAATAATTGAAAACACTACACCAAAGGGAATCCTAGCCTGCTTATTTAAAAATGTTAACGTTTGTTCCTATGTATAGATATTTGTTACTCTTACACGCGATACCGCTGAACAGATTTTGATAAAACTTTACAATGTTATAGTTGGAACAGCTGGATAACACATATATCTACGCTACTAAAATTTTAAGATATCTTGTAAGTGTTTTCGAAAGATTCTAATTGCAATCCACGGACGACCACTGAGCGAACTATCAACTGACTGAGATACGTTAAAGAAAGAAAGAATCTCACTTATATCACTGCTTTTAGTCGCAATTTCTGATAAAGAATTACTCCTGTGGAGTCTTGGCTTAATCGTTACACTATAATGATCGAATATGTTCGCGAAAGTGTTCTTTAATCGTCTTTTTGGTCGTAACAGGTACTGTGTGTTGCTGAAATATTTCAATTTATAAGTTTATTTGAGTTTGTGTCATAAGGAGATCATTCCAAAGAAATCTCTGGACTGGACCACTAGGTACTACTCTTGTATATCAGTCTGAGCTTCAGAGTCTACAATGTTTTTTTTTTACAGTGTGCTGATTACTCTGACTAAAATCAAGGTACTTGATCTGACTATGATATTGTATGATGTTCTTCTGTTGTTCTACATACATACATATCCGTCGCGCCTCTCACCCATTGGGGTAGACAGAGACCACTTCCTTCCACTTGCTATGATCAAAACACACCTCTTTTGCTTCATCCACACTCATCAGTCGCCTCATACATGCCCGTCGGTTTAGGGTACTCTTAATTTGGCCTTTCTTGAGCAAGTCCCCCATTTGATCGAGATACGTTCGTCTTGGCCTTCCCTTCCCAGCATTTCCATCCACTCTTGCCTTGTATATCTCTTTTAAGCTATTGCATAGCTTCTATCGCGGGCCTTGAGCGCGGGGACCGAATCCAGAAATTCCGTAACGAAAAAACCTCACGATCCCCACTCCGATGGGCACGGAAGTGTGGCTTGAAGGCCGTGCATCGTTTAACGTCGTTTCAGTTCGGCAGTCTTCGACACACCGGCGCGGGCGGCACCTTTTGTGCCGCCGAGTCCTTTGACGATGCCGCCGCCGGTCGGTCGCCACGCTCAAAAAGTGTAACTTGAATTAATACCAAAGAAAAAGAAATACTGCATAAATAAAATAAATAAATAATTATAATTGCATAAGTTGATACAAAATGCTATGCAATAGCTTTACTGCGGCAGTCCCCGAGTGCCACACGTCTTTTTTTTTGTTCTTCTACAGTTAAAACAAATGCCTATCTCTTTATTCCACTTCTCGTTACTATCGTTAATTTTACTTTACCTACTTACCTATAATGTGTAAGCGTCATGATGAGTTTAGAAAATTAAGCCATAAATTCAGCACCATTCTGATATTGACAATAAGTGTTTTTTTAAACAATACTTACTCCGGATGATTTTGTAACGACCTATCGTTTCTTGCATTTGATACTATTTCCAAATCTTTAACCTGAATCAGAAAATAAGCATACAATTTCTAGATACGTCTGTTAAGGATAAAAAAGGGGCTTGTAAAGTTCATCAGAATTATGGAAGTAAGTATTCTCAATGCATCACACCAAAGGTATACAATAAGCACCTAAGTACCTATGTCTTTATACATAAGGTTTCCAACTAAGTATATTCATTCACCATTCTTCCTAAGAAAAGCACCGTTGACTATAGAAAATACCCTAGACGAAATGAGTTGACGTGATCAACTCAGTCCCGCCTTATATCATCAAACATTAACCAGTTTGAGAGCGCATAGATGGACCTGCTATGAAATTTTACTTGAAAAGCTTTTAATTGAGGGTTTTTATAAGTTACGGGGCTCTCTTTGTTCTAGTGACAGCCTTTACGGGCCTTTTCGGACCACATGACTTCACTTTCAAGGAATTTTTCATCGGAAAAAACAAAACTGTGGGAACTGTTTTGAGGGATCACACAGGAATAAAGGTTAGAGATAGTGTTGTATTTCTTAAACTTACTTTTTTGAAACTTGAGGATCTGTGCATTTCAAATTCACTGAAGGAATAGCTCAGGAATGTAGACCATGTTGCAATAAGAAATGTTTGTATGGAGTCTAGGAATACCCAAATTATCTCGAAAATTTTTGACAGGCGATGTTTGTGTCTTTTCGTGAAAATTGACAATAGGAAAAATATTCTAAACATTGACATCGGTTGACGGATTACGACATTGACTGTCAATCAAACTAGTTTTTTTTATTAAAGTTAAGTATAACATTTGTTTTTTAAGGTTTTTTATGTAATTTTTTAAAGAGGCCAATTGGAGGCAAATAATCACATAGTATCGCAGGTATTCCACTATCCATATGAAACAGTATAACGTAAATGTAAGAGCGTTTAGTTTATAGATATTTCGTTTATTTTGCATATATCTCTACACAACTTGTGTATAAACGTAGGTATCCACCCATTTAATGCACCTAATCAATTATTTTAGCTGATAGTGCATAGGTAATTGGTATTTTGTAACAAGCAATCTACCATTTAATCTTCTTTTACCTAAGTGCTCAATTTTAAATTTTAATGTCTATATTTTAAGGTGTTGAATTGGTTAATCTTTTTATGGAAGTTGATTTCGTATTTTGAAAATTATGTTCTCCCCAGGATTAAACTCGAAGACATTTATTTTTATTGTAAGTAATATTATTAGGTATTTTAAATTTTGTTGTACTTAAGTAATAAAGGTATTAGGTAATTACCAATAATAACGGGAAAGATTATATCTCGAGGTGACAAGATTGGTTCAAAACTTCAAACAACGTTACTCAACTTCGTTTTGGTCGTTCAGACGTTATATAGTTTACAACCTATAGTTTACAACTTGAGTGCGATAAGTAATTTGCTCACTATTTTCAGATCACTTTCTTTCAGCAAGAGAAACACTTAATAAAAGCAGGAACGATTAACGATCGTTCTATCTTACTTACACCAAAAATTTTGAAAATAGATAATCATTTGCCACATGAAAAGAACTTGATGATATATTTGATTAACTTATCTCAATTCGGTCCTGCACTCAGATCGTATATAGAAAAACGAAATAGCAAACAATGCGAGGATATTGACCCCATACAATTACAAATAAATATAATCAAAAATAAAATAAAAACATTATTAAGAGCTAAAACTAAGAAACATAAAAGAAAAAAATACGAGAGTCTTCAAGATGGCCTTAAAAGAGACGACAGAAACAGAAGTCGTTTAAAAAGTGATGACGATTGTCTTGCTAAAGTAGCTAAATGTCGAAAACATAAATGGTGATAGCCATCACAATGGTAAGATTCCTATAGATATTTTGTGCCTATCTCACGCCTATCTTCATGTTTTATGAAATAAGTTTATCTGTCATTTAATTTTTATCTATAAGTGATGGAACGGGCCATTATTTTTATGTTTCACTCCCTACCCCTCGACTACAGAAGATAAAGAATATTTAGAAAAAAGATACCAGTTTATTCATATCAGTCCTGATTTACAGTTTGTACATAGCTATTATTATAATTGTGATATTTTAATGAAAACCTAAGTAGACAGGTATCTTTAATAAAAAATCTTTAAGTAGGTACTTAGGTAAGTACCTATCAATATCATAAGAAATAAAATTGAAGGTCATTTCTAAACACCTTCTCTGTGTATTTATTCTTATTCTTACTAACTTATGAAACATTGTCATATAATGTATCTTCCTATTAAAATATTTAAGTGTTTTTCGCATTACGTTGCCGTTGAACCGCCAAAACCGCTTTCGTGAGAACGAAATCGCAAGAAATCGTCCTATCAATCGTACCTCACGGTTGGCCAAAGTTTTATAATTTGTACTTATCTATCTTCAGTTCAGCTTGTCTACCTATATAAACGTATCCACTCAATATCCAATCAATTATTTAAGCTGATAGTGTTTAATTGGTATTTCCAGCAAGCTTGAATTTCATCTTTCTTTGACTTGATTTAAGGTTGTATCTTCATTTGTTTTTAATCAATTTCTAAATCGTTTTGTAAAAAGGTGTTGAATGTTTGTACATTGAAAACAATGTTCTCCTCAGAATTAAATACGAAAATATTTTTTATATATTTTATTGTAAGTTAATATATTATATTTTTAACAATTCATTGGAATTAAGTTAATAATAAACAAACATAATAATGCCGAGGTACCAATATTTACGGGAAAAATTACATCTCGTAAGCGAGTGATAATATTGAATTGTGGACCCAATTTCAAAAACAACTTACTGACTTATCTTCCATCTTGGTCCCGTTTTCAGGTCATAATCTTGGAGCAAGAGAAACACTTCATAAAAGCTGTGATTGCAGATCGTTCTAGCTTTCATTCCCCAAAAATTTTGAAAATAAATCCTTTAAAACAGGAAAGGAACTTCATGAAATATTTGATTGACTTTTCTCAACCTCGTCCTGCACTCAGATCGTACGCGGAAACACAAAGTCCGCGACAGTTACTACGCAACTTAATAAGGAATAAATTAAAAATGTTAACAAGAGCTAATGCTAAGGATCAACAACGAAATTTTGAGAAACAAATTATTAACCTGAAACAAGGTGATGTTGCAGAAAAATGTCGTGATGTAGCCAAATGTCGAAAAATAGATTGGGCTTTGAGATTATTGGGTTACATTTTATGATAGGTAGATACAATCCTTCGTTATACCGACTTTTTACTTAATTATGTTATGGTTTATTAAATAGAATACGATTAAGTTTTTTTTTCGTTTTGTTTGTTAAAACACTGCAATTAGTATCTGAATGACGTTAAAAGCCTCATAAACATATGGAATTGGATTTCCTGAAAATCTTTGAAATCATCCGTGGAGACTATTCAATTTAGATTCAATGATAACATTTTGAAGTAAGTTTTTGCCGTTTTGTAAGTTAGGTCAGACACGTCCCGGATCTTGGTCTAAAAAGTTAAGGTTCTATTATAATTTTGTGTTGATGTGGTGTTTGATAGGTTGTATTGGAAATTGGTATCTACCCACATTTTACTTAACACAGATAGAATGAAATTGGAAATAATTTGCATTCGGGAATCAAATTTTAACTACGCTCATTCAGGGAAGATTGGTGGGAAGCAGCTAATTACAGGAGTCTTTCGAGAAACATGGGAGAGGCATTCCAACAGTGAGACGCAATAGGCTAGTATATTTTAACCGTCAGGGATTATTTTCAAATCGATTTTTTATCCATAGGTGTAATCTAATAACCTTTAGTCTTAATTGTTATGGACTTATGATGCGTAATCGGCCTTTTAGCACGGTGGAGACGGTCGGACTCTGACAGATCCAAGAAGTACTTCTCAGATGGGTGCTCTGAAATCGAGAAATTACCACATAGTAATTAACATAGCTTATGTAATGTAATTGCATCGTCATTGAAACGATGGAAATCCACATCACTAGATATGAAACTCGCGCTGCACAGGCGCAACCCACACTTGGACACAAATTTCAAACTATATACCTAACAATTTTCTTAATAATTTACTATGCACATAATTACCTATAGGGAAATAGGTATTTCAATTCACACTAAAGAACATTAAAACTCTACATTGCCGACCATTACCATTCTATTATACTCTACTTTATTCCTATCTTGAACTGGGAATAAATGAATTAATTACTTATTTAGGTACTTACATTATATTTGATACAAAAAAGCAGGAAATAAATACTATGAATCACCAACTATCAATGTCTGTTTAATAATAAAGATAATCGAACTGTAACCAGCAGTTGCATAAAGGCTCATTAATTTATCAATCCATTAAACACCGTTTTGTCTTATTCTGATTCTTGACTATGACAATGATAGCTATAGAGCAGGGATGGCCAAACGGTCGATCGCGATTGTTATTCCGGTAGATCGTGGCACGGCAAAAAATTTGTACTTAAACTACTTAAACTACTTTGTACTTCTTAATAAGTAGTACGTTAACCAGACCTCGCATCTAAACTAGTGGAAGATGCCCAGATGCAATACTCACATTAATGTAAAGTTAAAAAGTACCCTAATTACTAAGAATAATTTGCACATTTATCTTTTCTCTCTTAATAAAATAAAAAATACTATATGATGCGTACATAACTAACTATGCTGTTTCATTTAAGATTTCAATAAGTAGGTAT
This sequence comes from Anarsia innoxiella, assembly GCA_947563765.1. NCBI lineage: Eukaryota > Metazoa > Arthropoda > Insecta > Lepidoptera > Gelechiidae > Anarsia > Anarsia innoxiella. Next base: position 3,489,003 of record OX387396.1, on the reverse strand, counting down.
GTAAGTAATAGGTAGATTGCACAGGGATTCAATAGTAAATAGGAAATCTTGTGTCTAATAAAGTTGGCCACCCCTGATATAAAGCAATTGGCTGTAAGTCTTTCCTAAAAGTAACTAAACCCGTCATCGATTGAGGAAAAGTTTATTTTGAAGATAGCGTTTAGCAGAAAATAGGTGCAGGCAGGGTGTTTATCAGTTGAGTCATTTAATGTAAAGCTATGACGTCACACAAACAACCGGAGATTCGGTTTTGGCATAAAACTGACCGGCGGTTGGAGATAGGAACCAGTCTGTCTTGGCTCTTGGTGCTAATCGTGCTAGTTTTGAGTTCTGAAAATAATTTACCTATATTTTTATGTAAGTAACTATTTTAATTACCTACTTTATTTAAACTGAATAGAGGTGATGATACATGCAGTTCTGTAGTTTGTTTATTTATTTATCCTAATTCTAAGCATGGTTTCGCATTTCTTACTCCAATTGTATTCGCTTATAACTTTGTTAGTTCTTGTTTTTTTATTGGCTAACCCATTTTAGAAGCTATTTATCTTTAATTAGAGATTTAAGTATTGCCATAGGTTTTACGTGTTTCTGTACTTAGAAGTGCCTACTTATCTATCAATTATTTATTAAGTATTGAAGATTTTTCGAAAGCCGATTTTCCAAATGTTTAAATAAGTGAAACATCAAGAAGTCAGTGAGAGCACAATAAAAAGCAATGTACGTACTATAGTTGAAACAATATCAAAAAGGGCCCCAAATACATGTGGTTCTATAAACGCTGGGGTTTGCAAAAAAACCATCCATTTGTCAGAGCGAGGTCATCTAACGATCGACGGACACGGTCGTGATGTAGCAGTTTTTCTGGTTAGAGGAGGACGCACTCACTCTTGGCCTTCGAGTGAAAAACAAACACTACCAGACATCGATTTTGTCGTTTTTTCATTATTGTAAACTTGCCAAAGCCGATGCTATCTTGTAAAGTTGGAATGTCCTCTATCTGACTTACAATTTTGTTTATACTTAGATGGCAATGATTAAACACCGCATTATGAAAAAGTATTGTTTTCGATTTTGATGTTGTTGTGGTTTAAAAATTAAGGAAGTTAGTTCCTCTATTGATTCAAATTGGTTGTTTGAAATTGTACTTAGGTACTTATTTAACGTTGAAACACAGATTGGATGATGCAAAAACGTGGTCTAATCTGCTCTAGATGGAGAAACGCAATCTTAACAATCTTACCCTTATACCAACAGATCCAAGAACAATGGCCGACAGCGACAAAATCATCTACCCTGATGAGGTTGAAGCAGCGAAAGAAGCAGCCAAGGCCAACGCCGCTCCAGAATCTGGAGACAGTAACTCTATTGAAGAGCCTACAGCTACACCTTCAATTGCGATGAGGAACATGATTCAAGTCCCAGATAACTGTCCTGAAGGGTACAAACTCATTAATGGCGTGTGCCGCGAAGTCTTTGATTGAAGTGCTTCACCTACCGCATCAAAAATAGTTTAAGGTTATTTTTTACGTTAGGTTAATATGGCAGTTACTTTGTCGGTATTTCCGTGTACTCAGCCTGTGTAGTCATTTGATAAGCCGATATCAAATGACGATTGACAAGATAAATGCAACCTTTGCAATTTGTAGTTGTAGGTATATCTATTGGAAGTGATATTCCAAAATACGACATTCAAATGCATTTTATCATACCTACTAAGTTGTTATGGTAGGTACCTATTTAGCAAGTTATTAATTACATCACACATAGCCAGGTACTTGTTATTGTTTTTCAGTTGAGTCACATGCATCGGCGCGGACTATTATTAGATATATTTACGGAAGTTTCTTTGTAAATTGAAGTTGAGGAAAAAATTTCGTCGCATTAGTATGAAATAAAGTATCCATTACTTACCTTATTAAATTACCGCAGCAGTATTTATAAGTGATCAATCGAATATATGTAGACTATAGTTTAGTGTTATTTTATACTTTAATCTCTAATGGTCCTTAATTAAGTTTTGTAATAAAAATGTCATTGACAGCAAGCATTTGACTTATTTAAATAACATCCCTAGTAACGTACCTACCTATAAATTTTAAAATATAAGTAATTACAAAAATATATCTTGAATATATAAATATATATTCCTGCAACATAGATAAATAATCCTTTAGGTACTTACTTTCCAATCTTATCGAATGATGAATATGAACCTAGATTAGTACAATTTTGTATGAGTAAGTAGTACACAAACAATGCACTGTAAGTGTATCAACAATTTACAATAGAATCGAGTTTATGTAGGTACCTATAACTTTATCAGCAATGAATAAAACAAATATTTTTCTAATAATTAACGATCATTTACTTTAAAATATTCATATAATTACATAATAATGGCCTAACTCTGTGACAATTAAAACACAAGTCAATCTAATTTAAAAAATTAAATATTATTTTTTTCTTCCTATGCCACGGTATTAAAATATTCTCGTTATTCGCCTACTGTATAAATTATAAGTAACCGAGCGTTGCATAAGTTTTAACAAATGGAGCATCACTCTCACAGGAATTCCTGCAACAGAAAAAAATATAATTTAAATCCCTGTCTTGTACATATCCCGGCAAACTTCTTGAGGATTAATGAACATGCTGGGGAAAACTGAAAAGTTCATGTACCAAATACGGTAGAAACAGACAGATCCCACGTACATACGAAACAGGTAGGTACACAATGCATTATGTTAGGTATGACATCTTCTGCTCAATAGAGCATACGTTGCCCACGTGGGGGTTGTCTGTCTCTAGTTTTAATATCTTATTTCATTTATACGCGATCAATGACTCAAGACGTCACCGAACAAACATTTTATTTACATACCTCATCTGAGTAGGTATGTACATTATGTACTTACCTAAGTACTTATAAAAAGGGCGCCAACAGACTTAGGTAGGGACAATTTGGAGAGCTACCTTATTTTATTAATGCCATTATTTACTGATAAAGTTTGACGTACTTATATGGAAGTGCCTTAACCCGCCTAGTCTAAATCTACACAGGCACCTAATAACTTTTTAGTTATGACTAGAAAACTAGCAATTTAAATGATATATCTTCCTAAAGATATCAGTAATTTGCGAACAACTACCTACGTTCTCACAGTAAGCCTCCGTTCGCATAACCCTAGGGAATGCATTTGTTCTATTTGAGCGCTTTTTTAACGCGCGTTAAATAAGCGCTCGTGCGAACGGAGGCTAAACTTAAAAAATCTAATGCTTTACAATCAACTGAAAGGTGCAACAAAAAAGTATCTATATGCCCATCGAGAAACACTATGTAGATAAACTAACGAGTATCTAATCTATAACAACTCTTACATTCAAACAATGCTGGCATCTATTTGCCGTTTCAGTCACATCTATCGTAAGTCCAACTAATGATATTTTCTGCTCTACAAACCGAACTCAAAACTAGGACACACAATTGCAAAATAAAAACAAATTATTAAAAACAGCATTGTTTTATATTAGCTCTTTAAAATAATATTAGACAACAAAATCAAATTAACGACACATAACTTAATTGCTTAAACTAATGTTATGAAATTGGAAGTTATTTTTATAGAGTTACATAAAGTAGATAGGTACATTATTGATAGAAAGATTTTAGTTACCGATAGTAAATTAAGGTGTAGGTATGTACAGAAATCCTCTATGTACAAAATGCAGCATGCAACAGACAACTGTAGGTATGTATGTTTTAAAATGTGCTTTGTTGTGCAAATAACTTCAACATACCCTTAACTTGATGACTTTGAGCGTGTTAGTGGTAGTACCCAGTCAGATGCAAACGATACAAAAACATCATGCATCGTCGTTGTAAATCATATCACTATTCTGATAACAATCATTAGTTTATAGATTTTAGACATCAACAACATGTTCATCAATAAAATAAAAGACAGTGACATTTTTCAAAGCTTTAAAGATGTTATAAGTACTTCTAATATTGAACCACTACTAAGTCGAAGCATGGATGGCATCACGCAAATTATATGAACATTATAACAATGCACACGGTCCATCCACACGCAACTATGCGGAGTGTAAACTGAAGCAAACTATAAACATCGCTCAGAAAGTCCATTCGTACTTACTCGTCCTCCCAGGGACAAATGTCGTTCCGTTGCGGGCGCTCCGCGAGCTCGCTCTTATTATCACGCTTAACAATATCGGAATCAGAGACCGACGACAGTTCGTCTTTGTGAGCAATTCGTTTCATCGCGTCTGACTCAGACGCCGTCCTGGAATTTCCCGAGACCCTTTGTACTGGCGCCGAAGGCACTTTGTCTACGTTGTCATCGTCCACTCCGATGTCCTCACCGACAGCCAGCGGGGCCACGGTCGAAGCCGGCGCCGGATCCGACGACTGCACCGGTTGCATCGGTTGCGGCGGTCGTTCCGGTTGAGGTTGCTCTGGTTTTAGCGGTTGCGGTTGAGCTAGTTTCTCTGATTTCAACGGCGGCATCGAAGTCCCTTGTTGGACGGCCGGCCCCGGCTCCGGTTGAGCGGAGGAACTAATCTGCATCGACGTTCCCGACTGTGCCGGTGATGGCACCGGTTTTGCTCGAGCCGTCTGCTGTTGCGGCAATAACGGCGCACTCTGCGGTGGCGCTGCACTCGGAGTCGGCTCCGGGCCACTCGACTCGGCGGCGTTAGCAATCTTACTTTCACAAGGAGCAGACACCGGTGCGGGTCGGGATATCGACTCCAAAACGTTACGCTTCTCAACTGCCTGGCTCAACGCTTCCTGTGGCGCGGGTGTATCGACCGGCCGCACCTCTCGAAGCGCATCCACTCGAGCGGGACCGTCTCCTGGAAGATCACCGATTTTGCTACTATCTTTACTTGAGGCCGGACTGAGTTCCCGTGTCGTTGACGGTTCCCGGGAAATCGCTCCCCTCGTCGACGCGGCGACGTCGTCAGCCGTCGACCGGTCGGAGTCCCTCGAGTCGTCCCGCGCCACTCGCGTCACTCGCTCCGGGACGGCGACCGGCGCCGGCGCGGCGGGCGACTCCTCACTTTTCACTTCTACATCGTTAATGTCAGTTCTAGAATCACCACTAACGCCCGAGGCGGTTCTCTCGAACGACAAGCCGCGGCGCTCGTCCCCCGGCTCGCCGGGCTCCGTGGGCGTGGCGTCCGCCGACGCGAACACCGACGACGGCTCGTCCGTGTGAGCCAGCGAGCGCCGCTCCGGCGAGCCGGCGCCGCTCGGGGAGTCGTCGTCCGGCGCCGAGCTCACGCTGATCGTCGGCGTGGGGTGCGGCGCGCCGGCCGGCGGGCGCGGCGACGGCGGCGGGGACGCGGCGGCGCGCGGCTCCATCGTCAGCTGCGGCCGCGGCTCCACGCCGGACAGCGTGCGCGGCTCCACCGCCGACAGGTGGCGCGGCTCTACGGCCGACAAGCGGCGGAGCGGTGGCGGCGCCCCCCGCAGCCCGCCGTCCAGGGTGCTCTGCTGCGGCAGGCGTCGCGCACGCTCTATGACGCACGCGCTCACGTCAGACGACGAGCTGCCGGAGTCCGCGGCGGAGTCTTGTCGCCGACGGACGCCGCTGCCGTACACGGCCTCTCGCGTGACGCTCTCCCACGGGACCGCATCGTCTACGCTGTCGTCCAGAGGATCCCTGAGAATATTAAAATACTTCGTGAAGGCTGTATTATTGAAGTAGGACGAAGTTCGATGCTACCGTAATATGATCGCAGTCGAAGTTTTTAGTGAAACGGCCGCTCACCGGAATGGTATATCCGCCAGATTAGATTGTGAGTGCGAGTGCGGCGGAGGTTCCGGCGCGCGTTGCGGCTGTACGGCGCACGCGGCCAGCTCGTGGGCGGAGCCGGTCAGGGAGCGGTCCGAGCCTCGTCGGCGGGACAGCGGGCCGCTCGTTGCACCCGGCTTCTTTTTCACTTGCCCACTGCCGAAATTGAAGAATCTGCCAAAAACAGGTTCACAGTTAGGTACCTACATTTAGTTTATCTAAATATTCTATAAATCGTACGCAAATTATATTTTTGCACTTGGAATAAACACTCACTTAGCCTTTTTCTGATGGACGTTCTTCCCCTCAGCCAATAATCTTTGGAAGTGGTCTGAGCGCACGAATCGCGGGTAGCAATCCTTTTTGAGCAGAAGCCCGTACACGTGGTCGGCTGCGTGGTCGAAGGCGTACCGAGACCGAGATCGAAGACCCTCAGCCACTTTGTCTGCGGTAGCGCCGTCGATGTTGATCTCACAAGGGGCACCCGGCTTCAGGAACTCCCTAGAAAAACGAGACATGGGTAGATTATTTGCTGACTAGATAGATTTACTTTAGGAGTTTAAAAAACGGAATACTAACTCATAAATCTGATCAAGCTTCGATTGTATTTGCTTGGTACTAGATCGTCGCAAGTCCATCACGGCCAGCCAGAAGCGGATGTTCTCGTGAGAGTATTCCTTGCGCAGGAAACTGGTGAACTCCTGAAGCCCCGTCGGATCAGACACTAACTCTTCAATAGACATCGCCCAACGCTGAACTCGTTTCTCACTCGGTACGTCCACACTGAAACAAACATTTTACATTGGTTTTGTGCCATTTGAAGGCCAAAGAATTCCTATGAGACTTTGATTTAAAACTGGAGTATACTATAAAATATTTTTGTTTACGAGTAGGTATATGCTAGGTGAGGATAACTGCTAAATAGAGTAGGTAAGTAAAAGCACAACTCTTACTTGGTCACAGTACTTAAAATATCAATCAATGAAGTATCAATATATAAAATAAAGTATTAAAATAGGAAATCCTAAACTACAACAAAGTAAACGATTGTGAAATTTGAGAAAGATCAGAAGAGCACTCACAGGGGACTGTTGATTTGCCAAAAGAGGGTGTCATCGCTGATCCAAGGGTTTGAGGGCTGCGGCGCTGTGAGCCAGGGATCGTAGGGAGCGAAGGTCTCCGAATAGGCCAGAAGGGCCTCTAGGGCAATTGAAGTCTTCACTCGCGTACGGTCCAGGCTCGCTTTTAGGTGTTCGATCTAGAAGAAGAAAACAGACTTCTACCATAAGAATAAGAAATCTTTGTTTTCTTGCACTGGAAGTACCCAGACATTTATTACAATTTATGCAACGGTAAGCTGCTATTCAGGTACTTATTCTTATGGTTCTACAATGGATAGACGGTCTACAGAATTGTGTTTGTGAGAAGTAATAGTTTAGGAGAAGTAATTGCTACACTAGTAAGTTGTAAATTTAAAAAAGTGATGTGTCGAATCGTGTTATAAGGTTAAATGACGGGGACTTACCTCTCGTTGCACTTGTTCAATGGTTCGTTTCTTGGGGCGTGCGTTTCTGGCTCGTACTGGAACGGGGCAGGGTTCTAACGCGGAGGTCACTCCAGGCGGTGGTCGGGCCACTCGCCAGTATGCTCGCTCTTGGCTGTCACTCACTACCTTGTCGCCTTTCTTGCGGTCTTTTGCTAACCGAACCTGGAACATAATTCAAAATATTCTCAATTTACTTTGATAGAAGTATCTAAATCTTCCACAATTGAAAGTCGACTACTCCCGCGTTTTTAAAAAGTAGATAGCGCTTGTCTTTATTCAGCCTTTCCAGTTGAGGGTCAAAGAACTTTATGCATTCCTTTATCATGATAACAGTCTGTACCTGTTCCTCAGCTTGCATGGTGATGAAGTCCCACTTCCCAGCGAGATTCTTCTTGAGGTTAGCCAGGGCTTCCTGCTCGTATTCCTCCAAGGCATGGCGTTGCTTGTTCCTCAAAGTGCGCTTCACGAGGTAGATGGCATACTCCACGTTGTCGGGACCAAGCGAAGGTGCGCTCGAGCCACTGCCCGCGACGCGTGTCGTTTGCCACGGCCAGTAATATGGTGACTAGTAACAATTAAGGGTACCACAATTTAATGCAAGGATTTTATGGGTTAGGACAAATAGTGGTGGTGTTATTAACTTGCCACTTTTTGAGACATTTTGCGAAGTAGAGCTTATTAGATGTCTATGCATTGTTTCCTATCAAATGCCCCTTATTTTTAAGTCCTGTGCTATTTTGTAACGGGAATTTAACTATATTGACATGTTCATGCGGAAAAATCTCATTTTTAGTATAGTTATGTTAAATTATTTTCTCAATACTCACTTGAAATCTATATAGAGAAGAATCATCTTTTAACACGAGGTTTTTCGAATCATTAACAGGAAAGAAGTAACCATATTGGCAGAGTTGATTGGCTAAGTTTATTGCTTCAACTGAAACAGAAAAAGAAAATCATTTTTAAACATAAGTTCGTAAAAGTGGTAGATAATTTAATTGCCAGAAATTCGAACTAGGTTCTGTGTTTTAGGTGAAATATGTAAAGCTAATCTTCTAAAAACTATTTTGATTTATTGATAAGAATAAAAATGGTTTTTTAATTAATGCTTCGTGCTTTGTTTTGATATCTATACCTACAATCTCTATGTAACTCTACTCTACATGATATATTACATATATCTACAGCTTTCCTTTTCCTAATTTATTTATACTCTGGTATAAGCTACAGTATTAAGTACTAATAGCCGCAATTTTTTCTTTCGATGCAACAAAGTTTTCTATCTAGTTTAAAATATTTTTCGAAAAGATATGAAAATGAGATGAAGGAGCGAATGTTTTTTAAATAATAATGTACATAAACAACTACCTATATCATGGCAAAAATTTCCAAAATTGAATCATGAACTGCTCAACTTTTTAATGCTCTCAACTTTTACAGCTTAACCAATTTCTAGTACATATACAGGATGTTTGAACATTGGCTCACGAAATGAAAGTTCATAATCTGCTCATATAACTGAAAAACTTATCTAAAGAAAAATAGATCAAAATACGACCAAAATATCAACAGGTAGGTACTTGTATGAAAAAAAAATCCTAAAATATTTCGGCCTATATTTCTTAGGGAAAATTCTTCAGCTAAATGACCAGATTAAGTCCACTGATTTTCGTCAAAGAGTGTGTTTACAACCTGTATCACTATGGTGCTTACCTACGCTATATTAAGCGTGATAGGTCAAAACATAAACTACTTTTTGATTGTTATTAATGTTAGTTTTTACCCGACTGCGCCAAAAGGTTTATTAAGTACAGAGGTATGGCATGATGTGAATAGTGTTTCAATTATTAAAATTCAAAAGTCAGTAAAAAATATAAGTTTATGTTTTGGCCGTGTATGTGGTACAGTGCATGCTGTAATAATGCAAAAGTGATCGTACTACTCCCGTTACCATTGGCATTTTCTTCGAGATTGAACCGCTCCATTAGCCATTCGACAAGATCGTAACCTGAAAATTACAAAATCATTGAGTTTTTATTTACTGTAACTGTTGGTAATAACGCGTTACAAACAAACGTATATCTATAATTATAGCTGGTTAAACTACAAACATTTCTCAAATTCGTGAAAGATAACGTAAAAGATGTATCAAAATAGATACTCTTTTCAAATTCGTAAAATTAAAGTACCTAGTACAATTGGCTATAGAGGTTTTAACGCTCCAGTGTTTCGGCAACCTCTACGCACGATTTTGATGTTTCATACGAAACCTGTGTAAAATGCCTCAAAAATACGCAGATAGTCCAAAAACAGTCAAATATACTAGGACAAGGTACTAGGCAATCAATGTGCTAGGCAAATAAGTGCCATGCCAAACAATAAACGTTGTAATGCGATCCATCATTATACTATGATTTGAAAACATGTGTAAGTATTTTCCAAAACGTGCATTCTCACATCGTATTGGTAAGTCAGTATTGACGTTAACCAATGATTTAACGTCCTCTTAACTCACTCAACGTTCCTAACACGTATACAACTTTGGAATCCCATTCATCAGAGTATTGGAGGGCATTAACTAGAGCTGTGAATTGTGTGCGTATTGCTCGACGATTGCCCGATAGTAGGTACATAAACATAGCTGTCAGTCAAATGCGTTTTAAACCAATGTGGAAGTGGTAGGAGATATATAAGTGAACAAAGTGGTTTTGCAGGAAGGTGGCATGTTAAAGTTTAGATAATGTAGCACGCGCGGGGAAGAACGACTTGAGAAATGTCAGGACAATCGTAATATTGAATTGAATATTGACTAATGTTTAAATACCTTGCTGGATGTATTTTACTTTGAGTTGAAATGCCTTATAAGCTACGAACTACAGATGGGTATTCAGATATTGTCTTGAAAATTAAATCTTTAATGTGGCTAATTGCATATGACTGAAAAAGCCAAAGCTACTCTGAAATGACCACAACAACACAAAAGTGTAAAATTTCATGAAAAGTACCTAACTGAAAATAAACATGTATCACTCTATCGAACCCTTTGTGATTGTAATCGTATTTTTTTTTTGTTAATCAATTCTAACTCACAACTATTGAAATATATACCTATCATATCGGTAGTGTTTCATACATTCCGCATAAATGGTACCCAAGTAGTAGATATCGAATAGTTGGCACGTGCAGTGAACGGCCGACATTCAGTAAATATTGTGCGCTATTGATTTTATACTCGTCGATAGTTTCTACTGTTTCAGTGTAAGACAGGTACCTGCGTGGAAAACGTGGCGGGAAACATTTTAATACGGTTATAGGAATATTTTACGAGTAGGTATCGTCTAAGCTCTGTATCTTGATTAAATCCACGATTTTGGGTTTAATTACTAAAGTTTATTTACTAAAACAAAGAAATGTTTTGTAATGACATGACACACACTTCTGTTTATCCAAAAATCAATCATCCATCATACCTTGATAACTTTTGGTGAATTATAGTGAAATGAATAAAATGCACTTACCCATGAAAGCAGACGGGATAACACTAAGAAATAGCTTTTGACATCGTACTGGCACACCGGTTTCTGGATCTTGCATTTCTTTTATCAAACTTTCCATCTGGAATGAAAGGAGATCCATTAACGACAAATATTGTTTTATTGTTTATATGGAAAAGTCTAGTTGCTATTTGAATTAAACATAATATAAATAGGTAGGTACCTGTCATAAATCAGTGAGAAAAGAGAGCACTTTTCAATATCTAGGTATTACCTAGGTACGACTATATCCAATTAGTTTAAATCTAATCAGTCAACTATTCTTCATCTTGGTATGATTGTTCTTCGTAGGTAATACGGTATAAACGTTTTAGGCAAGTTTTAGGTCATTCATTATTTTTAAACCCTCAAAAAAACTACGCAAAGTATTTTGAAGGGCCGGTGGCAAGTCAGTAACTACAAAAGGCACTCAACCGTTCCTATCCTATAGATGGAGGGTATATTAATAAATCTATGACGTCATTTGGTGCACAGGTCAACGTGCACTTGAAGCCGAAGAGTTGAGGGCTCTTGGGCCAATCGAGTGGATTCAAAGCCTTAGGATCGCTGAGAACTTTGATATTGTAACTTTACTGTGTGGTTCTACTGGTGTTTATGACACCAGTAGAACCACCATCTTTAAGATTTAGTTCTTGATAATCGACAGTTTAGAGACAAGGACAACTAGAAGCTAAGCTACAAGTTATTGGAAGATTTCTAGCAGCTATCTGTGATAAACACATTTACGAACATTTTGTGGTCATAATAGAAAGCATATAAAAGAACCATAGAAATAGCGCCAGAAAAATCTATTGTGAGAAACCTTTACGCAACGAACTCCAAATAATCGATCCCTAATTGAAACGAAGCAGAGAGGCAATCATATCAGCGATTACGTTTCCAAAGCTATCAAACACAGGAACGCGATTAGTGATCGAGGAACAATCGCAGCAGCGTTTTAGCTTGTATTTCCTCAGGCTGGCTCCAATTAGCGTCCAATCAGACGGGAAATTGTTTGATGTGCGTATTGTGTGAGGTTTCAATGGTCGGGGTTTTGTCCCTGGAGACGGCTGGCGGGCTAAGACGGCGTGACGTCACAGGGCAGGATCGATCGGCGCGGCTCGCGGGTCACATCTCCGACACCCCGAGCTACCCCCGTCCCCCGCCGCCACCCTCACACCCGCCCCTTCCTCGCACGATTCATTACACCTAAAGATTGTTTGTTTTGAACGTCTTCACCTTTATTGAATTTCTTGGTGACCAAAATTCGAAATCAATTCGAAGTAAAATCCCTTTTAACGAAGCATGGTTCGCGATTCCAATTTACAAGAAAAGTTTATATTTTGATACGTTTATAGACTTCCAACTATGATAAAGCAAGGTCATATCCTCAGGAGTTTCATTATATATAATTTTAAGCCACAGGCTAAGTTAATATCAAGAAAGTCTGCTGAAGTAGTCGTTGTATTGGTATGTTTTGGGTGTTTTTACATTGAATGTAAACGTTTTCGAGGGATTGAACATGAGCAAAACAAATCTATTAATATCCCAATAATCGGTAGTTTTAAGAACATTCCAGATTTTGTAGATGTCATTAAAGGTATTTCTTGTAATACAGGCTTAATAGCTGGCTGGAGCAATAAAATTCGGATTTGAATGCAATAAGGCACGGTAGGTACGTAAGTATAATGTGGCTAGCGTGGGCGAAATCACGTCCGAAACTCACGCAGGCATTTTTTGCTGAGTCGCTCAGTTCTATTATACTTCGTCAGATTGGACAACAATTTCACTGTGCACGGTGGTGTACAGTGGTGATTGATCTTTTTAAATTACAGCTCTAAGATTTTTTAAAGGAAATCACTTAATAGGTAGGTAGTATTCAAGTTATACAACAACTATAAAAATCTTTTCCGTAATTCTTTTTCATCTTTAGCTATAACAAGATCGCCCTTTTGCCAAAGACCTTATGCCACTTCCCATCGTGTTGAATTCGGTTTATTATCGGACAACTAGTTTTAACCGGATCTGATAAAATTCTCAGCTACTGTACCAGTTTATTATCCAGTATCCTGAACTAACCCAAGACAAGTGGGCACGAGCTCTTACATTAGCATCTATACTCGTATCAAAGTAATCATGAAGCTAGTTTTACATTGAGGGCGCCACTCACGCTTTGTCTCGGCCCTGGCACACGGCCAACGAGTCTCACTTTCTTATACCATCCCCTATAATTTATCACACGACGACGGCGGCGGTACGTAGAACCTCGCAAGAAAGCTTTCAGAGAAGGTTTCATAACGTAGAATTTGTGATGAGACAGCTTGACGCAGTAAAAAGATGTTATGTAAAGTGCGGCTGGTAACTTAAAGGTGCTTAACGTTCGTAAAGTTGGAAAATATTTTCAGCGGCTTATAAACTGTGTTAGATACGATGTAATGAAGTTTCTCTTGCTTGTTTTTAACCACAAAAATGTTGCTTGTTTTTAAAGAAATAAATGCAGCCAAAATTTCCTAATTTCCTAATAAATTTTAAAACATTACACATGAAATACCAAACCAATGAAAACAAAAAGTAATTAGAATCAAATTCGTGATAATGTAAGCAAGGTACCACAATAAAGGCGGCATAGACACCCTACAAAGGAATAGGCTGTATCGACACTTGCCCTACAATAGCTTGTAAATCGACGTGGAATAATTAATAACACACAATTGTATCGACGGAATTACTTTGTTCAAATGTCGTTGAACTGAAGGAAACAGGTACACTAGGTACTGAATTGTTATAATTTATAGTGAAGATTTTTGGAAATTCAATAATTTATTACATTGGACGCTAGATTAGAATGTTTACAGAAATTGATAGTACCTAAGTAATTTTTTTAAAATCGTTATAGTTAACAAAATAAAAAATGGCACAAACTTTACATTTGGGAGAATTTTATTACAGCAATAATAATATTATTAAAATGAGATACCACAATGTAAGTACCTTTAACTTACCCTTTATAGACATACTGTTTAAATTACAATGGTTACAATTTCATTAGAACCCGGGGTATATTTATGGTACCAAGAATTGCATTAAACTTTGTATTAAGACGTAGATAGCAAGAAAACCTTCTGTCCCGGGAAAATGCAAATGTTTGTTGACCCTAAGCGAAGGTAAGATTTGGAGGTCACGTCGAGGTCACCTCTTCAGAACGATGGGATTTTCACGGCTTTATATTACTTACTATGTCTTTTGAATATTGCTACAAACAGGTTTGAAAAGTATAATGAAAATAAAGATTGATAATGAATTAACTTTTCATGAAAAAAAGTTATTTACGAATGATGTGTACCTATACATTATTACTTGCATTAACACAGCCGGTAAGTAGGTGGAGAAAACCAACAAAGCTATCATTAATTAAATTTTTAAACCGGTTTTGATCTAAAATCCAAATTAAAAATTATCTACAATAATAATACCTAAGCCTTCCAAATATTTAGCGAAACCTCCAATCTTTTCTCAGGCCAGCGGACAACAAAGTGAGATTAATAGCAGCCGAATAGCGGTGTATGATGATGACCTTCGAGGGTGGAATTTATCAGTGAATCCCAGCTTTAGGTATCAGCGGCGAGTGGCGAGCGGCGAGCGGCCGTGCAAGTCGAGCAAGCACGTCGGCGAGTAACCCTATCGATTTTTAGACAAAGCTGAATGCTGAAACGTACAGCCGATGCCTATTCTTACTTCGCTTTGGAGCTGCGAAATAGACGGCTCGGGTTTAGAGAGACTGAAGGCATATTTGCTGTATAATAGTTTATTTTGTAATTAGGTACCTACTTTGTTAATTACTTGGAAAATGTCTACTTCTGTGTACATTTTATTAGTGGAAATATTCAGTTAATTTTGATGGGAAATCCGTAATTCCGTACTTATTGTTTGGTAGAGTATTTGTTATAAGACTTACTAAGAAACAATATGGTTATAATATGTATATATTTTGCTTTCGATTCTTACTGAAAAAGTTAAAAGAATCTCAAATTGTGAATCCACATTTTCACTCGCAAAAGAAGTCGTTTCAACCAACAATGTTGTTTTTCCCGAGTTACGTATACACAGGTAAAAGAGAAAGCTCAGCAAACCCTCACAATGCATAATGTAGAGATGCTAAAAGCACTTTACGTTCGTTTCAGAGCGTTCAACCGGGTTTTTAACCGGATGTTCAGATTTATTAATGCTCTCCAGGTATCAGGGACCACTTTTTTGTACGGCTTGTTTGCTGTGGGCAGCCCGGTTAAATATTTGGATGCGCAATAGACGGTATCATGTTTTAAAAAGTTGAATTTAGAATTAGATTTGTCGAAGGAAAACATGAAACATATTAAATTAAATCACGTAGTGTAGGAAAATGGAACAAACTATTTTATTTTGCTTAAAAAAAGAACTTCGTCATTTTTTGTTTCTTTTTTAGCATGAAAATTGTAAACTGAAAAAAAGAAATAGATACAGGAAATACCTTGATTTCGGTACCCAACCGAAATCAAAACAATCAAACGTTACGAAAAAACAAAATAGCTGATAAAAGTAAACAATAAAGCAGCGATATGTAATTTGCAAGTAACCGTATATCATTGTGGGACAAGCATTATACGTTTATGAGTCCCCGCGCGGCGTTTAGGCGTTTTGTTTGAAGTAAACAATTAGAGCGTACGCGATACCACCCCTGTGCCTGTGTGCCGCACGGTTAATATGGAATTTAGAGGCGAGGCTTTTCCGACGATATATGTGCGAAAAATTGAGGTACTACGGGAAATAGCTTACAAAGGGACTGATTTTATTAAAGAACGCAAGGTAATAGACGTTTACAAATTAAATTAACGGAATCGATTTGATCCCGTATCTTAACATAGAAGACAATATTTTACTCATTTTAGTTTTTACTTTAGGAGATGACACAACTCCCAAGCATAGTACAGTACCTAAGCTTGGAAATCATTATTATCTATGTAATTACAATAAAAGAAAAAACAGTTACGTGGCATGAGATTGCAACCCTCTTCGTACCTGGTACACAGTACATTTCAGATGTCAACCGCGGTACGTAAGAGTAAACACTAAGGCACACTTAAGTTTAAGAGCCCTGTGCTCATTAAAAACCGTGTACCTTATATGAAAGGTGTAATAGTCTTGAAGAAAAGGCTGTCGTGTCATTATACTGGAAAATTAAGCATTCTGAAGAGTTCTTTCTTCCTTTTGGGTAAAATGGTCTACGTTGAAGTTAAGTGAAGTTTTAAAAAAAGGTTTGTTCTTGAAAGTTGTTTAGTTTCATAGGCAGATTATGTCCCTTGATTTTTGTCATGGAGTGATCCAAAACCCTGTTTGGTTTACACGCTATAAACTCGCTACAATCCATTAAAACGTTATACATTTACAATATATTATGATACAAGATGAATAATTTGATAAATGTAAAAGTGATCTATTTTCGATTACGAAGACGGAATTAGAAGTTAGCTAATGGAGTTTCCATGTCGCGATCGCTGAATTGTCAACTCTGTACGTTGGGACAACGAGGTATAGGGGTATTTAATGCTACATTCAACGTCAAGTCAACGTATAGGTAAATGTAAGTTAGATTTGTTAAATAATCTGAGTTTTATTGAAAAGAAAGGATAGGTATCTTTCCTAAAGGAAAACGAGGCAGTAACATAAGATAGGACTGGATGGGTATCAAGGGGCGCAAATCTGATCACTTACGCTAGGTACAGGTTTCAGAAGTAATACTGGCTTGAAGGCTTATGTCCGGCAGTGGACGTCCATAAGCTGACATAATGATGATGATGCTGATGACTGGCTGCAAGTGCTTTGGTATACAGAACACAAGGCATGCCTCGCGGCTAGTTAAGTGATCAGATTTGAGGGGGGTTAATGTCTTAGGGTTATAGCTACCTTATCGAAGGCGAGAGGTCGGTGTCTCGGCACGGAAGCGTGTTCCATGGCGCGCGCGGGAGGGGGCGGGGCGCGCGGACGCGGGGCGTGCGCGCGCGCCGCTAGCCGACCTCCATGGGCGTCTGTCTCCGGCGCCGGGGCCGCATGCCGCTCGCGCCCGCGCTGCGCCCCCGACACCTGTGGACAACGGGCAAAGCACTGGTGAGTGAAAGAAGAACTATCAGGTCTTCTAGTTTCATGAACATAAACAAGTGACGATCGGGGTGATATTCCAGTATTTCCAATAAATACAAAACCTGTTGGGTAGATAAGATACGGTCTGCGATGGACAATTTTCTAGCTTTATTGAAGTCAGTAGAAAAAACCCTAGAATACTAGGCATCAACATCCATTAAAGATTCTATGAAAACCAGCAGTAAAGACAACTGGTAGGTAACTATTAGAGGACATCTCTATAACTTACTTTCTTCTACTCCTAACCTTCGAGCAACACGAGCATCTGACTTACATTTAGGCTCTATCTGCAACTAACGCGATGAAGATAACACCAACCGCAAGAGAACCCAAGCTTGAAGCACCCTGACCTATGAAGTAATTCTATCTTACCTGGCGGCAAAGACGATCACCACAACATATCCAATCAGAGTGATGCGGCTTGTAAAATTCATGAAAAGTCCATTTAAGGTCTGTCGTAGTTTTCTGGGATTTCGTTAGAAGATTATTTAACGTTATTAAGCTGCTTTACTTCTGCACGACTCTATTTTTTTACTTAGTATGTACATATTAGAATACGATTTAAAAAGTTGGAGATTTTGAGTAAAAACACGAAATTATATCAAATCCAAAGATTGTATTATCTTTTTCAAACATAGAGATGTTCGAAAAAGATAATACCATCACCATACACTCACCGAATATTTTCAAAATATTTCAAACGTTTTTATCTTTTGACTAGCCTTCGTCGCAATTATGTCACTAACAGATTACTATGTGTGCTCCAAGGCTAATGGTATGCAACTACAATCCACGTCACTGCAATCTGACCTTATAGAGGCGCATAGAGGCCGTGCGTGACGTCATAGCAATGCATCCAGGAGTGCACTATACACTAAAGAGTTTTCGACCTCAATGTGAAGGGCTATTAGACTATTACTGAACATTGTAGTTGAGTTTTAATTAATTTTGAACACGTTTGCGGTTTGAAGAATGTTCTTCAGCAAGTTAGAAAAGACTTGACCATTGAGGGTCAGAGGAATTTTGTAAAAATAGGCAGCTTCTCGTCTGGCAAAGCCAAACCATAGTTTAAGCTTACTTGGCCGTACATATGGTGTTATTTCAAGCAGAAATAGTCCCTGAACACTAAATAAATAAATAATTCATCGTCGACTTGAATTGAAACTAGCTTTCTCAAATCGACCGAACGTTCTAGAAATAGACCACGATGTGATTGATTGGATCACATATTAAAATTTATACACTTCGATCGCCACTGGGTTAATTATGCACCGATTGCGCGGTTGGTTTAAATGATCCACTTTATTCACACTAAATTTTTAGGAAATTTTCTTGAAATTGTAAAATTTTATATCGATAACTTTGTTTAGCTTGCCAACTACTATAACAACGAGCTGATACATTTAGCTACATCAGTTACTCCTGTTCTTTCTTTTCTATTTTCCATTTCTAATTCATTTAAAAAAAACTCCGAGCATAAATCTATCGTCTCTTTAACAAAACAGAACGGTTGCAATTAGCGCAATGAAGAAAATAACCGTATACGGAATGTGTTCCGTAATTGTAGTGCCTAGTAATACGTATGTAATCGAAACGTTAAATATCTGGTATTGTGGTACTAGGGAGACGGGCTTTGTCATACTCTACATAAATATAAATAATGCACATAGTTCTCATCCTACAGGGTTCTACTATGAAATTGTTGTTATGAAAAAGATGGCGTACCAATACATCCAAGTTATCCAAGAGGTAAAAGAATTTTCACAAAACAACAGGTAATCGTTTAAGTTCCTACAACCTTATTTTTGAGACATCTGCTCTTCCACATTTCGGTCTCAAAGAAGGTGGTAGAGAAGAAACTAATTTTTATATTATTGCTGGTACGGCTTGTACGTACTATTTTTAATGATAAGTCCCAGAATACACGATGAAACGCAACTGCAACGCCACTGAAACTGCTAATTACTTTTGAGTTGCATCTAAGTTTCTGCTATAGACTCCTTTATTTATTTATTTATTTATTAATGGTACGCTAACAGCAAATACATATGATAAACTTTAACTTAAAAAACATTTAGTAACTATTGGCTATATATGACTGCCAATTACAAGCATACACAACATTCTCCTTTAGAAAACCACACACGACGCAACTGAAACGAAACGTTTCAAACTAGTTGCATCGTTGCAGTTGCGTTTCACCGTGTGTTCTGGGTCTTACATACAAGTTTAATGGCAAGTCTATGTACGTATAAAACTATAATACTTATAATGTAAATCTATAATATAAAATCTATTTACGGGGCTGTCTGTAGTCACTTAATTATAAGAATAATTAAATACCTGCCTGCTGCGTAAACCTAGTATAACCTAGGTATTCTATCTTAAGTAGCTATTGTTAATTAAAGAAGTCCCACAATTTGTAAGCATCGTTCTAAGTATAGCCGAGAAGATGTTTGCGTGTTTACTTCAACCGACTTCATGCTATTATGAACAGTTATTATGAGAAATTAAGACGAAAATTATGGTCGTTAGGTTTTCATTTGAATTCTTTGATGATATACATTTCAAACACGTGTAGGTACCTACTTACTTACATTAATTTATTGACTATTACACTAGGTAAGTAGGTATATGTATATGATATAAAAATCGTTGAATTGACCTTACACTAAAGAATTTCACTCAATACCTTGATAAGCCATGCCGATGAATTTACAAATTCGTCTACGGATGTCATTTGTTTCGTTATTCTTTATCTGAAATTAAAATGAGATTGGAACTTTTAAAAATGGAAACAAAAGAAAAATTATAATCTTTGAAAAAATATAAAACTTTTTAAATTTCAAAAGAAGTTTTTAAACAAATTAGCTAACCTTTTTGTAGTGAAGTTAATCGTTTGCTGGCGTCGATCTCAGTGGCTGTTTGGATCATTGATCCGTGTGCCCGCGCACTCCCATGTTTAAAACATGTGCACTGTTTATCCGATGTAAGCACTGTCGTAATGTCAGTAATATATTGCACTGAGGAGTGTTGAGTAATAGTTAGTACTTTTTTACTTTACATTAGAACAACGTCAAAGTGCTCATTCTCCGGGATATCCTAATCACATGCTTTCGTCCACCTATTTCTTGATATTAATTCCATAATCACGACGCTGCTGGTTAGCTTTCTTTCACCTTCCGACATCTTGTAACACTTTGCTTGTTTTCTATGAATCCTTTAACAGTAGTCATATGGTTGCAATCACGAACACATTTTCAATATACTGACACTAATAGGTAGGTATTTGGCTTAATGTCGGAAAATTAGGAATATGAACAAATATAATTTTCCACAGGAACAATAATTACGTTTTACATAGCTACTTTTTTACACTTTATGACGTAATTATAAAATAATAGTAGCAATTTATTTCCGCGTTTAAAAAACAAAAGAATTGCGATAAAACTTCTCTATAAATAGAATGAGACGCGTTACTTGTTCGACAAATTATGGTATTGTTTGGTAGAGACTCGGGCCTCGCTATATCTCCTGATAATGTAACTAGATAAGACTCGCTAAAATCTCATCTGTGTTGTAAATTTCAGACTCTTAGGGAATTTTGGGGCTTAAGAACTTTGAGATAAGTGAGATAAAATGACAGCACACCTTGTACGTTTACGTCCAACTAACCTTACAGCGTTATGAGTAAGTACCTGGATAGTTTTATACGAATTACTGGTCAAATAACGACCCATTAAGTATTCTACCTTTCCAAAATTTTCAGCAGCATTACCTACTTCCAAAAAAGACGTGGCCGTTTGAATGAAAATGTGAATACCGGAATTAGAATCTGACGGCCTCATGATTTCGAGTCTTGATTCGAGTTCTCTTGCAACAAACTAACACATAGAAAATGTCCATTCCTGTTACAGTCAATTACATTGAAACGTCATACATAAACAAACAAAGATTTTATCTACCCAACCCAAGATTACCTAGTGAGGTGAGTAGGCGTAGGTAAGTAAAGATGCAGGGCATTGCACTAGAATCTAGATAAACATTCGTTCATACTACACTCGTAAGGTGACTGTGACCTTTTCAATTACTTTCAATTACTTTTCAATTAATTGTGTACATTGACTCGGGTCGTGTATATTTGGATCGGCCTTCCCGTGTCGATGTAGGTACCTACAACGTGCGTATTCAAATAGCATTGTAGGTACACGCAGGTACGTAAACATACTGTTAGTGTTAGTATTGCTGTGCAGTTCTAAACGTGTTGAATGTGGATGAAGAGAAATAGGTGTGTTTGGATCGTAGCAAGTGGAGGGAAGTGGTATATTCCTTCAATTCCTTTAAATAAATAAGAACCTGCTCTATCTTTTTGTTGCGAAAATTCACTCAATAAATATGTAAATAGTTGATAGTCGGTAAAGACAAAAATATTGTAGGTACGATTGAGTTGCACTTTCCCCCACTGACTTACTGACTTGATGCTACGTTACCTCATGAATAAACAGTTGACGCTAGCTTTAAGACCAGAGTTAACGTGTAGGGTCCATAACACTTTGTTAGTGAAACCCTGCCTGCCTGGTCTGAAAGAGAGTGTCAATGTATCATTCGTGGGGTTTACTCTTGAGTATTGATAAGTCAGTGGGTCAACTTAAAATATTCTTGACAAAAACTATATACTTTATAACTTTTAGGTGGCATGGTACTTCAGAAATACAGTGTAAGTAGGTAGGTACATAAATGTACACGGTTTAGTATATAAATAGCCTACTTAGCACATCTATGGAGCGAAGTGGCGACTGCAATATTAAGGTGACAACATCGATACCTTATGAAGAATAGTACTAATCCACGTTTCATGTCTTGGTTTCAAAACAGAAGTACTTCTAAACATAAATTCTAAGAACTTAGTACTAAATACGGAAATAGAAGCTATAAGCATTCTTAGAATCGATCGAAAGACTTTTATTATAAATAATGTGTTTCGTATTGTATGGCGCCTACGTGTCTGTATGCTATTATAATAATGACAGTTTGAATTCGCAATAAAGGACCTTTATTACGTCTTTAATTTGCTAAGTTATAGGGACTCTGATAGTCAGGCGTATTTTCAAGTAGGTACTTAAAAATAAAACAGCACGTGACGGAAAATGAAATTGTCATTAGGTGGGTATATCAGTAAGTAAACCAATGTGTCGGGCGAAAAGTCATTTAATTGTTACCTAGACCTAGACTAGATTTAGAACATACCTACTTATGACGAGACTTAGTACCAACGTGGATAGCTACCTATGTTCGGTGCTACTAGAACTTAGAGTCAAACAACTTAACCTTAAACAGAGACAGAATTCGTAAAAAATTTCGTAAACACTTTAGTTAACTCGGATTAATGTTAAGTAGGTAAGTAATACTTACTCCAAAAACAGGTAAAATTTAATTAACCACTTTTAATAATCTAGCAAGCGATTCAGATGTGTATAAACATTTTAATGGCGGAAATGGTGAGAAACGTCGTAAAATTTAAGAAGTTGGCACAAACATGGCGCCAGCGGTGTGCGGTGGCCATTTACAAGCTCTTAATATTAAATAGGAAAGTGCTCGACCACTTTAGGTTTATTGCAAATTTTTGGTTCAATCCCAAGATGTTTAGCAGTTACCTAGGATCTTTAATCGAAATTGACTACCTATGGATGTATACCTCAAAACCCGTCAACTAAGTAATTTGACAAAATATTTATCTTATTATAAAATCAAATAAGATTCCTACTCAAATGCAAACTGTATACCTACTTTCTACTCTGTCTAACACTAAACATAAAAATTAGGTAGATTTAAAGGTAGATATTAATGCTTCTGTCAATCTGTTGAAAACAGAACACGTGCATTGGGATTAAACAAAGCTTGGTTTGGAACGTGATTATAAGCCTCGGGATTCGCCTCTAACACCCTTAATCGGACAGGGAGCCAATACCAACGTGATGAAACAACTACGCAAATAAACACTCGATTTGATTAAGCTGAAAACAATATTTTGATATAAGTACCTACTTGATGAGGTGGACGAGACGTTGCCAAGAAAAAACTCTTTAAAACGAATTTATAAGGAAATTTTAGAGACAACAATTTCAGCAGGTAAGTTACTTCAAACTTTCTTTAAAAAACCCATGATGCTTTTTTATTATAATCTAAACCGACTCAGTTACCTGGCAAGGACAGCAATTTCCCCGTCTTTACGTATTCCGGACGAGCACTGAGATGAAATGCGCCGGGCACCCGGGAATGTTGTGGGAATGCCTGTAAGTGATCCCATTAGAAATGCAATAAATACCTCTTGTCTGCGGAGGGGGAGCGCCCCGCATAGCGACAGTCGTCGGACTATAGGCACGTCGCGACCCATGGACGACACATTTCTACCAAGTCGAAGTGACTATCATCGGAACATCACAGCCTGGCCCGCTCGTTATAGGCCAATTAACGCTAAGATTGTTAAGTCGACCTCCGCGCGACCATTGTGACATTTCTTACTAGGTTTACACAGATAATTAGATGGTTCCGATGGTAAGGTGAGTAAGACAACTTACGGACACGTTAAATGTCAATGGTCAATGTCAATGTCAATGGTTAGTTAATCAAATGCCAGCAGCAATATTCTTTCTGATGTAAGTACATAAGGTCTTAAGCAGATTTTGTATAGGTATTTAACTAAAGTAGGTGTCGCAAAATCATAGTGCGCAACATGACATTCATAAATTCACGGACTTTATTGTCATAATTAATCAAACGTGTACTTAAGTCATGCCATAAACACGCTATAGTTAATGCGGATCGGCTAGTTGTGTCCTAATTTTCACCTGTGGGTACAGATAGATATAAGTACCTACATGGACAATGGTTCCGATAATACAAAATCCTTATAAACTTGCTAATTCGTTTTGCTAGTTTCTATTGTTTAACCTTATTTATAAATATTACCAGCATTCGTAAGGTGGAGCTACGTTGTCCGGGCCCCGAAGGGTGGGTTTACTTGGCCTGCGCTGATGCGGGCTACTCCAACTTTTGCTTGAATAGTGATACTTTTTGTGAACGGTATTTAATATACCTACAGTTTTTTTTTATCTCTAAATGTGTGTTTCCATGTTCAGTCAAATAGGTACCTAACTAGGTAATTCGATTTATTTATTCATATTGTGTTTGTAATTACAATCCACAACAATATGAAAATTGATATCGCGTGTCTGTATTCGTTAACTGGCTGCTTTACCCTATTGAAGTGACAGGGAGAAGTGTAATTGAACGCGATTTCAGTTAAATATCCGAGTGTTGACAGAAATTATTTACTCGTCTGTAGCAAGTGATAGCTTGCAGGTGGTATTAACGTCAACCTAAACCGAATAAAATGATCTAACTCAGGTAATTACCTCTAGCAAAGAGCTGTCGAAAATATTATTAATTTGATTGGAAATTATACCTAGTTATTTGACTTCACGAAAGTGAAAACAAATAAGAACAAAGAAAGAACTGGGACAAGAATTATGAAGTTCTATGAAGTCCCTACGTCTTAAAATACTTATCTACGTTTTTCCGTGGTGTCGGAGGTGGCGGCGACGAGCGGTCCGCGATGGCACCACGGACGATTATGTAACACCTTCAGCCACCTTCAGCCATTACTCGTACTTAAATCTAACTTAGCCGGGATATGCGACTCTCGTAGTCACGAAGGCTCCGATAACTCAAAAACGTTAAAGTAGTCTAAAAAAACAGATCAGAAGACTAACCGACAGAACATCAGAGCAGCGAGAGGCGCAGCACAGGGCGGTCGGCGCTCGGTCGAGTCTCGGGACGGGGACGGCCGCGCCGCGGGCTCTCCAGGGCTAGCGGGAGCTACGGGGCGCGGCGACAGTCCTGGGGTTAGTGGCGGGTTCTGCGTGATAACATTACCTATGTGTAGTCATGGAGCGCGGGCGCGGGCGCGGGAGTAGGGCGCGCGGGACAAAGCGCCAGCAGAGTCGGGGCCGGCGGCGGGCGCTACGGTCCGATACGTTACCTAGCGGCGGCGTGCAGAGGGCTCGGGGCCGAGCGGCCGGCAGCAGACGCGGGTCGGGCGCGGTCGCGACGAGCGGTCAGCAGGCGCGCGGCGCGGCCATGGCGCGGCGGGCGGCGGCGGCTCGCGCACTGGAGCCGCGCCGCCCGGCCGCGCCCGCCCGCGCACGCGCCTCGCGCACCACCCGCCCCCCTACCCACTCCCACCGCGCACCCTCCTCTCGCAAATTGATCAGCCGGATCCTCGATTGCAATAAAATTTATGACAGGTCGTGGATCTATTATCGACGTGATACCGCCGAAGCCGCGGATAATGATTCGGGCCAGGTTTGATAAACGTAGCGCTTTCGTGATTGGAAGTAGTCTATGCCCGTCCCGACGGGTTTAACGGTTTATTGAGATAAGAACGAGAGTCCTGGGTCGATTAAAATTCGGATAAGCTGGATCGATTAATCGACACGAGCGTGGGATATCCTGGACGAGTCGCACCGGCTCCAGAGGCACGCGCACGTCGCTCACTGCGAGCCACGGCTTACTCGTACTACCGCTAGTTGAACCAGTCTAATAATAGCTAACAGTTGCATAATTTTAATCAACTTTGTAAACTATTCGTTGTGTTTTTATTGCACGATCGGCGCTGCGGCAGCGATCTATTCAGGAGGAACGTGTGTTCTGTTCCGCATCTAATTAACAACATATTTTTTAAACCTACTAGTACTTAATATGCGGTTATTTAGTTCCAATGAGTCTTATAAAAAGTACTGCGTCGTTCAAATTTGAAGTTGTATAAAATTGCTATAAAATAATGCAGCGACCACTCAACCACCGACCGCAGTGCTAACGAGCTGAGTGAGCATTCCCACGATGCAAATCTAGCAATTAACATAGGCTAACGGTGTGCGAAGTGGCAACCAATTCAAATTCGACCATTCTGCTAAGTGCTCGCTCGCCACCAACACGTCGCGATTTGCATACAGAATAAAAACTAGATTAAGTATATAAGGTTATCTACTACTTGAATTCGTTTCAGACTAGTTTTTTTTATTTTTAAACTTAGGTAATATTGTTATTATTTACAATTTGATTACATTTTATTAGACATTACGAATTTATGAAGTCTTACTGAGCTCGTTGAAATCTTTGTTACGAGATAAAGAATCTCGCGTTGATGTCTTTTATATGTAAATACTTCCAGGTTACAATATAATTCAAAATCTTAGACACAATCTCAGAGGTACAACAGAAAGGGAAATATTCCTTAAGGCCTTAAGGTATTTAATTTAGAATGTTTTCGTCTAGTTTTTAAAGGAGGCAAGTCAAGTAAAATCTGAATTAGTAGGTATAATAGAAAGGTGTTGTAGAAAATAATTTAGGAATAAGTTCACACCACATTTACCTTAATATACCTACATTCATCGTAAATATGATCATAATAATATGATGATAGTAGGTAAGTATATGAAGATAATGAGAATTGTATATAAGTAGGTACTAACTGTAAGTATATTATTGTTAGGTACCTATAATTACCTAAATACTCCTTTCTCTTTCGTGACGCGATGTCTACATTAATGTGATACAAAGTTAGTGTTAAAAAGTTAAAATCTGTCATGATTCAGGAATATTTTACATTTTTTCCGAGACAGACAAGTTAGCGTGACAATTTAATGTTTTTACCACTTTTGGCGGCGGGGCACGCAATCTGGCTATTTGGCCCGGTTCATTTGGTCGATAGTATCGTCATTTCACTGCAGCCGGAAGTAGAACCACGCAATTACCGGCTCTAACTACCGGCTAGAGTTGCAATTCTAGTTTTCAATAATTTTCTTAATACGGAGACGTCGTACGAATGTAAGTAAATAAAACATACATAAACATTTATTGATGGCTTTTTATGATGGAATTTTGAATAAACGCAAATTGTGTAATCGCAATCAAAAAGTCACTCTAGTTAATAAATCAATGGAGAGTGGGTTTTGCTCAAGAGCGCAAAACAATTTCTTACTGAATATTGTCAGAACTATGCTTTTAAAGGACCGTCAGCGCAGTCAGCGCAGCGATTTTTCACAATTGACAGAATTCATTGCCGCGCGATTTTTTTCCACTAGTGCGGCTACTTGCTTATAATTAAATGTGTTACGGATTTGCGAAAAAAAAAATCGCTGTGCGGATAGTAAGGCCCTTATTCTCTTGGCATGCGGAATCAAAATCCATATCTCAAATGTGGCTTTAGGAAAGAACACCGTCCACAATGCTTTATTTCATGCGGGGGTGGAATTGAAGTGAATTCCTCCGCCGAGACAGGCAAAAGGCGAAAAAATAGAATAGAAAAAGCTTTATTCGGTAAATGTTCAATTAAGTAGCGATCACACCGTTGAATTTATAATGCATTAACTCAGCTACTGCAATATAATTTATACTGTCAATAAATGTAGGTAACGGTGTTTTTCAGTTAGTTGATTTTTATGAAAAAACTTCATCTACCTATCTTTATAGAGTCTGTACAATGTTGTAACTCTGATTTTTCCGTACCCAAATTAAAAATTCATAAAAAGGCTTATTCCAAAACCTGTTACTTGTTTTGAAATCATTCTTACCGTGAAAATTGCAATCAAAATGAAGATGTTTCTTAAGAAATAACCAATTTTAATAGGAAGTTGTCAGATACGTGGATTTGACGAGTACGAAGATATAGAGCTCTAACTGAAATGATGTATAAAAATTATCTTTAATAATAATCAACAGGCTTTTATATGCTACTGTTTCGTA
Source organism: Anarsia innoxiella (assembly GCA_947563765.1). Classification (NCBI taxonomy): domain Eukaryota; kingdom Metazoa; phylum Arthropoda; class Insecta; order Lepidoptera; family Gelechiidae; genus Anarsia; species Anarsia innoxiella. Next base: position 3,461,125 of record OX387396.1, on the reverse strand, counting down.
AAAATACACAATTAAGGTTTAAATTAAATACGTAGGTATAATTTAGATCCTATCCTGTCATGTACCTAGACTACCTATAATTAACTACCTACTTACCACACTTACTCAGTAAATTCAGTAAATTGTTAGGTTGTATGAGATTTAAATAAATCTAAACTAAAGCTACAACGAAAATCCGGTCATAGTTAATGTTCGGCATTATAGTAGATATACATACTAAGTATATAATTTTCACGTATATAAGTAGGTACCTAGATCTTGTGTATCAGATAGCCTATTATTTAGTGCAAATAAATATTACTAGGTACTTTCTAAAGTAATAATTCAAATTTAATTAGTAGTAAGTATTTGCGTAAGTACCTACTTAAAGTGCATAATTATATACGTTCGTACGCAAGAGTAGGTACCTACCTATTTGGTGACATGATTGAAAACATGTGCAATTTTTATGACGCTCTCCACATGTATCGTATACAGTAAGCACAATAATGTGCACTCCCGAAAGAGGATGAAACTAGACAAAAAACTATGGACAAAAATAAAAAATAAAACTAGGTTTTGAATTTCAGCTACCCAAAGGCTATAACGCCAAACGGCGTCGCGGCAGACCACGGAAAAGGCGATGGGACGAGCTAGACACCTTCTTGAATATCTGGGCGGAGGTGGTTCGAGACAGAAAGTCATCGCGGGTGAGGAGAGAGGCCTTTGCCAAGCAGTGAGACACATATAATTAAATTAGATTATTGACAAAATATGTTCGCAAAAGTAATAAGTTTAACAAGAGCCGTGTGAGTGTGAGTGAGTATAAATTGGAAGCAAATAAGACTTTGAACAAAACATCGGTGTAAACAACCTGTTACGATTCTATTGCTGCCGGTTGAGTTCATTGGTTGTACATCTTCCCACGTTGTAGCAGCAAATTGTAAAATTGCAAAATGAAGTGTTAAATTAATCTAAACTACATTAAATAATCACTAACATTATGTTGGATGGATACTTAATGTTTTTGTAATATCGTTCTGCTAACTTTTAAGTGTAACTGTTGAAAGGCCTGGTCACACATCATCACAGGGTATCCTAGTTTGGGGACCAGGCACCATATAAACTTAAAGAGCATCCAACCCAATTGGTATAGTAAAAATTTTCGATATCACTTACACTCAACATCCCCTATTCGAGCTAGTATGGAGAAAATAAAAGTTGGCGGCCACTAATGAAACTAACGTCAATCAATTAAAAGAGCGTCAAAAAAAAAAACGATATTATTTTCTACAAATGTCGAAAGTGATATATGTACTTTCGGAGATACCGAACTTTGAAAATGTTCGCATGTAAAAATTTTCAAAGTTCTTTCATCTTCAAAGTTCTATATCTCCGAAAGTATATCACTTCCGACAATTGTCCAAAATACTATCGTTTTATAATATTTTTCTCTATCGATTGACGTAAGTTTCATCAGTGGCCGCCAACTTCTTTTTCACCATACTAGCTCGAATGGGGATGTTGAGGCTAATTGAAACCTTTTTTTTTATTATACCAGGCTCCATACAAATATGTTCGATGCCATTTACATACTCACTCTTAAGTAATACATTATGTTTAATATAATTAATATTAAACATATTATGTAAACATTATGAAGTGTACAAACTGAGAATAATAAATACATATATTTTAATTTTTTATCATCAAAAATAATTTCGCGGCATGCGCCGGCGACATATTATTGTCCATTGAAACAATTAGGTGGGGCTTGGATCATGTTATGGCTTGGATTATTTGTTATGGACATGACAAACTCCAATGCATGGCCACGGAGGCTGTGTTCTACATTCTGAAACTTTGTGGAAGCGTAATAAATATTATGATTATTATTATGACAAAAAAAACTTGTGTCGAACCCGATATTTTTTTTTTTGTAAATCAATCATTGGTTAATATAGTAAAATAAAAGAATTAGATAATTTTAAAGTTTATTTGCATTGATTATTATAATTTAAAAACTTAACTTGATGCTTTACTTAATCTAAGTGTTATTAATGTAAATAATTACGATTTGATAACATTCAGAGCATGAGCTTAGCGCAGCGCAGCGCCTTCTACATATTTCAAAATAAGAACAATTTTTTAAATATAATTTACAATCTTTTTATAAGAAGACCTTTTCAATATAATAAATAGGTAATTACTTTGGAATACATGAAAATGAGCATTTAAATTACAGTGCAGCGCCGCGTAACGAATATGTTTCACCTATTTCATTTTTAGAATAAGTCATTTAAGAAAACATATTTATTGACTCGTATATTAAAACTTCGATTGGAATGACCAAAAAAAAAAAACCTAATAAAAATTATCACAATATTACAGAAGCTTCATTTTAAGAATCGCCTGTAAAATTAATATACAGAAACAAATAAAATACGGAATACTTACTGAGTTTCGATTCAGTAATTACGTCTTCAAGTATAAAACTTATGCTCTGGACTTATCAGACTTGATATATTTATCCAGATCTGCGTCACTGTTGGGATCGACTTGTGACAGTTGGCGGAAGCTCTCATCATCCACGAAGCAGATTTCATGGTCATCAGGGTCTGCGAGGATGATCACCCTGACGGTAGCCTTTCCAGGGGTGTCCAAGGAGATGAGCGGAGTGAGGATCTTACCCTGTGCCTCCTGAATCTTCTTATCTATGATCGGCTGCTCGTTGAACGGACAAGAGAACGCTATGCGACCGTAAGCCTTTGCGTGGTTGACTGGTTCCCCTGAAATACAATATTGGAGTTTTAAACTCTGTCCTAAATGGAAATGTTCAGACGTTTAAGTGTTTGGATGCATGTTATGTTGTAGCCGTTGGTATCCCATTGCTGGGCAAAGGTCTCTATATTCTTTCTGCGGGATTCTCTATCCTGAGCCGCCTCTGCCCAGAAAGTGTCTAACTAATTCCACCTACTTTTCCATGGTCTGCCACACATAATCAGCTAAAACTACTTATTATCATGAAAGGTACATGGATTGCATTTACCTAAAGGATTCCTGTTTTAGTGGAAAAGGGGCGTAAGTGCTCTGTGTCACTATCTGCGAGCATGTAGAGTGTAGACTATTAAACCAGAAGACAGGCATGATTATGCTTTTAAAAAAAACTTTTTTTATCCAATTCAAACTTATAATTTCACTTAATATATTTTATCTTTAAAAGGCGGTTAGCATATCTGAAGTTGACAGTTTTGATTACAATCCAATTAAGATAAAAAACGGATAAGAATAGGAAAAAACAAAGGCGGTTCATACACCTCTCTATTCATAGCACGATATTACCACTGAGTGTCATGTGACAAAACACGAAGTCACCACGTGTTCTAATATTATAATAAGATGCAGACGTCGATAGTGAAATATCTTATCTTTAATCTCAAGTACTCTCAAATGTAAGTTGATTACCTGATTCATATTGTGATGGATGTCATTGAAATTTCTACGTGCATTCACGCAATTTCATGTACATTTATGAGGATTGGAAATTATGCAATGAAAATGTTTGGAGTAAATTTTTTACTCAAAAACTTTTTTAAGAAAATCTGCCAACTAATTACTAACTGTAGTACCTACAGCTAGTTGAATAAAATATCATAATTGTCAATACTCTAAACCTATAGTTGAACAATGGAAACTATATATTGTTATAAATCGGTACCCTAAACCGACGTGCATGTATGAGGCAATTGATGAATGTGGATGAAGCAAAAGAAGTGTTTGTATCGTGAAGTGGAGGGAGGTGGTCTATGCCTACCCAGATGGGAGAGAGGCGTGACGAAAATGTATGTGTAAATCGATGGACGCAAACCGCGTCCAAATCAAAATTGAAATATTTATGGAATGCTGTCGAATAATGAATGTATATTTGGTGACTCACCTATATCAATGAGTTCGAGCTTCGCCTGGTCGTTGCTGAATCCGAGTAGCGCACTCTTCTCTGTCTTGTCGTACACCTTCATGGACAGCAGTCCGCTCCAGTACCCCACGGAGCGGGATAGATTCGAGCTCGCCAGTGACACCTTTACTACTGGATCTGGAATTAATTTAAATACCTATCAATAATCAAGTAATAATAAGGTTGTCTGGAAGAGATCACTCTTAGTGATAAGGCCGCCTTTGCGCACAATGTTACAGTTATAGTTAAAAGTAATGCCCTTATCTTTTTGTGCGCGATAAAGTATTTCTATCTTAGTAAGATAGAAATACTATGTATCTATCTAAATAGTTTATTGCAGTCAAAAACTAAAATGGTCATTTTTAAACTTTTTGTTTTTCTTCACGTGTAGTTAACTCTTTCATATTACCTTTGATTTGAAGTAGACTGCATAGTAACGCAAACTTTAAGCAAAATCAAATAACTCAAATACTTAAAATAGGATTAAGAAAAACAAGCTAACACAAAAGATACTTAACAGTACCCAATTAATCACATGAAACTAACATCCGTGACAACTCTACTATGAAAAACAACATCATTCATTAACCATATTATTACCAATACTGAAAATGGTTAGTAACAATTCTTAAGGCTGTAATATCCAAGGCTGCTTGTTTCACTCACACACTTGTCTTTAACATTATACGTTTATTAATCCGTGACAAATGGACAAAATTATTCACGACAAAACGAAAAGGTTTACTTTGTTACCTACGTTGTTTCCAAAGAAATGTGTATTTTCAAAATTTACGAAACACTATCTAAAGCTAAAAGAAATTCAAACGTGCACACTTCAAGACAAGATGATACCTTTTTTGTTTCCGCCGTTACCTTAAATTATAGAAACAGTGATTTTAAAATTGTTTTACATAACTTACTAATAAGTAGCAACCTATTTATTTTTAAACTAAAATAAGAATATCAAAGAACAATAGATAGTTAAGATAATCTTTATGATGAAAGATTGCATAATATAAAACAATGTGTTTGGTTGTTTTACGTTACAAGATGGTAGCTAAATAACGTAGAAACATTTCAATTGTTATAAAGATATGATGTTTTCCATATACGAATCTATAGACAGAGTAAGTAAGTAAGTTAAATAGTGTTTATCGTCAGACACAGACTTTTATTGATAAGAATATTAGCTCATCTATATTTCCATTTTATGTAAGCGCGGCGCGAGGCCTTTTGCTTATACGATGACACACACAAGTAAGTAGGTAGATATTTTTCCTTAACTTTCAACTGTTACTAATGTATCACTCTAGCTAAATTCAATTCTAACCATACAGGGTGTCCCATGAATAGGCTGACAAACTGACACCGGGGGTAGATGAACTGAAGGTGTATCAAATAAGCCTAACATGCCCATAGAAAAGTGTTATGGGTTCATTCTCTCATTTCGAGCAAAAAGTATATTTTTTCAAATTTCAAGAAAAATACAAATTTTTAAGGAATGGTTTTTATGCAAAACTATCCACAGAAGATTTAATAAAATGTTGCATTAGTAAATAGGGCTCTCGTAATGGAAATTATTTCAATTATGAAAAAAAACATACTATTATTTCATTCATCTCTGCGTAAAATGCTGAAAGTCGATATTCAAATGTAATTTACATCTATATTAACCGTCACAAACAAAAAGTAATTTAATATTTAGAACAGATATTTAAACATAATTACAAATACAGAATAGTTTTGTCTAACGTTATGTGTAAGTGGAAATATTCATACATGAACGTTTGTCAACGTACTTGTGCTCATTACCTGCGCGAATTATATTCGACAAGGAATACACAACCCTATTGCTTCGATTTGCGGCACCACCGTTAAAAACGCTGCCTATTGGTCAGTCGATCCCGGATCATCTAGTGGGGCGCATGCGTGCAAGGCGTAAAAAAATTTATAAAGGTTCTCTCGTGTGCAGTTAGTGTTTGTCACCGATTAGGATTATTTACCATCCGTCGTGTTACGCAGTAAGTATTGAATGTATATTTTCAATTAATATTTATTATCATGTGTTCTTGCAATGCCCTAATGTCAGGTTATTTTGAAAATTCAAGGTCAGTTTGTTAAGGTATTTTGTTACAAAAACCGCGAAAACTTCATTCATGTCCATTTCATTACCTTCTTTTCCTTCCAAATTTTAGACGGAAGGTAATGATATATTTTGGAAGGTAATAAAAATGTCTTGGATGGTAATCTAACATTCGGAAGGTAATGAGATATTTATAATATATGCGCAAATAGGAATAAGTAAATGTTTTGTATTTCATATAAAATTTAAAATTCTAGTTCTTGAGGCAGCTTTAAAATTTTCTGAAGTAATTATTAAATTCTTAAATAGGTACCTACATTTATTTTATAACAAGTTACTGCAAAAACCAACTAAATCGGTTCAACCGTTATTTATATAGGTAGATTTCTGACTAATTTAATGCTTAAAAATATTTTGTATTGTTTTTTAGATAATATAATGACTAAACCAAAGAAAAAGTTATCAAAAGAAGAAAAATTAGCGAAAGATAGACAAAGAAAGAAGGAAAAATACAATACAATTAAAAATGACCCAGAACTTTATGCATTACAAAAGGAAAAGGAACGAAAAAGATACTTACTCAGGAAGGAAAAGAAAAAAATATGTAGTATAAAAGATATGACACCAAGAGCTCAAAGAGAACAAAGGAAGAAATGGAAAAAAAACAGCATGAAATATTTACGAAACAAAAAAGAACGCCAGAAGATCGAAAAAATTCTTGTAGAAAATTCACCACCTCCGAGTGAAGCTGAAAATGTAGATGATGTAGCGCAACCGCACTTAGATGACCCACTTCACTTGGGAAATCAAAAACCACAAAACCGTCAACCTTTTAATGCCAAACTGATAATAAGGCGATTGCGCTACAGACATATGAAAACAGTAAAACAATTGAAATCAGAAATAAATAAATTGAGAAATGAGATAAAAGAATTAAAACGAGACAAGGTACAGGAACATACTGAAGAAAAAGAAATGAATAACGTTGAAGACTCGGTAGAAAAAAGAGTAAACGATGTTTTAAAGGGAATAAATTGTGAAAAAGTAGATGAAATAAAGAAAAAATTACTTTTCGGAGAATCGCTTTCAAAAAGCCTGAAGCAAGAGTACCAAACATTAAATAAAAAGAAGAAAAATAATTTTGTAACGCAAGTTATCAAAGACGGGAGTCAACTGAAAAGATATAGAGTGCTTGGGAAATTACCGTTTGCTTATAAAAAGAAGTCAGAGAAACCAACAAAAGTCAATGGGCTTTTGCATAAAATCAGAGATTTTCTTGAGGATGATGCCAACAGTTCAGTAGCACCTGGAAAAAAAGAATTTGTGAAGAGCCATGGTGTTAAAAAACAAAAACGATATTTAAGAGATAGCATGGGAAATTTATATGAAAAATTTTGCAAAGAAGAATTCAAAATTGGTTACTCAACTTTTTGTAGGTACAGGCCTTCTTGGATTGTGACACCAAACTCCAGAGATACATGCGGATGCAAATTGCACACAAATCTAGATCTTGTGCTGGGAGCTTTGAAAAAAGCAGCTATTACCAAAGAAGGTACAGGTACTGAAGTTCTAAGAGCTATTTGTTGTGATAGAACCAACGAAAAATGTTTAGGAAGGAAGTGTCAACAATGTTCAAATAGAGTTTTGGAATACAAAGAATTTAGCAACGATGACAAAATTACTTACTACCAGTGGACTACAGATAAGCAGACATACAAAGCAAAAGATGGCAAAGAGAAGATAACTACAATTACAATCAAAAAGAAGATGGAAGACTACCCGCGAAATATTATAATAAACTTAGAAGAGTCGATTCTGCCTAAATTCTTAGTTCATGCCCTCAATATATCAGTGCAATATTCGTCAATCAAGGAACTTAAAGAAAATATGCGAGAGGACGAAGTCTTAATTCATATCGATTTTAGCGAAAATTACTGCTTGAAACATAATACTGAAATTCAGTCATTTCACTTTGGTGGGAGTAGGGGTCAAGTATCACTTCACACGGGTATTCTGTATTACTACAACTCTGAAAAAAAACGTATCTGTACGCAATCATTTTGCACAATGAGTAAATGTGTTCAACATGACGCTGCATCGGTTTGGGCACATCTAAACCCAGTACTGGAGATGGCTAAAGATCTGGCTCCCAGCCTCAAAGTGATTAACTTTTTATCTGATTCACCAACAAGCCAGTATCGTAATAAATACATATTTTACATGATTACCAAACTTAAACAGCAAGTATCCAGTATTGAAAGAATAACATGGAATTATCTGGAGGCTGGGCACGGTAAGGGAGCCGCAGATGGAATAGGAGCAGTAGTGAAACGCACAGCAGACAATTTTGTGAAACATGGGGGAGATGTCGGATCTTTCGAAGAATTTGTGGCAATAGTCAGTCAGAACGTAAAAAACGTAAAGATTGATATAATAGAGGAGGATTCCATTCTAAACACTAAATTTCCACAAAACATTCCCCCATTTAAAGGAACTATGAACGTGCACCAGGTGTTTATCTAAAATACTTTTTTTTCTGTTGACTGTTAAGGTTGTAATTAAATATCGATTTCTTTTTTTACAGGTTTTGTGGTGTTCATCTCTGCCCCACACAGTCGCTTTTCGGAAGTTAAGTTGTTTTACCTGCCAGAGCAGTTACATACCCTGCAGTCATCAAAAACACTTGGGAGTCCTAAGCATTGCAATCGATAGCCGGACAACTTGCTCAACTTATGATAATGAAACGATGGCCTCTATATCACAAACTGGATCAGACTCGGTGCTAGATGTAGATCGTGAAGTCGAAGTAATAAACAACAATACAAACATGATCTTAAGTCCGCATGTGATCGACGGTACTACCTGCAATTCGATCGTTGATCTACAAACAAACAGTTTACCATTAAATGAAGCCCCTGTTTCACAAAGGACTGATCATGACACATCGTTGAATATTGACTCTCCAACCATCCGCAATAATATCAGTAGCATTGACGATACAACACTTCTAAATGAAATAGATGACCAGGTTTTCCTAAACGACAGTCAAATTTCAACACCACAGTCGTCTCGAAATAACTCTCCAAAAGTTACAATCTTATCTAATGTAGCATTCGATTGGCAGCGTTATAGTTTTTACAAGAACAAGTCGAGAGTATTTAATCAGCGTGGTCAAGAAGAGTTCAAAAAATTTTTAACTAACACTGTATCGCAAAGTGTACCAGAAAATGTAATCCCCATGGAAACTGACAACGTTGACAATTATGAAGTAAAGAAGTTTGGTGACGAAAATCAGGAAAAAAAAGATAATGAGAATGATTTTAATAAAGAAAATGTAAATCTTAATAACATTCATCATCAAGATCACAAAATAGGCGACTGGGTGATTGTTCAATATCAAATTAAATCCAAACTATATGCCTATATTGGTAAAATTACGGAGTGTACTAATGGCACATGTACAACAATTTTCTTGAAAAAATCATCGGGAAGATCAAATTCATTTTCGTGGCCTACTGTAGAAGATGAGGATTCTATCGACGAGTCACGTATTTTCTGTACTTTACAACAGCCTGTAATTAACAGAAGAGGCCAGTACTTTTTTAATAATCTACCTGATCTCAATTACAGATAAATCTAGTCTTGTCTCAAATTTTGTCATAAAAAGTTCCTCATAATATAATTATGATTATAATATTATAAGATAATAATAATAATAATAATAGATAATAAATACGTTAAATAGGTTCATACAATAAGAACTTTGACTGATTTAATTGTGTGATTTGTTAAAGTGTTTTTGAATTTTATGTTAATTTTTGATAGATGACGTTTTTTTAAGTAAACTGTTACATTGTTTGCGATTTTTTAAAATAAATCATTATAATTGGTATCCTAATGAAGAATAAAAGTTAAGTTTATTTTCTAATACTTACCTAATCATGAAAAAGTAAAACTTTTGTGTTTTTTTTCGAGGCTTTTTTGAGTGAAAATTGCCATTTGTGATTTACTTTTATTTTGTTTTTAGTAATAAATAATTTTCGAATATTTGTTTTTCCGCATAAGTTCATTATGTACCTAAATGTAGATTTTTGACATTTCATTTAATAAAAACATTTTTGGTTCTCATTACCATCTTCTAGTTTTATTACCATCCACGATATTATCATTTCCTTTCCATCGGTTATCATTACCCTCCTTGCAGATTTCATTACCATCTCTTATGTCATTACCAGGCACCTTGTTTTTATATAAAATAATAATAGAAGAGAGGTGCCTTAAAGTGATATATAAAAATTTATAGTCCTTATTCCGATTTTAAAATAAAATTACAGTCTTTCAATAAAAAATCACTTTTTGAGAGAATACCATCTTTTGGCGCGAAATGAGAGAATGAGCCTATGAGTATTGAGTTAGACCAGTAATAGTGTTTTTTGAAAAAAATATTTTTTAATTAATTGATTATTAATCGCTCTCTGATACAAAAACCGTGGTTCTTTTCCGTTTTTTCCGTAGGTACATTAATTGGTTATTAATGTACCTACGGAAATGTCTAACAGCCATTTACGATTTATTCTAACTCTATTAGATACTCAGATAATGAAGCTGATAATTTGCATTTATCAAGTTAATGGTTTTTGATACAACAGGATAATGCCGAACTGCTATTTGTCCTTCATTCATGATATGACGCACGCAATTCATGCAATCAAAAAGACATTATTACAGGCAGATGAAGAGTAAATCAGGGTATCTATCTTATTTATAATACTTATACGATTTCTATTTATGTACCCTATAACAGGGCCCAACAAGATGCTAAACATTATGACTGTAAAAACATTCACGTAAACTTAATCGTGCGTACAATAAATTCAGAATTGAGTACCTATGTATATTGTATATTCTAGAACATTAAGTATTTGATGACTAAACTACAGTTTAACTTTTGTACCTTTCAGTGTATGTTTCATTCAACGAGCGTGATATTGATAAAGCACACTGAGCTAGTACAGACCGTTTTATCATAGCAAATAGTCGGTAAATAATCTAAACAACAATTATCCTTACGTGCCGAGTTTTAAGTTTGATTATCGTATGATTACCTAGTCATGTGATTTTTGAGATTTGATTACGAAATTAATGATGTTTGTTTCTTAATCATGTTACTATGACTTGGAGAGATTTTATTGTCATTTCGTACCTACCAAAACTTTAAAAATTCTGCATACTTAGCTGTGTATTTTGAACATAGTCAGTTAGTTCACTCACAATTATCAATAGTATTTTGTAATAATGAATAGGCAACAAACTATCACAGTATTGCATCAAGATAAGAGCAACTACAATCAAATTAATTAATTTATAAGTATTAAAAGAAGAAAGCCTAACTCATAGTGATAACCTTATAAAGATTCATTAATTATAGGTAAGTACTGATAGGAAGGCAATTATTTTGATACAATCTGTCCGGGTTCGGTTAAAGAACTTGAGGAAAAGTAGACATTTGTGATAATTAAATATATTAAGTACCTACTTGGATTGTATCACAGAGTATTAACAGACATCCTTTACTGTTTGCTATTTAAATTACTTGGATAATAATAATAATTGTACTCACCCTTATCAATAGGTTGTGGCTGGTCAATGATATAGAATTTATATCCTCCAGGAGCTTCTACGTATTTCAAACCGTGTTCCTCTTTCACCGGCCAGTTTAACAAAGCGGCTCTCTTCAGACTCTCACTAGATTGAATCGTGATACCAAGGAAATCGTTGCCCTGTTCGTAATGCGTTACTCCGTAGTTGTATGTGAGTTCTACCACGAAATGGTTGTCTTCAGGGCCGTAGCCTACCATGGTTTTGCTCCAACGGTTGGCGTATGGGCTGAAATTGTTTCAATGATTATTTGAGTTGTGTTGATTGATCAGGTCTAGAACTCTTCATACATATAATTTGTGCAGATATGTATTGACATAAGTAAAAGTTGAGATGTGATCAAAGTCAATGTCCAATTCAGAAATGGCTTGTTTATAAAATAAAGTAATTCGTTAAACTCTTGAGCATCACTGGTAGGTATACGTCAGGGCTAGCAATCCATAGTAATTAAGATTCGTGACACACAACAGGTGTTGGCAATAATAAAAAAATATCTAGCTCACCCATTGCACGCAGCCTCGCATCCTTCACTGAATTCCTCGTGTCTCAGTACCTTTATAAAGTGAAACAAATTGATGTTATAGCCAGATGTAGGTCAGATTGTGTTTTTTTAAAACTATAGAAATGTATCTATTTGTACTCAGGTAAGGAGACATTCAGTGAAGCGTAAATAATTTCTACTGTAGACCGCAAAAAAACCGGTTTTAGATACATAATAGTTCTAAGAACTTGGCCTTCAAAATTAATTGGAAGCAGATAGGAATAACCTGGTGTAATAGTGCATTATTTTACGAATTATTTAATATTAGGGTTTTAACTTTAGTATTAATTGTAAATTAAAATCCTTACCTCCATTCCAAGTACTTCTCTGTAAAATTTCGCAGTTAAAGTCCTGTCGGCGACTTTAAATACGAAGTGCAAAGCTCGGCCTCTCACCATTTTGTTAATAAAAATTTATTTCACAATTTAAATAAATGAGATTGCAAAGCAGACACCGGGAACTTATCTTAATAATTACTTTAATGTGTTTTACGTTCGTAGATTGTGGAAATACTGAAAATTACGAGATCGAACACACAACACAACCAGCCCGGAACGCAACCACGAAAGCACCTTTCATGTCACTGTCAAATTGACGTAAATGAGAAAAATAGTGATGCACACGCCACTACCGCTTGTCGCTATCGATATTTTTATGAAATTTTGAATGATAGTCATGCACGGAAGTCGTGTTTTATTTTAACCCTTTCATTGAACGAAATTATTGAATTTTAAAGATTCTAATTCAGTTATGACTAATTTTGTTTCTGTTTTTAATCAAGAAAACGTAGCTATCTTACCAACTTTTTGTTATTTATTGTAATATTATTTGAAAAGGGATGTCTATTTTATAGGAAGTAAATATTATTCAAATACGCACATGTATAGGTCCCTACTTACTTACCCATAATTTCTATGCATGGTTGCACCTTGATCATGAAGTCAGATTATTCATCTCAGGATTGTTTTGATGACATCAGAAAGTGATAATGTTTGTGTGTCACTATGAATAAAATAGGACTGATAAAATGATAAATCAAACTGATAAGTGATATTAATCTGATACGTGACTTGAATCTAGATAACTGCCGAGTAACTATTATCTACGTTTAAAGCCAATTCGAAATGTACCTACTCATACCTACACATTACATCTGGATTACAGGGAGGTCGGTAAAGGGAAATGGTACTAAATTTTGGTTCTTATTCCCTAAAACAATTTAATCAAAATCCATTATTCAATCATCCACATAAAAACTACATATAATTTCATACAGAAATACGGTTAAATATATTTTCTCTTAAAATCTAAGCTACATTCTTAATTTCGTGGGTAGGTTATATTTTTTTTTTACATTTTCCCGTAATATGCAATAAATAACCTTAGGTAAGTAGGTATATAAATCTCATACAGACAATAGTTACTTTTGTTTCGCTACTTCTGTAAATATTCGATTTCATTTAACTGATTATTATGTTTCAGGTATTTCGTTTTTTCAGGATATGATCATGCGCAGATATATTTAAGGATATTTGGTTTGTCAAGTATCTAGATACAATACAAACCGATTGTCACATTAAGACGTGCATAAAAAATAAGATAATAACATACGTAGGTAGGTAGATACATATACAACATTTAGCGTGACAACTTTGCATGGAATGTTCTATAAGAAATAAACTATGATTTTTCTAATTTTCGGACAACTTAGTACAATGCATTTGATGCACGATAACAAATCACAAACATATTTTATAATATGTAAACGATTAACAATGATTTAAACATTTCCAAACATCATTAAAGCAGTTTAGTAGTCATTTGAGTAGCCGTTGCAGTAAATTTATTGTTTTCAGTTTGGTCTTCAATTTGTACCGATACTTTATAATAGGCAGGTATTACCATGTTATTTCAAACACGTAATTGATATTTCAGTTGTAAAACCAAGAAAACAGAGATACGGAAGTTCATAGACACCTTTACAATTGACTATTATTTCTATTGAATGCTTAACCTTAACCTGCAACAAGTGTTTTTTTTTTCTCAAAAGCCAGTAAAATTAGAAAAATATTATCAGCGATAAAAGCTTATTTTTTAATAAACGTCTGTTTTAATTTGCATTGATTTTAGTACAGCCATAGTTTTTCTTTTGGTATTTCACTAGCTGAAAATTGCAAGTCTAAAGTATAATCTTTAATAAACGTAACATACATTCAAGCGTAAATAAATACATACATTTAGATTGTATATCTAGGCTGAGAACCTCGTGACAAACATGTAGTTAGGTTCATAAATAAATTAATTTTATTACTTAACTACTTTAAAACCTACTACAAAAGTAGTGAAAGTTACTTCATAAAATTGAAATTCTCAACCTAGATGGCTGGGATACATTTATAATTACGTAGTCCAATTTCAACATAAATTACACATAATTCTATTTAACCAGAAATATAAGACCAGTGACATTTACCAATCTACTAACTTCTTATAAATTTTGCGCGTCAAGTCAAGGTCGTTACACTTCTGGTCATTTCAATGTTAGCGCTGTAAGTTCAGTTGTTGGGCTTCTCCTTATCGCCGTCCTTTTCTTTTTCCTTTTCCTTCTCTTTTTCCTTCTCTTTGTCTTTTTTCTCTTGTAGCTGTTGTAAATGGGCCGGTAGAGCTTTCAGGATGGCATGAACCTAAGAAATTGAAATCAATAACATTTATCCCTATTTATTAATTAATGTGAATAATAATTCAAAAAAGTTAAATCAAACCTCTTCAGCAACGGCCATCAGCACAAACTCGAATTGTTGTTTGGTAGCGACGGTGCGCGTGCGCTGATCTCGGATGTGCTCCAAAGTTGCTGCGATGTCGATTTCCTTCGCGCCCTTTGCCATACGGTTCAGAACCATATCGATAAGACAGTACGTGCCCGTACGCCCGGCCCCATCACTAGTGGATTTGACAAAGTCAGGAAAAAGTTTTAAAAAGTTTTCTTGCTTATTAAACATTCTGAATTACCTATCTTAAATCTAATTTTCGTATCTAATCATCTTGCTTAATTAATTTTGAATAGGTAGATATAAGTAAGTAGGTATAATTATTGAAATACCTAGATATGATAGCAACAAAGGTACTTGCTTAGGTAAGTTATGTTATTTTATTACCTACCTACATACCTAACCTACTATCTAAAGTTAAGAGAAAGACTTAAACCAAGGCAATAAGTTCAGTTTTAAGTACCTAAAGGATACAAAATTTTACCTGCAATGGACGACTATCGGGCAAGACCTTCCTCGATATGATTTGTTCACCTTCCTGAAAATTAAATTATAACCAAACTTGAGAATCTTGAAAGCATTAAATAAAATCTATTTGGTCAGGTAACTTTTCGAAGCTGGCCAGTTTATCTCGAAAAAAATATTTATAAACGCCATTTAGCAAAAAGAAAGAAGTTTTTTATTCTTAAAGTTAATATGGCGGTTCAAAATATTTTTTCGGGCAATTTCAGACAGTGTTTTATAAAAAACGGCATTCATTATTTAAAAATAGAAAAAAGATTGCATAGGTATCAATAGGAAGTGTTTGGTAGAGTGAAGAGTTGAAAATTCACTTTCTTTTTTACAAATTGATCAAGGAGTTTTTACTGTGTTACGTGTTTACCTCCTGAATTCAAGCAACGCCTTGGTGGAAGATGGTACTCCGTTTTCTGGCCAGGACAGGAAGTGGAACTGGGTGACGGTACGTGTCTCGCCGGTACGTTGATTCTTCAGGTAGAAGCTTCGAACCAGGTAGTCGTCGCACCAGATATGCTCGCTGACGAGGTGCACCTAGAATAAATTGAATTTCTTAGATATTTTTATGCAAGCGATATAAGGTATGGGATCTGTGACTGTGACATCGTGACAGGCCAAGATAAAGGTAGCGAAACGACGGATTGGCAAATTCTGACGCTATGGACATTGGACATGGTGGGAAAACCAGCCTTTGCCCGGTTGTAGAAAATGATAGTATCTATTTGTATTTTTATCTGTAGCAACATCGCTTTACATACCCATCTCTGCAGGAAAGGTAGGTAAAGTCAGCATCATAAGTCGATTAACACATTCAGATTTTCAAAAGTAATACTTATACACCATTATTAGACATAAAACCTTACATATTTTCCTTATTTTGAATCTTATTGGATGTTCATTTAACTCTGAAGTATTTTTGCTAAGCGATTTTCGTCTAATAATCGTGTATTTTATTAAAATCTGAATGTGTTCATCGACTTATGATGCTGACCCTACCCACGTCATAGTTAGATACATGTCATGATATTCAGTAGGTAAACCTACCTCATAAATATGATAAAGTTCAGATCCCTCCTCAGGCCAGTACCGATGGCAGAGCTGTTGTCCGTTCTCTGTCAGCCGAGTCAGCATCACCATAACGACGCTGCCCTGCTCCCACACCATCTGCCAGAAGTCCGGAGCGGTATGCGCGAGTGGGCCGGCTGCTGCGATGTATGCCGGGTTGCGGGGGTCATGGTCCGTCTGTAAGTTTAACAATTTGTTGGAAAAAAAGTCTAGGCGATGATTAATATCTAGATTCATAGACTATAATATAGAGATATTAATATGTTTAATGTCTGTTTTGGACGTGCTCTCAAAAAAGAAAAACTGCTCTTAAGTAATTGTAAATTAAGTTAGCGGCCAGTAACAATACCCAAAATATGGACTGACACTTTTGGATAATGTCATTATTCTGGGTAGGTATTAGAATTAGATCCGAGTATTACCACTATTCTGTAAACGAATACCTAAGTAGGTACCTACAAAATAAGCCCAACGCGAATTCAACGATCGCAAAGTCGAATTATTTTCGAAAAATTGTTGAAATATCCTGAAAACAACTCACAATAGTAGAAGCATTGATATAATCAGATCCAAGATGGTTGGACAATGTGTTCAAGGTCACTCGCGAGTGGTCGTAGGGCAGGACATCAGCGTAGCGGTTCTTGCCGATGTTGTCTTGCTTCAGGGCAGCGGCGGTGGCGCAGGGCTCCGCCTCGTAAGCGCAAAGAGCGCGCCATTCTTGCTCTAGACGGTCTTTGTTGCGGAGGTGGTCTTCCATGTATGCCTGTGGAGGGCAGTCATTAGGTATTTCTGCTATGATTTATGGATACTAATGTCTAAGTTGGAGGTATGTAAATTGTCAATACTGCGACTATTCTCTATAGGCAATCATGTAATAAAAATGTTTAATTATAATCATCGAGAATAAAAATGTGAAAGAATTTGGGGTATTGCGTGATGCACATTCATTTGAATCTTGGACGTTAGATACAATAAAAAAAGCCTCACGTACGTAGTTGATTTACAAGAGGGCGGCTTAAATATATCGTAGGTTGATCGAGTCAGTTAGAACTAAACTTACCAGAACCATGTGCCCAGTTGAGATGTCCATGTTAGTCAATGCTGGCTCCTCACTCCTAAACAAAATAAATTTTAGTTAAGGTCGGCCTTTGGTCAAAATTTAGCAGTTGAGAAGTGACATCTAGATATCCACTGCTGTGAAATTTTTAAAGAAATTAATGTCACGCTTGCTAACTTGCAAAAAGAAAGCGCGTCTTCTAAGATACCTGCCTAATGAATTACCTATAACAGATTTAAGAAAATATAACATGAAATTACCAAGAAGAAGTGCTAGATCGTGTAGAGGGTGAGTTTCCTTCAGGTTCGCGGGATAGTGACGTGATGCGCTGCGGGGCGTCCGCGGGGTGTGCGGTAGTACCCGTCCACTTCCCTGACATACGCGCGCGGCACAGCTCCTGTAGGGACACGATCGAGAACTAATCTTAAGTTAGGAGATTTTGTCCTGTACGGTACACAGGTATATTGTTGCTATATTTTCTGCTTAATAAAATAGAAACAGGTCGGCTCAATTGCACTTTAAAGCTTGCAGGAGGAAAGTGTCAGATTCTGCTTTTCGAAGAAGAAGTGTGTGCTTATTGTGGTGACAACGATACAGTTTAACTAAAGTTGACTTGCATCGTTGTCACCACAATTAGCACACACTAAAACAGTAAACACACACTTCTTCTTGATTGATTTTTAAATGGGGTGTCCAATATTCAAATGTAATTTTGACTTACCTACCTACAAATTGAATTGAAATCCCTAGATCACACATTAAAGTTCAATCTTACCTGATAATCCCTAGTAGCTTCAACGTCGATCTCACTAGCGGTAGCAAGCCCCGCCATCTTCCTCTTCGAGCTGAGATCCCTTTTCAACAGTACCGCAAACACTACGACACCCACCAGCAGGACCGATAGACTTCCAAACAGGGCCAGAAGGACAGGCGTCTCAAGGCCGAAGATCAGACTATCTGGCGGTTGCACGTGACGGATCACTGGGCGCTTGCTCTGGGTACAAAGATTGGGATTGTTAGATGATTTGTGGTCCAACTAAGCACCTAAAAGATATGTCATCTCATGTAATCCAGATATTTGTCTTAATATCCTACAATTTGTTGTCCGATAGATCCATTATCTATGAGGAACTGAATAAAGTAGCTATAAGGAATTACGATAAAATGTTTTAATGGAATTAGAGGATAAATAATAAGCAATTTTTTACCCGATCACCGACGCCTGTAGATAATATTTGAGCTCCTGTTTCTCGTTGCAATTGTTCTTTGATGTCATCTGCAACAGAGTAGAGATTATGAGGAATTCTACTTTGAGTCAAATGTTGATAATTGTTCCTTTTCTTTGGATACTTACCAACACGATTAGCAATATCAAGCGCGCTATATCCTTTGTTATTCTTCTCAACTTTAAAAGTAACTTCACCAGGATCAACCCTGAATAAAATAAAAACATTATCAACATCGTGTCCACACGAATCAAGGTCTCAAAAAAGCATTCAACAAAATTACCGAGGATTGGTAAAAGTATTTTTGTCTAAGCCAAGCATCTCTTCAAGTCGTGCTATAAATGAAATGCCTTTATTCCAATCAGTGCCAAATCTGAAAAGTGTAAATGCAAAATTGAATTTTTAAATCACTACGAGTAGATATTTTAATATTAATGATTTGAGTGTGTTAGGTGAGATGAAGTAGGCATGTAGTTGGCATGTAGTATGATTTATAGCGAGAATGAAGTGATTTATGTGAATGGTGCAGTTTCCTGAAAAAAGTGGCCATTTCTTACCTGTTTTTGAAGATCACGTAAGCATAGGTAGGATCGTAATCATACGCATTGTGATCGTGACCAGCATTTATGATCTTCTGCGCTTTGGCATCTCCATTAGCTGAAACATAAGATCACACAATAATTTATATCTTTTTTCAAATTTTACCATTTTTTCCAACACCAAACAAGAATATCAGAAAGATACATGCTTTTATTGAAGTACAATAAATTTACTTAGATTTTTGTATGCAAAAGGTATCAGAACATTACGAATTTGATATGTTACAATAATTTAGTGAGAGTGCAAATCATGTTATACAGAGATGAACAAATGGGAAACTATTTAAATGGACAATGAAGGATTTGACACGACACCAAGAATGTAAAAACGACAAACAGACTACCGAAGTAGCCAAAAACAAACTGAATGATATAATAACATAAAACAATGTGACCAAACACGACATCAAGACGAGAAAAACCACACACATTTTTTTAAATAGAGGACATAGAGCCTCATGCTTTTGTTAAAGAAACTGTGCTGAGTCAGGGAGACACTTAGTGCGGTGTACTAAACAAGACGTGGAAGTGCAAAACTTTAGAAATAAATTACTTCGAGATTGCATTCTAGAGAGTTATCTTTATGAAGGGGAACACCGATAATCTAAAACAGTTATCTCAGGCCGCCGTGACACTAACCTGTCACTGATTTATTGTGGTACAAAATCTTTAACATTTTCGCGTCCAGACGCGGCCCAGGCTTTTTAACATCATCTCTTTCCCTACGCATGAATCCCCATTCACTATTTAACAAGTCTTGAAAATCTTCTGAACTAAATTTGGAATTGTCACCTGAAACATTGTTGGTTTTTGTATCACCCTCAGTCCGGTGGCTTTGTCGTTTCCGGGCTGAGCTTGGATTTACATTTCCTAGCAGGAATAAAGAATAACAAAAACGAAAATTTTAAATCGATGAACTGAAAGAAACTGAGAAAAATCAATAGATTTCGGTAGGTGTGTAAATAAATCTTCGTTAGTTAAGAGCTTTTAGGTTTTCGATTAGGTAATGAGTGATTTGCTAGTCTACAATGCAAACAAAGCAGTTAAGCAACGAAAACTCTTTTTACATAAAATAAAGATGAAAATTCTTCGACTTACTTTCTAGGTCTTCAGCTCTTAGCGGTCCTCCTTCGGCATAAAGAGTCCCTTGGGGCTTTAATTTCGAATCTATTATATTCTGCCAATACTCCATCAAATATTCCATATTCTTTGAATGCTTGGGATTCATTTTATTACCTAACAAAAATATTTCAGTTTAACATACAGAGAACCTAATTAGAAAAAAAAAACTATAAGACGAGTCAAGATTAGAATTGTTACCTTTCCCGTAAGGTTCTCGTTCACCACTGCCCGAGTCTAGCGGTAACTCTTCGGCACCATCTTCATCATAATATATCCTTGGTTCTGGTAAATCCGGGTTCTCATATTCAAACGGGAAGTTTTTCTCAGCGAAACTCTGTTTATACTTCTCCAGCGCATTTGATCGTACTTCAGCGTCTAAATCAGAGAATCTATTACTTGTGATGTATTCAGCAGTGTAAGGTGGAGCTTTTGCTTTATATTTGCGGAAATGAGCCGCTAGTCTCTCTTCATCTTCAATCGCTTCTAACTCCGGATCACCTTGTTGAAGCAAATCAATATCAGGCAAAGACTTCTTTTCTTTTTCAGTTGCAGGAATAGGTATGTCACTGAGGTCGTATGCTCTAGATTTTTCAGCTTGAATCCGTTCACGGAAACCGGAGAATGGGGCTATCACCGGAGAGTCAACGTCTTCATTCATCATCATTAAGTCTCGAATTTTATCGCTTGGGTTTTCTGGGAGTGCAGGCATTTCTGGGTAATCAGCTATAAATAAATACAAATGTAATGGATCAATACTAAGACTACAACATACAGCAATATTTGCTTATGGGAAATGTTTATTACCTCGTGTTTCTACTTCGTCTTCAGGTGGGTTATACACTTCGTTAGCAAAGTCAGAGTCGGTGATTGGAGAGTTCGGTGTGAACCGGACGTAGGCGGTTTCATCTGGATCAACCTGAATTTTGATCCCAGATTAGTATTATGTTGAAACTAGAAAAGTATTATGTTATATGTGATTTAGTTGTCACTTACGTCCATATTAATTTCAGCGCCTTCAAGCGGTTCGGGACTTAGTTTCGGATCAGCAAAGTGTTCGCAGATGTTTGGGTTGATCTCAGATGGGTCACTGTTCAATCAAATAACAAAATTAATAATAAAATTCAGATTAGTTAATATAGGTACCTTAATAGTGTATTTTCTATGAACACATACTTCAATTTAATTAGTACCTACATGAGTACTTACATTGTCTATCCCTTTACTCATTCGTTCGTTAGACAAAATCTTTATGCACCATTATTGATGCTCATGGCAAGCAACGTGCTTAGATTGAGCTCATTCGTTCACTGTAGAGATTTCACTACAAATATCTATGCAATAATGACCAATACCAATAATTTTGCCAATGCCTAGGTATGTTAGTATTGTGGTACTCACAGCAGATGTCTCATGCTATACAACATGGCCTGCAGCACACACTGGGTGTACCCGTGTTCCCAACGGTACCCCAGCGACGCGAGGCGTTGCAGCTCACTCTCAAACCATTTCAGCTGTTCGGCGCTCATATTGTACCTGTTTTAGTGAATTCATTGCAGTAAGTAATGTAATAACTTAAGCTTCAAGTAACCAAATAAATTCATTTTTATTTATTTATCTACGAAAGAAGTAGGTATTGATGTTTTAGTATACATCCAAATAAGAGTAAGTATTGCACATCATTAGAATTTCCAATGTCGCTGTTTTAAGGCGGGTCCGCTGCTCCATGTTTTGAACAGTTTTTGGTAAACATTGAACGCAATTAATGAAATCTTCTTTTGATTTGTCAGCAAAATCACTCAATTTGAACAAAATGTTCGTTAAATTTTTGTTCAAAACATGAGCAGCGGCCGCCTTTAAATAGTTCGTATGTCCACAATGAATTGCGCGTGTTTTAATGATATTAGCATACGAGTGTCGTTAATTATCCAATGATAACTCTAATTTCAGTTATAAATGGCTATTAAAAAGCTAAATAGCTTTTTCTATTTAAGTACGTATATGTTTCTCTTTGTTTATAAGTAAAAAATATATAGCTAAGTAGTTATATAAGAAACTAGGAAGATTATTATTCAGCTATACGACAAACTATTAATTTTATTTTACTAGAATTTCCTCTTAAAGTACCTACTTACTCTACAAGAGTCTTTTAAATAGCTATCAAGTTACCTTTTAAAAGTTTACAGCCCATTTGTAGACGGAATTAAAACTAACGACCGTTAGAGAAGGAAATCAAACACCGAACTCAAACTATACGAGAGCTTTACCTTTAAACTAGGTCATAGGGTTAGTAATTTAACAACTTAAGTAGTACGTATTTCACAACAAAATGAAGGAGTTTATGAGTAGGTACCTACTCATTACCTAGGTACAAACCTAGGTAGGTGTCATAATATGATAACTTTGAAGAGAAATTAATATTGAAAATTCTATTGAGTCGGGGCAGTCTTGAAAATATTAATGAAAAAATAAGTAAAACCAGTCTACATTAGACCTTCGGGAAATTTCTAGCATTCTATTACAACTTTAAGGCTAGGTAGTGTTCCTTTTTTACATTTTCGTTATATTGTCAACCAAACAGTTTTCTTATGTCGGGTACCTAAATGATTTTTTTATCTGAAATCATAAAAAACTTACGTGAAAAGATCTGGTTCGTCAATCTGCTCCTCAAATATTGGGATGCACCTTCCGAAAGCAGAATCTAGGAGAAAAACATTCAATTTCAAATCTTGTTAGCTAAGTGATAAGGAACGTACTTAAACGAACGAAAGTGGACGGTAAAAGTCAGTAACATCGCGGTAACATCGTAAAGTGTTACGTTACCGTCGAAATAAGAAGGTTCAAGTTGTTCAATTGTTTTATTGTATTCCTTAAGGTAATGGATTTTTTTTATCTACTCTACCAAAATTATAAGGACTATTAGGTATAACTTACCATCGTAACACCATTCCAATCCATCTACACACAACGATGCACTAAATAAGCAACCTGCAACAATATTTGCATGAATTAATTCTTTCATTAATTAAGAATGGGTGTGGATACCTACCTTCAAAGGTAGGTAGGTAGAACAATTCACAAAACTTTCCGGAGTTCACGTGACAGGCCACACACATAATAACCACTCAAATGCAAATTAAAACTTTTTCCCGAACCAGAAAATGCTGTCAAAAGTTTTAGAATTCTTGACATTCAAATCCAATTAATTTAAATGAGACTATTTTGTTTTTATAAACGGATGGGGTACTTTTATACATATATGATATCATTGGAGTGGGGCTTTAGAATAGGAAAATAGATTATTGTATCTTAACACGAGATCTCTTCAAAAAAGGGCGAAGTCACTCAAAGAACAAAATCTATGTCAAGTGACATCATATTCCACAATTTTTTTTTGGGTTATGAAATCTACATCATGTTACATGTATAAATAAGGTCCCTTTTACATAAATGTATGGTACCTATGTTTCCATCGGCGTGCGAGGGCGCCAGCGCGGTTATCAGCGCCAGCGCCCATAAAGCTTGCCGCGGCGACACGCGGCACATCACATCTGAAACAACACCAGCATTTCAGATAGGTACAATAGCATACTTACTACATAGGCTATAGAAAATCGTCAAAATGCTACAAGGATCTTTTGGCACGTGGCGGAAATCGAAACTAACGATATCATCTTGTAAATTGTAATTATTTTGAGTTATTTATTCACTACCCACGCCCTCCTGACAACGTCACCCAAATGTCAATAGATCCTTGCAGCACATTACATCAGCATACTCTACATCGTACCCTTGGTAAAATAACGCCGCATCTGCAAAAAGTTAACTTTACAGGAGAGAGGTTTAAAGATTGCGTGAGTGTAATTTGAGTATAACTTTTTGGTATTGAAAGGAATTTTCACAAAATTTTGCATGCGTATTTAAGTGAATGAAACTAATAGAATACATTATATTGCTTCGTATTTAATGCATAAGTTTTAAAAATCGTATGTCGGATGTGCACATACGGCACTCTTTTACCAAGACCTAGCTAACGTATGTGACTATGCGTCGTTATTTGACGAAAGACTACGAGTCGTATGTGCACATATATCTTTGTTATACGAAGCACCCCATGATACATACGTCGTTTTTTACAAAAAACGTCATCAGTATATGGTCATATTTGAATTATCCAGGGAAATTTCTTAGTCAAATTACACATTTCATTAAAGAAAACACGTCTGAGTTTAAATTATTCTGTATTTACATACAAAAACCAGCCAAGTGAGAGTCAGACCCCCTTAAATTTAAGGGGGTCTGACTCCGTGTTCCGGCCAGGTTAAAAGATAACAAATAATGACGGCGCGGCATAGTTGAAGAAATTATATTTGGGGTGATATAACTCTAGGCTCAGAACTTCCAGTACTTCCAGTAGGAAGTACTGGAAGTTCTGAACTGGACAACAGTAAACACTTGGAGCTACGCTTATACATATAGTAAGATGCTGGCCGCGCGATGATATGTGCGGACGTGAGAGGCTACGTGATTGCTGATGCAACGGAACCGTATCGATGCAGGAATATTTTCACGCTCGCTGACTTGTCTTATCTATGACGTACTGGAGGTCTGCACAGTACCTACTCCCCCCTTTGGAAAAGAAAAAGAAAACTGGACTTCTAAATGCCGCTAAAACTTCGCTCGTTGCTCCTTTCTTCGCCGAATAGCTGCTCCCTTGACTTTTCCGGAATAATCGAAGGAAACTATAGCGTTTGACAATTAATCAATATTTCTTCACAATTAATAACTGCAGAGTATTGCGTTGCGGACATCATCGTGATGGTTGCGCAGTCTCTTTATAAATCAATATTCAAATTCTTCATATTCGTAATACTTCCACGCTGGAGCGCTTCTCTTACAACCATGGGCTGCATACACTGGCGGTTGCCAAATCTGTTCATGGGCCCCAAGCGTTCTTAACGTGTTTCATTGTTTCACGTACTTGTAATGCAGAGTCAGGTACAAAATACCGCAAATAGGGCAGAGCGAGGAACTTCAGACTTCTCGCTGCGAAAATCAAAAATTGGTGTGTATCGAACGATGAGCCTTTTTCTCTATCATTCTCTCCAAAATGGTGCGTATCGATGCGTTGTCTGTCCAAGTGATGGTCTTACTTTCAATAATTATAGTAAAATTTCAATGTAGTGTGATTCATTGTAAACTTGACCCCGTTTCGTCGTTTGTCCATTTGTGCTGCTCGTGCGTAATTCTCGCTCACTGAGGAATCCGCTTGTGTCAGCGGCAAGTGCAGCGAACTCAATTGCAATAAATCATCTTGATATTTTTCAAAAAATTTCTTCGTATCGCCGGTAATAGTAAAAATAAATTTGAATTCATTGCAAAAGTGCCTAGTTGCTGCTGCGCCTGGTCCAGAGATTGGTGTTGTGCTTGGCCGTACTATGTAGATATTGAATTCGTCACTTCTTCATCCAGAATCGGTGAGATCAGCTGGTGAGAAGCCGGAACTGGAGTGACTCGATGAGGAGCTTGTAGTGTCTTGAGATCCATCTTCAAAGTAGCCAAGGTGCGTGTTCGGCGGCGGTCACCACTGTTCCGGCCAGGATAAAATAGTTGACAAAAAGACGGCGCAGCGTTGTTGCAAGAACTTATATTTGAAGTTACATGGTGATATAACTCTAGGCTACTGGACGTACTGGAAGTTCTGGACTGGACAACAGTAATGACTTAGAGCTACGCTTATATACTAAGATGCTGGCTGCACGATGATATGTGCGGACGTCATAGGCTACGTGATGCAGGAATATTTTCCCGCTCGCTGACTTGTCTTATCTATCACGTACTCGAGGTCCGTACACTCCGCAACTGCTTTCGGAACTGAAAAGAACAAATAATTAAAATAACCTTCGTTACGTGCACAATATTTTCATACCTAACTCAAAATTCGCAGTGTGTAAATAAGTTGGAAAAGTTATAAAATTAGGTTCAAAATGCATTAGAAAAATTACTAAAGTATGCTATAGAATGAATAAATAAATAAATAACTGTTACATTTGTGCAATAAATGTGTCTTTTATATACATTTAAAAATTTGAAAAACGACGTATCATAAACCATGACCTAATATAACGACGCAAGTGCACATGCGGTCCCTAAAGTTACGTCAAATAACGCAACATCTTTACAAGCGGCTAGGAAGAGTTCGTACAATAAAGACGCAAGTAAACATAAGACCACTTATTAAAAAACATGAGAAATACGTAAATTTCAGAGCATAACATACACTTAAATAGGTTTTAAAAACATTTTCATTAATATACCTAAAAAAGATAAAAAGTATCGCATGTGATCATGCGACGTGTTATTTTATGCCAGTCATTACCACCAAAACAGCCGTAAGTGCACATACAACTATTTCACAAAAACTTATTTAAATAATAATTAGAATTACTTACCATTCAAAATCCGTTTCCCATGTCCATTTTTGGGAATTTTGATCCGATGTGCGACACATACTCACTGTCCGGTAAAAACGACGCAAGTAACAATAAGGCGGCGCGTGCGCCGCCTCGCGCCCCCGTCGGCGACGTAAAACAACGATACATGTGCAGATACAACATTATTTTACGACCATTAATAACTTACGTCGTTTTTCGCACAAAATATTTCCAGAATTAAAAAAGTTAAGAGAAAAATTGTTTTCGTATTTCATAAAACATAGTTTTTAAAGGTTATTTAAGTAATAAAAACACTTTTGACCTATGATCACATACGGCGTTATTTTACCAAGGGTACGACATAGGCTATCGTCAATCCTACTAATATTATAAATGTCAATGTTTGTGCCGATGATGGATGGATGTTTGTTACTCTTTCACGCAAAAACTACTAAATAGATTTTAATGAAACTTGGCACTTAAGTAGAATAAGTTTGTATTATACTCAATACTCAATCATTTATTGCACTCCACAGGTTTTTACAGATCTTATAAATAACATAAAGTAGGTACCAAATGTGGACCCTGATTAGGGCACGGCAATTTGTAGCAAAGCTACGAACTTAAAACTAGAATGAGATCAGTTACTTACAACAATATTGTAATTAAATGTACATAGTTATTTTAAAACTTATACACTAAGTTAAAGTTACTATTATTGTTTTAAAAAATATATATATTTATATTTTATTACTTATTATATTATTATGTATTATATGTATTATATTGTATTTATTTATATTTATTTTAGGTAAAATCATGTATACCTACTTATTTATTGAATTATAAAATAGATAATTATTTGAAAAAAACTTGGCAATATTATCAGAATAATACAATTTTTTTCCAATATATGACGATTAATGCGTACGAAGTAGCGGGCTGCTATTATAGACCTATTATAGATAACAAATATTTAACAGCACTCTTTGAAAGATTATTGTCGAAATAAATATGTTAACATTGACCTATTTCAGCATATCCTACATCACTTAATCAACGTCGAAACTTAATTCAAACTTATCCACCTCTTCACATAACAAACTTACAAAAAATCCATACCAAAATCCGATATTTGTCTAGAAATAGGCACCACAGCACTTTCCCGGATTATAATATTTTGTCACAGTAAATGTCTCTACATAAACGTTGCCCTCAGATGCGTGGGAAATCAAACATCCTTGCTATAACACTAAGTAAATGATTGATTACAAATACCACGATGTTTACCCACGACCAATAATGTTATAGTAAAAAGACCTATTGTTTTTGTAATAGTATCTTATACTGTCAATATTATAAATAACTTGTCGTAAAATGTATTTAAATCGAGGTGGCTTTAGCTTGCAATAAAAAACGTTGCATGCCTACCAATGTATCCAGTGAAACAATTTTCCGGGAAAATGACCCGGGGTAAGGTTCTAAATAACTTTTCACAGCACGTATAATCTTTCCGCAACGGAAAGTAGGTCTTATTATCTTTAAATTTAACTACCAGATTACAGTGCCATCTCGTAAGCTTGTCTACGTGACATTGGCCTATTTTCCTAAACCAAATTAATTAGGCATCTCTACAAAGAGCTATCCTACACTTGTCCTAAATAGCAATTCCCTCATAGAAATACCTGTCACAAAACTTGCCTAGGCAAACTCTTGTTTTCTTTTGTTTCATTTGTTGTTCTTCTACGAGTAGTTGATGTTTTTGTGCAATTGAAACGAACTGTTTTTCGGACATTACGCGTTCCGACTTCAGAATTAATTTCGACAAAAACAAAAGACGAACAAAAACTTCTTTTGTTTACAAAGCTGTAAATAAAATGGCAAGTGTTTAATTAGCGTAATATTTTAATTAAACGACCTCTCTTTTTTATCTTATCATTTTATTGTTTAAGGGAATATGTTTCAGAGTGATAAACTCACTTGAACAATACTGGGGAGAGCTTTTAACATACTACGATTTCGTATTAGTTTATCAGTGAAGAAGGAATTTTGTAGGATTCGCGACAAAATTTTATACATTGCTGTCATCTTTTGACTCTACTTGACTCTTAGCAAGCGTAGGTACCTACCTTCTATATAGATTTCGTAATTAAACTTGGCCATTTCAATGTCCGTCCCCTAAAATATACCTTCTACCCCATAAATACTTTATTGCCATCCCCTGTTGATCTTTACCGAGATTATCCGGCTAATTTAAAAGGGTTTATCTAATTTAGAGTCGTCTGAAGACCTAAATACACAGCTAAAGTCGAAAAGAATTATGAATAAAGAATTTCGTAAAAGTTGAGACTTATTAAGGGGCTCTCGGATAATGTGCCTTGGGATCCCTTCCGTGTTTTAACCAGATTACGTGAATCTAGGAGAAAGGCTAATAAATTTTAACCACTGTGGTAGGTATGTCAAATCCATAGTAATTTTTACGTACCGGGACGATAAAATTAGGTATCTACTATGCAGGGTGTAACAGAAAGGGGATATAAAGTTGAAACACGGGGATAGTCTTTATGAAACTGAACAACTTTCCCCAAGGAGCATGGGTCTTAACTCAAAAAAATATTTTCGCCTTCCCATACTAAATGTCCGATCAACTGATCGAGTACCTAGGTAGGTACCTATGTATGGCCGATTCAAAAATGTTTTTCGATTTACGACCCATGTTCCATGGGGAAAGTTGTTCAGTTTCATGAGGACTATCCCTGTGTTTCGGCTTGATACCCCCTTTCTGTTAAACCCTGTAGATTTGAGGAATAGTTAAATATGATAACAATATGCCTGAGTATCTAGAGAGGATCATGATATTAATGATCAAAGCTCTTGAGTATTAAATACTTAATGAATAAGTAGGTAGGTAATCATTATTCATGGAAGCGTTTGAAATACGAGTATAATATCTTTAAAGGTGACCTATTAAAATTAACACCCCCTTTGTGTAGATACCTTTATAATACTTTATATCAACCGTAAATTCTTGTGAACTGTCACGTAGGCGTGGGAGTGAAATTCTAATTAAGTTCAGAAAGCGATGTAGGACGTAGGAGATACCTACAAAGTTGGTTGGAAGATTTAGCTCTATTTCGAGGCTCTTTAAAGATTCATTCATGGTACGTGAGACGAAAACATTCTTATCTGTTGGTATGTGTTGGTACATATAGCTAGAGAGTTCGTATGAGAACTAAATTTTGTCTGTAATAATGAGGCTAAGCGAAAATAAAGTTTAAAGTCACTTCATTATATTACATAAGATAGAGAAACATTGAGTACGTAGGTAGATACCTAAGTACTTATTTAACTCGTTAAATTCATTAATTAAATACAAATTGGTCCCCTTAAATCTTAAAGTATTAAAAGTAGATACACGTAGATCTTCGTAATTTGCGTAACAATACAGGTATGAAAATAAAACCCACATTATCATATTGGCCTAATGTGGAACGAAACCCTCACAAACCTTTGTAGTATTCTAACAAAGGAAGACAACGTAAATTAATTAGGTAAATATAATATTTCGGCCTCTGGATAAAGTTGGTTTAAGATGAATAAGTACCTAAGTATAACTTTTACCTTGCCCCTGTCACTGTCTAGCCTACAGTTTATCAAAAGGCCAACCCAACATAGGTACCTACATTTAAATATAAACAAACTTTACTCAACTGAAATGAAACATGAAAAATAAAAGGTGAAAGTTGAAAAGATGTTTTGGTCGTACTTCTTATTTTGAGATGAAAAATATTGACGCAAGCAGAGGAATATTCTGTTCGTCGCTAGATATATTAAAAATCATTGTTCATTTTGGCAGTGGGCGGTGGATAATAACTTGATAATTAAGTAGATCGCCTGAAATAGATTATATTTTCAAAAGAAAATCAATTGTCTATTATGTTAATAGCTTTGACTACTTTAAGTTTTGAAGAGCTTCATTTGGGACTCAAAATCTATAAAATTATCTAAGTAGGTAATTTATATTGATAGGTATGGATTTATCTAATAAACAGGCGTTGAAAAAGTTAATAGACAAATTCTTATAAGTGACAATTTTGCAAGTTGATATGTCAATGTTTGTGCCTTTGCATGGATATAGATGCGAGAATGTTTGCTACTCTAAAATAAACTTCACATTAGTCCGCGCCTTGTGGTTTCGTGAGCACTCAGCACGCAGAGTACTTACGGAACGAGTGGCATTTCATGAGACTACCAACTATCCACAAGGAGGTTAATCCATCTCGTTCAAAACTACTTGTAGTACTTTTTGTATGATTCCGTAACATATATTTTAAATTTAAGTTTCACACTTTTAGTATTTAGTAGAATGAATAAATATCAAAAGGTCGCAAGGTATGTAGGTACCCTTACATCGATCGAATGGACGCGCGTGGGAGGCTGACAATCATGACTAGGTAGGTATTCGTAACAATTCATGAAGAGCAAAAAAAACCGGCAAACTTTTAACGAAGCCTTCAATAGCTATCTGCTATGTAAAACCCTGACAATTGATGAATGTAACTAGCGTACATGGGGCTCCGGAATGTTTTTACTCGCAGACTAAATTTTTTGTGTTTCTTAAGTGTACCATAGATTCTTCCAGGGTAACTACTGTACGAATTACCTACCTTACCTGTTTACTTATCAATCGATGAAGATACTGTAAATAAATAAAAAAGTAAGTACCTAAGTACCTAAGTATATAAAAAGACAAGATTTCCGTTATTCCCGTAGACAACCCCTGACAAGGAAACCGGAAGGTTAAATTAAAAACCCTGAATGTATTTTATTCGATCCACAACAACCAATCTGTCTAGCTTTATTTGTTTAAGGAAATTTAATAGATCTCGTGGCGATGGGAAAATTAGATTTATTAAAGGAATAAGGAATGGGTAGGTAATTAAATTTCTCTACATTTCTTCATGTTCAACGTGAAATATTTTATTAAATATGTACCTATACCTACTTATTATAAGAACGTAAGCAGTATATTTTGTGAAGTTACGAAAAAATAGAACGGATTTTATAGTTTGTTTAATACAAATATCTACAGACATTTTATTCCAGTTTTGTGTTTCCAGGATTGATGAAAGTACATAAAGGGAACCTCCTACACATTAAATACACAAAATTAATGAAACAAATATACCTACGTAAGCATACTTTATGTGGGTAACGTCTAGAAAGTTAGAATGTACTAAAGTAATTTGTTCGGGTCAAAGAAACAATCACATATGAGCAGACGGCCGTGGGCGGAAACTACCCTTTACTTTGCTCCCAGATGGTTCAGGAAGGAGGTCAGATACAATGTAGGAAGTATAGTGGGATGCAATAAGAGGGGGAAGTAAACTTTTGTTATTAAATAAACGCTGGGAAACAAAACAGCAACGCCGCTTGTCTGATTGATCTATCGCAATCAATAAGTTGCCACATTTTTCTTCGAAGAATTTCCATTTACGGAATACGGTAGGTAACCAACGGAAAGTAAAAAGAACGACATTTTAGTAAGTAGTTACATAGGAAAGGTTATCTCTACAATATGTTTATTCTAGTTATATATTACATTACAAGTAGATAAACATTTGCATATTCATGTCACATTTATTCATCCATGTGACTGAATCCTGTCAAATTAATCTGGATCGGTTCAGCGCTTTTAGCTTTATTCAGTTAATCCGAATTAATCCGATTAAATATTTGCTGCGACTCGTCAAAATTTTTTATATTTAGCAACGAATTATTTTTTTATAATAACGTATATAGAATTACGCTCACTAAAACTGACGAGTAAAGAAGATGGGCACTACAATCCATCTAGTTCTTCTATTCATAGTATTAATTTGTATCATAAAGCTTAAGTGCTGTAGATAAGGTCCCAATTTCCCTCCATCCCTTATTAAGATAAGGTAGGAAACATTTAGGCTAAGTAATATATCGATATCGAATGCAATAAAGATGTTCATTTCGAAGCAAGCATCCGGCTCTGGGTAGGTATACCTATACATACAGCCTTATTATGGACACCGGATAGTGACGTAGGTAGCGCAGTACCCATGCCCTTTGCTACCTACGCAATCTCACAATATAACCACCCCACATTTAAGAACTAAAACCTACACTGTATTTTTAGATACACGAAAACCCGTAAAATTAATACTTTAACTGCCTATTCTAAAAATAGAATCAGCCTCACAAATCTTGAGGCTGTAAAGCTATGAGCGTGTACCGAAACAATACGAGATATAAAAGCTTTTATTACGAAATTAGCAAAAGAAATCACAATTAGCTCAACAACAAACAATTGAAACAATATTGAAATGTTTTTGTCGTGTAACAGGTTTCACGTTAATATAATAATAAAGTTGGTAATGGCGACGCTGAGGGCTGTCTTTGGAGTCGTGTTTGAGGGTTGTGAGGGTGCGTGTGGATGTGGACACTTACCGTTTAGGGTCGTTAATCAGCTCGGAGCATGTCTTGGAGTCAGGCGGGAGGTCAAAGTCTTCACAACAAGCACTGGGACACAGGTTGGCGAGCGGCGGTCGCGGCGCGTTCAGCTGAGTGCGATGGCGGACATGCGCACTGCTCGCTATCGATCCCCCCGTCCATTCACACACTTGCCGCCTACATAATGACGTTGTGCGCTATGTTATACTCCAATCATCATTAGATAACGCGATATTACCACTTGGCTTTCCAACTTTAACACTCGAAGCACTCCTCTAATAAAAATGTCCAGATAAACAGTCGATAGCTTTCGTCCATTTTACAAGTTGCGACATTCGTTTGCGAATTTAATTAAGATAATAGTTTCAAAATATTAATTAGGTATTTTGTTACGTATAAATAATACCTGCGTCATTACAATTGGTAGCAGAATTTAGCAAAGCAATGACACCCACGCGAAGCAGGGGCGCTCAACCCCTTTAAGCATTCTATCGAATCGACAAATAACACTGTTTATATTTGGCGCTTTCAAAAGCTCTTGTACCTGTAAACTGAAACGGTCTATAGTTATGTTTACTTATTCTGAAAATAAAGCCTTTAAAATAGGCACGAGCGTGTTTTTTTATGAAATTAAAAAGTAATGAGTAGATAATGAATAGAATATAAGTATTATTTAAAAACACAAACCTCTTCATTAACACTTCACAGCTGAATTCAGGTCATGTCACGAAGGAAGTCCTCTCGAAAGAACCATTTTATAATGACATATAGGTAGGTATGTATGTCAACGAAATAAATGGAAAATTCCGGGTCAACAATGTTGGTTATCCCTGCTTAGCGTTATCGAGTGAGCGGCTTCGTGCATGCTAATGACATCCAGCGATAACACGCCACTACCTATTTCCTATACTCTACTTACTTAAGGTACTTGTATTTTGATTTCGCACACTGTATTATTTGCTATTTTGTACTGTTACCGGTACTCATAGAAGTTATGTGATTTAAGTAGGTTTAAAGATAAAAAGAAAAAGAAAGATGATAGGGCACTTGATACGACACGACGATTTTTTAAAGAACATCATTGAAGGAAAGATTGAGGGTAAGAGAGGAAGAGGAAGACCAAGACGTACTTACTTCACTCAAGTGAAAGAGAGGATTGGCGTCGTGTCGTATCAGGAAGTGAAATTACTGGCAGAGGAAAGGCAAAGATGGCGTTTACTCCACCGACAAGAGCCTGGCTCTTAAATAAATGACGATGATGAAAAATAAAAATTGTTACGGGCTTTCTCTATATTGTTTTTTTAAAAATTACTTTTAAGAACTACTTTGAGGGTTTTGAACTACTTAGATATACAGGGTGTAACAGAAAGGGTATATAAAGCCGAAACACAGCGGATGAGGACTATCCTCATGAAACTGAACAACTTTCCCCAAGGAACATGGGTCGTAACTCGAAAAATTTTTTTGGATCGCCCGTACTTACTCGATCAGCTGATCGGGCATTTTGTATGGGGAGGCGAAATTTTTTTTTCGAGTTACGACCCATGTTCCTTGGGGAAAGTTGTTCAGTTTCATGAGGACTATCGCTGTGTTTCGGCTTTATATACCCTTTCTGTTACAACCTGTATAAGTACCTAAGCTATGTACGAGTACTACCTTTTTAAACCTTAACAATTTATACATTTCATTTTAGCTGTTTAACTGTGATAAAATGAGCTTAGGTATCGTTTTTCAGATTTTTAAACACAGCTACAGATTTAATAGAGTTGAATTATGATTTCTGCAACCTACACTACCTACATAAAACGACAGCTAAACAAATACCCAGATTAAAGTCTTCGAATTACATAGTTACGAATGATTTCATATTTTTGGATTCTCAGAAATATTCTACTTATGCTCGTAGAATTTAAGGAAGTAGTGAATGTCAAAGGTTATCTATCTTTGCACATATGAATTATGTGTGCAAAGTTGCAATCGATAAGCCTTTGGTATCTACTTATTAGAGAAATAGGTAGCTGTGAACATTTTTAAATGTAATGAATATAATTTCTAGTTCCTCTACCTAAATTACGTGTCTACCTTTACACAGATGAATGATAGATCATAGGCAGGTTCTTAGAATCGTGCTTAAGTGGGTTTTTGTCGAGTAAATGTTAATGGAGGCTTCACAACGATGATACCTTGACCTTTACGAAGATTTTATGGTACTAATATAAGTAATTACTTTCATCTGTTGGAAAACTTTGAATAAATAAAAGTATTTGGTTTAAGAAAAATATGTTTTTATTATCTTGCAGATAAAGAACAGACCGTTGTTTAATACTAGCGGCTGCCCGCGACTTCGTTCGTGTCTATCTTCATATCATAAAAGCCACAATATTGTAGAGTTAAAATCGGTTTGCGAGAAAGTGTAACAAACATCCGAACATCAGCACACAAATATTGACATTTGGGTCATACAGACATAAAAAACAAAAAATGTCTCTCCTGTTCCCGAAAGTTAAGGACACTGGAAGCTAATTTCTCGACTTAATGCATATCCGCATAATCTGTGCCCGATGTAGTTTTGGCCTGTATAAACATTTTGAGGATTAGATGCTCCAGTATCCTTAATCATCACGAACAGGAAAGACAATTTTGAACCTAATTCTGTGTATGACTCATTTATATTAGTAAGATTCAGGATTCGAGCTGTACATTTTTACAACATTTACACATGTCACAAATAGTTGGAAGATCGATAGATCTTATTTGCTACGAGTATACTCATTATAATGTAGTTGCCATACATTATTATAGATCGTTATCATATGTTTTTAACTTAGATGTAAATAATATTAGATATGGACATAGCTTTTTAATATTTAACACATTTTTTGTTGTTTAAAAGCGCAACGCACTTTATAAGTAGGTATTTAAAATAGATACGGACATACGTAATTAGCAAAACGAAACCAAATTCGGTACGACTAAGTACTAAGTACTTTGGGTCTATAAGGTTTAAAATAGAAATAATATAGTAATTAAAAAATGAGAAAAAAAAACAATATTTTCCTAGAAAATTTAGAGTTAATCTTACTTAACGCTCTTCCTTAGAATACAAATTATTTACAAAGGTTGTTGTTTCACTCCATGATAAAAATCAAAGAGGCGCAATGAGCCACACTGGACCACTTCTCCTAAGAGCTATAGGGCAACAATATGACAGAAAAAACTGGGTCTAGATGCTTTAAAGCAAAAGCCACACAGTTGCAAAACCGTAACGGCTTATGTACCTACACGGAAATTGGAAATGACAAAAAAAATGTTTAGTCCATCAATTAAATAATTTTAAAAAAATTGGGCACGTATTTTTTTCTCTTTAACTAAAAATTACAACGACTACTACACTGGGTTAAAATTCCTCGTGTCGTCAAAAGCACACACTCTGTAACTTTGATGTTCTGTATCTTTGTACAAATTTACGTATTTGAGAAAGCCAATAATATTTGTCCAATAATTTTGGAACATTCTTACAAACGGACTAAACAGTGACATTTATTACATTAAATGTAGTCATTCATCGTCCCTATTGTAACTTATTGAATGAATGCTAAGCTAACATAGGCCCGCGAGCTGTGTGGTCTCTGCTTAAACGTCATAGGTTTGTTAAGATTAAAAAATTTACTCTTGAGGCAGTTTTGCTCAAAGAATTTATTATTAAAGCCCGTTCCACATCTTACAGATGTTACTGTCAGTTAAACCTATGTCTGTATGTATTTCATAAAACGTGATGTTTTAGACAGTGGCAGGTATGAAATATCTGTAGGAAGAAATGGTATTTGTAATCACTACTTACAGAATAGAAAACTGACAGATAAACCTGTCTATTTCATAAAAGATGACGTTTTAGATTTAGACAGTACATGTATGAAATATCTGTAGCAGGGATGTTAGGGAGCTCCGTAACCGTAACCGAAACTATCGGATATCCGATATAAAAAATCATCCGTAACCGTAACCGAATCCGAAATAAAAGTTTCGCATAGTATCGGATAGGGGTGGAGCCTAATTGAGACACGTTATTTGTATTTTACTTCTGAAATTCCTTAAAAAATTAATATCCGTAACCGAAACTAACGGATAATCCGAAATAATTTATTATTCGTATCCGTAACCGTATCCGGTATAATAATCATTCCTAAATCCGTATCCAATCCGTATCCGAAATTTCATATCCATAACATCCCTAATCTGTAGGAATAAATTTTATCAGTAAGTGGTGGAACAAGCCTTTGAACTGTTATTTGTTATTAACTATTCTAACAGGTACATTAAGGTGAGGCACCGTGTGATGTTTGTCCGATTCAGTGTTACCAAAATAAATAGCACAAATCCTTAAAAAAATAACGTTAAACTTAAATAACTTAATTTAAAAAGTACCTTAATAATGTTGCCAGTTAAATTACTAAAAACATTATTTGACTAATAGTGCATTCCAAAATCTCAACTAATTTCAGAATTCAATAGTAGATAGGTACGAAATTAAATCAACAAAACGAAGACGCCATTTTTGAACGATCAAAAAATATTTAAAAACATACGCTTAACATTTTTTAACTAAAAGACGAAAAAAAATTACAAACACCGTACATTTTTCTTACTTTCGATAAAGCAATTCCATTTTTAACCTAAATGCAATTTGGAAATTGTATTTTTTTTTTTTACTTTTAGAAAACGTTTTTGATAATTTTCCCATAAAAAATTTGCTCATTTTGTAAGAGTTTAACCAATTCCTGCTCAATAACATTACAGGCATGTCAATAACAAGTATGACATGACTCTTGGGACCGGCGGCGCAAGGAAAACAAATGAGCATCGACGAAGCATCGACGTATCGAAGCGACACATGCGAATGTTGTGTCAACTGATTTAGAATTTTAATTTAATGAGAACAATATCGATAATAATATGACAATCAAAAATGCTCTGCGCTGCGCTCCGTCAGCTGTGCACCGGCCATTAACATGTCATATTTGTTATGTTTGTAGCGTATCGAAAAATTTTGTTTTTTAAAGCTTAGTCAGAAATCGGATAACAAAAATATCAAGACAATAATATCCATATTTTTTCACGCCAAAAAGCTGCTAAACATTGAGTGATGTAAGTTATTTTTTTTAAATTTGAGTAGTAATCGTATAAAGCTATCTTTATTGCTGATTTAGAATATTACACACGATTATCGATATGGCTCACACGAGGACACTAAAATTTAGTTTAAATAGCATTTAAAGCTGTCGAATTTATCGACCAGCGAAGTGATATCATTCTTCAATATCATAAAATCGATTTATCGATTGCTTATACGAAACCGATTATTTATTCTCGGTCGGCTTTTTAAAAACTATTCATCGAATTGATTGTAGTACATTTTCGATTTATTAATTCAAAATAGACGAATAAGCTACACAATCGACTCATGACATGAATAATTTCTAAAGAATAAAGAATTATTGATTTTTCCAATATTTCGATACAATTAAATTCTTACTTAGGTTGCGTGGGACAAGGCGGAGCGGGTCGGTGCGGTCGCGGGGGTGCTTCATAAACTTCGTCATATCTCGAGTAGGTCCTCTCATTTCCATACACCTGACTAGACTCTCCTATTTCACTATAGAAATTACTCGCCGTATCGTTCACCTCGTCATATACGCCCTCCCCCCTCGCCGAACCGAAACTACTCGCATAGAAATACTGCCCCATATCTACGTTCTGATATTTCAACGCTGAATAATTCTTCGAATTCTCTAAAGAGTCACTAAAATTCTTCAGTTTTTCACCTTCTTCCTCGTATTTGGGTTTGTAAATGTTTTTCTCGTAGTCGTTCGTGGATTTCGCAGCAGATGGCGTTGACGACTTCGAGTAGTAGTCTTTTGTTTCTAATATAAATTGCTGTTGAGTTGGATTCATGTCGAAATTACTGTAAACTGGTATATCGCTGTATTTTGATTCTGTAGACGTCGCGTTTGACGTCGACGGTGCGTTAAAAGAGCTATTCGCGTATACATTATCACTATTCGTATTTTTGTATCTGAGATTCAGTGATTCTGATATTTTATCGTCTAAGGACATATGGCCTAGTGACGTCACTATACTAGGTTCATTAGATAAGTTACGTTCAATAGAGAGCGTGTTAGTATTCGCGTATGTGTTGTTACCGATACTTCCGTACGCGTTACTGTTATTTGCCGCACCGTACGTGCTGTTTACACTATTATTTACGTTATTCGCTCTATAAGGACTACATATTGAGTTATTTCTACTAAATGTCATGTTATTGAACGTTGTATCGGCGCTGGTTGAAGCGGAATATCTATTATTCGAGTAAATTTGAGATTCGTTGTTTGTTTGTGGAGATTCGATTGGTTGTATGTCGTAATTTGGTCGGGTTATAGACGTAGTGGCTTGTCGTTCTATTGGCCAAAAGCTTGACGTGTCGAACGGGTCTTGTGTATGTGTGATACCGTTGGTTGAAGTAAGTATGTTATCTAGAGACTTAGCGTTGTATAAAGTTGGCTGTTTGTTTGGAGAGTTCGTCTTGAATGTTGGTAGACTTTCTGTCGTTGGTTCACCCCAGTCTGGTTCTAAGCCTGAAATAAATATATGTACATTAGAACTCGCCTTTCTATTTGACATGACATACAGAAAAAAAATGACGTTTAGCTATCTAAAACATCATGTTTCTGTAGACAGGTATAAACTATCTGGGAGATACATAAATGGTGAAACAAGCCCCAAGGTCTAAGGTAGGTTTTACCGAAAATATGATTTGAAGCATATTAATATAACAGCAAGTCATTTTAGCAATAACAGTAAATAATAATGTGTGTGTAATATGCTGTACCTTTTGTATAACTTCTCTTTTTTTCTGCCTCTATGTACTATCATCTTACAATAAACTGTTAAATAAAGAAATAAATAAACAGTTCTATGTCATCTGGCGATGTTAAGGAATCCTAAGTAATCAATTTATAAAACTATTCTACAATAAATTCATATAATTATACATACCGACTTCCGGCACATCAATAGGCTCATCGAGTATGGAGATGTTGAAGTTAGCCGCACTAATTGTTTGCGGTCGCGTACTTGGAGGTAGATCCAAGTCGATTAGCAAGTCTTCTTTCACTGGAAATATGTAACAACGGATACATCTATAAATATTTATATTGCAAATAGAATCATTGTCATTTAAGCCAGTGATGTCAGTGAAGTCAATGATGAGATTTTGTGAAAACTATTCTTTTTCCGCGGGTCTCGTTGGATGCAGGTGGCAATGAATCGGTCGCGATGGAAAATCATGGAAAAGCTTATGTTCAACAGTGGGCAGCTATAGGATTTGAGTATAGAATATATAAGGAGGTGCCATACAGTCTAGATCTGCGTGCCTGGCCTGGCGCAAAATGGCTACCTTTTTGTATGGAATTTCTTATCTTTTGACAGATCATCTGCCAAGAAAACTATGAAAAACTCGCGCCAAACTTGGCACGCTGTCATAAACTCATTTTTATATGAAAAATAAAATGTGGCACCTTCTTATATATTCTATACTCAAAGCCTATAGCTGCCCACTGCTGGGAAGCTTATCCATGATTCTCCATCGCGACCGATTCATTGCCACCTGCATCCCACGAGACCCGCGGAAAAAGAATACTTTTCACAAAATCTCATCACTGACTAAGAGGTTATTTCACTCAATACTCAATCATAAAATTAACCAGACATATATTTCATACCTGTATCTATCTTAAACGTCATGTTTTATGAAATAGACAAAGGCTTATCTGTCAGTTATATTTTATCTATAGATGGTGAAACGGATTCTTAGACAGTATTGTTACGACAAATGCATTGCTACACAATTTGCCTTGCCCTAATCAGGGTCCATATTTGGTACTTTAAGTTGTTTATAAAATCTGTAAAAACCTGTGGAGTGCAATAAATGATTGAGTATTGAGTAATGTTTATTTAAAAAGAGCCTGATAAATATTTATAAGACTGCTAATACGGATAAAGCGAAAAAGAAGATCTGGTCTGTAGTAACTTTCTCTGCCTGCCACTGTAAGTCAAAACTACGGTGACAACAAGAAAAGAGTACAGCATGATGTTATTCTTAACTAACTCTTCTACACCCAACAGTTAACTCACCTTGATTCAAACTCCTAGCATGCGCGTCCCTAATCGGTCTAGCCGGTCTTGCTGGTCTAGTCCTACCCTGGACCGTCCCGTCGTTGACTAGTTTATTGTAGTTGAAGTGTTTAGAGCCGGTGTTCCCGCCGCGCGTTGTAGGCGGTTGAGTTGACTCTATGGTGCGCCGTTTACGTAGCACCACGTCGTCTGCCGCACCGTTTGTGAAGGCGGGTATTAATGGGCTTGATGCTGGAATTAAGATTTTTTAAATTAAAATGAGGTGATGCTGGAATTAAACAGAAATTGTTATTTTATAAGGTTACCAAAAGACCGATTTGACCAAAAGAAGGGCGTTTTTTGGCCATATCGAGGACATACCGATAGCAGCCGCAATAAGATGAATAAAATCCATAGTAATTTTATCGCTCCCGTACCTAAGTCAAAGTGACCAAAAAACTATCTATCTGACTTAATGGGGAATTTATAGGTGTGGTAAAAATGTTAGTCATCGTAAGCCGAATGGTCCCAAACGGACTGATATTGATGAAGTAAAAGAAATGTGTTTGGATCATAGCAATGGAGAAGTGGTCTCTACCTAACCGAATGGAAAAGAGACGTGCATGATAGATATGTAGGTACATTGTTCTTTAAAAGTTAGAAAAATTGAGTGATTTAGCTTAGATAGCATTGATATTACAAATGAATTTATATTTCGAATTATTTTAGTTAAACTCTTCTTAGACTTACAACTACGTAGGTACTACAAAACGAATTCGTAAAATATCCAACATTACACTTCAATTTCATAACAGTCTCTAACGTAAAACATACACCAAATCATAACATGTAATCTTAACACGTAGATATGTCGTATGTATAGGAGTTAGAGTATAATTTAATTAGTCACATTATACCGATAGGTTCTTAGTCATTGATTAGCGATTCGCAATGTTGCTGCGACGTATGTGACATACATAAGTACCTATGCACCTACTAAATATAGGCGGTACATACCTACTATAAATATCTAAGTATAAGTACATAAGTAATACTACATCCTGTCCTACTGATATTATAAATTTCAATGTTTGTGCCGATGGATGGATGTGAGGATGTTTGTTACATTGTCAGACAAAAACTACTGAACAGATTTTTATGAAACTTTACAATATTGAAGCTTATACTATACATCAGAATAACACATAGGCTATCTTATTTTCAGATGTTGTGTAAGTTAAGATATGATGATAAATGCGGACGAAGTCTCGGGTGCCTCTAGTAAGTACTACCTAAATGTACTACGAATTGTTTAAGCTATTTCATTTCGTACCTATTTTTTAATAAGAGAAAGGAATTTTTAAAATGTGATTTTGGCACTACATTCCACTCCGCGCCTGCGTATTACGTCACAGAAGTAGTAACTCTACCTATAGTGATTCAATTATGACAAATTCGTTCACTTCATACTGATGCGATGTGAATAACAAACAATTCTTTGTTTACATTCCCTTTCAATATTGATAGTAAAAGTACACCGAACCTAGTTTGGTAGTGGGCGATATTATGAGTGTGAGGAATTGTAATCTTGGCGTATCGTACTTGGTGTAGCGCATAGCCCTCGCCATACAGCGCGGGAATAACGCAAGTGTAATGGGCACTTTTGCAGCAGGTACGATTCGGAGCGGCCTCTTAGATTACATTTAAGTAGTTTTAAGTTAGTTTAAATAATGTAAATAGTTTTAGTCTTAAGTTAGCTAGCTAAGTATTCTAAGTCCCCATTATTGTAAATATTTCTTTGAATAAAAATTGCGCTTATCTTGGCGTATATTTAAGTAGATACACCCAAGTACCTACAACCGTTACAATATCTTTTCACTTCACTGTAATGTCAAATCCCTCCCCGTTCTCTGTTCACTTCTCCGTGCTAGCCCTGTGCTGTCGTGACGTCATCAATACCAGGTCCACTGATATTGTGACCTGGTTATACAATTACAATCTAATATAGTAAATTAAATCGATTATTAAAAAGCA
Organism: Anarsia innoxiella; assembly: GCA_947563765.1. Classification (NCBI taxonomy): domain Eukaryota; kingdom Metazoa; phylum Arthropoda; class Insecta; order Lepidoptera; family Gelechiidae; genus Anarsia; species Anarsia innoxiella. The sequence goes on along the minus strand of OX387396.1, from coordinate 3,417,439 downwards.
AAAATAGGTAGGTATCTATTTTATTTTAAGAATCCAGTAGAATCGAAGTCATGTTGTTTACAAAACCCACTCTTTGCAACAAAAGCTTTTATATTTATGGAAAACGTTTCCAGTTCCATTTTCTATGGTTTTATTTAATAACTTTCGTAAACATTTCAATAGTAACAAAAAAAAAACCCTTCTTATTTTGAAATATTTTAAAATCGTATCGCTTACAGAACCTACTTTTTGCTATAAAAACTTTTATATTTATGAAAAAAGTTCCCAGTTCCGTTTTCTATGGTTTTATTTAATAACTTTCGTAAACATTTCAATAGTAACAAAAAAAGCCCTTCTTATTTTGAAATATCTTGAATTCTATGACTTTGGAAACTTCCTTTTAACCTTTTCTTGTATTGTAAGATTTGTAAGTCTTCAATCGTCATTAGAACTACTCAAGCACATTTCAACACGCAACATAACTATGACGTGTAATGACGTAAGAATACACACAACTATAATATTCAAGTGAAGGAGAAAGTTAACGTCATGTCGTATCAAGAAATCAAGGCACTGGCAGAGAATAGGCCTAAATGGCGAATACTCTACCGACAAGAGTCTAACTCTTAAATATAATGATGATAATATTCAAACATGCACCTATCGTGTTAGCAAATGATTGTTTCATGGATTGTATTATGTATTGGTAGGTACTAATCACTATGTATGTATTTTCTAGGTCACCTGTTTAATATGCTGAATGAAGTTTTACTCTTAAAATGGTAAGATTATTGTTTCATTGTAAACTAGCGGCGACTTTGCTCGTGTTTATCGTTATTTATTGGAAAACTTAGGATATATCTTTAGTATAGCTTATATGTTATGTTATGTTATATGTTATGTTATTCCGATGTGTAAGTTACAATATTGTGAAGTTTTATTCAAATCTTTTTAGTTGATTTTGCGTGACAGAGTGACGATCATCCTCTTATTTATTTATCCGCACAAACATTAACATTTATACTTCCTTCATTCTTATATTAAAAATGTTAAAATAACTATCTTAAGTTTAGTTTATACTCACTTTTTCTAGCAGGCGATAGCGTTTGAGACTTCTTTGCAGTCTGAGCACTAACAGACCTCGTTTGAGACGCTAATGTGCTGAAAAAGAAAATGCCTTTTTAATACTAATACTTACATTTTATTATAGTTAAATCTGTAGTTTAATACTTGTATGACTTGTATTGAGACAGAAAGTCACTACTAGGCAGTTAGTGATTCGTCTAACTTATTTTTTTACCAAATACATTATAATCCTCGTTATAGTAGCGCTCCAGATTATGAATACTAGTATCGACCCTTGTCGACTGTAATAATACAATACTAAGGAAGATTTACATATCAAATATAACACGGCAAAATCAAAAACCAAATATGTAAAGTATATTTACCAAGGAAACAGTCCAACTTCCAAAGTCCTCTGGTTCTGTCCCTTCCACCAATGTAACTCTGGTCGCTTGTCTATCAGGATAATCGCATCGCCCGCTTCGATCGTCATTTGTCCTTGTTTGCGGTAGCTGTTGGCAGATGCGTAACTTTAGGGCTCTTTTCCTGTCATGCGTTTTTCGATCAGCATGCGAATCTCTGTCTGTCTCTGTCTGAATTCTGTCATGCGGTCAATAGCGTTGCTATCGCCCGCATGCCGAACAAAACACGCATGACAGCAAAACTGAGTAGTGAGGGAAATAATTTTCACCTAACAAAACAATTTACTGTATCGTTTATTGTTTGAAGCAATTTTACTATGTACAGGATTATATTATAATACTGCCATCCGAGTTTAATTGAGAAACACGAAGCTGGCGGAGCAGGGCTGGTTTGGTCAAGACCGGTATAGGTAGGTACTGGCCCATAAGAATTCTAGAATTCTGTTGGTTTAAATTAATTGACTTTGACTTATAGGCAAAACCCGATATTGTGCTGGACCGATGCGGCCCTCCTTTTTGGTTGGTTGTTCCATCATCTTTCATAAACATCATAAATCTTTATCACAATTCACGCGAATGACATCACGGTCAAAATTCTATCAGTCATTAACACTCAAATCCCATGAAAAATTCAAAAATCATAATTACCATAAATTGAATAGATAACCACTACAAAAGCTTAACGTTTAATTAATGAAATAACAACTGTGTAATAAGTAACTCGCGGTAACTCGTGAGATCCATTCATCGAGGTAGTAATTATGTATCAGATAATTATAAAATAACACCAGTGGCGGTTTCGTAAGTTTGAAAATGAAAGTGTTTTACTTACTTTCTTTCTTTTTTATTGAAACTTGAGTTTGTTTGCGAAAATTTTGCTTTAGTTTGTGTTTGTTTTGAAGCGTGTTTGAACAATCAAAAGAGTTTCGAAAAGTTAAATATTAAAAGCTTAGAAGGCGTTCGGGTTGACTTGGGTTGGATTACTCGTATACCGGAATAATAAATAAATCAGCAAAGTAACATAGACTTTTCGTCTTACTAAACACGTGACATCACACATCCCATAAAATAAATAAATACAACAAAGACGAGACGAACGTATCTCGATCAAATCGGGGACTTGTAATGGTAAGGTCAAGTCAGGAGTACCTACCCTAAACTGACGAGCATGTATGAGGCGATTGATAAATGTGGATGAAAGGAAAGAAGTGTGTTTGGATTACGTTCCAAACAGACTACTTGCTACGGCAAGCGGAGAGAAGTGGTCTCTTTCTACTCCGATGGTAGAGACGCGTGACGAATATGTATGTATGTAATGTACAACAACTAAACTCACCTAATTCCTGCAACAGTAGTCTCAAACTTATTCGTCTCCATGTATCTGAGGATGCCATCAAAGGTCGGCCGCTCGCGAGGGTTGAGGTCCCAGCACTGCATCATCAGCATGTACACGTCTGGAGGGCAGGCGCTCGGGGCTGATAGCCGTTGTCCTTCGCGCATTATTAGGCGGAGGATTTCTGAGCCGTTTAGACCTGAGGGATGGGGGAAAGACTTTAAACCCTTGAGACTTTAAAACAAACTGGTTGATACGTTGGGGCCAACAAACTATATAGTCCAAGATCCCAGAGCCATCAGACACTTCATATTTTCACATGGTTGCGAAGTTAGGTCACTCTGGGATCTTACTCCAATAGTATTTGAGATTCGTGTCGTATCTGCGTACTCAAAGCAGACGTATATTAAACTGTAGTCGCATGAAAAGCAATTAAAGTAACTAGTCCATTAAACATAGTACCGCATTTATTTGATTAGCTGTAAGTCTTTAATAGTAAATTGAAAATTGCATATTTTTAAATTTAAAACTCCTAAGATATCTTTGCACCCCCATGTAACTTCAATCTTATCTTAGTTATCATAATAATATCAGAACTAGGAGTTGCTAAGTAAATAAATAAATAGTAACCGATTGTATTTTTCCAGTAATAGATAAACTTGTTAAATCAAGGCATGGCATGGCTATCTAACTTTGACTATGTACATACTTATGTGTTTGTTCTATAGATACAGCTTTCAAATTATGATTTCATTTAAAAGAATTTATTAAGTACTGCACCTTAAGGCGTGTCTCATTTAAGTACTGCAAATAGCGTAATGAGTTTCAATCCTTTTAAATTGCGAATTATTGAAGCCAATCATTTTGTTTTCAGCAAAATCTTTAACAGTTTACTCAGCAGATTGTAGTAAAAATAGTTGGGTTGCAAATGAAGTAAGATACTTATTCCTTTCTAAGTACATTTGCCAAATGTGGCGTCGGTTTGTCACATTATTGGGTCGCTAACCGCGATCGTTATAATATGCATATTATGTAAATTAAGATTATCTGAACTTGCAAACAGAACTTTTTACCACTGTTTTATTTAAAGGTATACTTGACTTTAATTCGATTTTGATTGATTTCAAGTTTTCATGGATGCCAATTCTTCACCACTTATTACGTAAAGCAATTGAATTACCGATATGAAACCTTCTATATACATATAACTCACCAATCCAAGGCTCCTCCCCAAAGGTGTACATCTCCCATAGAGCGACGGCAAACATCCAAACGTCGGAAGCGTGAGAGAACTGCCTCTCTCGTAACGACTCGGGGGCGCACCACGGGAACGGCACGCGGCGGCGTTCCGACATCACGTAACAATCGTCTGCTTCGGGTAACGCACGCATTAGACCGAAGTCACCGATTTTTACCTACGAGTAGAAGTTTGGTTAGTTTTAGAACTAATATTTACATATCAAAAAGGTAGAGATTAAGAAATCTAGTTTAAGCCTTGTTTTATTAACAGAAATGTACAAGCACAATATTGAGAAATTCAACATGAAGGAACGAGGCAATAGTAGATAATTTTTATATAACTTATTTGAATTCCTACATTAATAAATAAAAGAATAAGCTTCATAAGTTTATACATATTAAGTATCAATAGCCATAGGTAAGTAATATATTTAGTTAGAATAAATTAGCAGATAACAATGTCATAATCTAACAGGAAAATAATACAAAACATTAATTAAACAGACACATGTCAAGCAATCAAGAATTTAATTAACTAAAAAAACAGCAACTTACCAACTCTAAAGTAGTCAACAAAATATTCCGACAGGCAAGATCTCTGTGTAAGAATCTGTGTTTTTCTAAATGAGCCATACCAGCTGCTACTTGACTTGACCATTTTGATATATAATGCAGAGATATCTTTCCATTTTGACCTCTAATATAATCTAATAACGCTCCCATTGGGGCCAATTCACAAACCATCATCAACGGATGAAACACAACTCCGTGTAATTTGATAAGATTTGGGTGTTTCAAACTATGCATAGCTTCAACCTCCCTTCGAAAGTCATCGTAGATGCCAGGTTGAGAAAACGCATCTGCTTTTAACACTTTCACTGCCACTGGTACTTTCTGTGAGTCCGTTTTCCATTCCCCTCTACGTACTACACCAAATGATCCATTGCCTAGTTCATTGTGTAACCTGAAAGGTATGTTTTGGTTAATTTGTGTTTGAGATTTATTTTCGAACTAGTTATTTATTTTATTAACCGGAATTCATAATCAGTCAGATACCTATATGGTGTTTAGTTCTATATTCTCACTTAAGTCAGTTAGGTAAAATGATTCTAAACCTGATGAAAGCATGTATCATAATCTATAAGAGTAATTATAGGCATGGGGAAAACTCGTGTAACAAGGTAAGATACATGCAACATGTTTAGCACTTCCTCTTGGTACTATAATTATCATATACAGAAAATAACACCTGTCTTGAAACTGCTACTAAATCATTTCAAGAAGGGATAGAAAAACACTTACACAATATCTTTCTCCAATATAATACAAGTAGTTCTAGTGTCTGTCTGTGGAGTTGGTCGTACAGTCAAATCGGATTTGTCTTTAGACACACTGGTTGATCCAAACAGTTTGTTCCAAAACTTTCTGTTCCATAACTGAAGTTTCTTCTTCCGGACGGCATCCATAAGCCGCCGGATGCCCGGCTTACTGATGCCAATTCTTTCAAGGTCTTCGGTGTGGACATAGTCGAAATGGGCAAGTCTTGTTATCTGCAAACAATAATGATTGTAGGTAAGAATAATACATGAATTGCTTGATTGTGCTGCTTTGAATATTTAAGACCTTGTTATTGTAACTCAGTTACACAAAAACTATTGGCATTGAACATAGTTTAGTTGTGGCTCTCCTGATAGGTAAATTAATCTGGAGACTATTGCTTACAGATGGTGTGTAAATGTTTAAACAATACAGATATAAAATTACTTGTCAAGTCAACGTAACAAAAAATAAACAGTAGAACTATGAAATTAATAAACATGACGAGATCCTAAGTGGGCGTCTAGGAATCAATCAGTAAAAGACACATTTCATACAGGTTGTAAGGTAAAGATATGTAGAGAAATATATCTAGCCAAAGCCTTGACGCAGGGATTTCCAAAACATTCACGACGTCAGCTTGCATCACTGCAGCCGTGACGTAAATATTCTCCACAGTTTACCTGTAACTGATCTCTAATGGGCAGATAAAATTGCTCCAGCTGAACATTCTGCAGAATTTCGCACAGCCAATCAGTTCCCGAGTCCATCCTGTAGCTAAGTGAATAATGATACTCCTATTATTGTGATGAACTCCACACAAAACCTTCGGGAAACATTGCAGGAAGTAAAAATCACGGACGAAAAACGTTAACTTTCGAACGATTTCACACTGGCTACACTTAAACTAATAGGAAATTGGTCCGCTTCAGAGGAGCCTGCACTTTGTTTTTATTTATAAAACCAGTATTCAGGACATAAATAAAAATAAATATAAAATTGGCTCGGGAGAACAACAGCACAGTGCACGAAACCCACGAAACGAAACGTACGAAACGAACGAAGCAAAGCAAGAATTTACAAAACGTCAAACTGACGCGCTGACGGATACTTTTTTTTTTTTTTTTAATTCGTCCATTCAGGACAGGCAAAGATCAGAGACCATGCAGCCTAGTCTTCAGTATATTTGGTTTGATGTATAATCCATGAAATATCTCTTCAGTAGAGCAGTCTTCATCAGTAAAATTCAACAAAATCCGTCATAGGTGATTTTTTTCTTTGTCAATTCCAGAAATAATCGTCATTAGTAATATACTTCTTGAGTAAAATCCAATAATAATCGTCTTCAGTGAATAATTCTTTAGTAAAGGCCAATAATATACGTCTTTAGTAAGTAATTCTTTAGTAAAATCCAGGAAAATATGTCTTAATAAAATAATAAATCGTTAATCCATGTTTATCAAGTGATTTATACCAATGGTAAAATCCGTTTTCTTAAATCCATTCAATAAATTGAGACAGACCAAACAAGTGATCTGATCTGTCACTGTCAATCAAAATTCGTAAACAAATTGGACAAAATATTTAAATTTAACGAATTATGTGCAATATTAAATTATATACATAGATATTTACAAGATTACAAAGAATTAAACTTCATTTACAGTAGTTAAAATATACCTGTACAGATGTTTATAAGTGCTACAATTCCTGAGCAAATCCTGAATAGCACGCGGGACTGTGCTGGAAGAATCATACACAGATATAAGCTCATCTATCAGCAGAAGGCGCTGAATGCCGAAAAACGAGCAATCAAAAAATATATGCGACAAAGTTTGCTCTTCACGGGCTTGACAATATTCACAAAAAGGATCAGAAACAATACGCATACGATGAAGGTGATAATTCAATCTACAATGTCCAAAACGCAAACGACATATAACTGAATAATATTTTCTATTTAAGTACAAAATGTTTATTCCTACAAAACCAAGGAAGTGAATTAATTGGAACATCGAGGTGAGCATACCAAAGACCTTTATTTTCAATTTGAGTTACATGATGCCAGTGACTTTGCCACTTTTCACACATTCTATTTTTTAAAAGCGGAATAATATCAGAAGGAGGCAGAGCAATATTATGAACCTGAGCAAAATTACAATTGGTTATGGATCTGGCCAAGAAATCAACCCTCTGCCTCTCATTACCTACTACACCAACATGGGAAGGAACCCACAAAAAATCAACTACAATGTTATTAGTTACAAACAAATCAGACCATATGTTCTTAATCTCATAAACCATGTAGTTAGTGCCAGCATGCAATTTGTGGTTCCTTAAGTTTTTTAGCACACTCATGCTGTCACTGACTACTAGCCATCTACACCAACCTTGATGGTTATTTTGAATATGTTTCAAAGCTGCCAGCATCGCCACAGCTTCGGCAGTGAAGATGCTCGCATGCTCATTGATTTTGTACCCTAAACCAAGATTTGATCTACCATCATAAATAGCAAAAGAGACATTAGACTGCTTTTTAGACCCATCTGTGTAAATAATTTTATAATTACTAAATTGTGCCAATTTCTCATAAACTTGTTCTTTGGATGACAAATCATGATTAATTATGATGTTGATTTCAGGAAATTTGCTGAGAAAAGAGCCTTGATAACAAGGCAAACCAGAATTACTTTTGTACATATCAAGATTACTGAGAAAAGATGTAAATGGATAAAAATCATGAAGAACATAAAGTTTTCGTGCAACTAAAGCTGAAGAATTAGAAAGGTTAATATACAAAGGATTGGCATCAGCATTATACAATTTGAGAAGAAATCTTTCTTTGAGGTATGTAAAACGGATTGAAATTGGGGGCAGCCTACACTCTACCTCCATCACATTAATAGGAGTTGTTCTGAATGCTCCTGTAATCAATCTCAAGCATTTATTCTGAATTTTACCCAAAAGTTCCACATATTTTTTCTCAGAAGCAAAACACAAAAAACCATATTCAAAATGACTTCTAACTAAAGATTTATACAACATTAATAAAATCTTTGGATCAGCACCCCAATAAGTTGCTGCCAAAGACTTTAAGATGTTAAATGCTTTATTGTTTCTAGTTATGATCCTATCCACATATTGCTTCCATGAAAGATTAGGAGTAAAATTTACACCTAAAAATTTTACATCAGGCGACACAGGAACTAACGAATGATTATAATATATTGTAGGAGTGAAAAGTCTTTTCCCAAATACAACAACCTTGGACTTTGAAGGATTAACTTCTAAATTAAGATATGTAAAATATTGACCTAAACTTGCTAATGCATCATTAATAGATTGAGTAGTTCTTGTCAAGTCAGTTCCTGATGCATAAACAACTAGGTCATCTGCAAATTGCAAGTTTTTAACCTGGGAGCCTAAAATTAAATTTAAATGACGAATATACAAAATAAATAACAATGGTGACAGAATTCCACCTTGACATACACCCATTGATGAAAATCTGGGACCAAATAAATGATTGTTATACTTAACAAATACTTTCCTTTCAGATAAAAACTTTTCGACCCAGCAGATGAGTTTCATTGGTAGCCCAATAAAACCTAACTCACTACAAAGTACAGAAATATTTACACTATTGAAGGCGCCAGATATATCAAAGAAAACTGACAAGAAATAATTATTATTAACTATAGAATTTTGTATATCCAACTGCAACTGACAAGTACTTTCACGCACTGAAAAACCTCTACGGAAACCAAACTGATTTGAAGGTAATATATTATTTTTTTCAATAAAAAATTCTAACCTTTGCTTTAAAAGTTGCTCAAAAATTTTTCCCATACAAGAAGTAAGTGCAATAGGTCTGTAAGAACTAGGATCTGCTTCCGGCTTGTCTGGTTTTAAAATAGGTACCAGTAAATCAGTCCTCCATGAGTCAGGAATGTCATTGTTTAACCAGAGGGCATTCATTATTTTAAGAAAAATGTCTAATCCACTGATACTCATTTCTTTCAGAACTTTATAACAAATACCATCAAGACCAAAAGCAGTATCCTTTCTGGAACAAATAGCAGATTTAAGTTCCTGCATAGTAAATGGATCTGTGATAAAAGTTGTGTTGGGATTCAAGTCAGAGCTATTGTAAGTATATTTATAATTGTTAGGGACAAAATCGGTGGTGTATTTCTTTAAAAAATTAGGAATCCAATCAACTTTTTCAGACCTACGCATAACATATGTTCTATTAAATTTACGGATATGTTTCCAAATAAGCGACAAAGGAGTGAGACGACTGAAAGTGCTACAAAGAGCAGCCCAACTATTATACCTTTCTGTTCTCAGAACCAATTTTTTAAAAGCTTGAAGCCTCTTAAATTCCAAATATGTTTCCTCGCAAGGATCATATTTGAAATTTAAGTAAGCTTCTTTGGATTTCTGAACTGCTTCAGTACATTTACTGTTCCACCAAGGTAAATTAGAACAACGACGACGAGTTAAAGACTGATCGACGAATGTGGAGGGACTATTGAATCTAACAGATAAAATTTGAGTAGTAGGAATTGACTTTTCTATAGCAAGATTTATTAATTTACAAAATAATGAATATGCATCTATAGCAGATAATGAGACCAAATTAAAATCAGACAACAAAATATCTAAATGAGCTTTAAACTGTATCCAATCTACACTTTTATAATTAGGAAAAGAGGGTAAAAGATTACATCTCCCAGCACAACTCGCACCACACATAGGCTCACCGCCTCCATTATTACTTAACTGAACTTTAATCATTACAGGAAGGTGATAGCTGCCTAGAGGATCGTCATGTACAGACCAATCACAACTGGGCGCTAAAGAAGGGGAAACTATAGATAAATCAAGAGCATTAGGACGCCAAGTTAAAGAGCCAACAGTAGTTACCTGACCATCATTTAACAAAACTAAATTATTATCATCTATTACATCCAAAACATCCCTACCCCGTGGCTGCGTGTCAACGCACCCCCAAGAGACGTGATGAGCATTAAAATCCCCAGCAAAGATCATAGGGCCAGGAATTGATTTGACAAGTGAATCAAGTTTTTGTTTATCAAAAGCAGGAGTGGAATTAGTGGGACTATAAAAACTCACAATACTTATTTCCTTGTTATGGACTTTGACTCTAAGACAAATATTTTGCAAAGAATCATCAGAAATTGTATTAATTTTAGTATATGGAATGTTGTTTTTTATCAAAATTGCTACACCATTATGGTTATTACCACTATCATTTCTTTCTACTTGGTATCCCCTAATATTAAAACTAATATTAGGTTTTAGCCAAGTTTCAGAAATGATAGCTATATGAATATTGTAATTGTATAAACAATTTACAAGGCTAAACTTATTACCTCTTAAACTTTGAGCGTTCCATTGTAAGATATTTAAATTATCCATTATTAACAAGTTGAATATAATTTCTTATTTATTTATTTTAAGTGTTTCTTGTAAAATTTCCCTAATAGAGCTGGTGTTTATAGGTGTATTGCTTTTATTTTTTGTTATGGCTTTAGTGACGACTTCAGTTAAAAGTTTTACAAAACGATCTGATTTCATCAAATTAGATAAATGCACATCAATGTTTTTGGCTGCTAGTTGGGGGAATTGAGTAGAGTCAAATAAATCGGAATATTGAACAGATCGAGATTTAATTTTGGACTCTTCGATCTTTTGCTTTTTTAAAGGACAGACGTTGGAAATGGCAATGTGATTACCTCCACAATTGGAACATTTCGCGTCGACTTTAGGGATGACACAAACTTTGTAACTGTGATTTCCGGAGCAGATCGAGCAGACCTCATTATTTTTGCAGTACTTTGCTATATGCCCAAACCGCATGCATTTGAGGCATTGCTTCACGGGAGGAACGTATTTTTTAACTTCATGTCGCCAGGAGTCCAAATAAATATATTCAGGCAACTGGGTTGAGGCAAAGGTGATGGCAACAGTTTGGGTAGGTTGGAAACAAAAAGAACCATTATCTGAATATACTTTGCGCATGAAGCGTCTTACTTGAATCACATTTTTGGCGCTGCAAATCATGGAGAAAATCTTTTTGTTCGACATATTAACCGGTACAGAGGACACAACACCGGTCACTTCAGTATCGGCAGCCGGTATCGACGCCCTCAAAAAGAGCTCATCAAGGAACTTTTTATTTTGTAAAAATACGTTCGCATTATTAGCCAAATTAAACGTAATCCCCACCTTATAGCGGTTGAATGGCCGCAGATGAAGAACGCCAGTTGTCGCGACGTTCAAGTCGCGAACTGTGAATATGTATGAATCTGAATTGGCAACACTGGTCCAGTGACAATAAGTTTGTAAACGTCAAACATAAAGTTTAGTTCTTTGTCCGTTGTAAGTTTGGATTGAGTCTGAGTGAAAGTTAAATAATATAAATAGAAGTGCAGTGAGATGTGAAAAGGGGTGGACAGAGAGGAAAGAAACGAGAATGAAAGCTAAGTATATAACAATAGTCATCTATCATTGAGTAATTTATATTATGGCTGAGGCTTATCTTATTCTTCTCCAAAGACATATCTAAATCTGTGTTCCTTTCCATAATATCAAATATCTGTGGTGTAAGTAGGTACTGATGTTAATGTTATAAATGAGTCAACAAAGGTTTGGGGAAGAATGGAATAAGACTAGCTACCTAGAGTATATTTGCCAGACATACAGCTGAAAGTACTATAGAGGCCTAATAGAAAGACAATGAAAAGTGTGATACAAGCCTGATAGAAGGGCACGAAGAAATGAGATTCTAGTGCTTAAGATAGGGGCATAGAATTAGAGTATGCTTGCCAGCCTGCAGGTGGAAGCATGGTAGAGGCCTAAATAGAAGGATAGTGAAAAGTGTGATACAAGCCTGATAGAAGGGCAATAAGAAGTGAGATGATGAATGCTTAAGATATGGGCATAGAAATTCTGATGCTTAAGATAGGAGCATAGAATCTAGAATATACTTGCCAGCCTGCGGGTGGAAGTATGGTAGAGGCCTGATAGACGGGATCCCGGTTATTAATAAGAGAAAGAAGTGACGTTTGAATTACAGAAAGAGAATCTAAATATGATGATGATCAAGGTTGTATTGCTATAAAGAAAGAGATGATGATAGATGTAGTATCTATATTATTAGTGTCTTAGTGAAACTTAACAGTCGAGTTTCATAGAACGTTTATTTGTACAGGTGGTGAAACTGGTATATGGAATCTATGGATATTTGAAGGACAATGATGAGAATACTTCTCCAGTAATATTCAAGGTATTTATTCCAATTTATTATCCTAGCCTTCGCTGTGCCCAGTGTGAGTGGTTCAATTTGATAAATATAAATAAGATTAATAACAATTATATTGGGCATTGCGACACCAGTCACGCAATGACGCCGAATCGCTTGGGATATAGCCATTCGGTCCACATCCGTAAATGGCTTATCCTGATCTTTATGGGTCAAAAAGACTATAAATTCAGACCTTTTGCAGTTGTCCGGATACTTTCGGCTATAATCTTTTAATAAAAAAGTTTGATACTTGGTAGCCGTATCCTCAACTGCAGACTCGTCGCTGGACACCGACGGATCCACCACGTCGTCCGAGTCCTCTTCATCAGGATCCGAGGGCTTGCGCTTTTTCCTGCGCCGAGCCCCCATTCTCCACTAACAAGACTTGAAATGCCTACCTTAAATGGATTTTAAAGAAATTAAAAATTTTAAAATTGAAAAAACGCCTTTCTTTTTAAGCGATTCCCGCCAAACCTGTCGCTGACGGATACGTGAACGAATGGATTGAATGAAATAGAGATGACCTTAATTTCGAGTGTCGTGGAAAGATATCGATATCGATTTAAAAATAAATAATTATTTTGGTATATAGTGAATTCAGTATTTATTTCTTTACAAGTAACTGGCTAGAATTTTTTTATGATTGAAGATGAAATGACATCCAAGCACAGCCAACCAATACCTACCAGCAAACTTTGGGCCAATGGAACCGCCAATATTGAATAAGCTGCAAAGCAAAGGAAATTTTACTCGTACCTATTTATTCGGAAATTACGATAAAATTCTGAACGAAAAGGAAGAAATCAACGCAACATTTTTGTTTGATTTTTGTTTTGTCAGACTGATAGATTACGTCATAGTCTTAGAAATAATTTGTCATTAATTTGTAAATAAATAATTATCTAATTAACTAGGTGCCCACCTAATATTGGAAGTCCACTAAAAATGAATTGTCTCTCAACGGATAGTCTTAGCGATATAAAAGTAGTAGACTTTGGTTCTATTCCTGTAGATACAATTTCAGAACAAAATGTTTATATCACTAACATTTCTGATGTAAGTGAAACAGTACCTAGGTACCTTAGTATTTAGATTTAAACCGCGGCCAGACATTCCAAAGATTCGTTCTTGCACAAACATCTCACACAAGTTTGAAATTGAGGGTAACACTGTCGCGGGAAAATCAAATATTTTAAGTTTACCATTATACGAGTAGGTAGTCGTAATCTATCAAAGGGTATCTATCAAAGTACAATTAGAGTAGCTTTCAGTTTACCTGCCGTTTCAACTTGCCGAAGTCCATCCTTACTCATGTCGTTTCTTCCAGCAACCGAACTCATACCGCGTAGCAGTGATGTACACCATGAACACATTGGATCGGGCGTTCAAGGTCATCATATCTTCGCAACTGGTCAAACCGGGAGAAAATGCTGAGCTAAAAATTATGTTCCGACCGCTCATCGTTGGGCAGTCGTTTTCTGAGTATTACATCATCGATGACGATGTCGGAAACACTTATAAGATTTCTGTTACTGGGAAAAGTTTTGGTGAGATGAAAAAGCTATGTTACTTTTATTAAAAGCGTTTCTTACTCAGGAAGGTACTTAGTTCTGGATAGACAGAACAAGAGTTCTAGTGTGACCAGGCACCCAGAGTCCCTAAGGGACCTTAAATAGGCAGATCTTTATTGTCTTGTAGGTTAGTAGGTATAATTATCTAGCTCAGTCCCTGAGTTTAAGAGAATGGTCAAGAGCCCATTTCACCCTTACACCTTCTCCAGGCCCCGTAGTAACATTTAACAAAAGAAAATTGAAGTTCGATATTCGAAAGAATGAAAAAGAACAAAGAACTCACACGATCACTATGACGAACTCTTCTGCCGTTGAGTCGACTTTTCAGTGGCTTATTCCCGAAGGTGGTTTGGGAAACTTTCATGTAAGTCCTGGTTTTTATTCAGCATAAGTGGTCACTTCACTAGAGCGAGACGTTTCATACGTTTGTATCACTGACTTAACATTCACGATGTATTTAATTATCTAATAAAGGGATATAACGGTGCTCCGCTCGCCTCGCTCACTGTCTTACCTTAGCATTCATATGTGATATGATATGTTTACAAAATAACATTTCTGTACTAGATTTCAATAGGAAACTGCGGACTGATCAGGCCATTCGAATCTATAACTGTAACTGTTCTATTCACTGGAGCTGCTCTTGGGGTCTACACTGCCGAGCTTGTGTGTCTTGTATTACATCAGGTAAATAAATAAATATGTTTACCTAGGTACCTACTTACTTCCTTATATTTTTATTTTATTGTTCTCAATGTATGGGAATGTCAACATTTTCATTCTTAATGTTTATTGAATAGTCTTGTCGGCGTAAACAAACCTACAAGCCTATCTACCTACTTACAAAGATCAACATCTGCTTACATAACAAGCACTTGCCTACGTCAATCCTATACCTACAATATTTCTAGGAACCATTATTTCTGGATGTCATAGCCAGAGTATTAAAACCTGGGAACCCTATATTCGACAACAACGAGCACAGCTTCGAGAAAAACTGGAAGAAGAAGTCACGTTCAGCCCATTTGATGGAGAACAGCCTAAATAGACTCACTTACATACCATCTGCGACTGTATTTGAAAGATACTTGGACTTTGGCTGTGGTAGTGTCTTCGATGTGTCAAAAAATATATCCCAGACCCTCTGCGTTACCAACCATGAGAATGTTGATGGATATATTCAGTGGATTTCAGGTTGGTTGTCGTTGAATCGGCTCTTAAAAACAACTGACGCTCAGGGCATCATCAGCTCCTTCTCATTCATACCTACCTCATTCCAGATCCAGACAACATCTTCATAGTTGACCCTGTAGCAACTGTGATTCCACCTCACGAGTCAAAATTGTTCACTGTCAGATTCAGGTAGTACCAAGAAAAAAGTTTCTTTTTGTAAATAGGTATTACCAGTTTATCCATCTAAACTCAGAACAGATTTAAAGTTAGGTACCTAAACAAGGGACCAGGGCCATATAAAGAAAGATACCCCAGTATTTCTTCTGAATGTGCAACAGATTTTTTGCAGAGCCTTTTTAACCTACTTACCTCTTTACTTGTATTACCTTTACAGACCAAAAATAGACAACGAAGTGTACAGCTACCTAATGTGCGGAGACTACCAACACAAGATAACGATAGAGGGAGAAAAAAACGTCGAAAAAGTAAAACACACCAACTTTAGGATACCTTGCATCGGGAACACTTGGTCTGCTTGCACTGAATGGACTACGGAGTGGGATTGTCCTCCTGAGGTCATTATAATGTCCTACTTATTTTTTCATTAGTGCATTCAGAATTAGAAAAAAAAATATGTGCCTATTGCGAGCTTCTAATATCTGTGCATAAGTTAGTTTATTTAACAGAGCCATTATACGTGTATAAGTGCCTGTTTCACCACCTATAGATAAAATTTATCTGACAGATAAACCTATGTCTATTTCATAAAACATGACGTTATAGACAGAGACCGATATAAAACATCTATCAGATACCTAACCTTATCTTATCCAGCAGTCGTGTCCCACTGCTAGAAAAATGCTTCCTCGTTCCCCACGATTCTCTACCGCTAGCCACTTCTACTCAGACATTCAAAAAGTGTCTAGCTCAGCCCACCTTTGCCGTGGTTTGCCGCAATAAGAATACCGTCGAATAAATACCAATAAAAATATTTACAGGTGCAACTGCCACCTACAGTACCAGCACGATCTACGTTCTGCAACTTCATGCTCTCAAACAGACTTGATATTCCAATGTACTACAGATTTCAAGCGCCTTACGCCACGTAAGAATTGATATGGGTTACCTATTCATCATAATCAATCTTTTTGTCCTAATGCCTAAGCACAATAAAGAGAAATTATCTTACTGATTAAAAAAAGCATAAAAATGCAGACTATGTATCAAGTTATTTTTAGGTCTTGATCTTGAAGAGCCATAGGTAGGTATCTAGTAGATATCTTATTTTTACTTGCATCACTTCAATTTATGATCTTTCTTTCTGGTTAAGTATTCTTATCCCATTTGCATCTGCTGTTTCTGTCCGCTTAAAACTTTCTATATAATTTAAGACATTAATTGCAGAAACTTCGTCGTAGTCCCAATGTGCGGTATAGTGCCAAGTCGCGGATGGCATATCATCACTGTGGCATTAGAACCCAAATCTTTCGGAGACTATTATGAAACTTGGGATTTGACTGTTAATAAAGTGCAGAAGGTAAGTCTTTGTCATCTGTAAGTCGATGAAGCTCATCTTTTCGGATATTCTTTTGTTAGACAACACGTTACATTGTCGTTTTGTGATCGAGCCCTATTTTTTGGTATTTGTCTGTAATGGATGTATATAGACGTTACTTCAAACCCAAATATGTTATCCAACTTCACAAGCCTCTTTAAATCTTCCCAAAAATATATCTCAGACCAGAGTCTGTTTCTGCGGCAACGCGGAAATTAGCCAAGTGGAAGTCATGTCCCATGGATATAACCCTGCCACCCACGCTATGTACGAGTTCCCGCCTACCATCACCGGAGCTATCAACTACTGCACCGCTTACTTCCATAATGTCACTAGGATGGAGATTCAGTTAGTACAGAGGATATAAGTACCTACTTATTAGGTGTTATGCAAGGAGCCTAAAAATTCAATAGGTAGGTGCATAGTTCCGTGTTATGACTATATAAACTATCTATGAATATCTTGTCACAATCACAAGACTAAAAAGATGAAGTTATTCCTCGGAAAATCTTTCATGCGTCAATGAATTTTTAACAATGAAATGTAGACAGCGTCAGACAAAGATGTAAAATCAAAGGTATGTGTTAACATGCCGTCGACTCAAAGATAATATACCTTGATATTTCTTGAGGCAGAATTATAGACGTAATAAATTGAACTTTACACGTAGGTCACTGGACCTAGCTTAATTAACACTAAATTATTTACAGCATGCGAGTCTTATGCGCAGTGTCCTGGCTAGGTGCAGACAACGGTGGTTCAATAATACTCCCGCCAAAAGAAATAGTCCGTTTCCATTGGTGGTTCTTTCCTAAAACACCAGATTTGGTTTACGATACAACTGTCACTTGTACTTGCGTGTGTTTGATTGACGGCAAGTAAGTACACGGCATCTTTTGGTGTGGACAAACTGGTGAAACGTATCATGCAATGAAAGATTTTCATGTTACATTTCACGTTACGTTTCACCAGTCTGTATCTTTTCTGAGAACATCGTTCAAAGATGTAGTAGAAGTAAGTAGATAGGTATATATTGAATAGATGTGTTACTCCGCAGGCCTGTTGGCGAACCTACAGAGCTTTTCATTCATGTTTATGGATTCTCGGAGCTTCCAGATTTGAGGGTAAGTGGAATCAATTAACCAAGTAATTTAATTCGCTAGCACGTTAAACATGTGTGGGTAGGTAACGCAACAAAGTGCCTTATTGTTTGAAACCTTCGACCAAAACCAACATAAAGTCTTGATTTTAGCTATCAAAACTCTCAAGTTTGAAAAACAAAAACCTATCATAGCGATCTCTATGGGTAAGATATAATGAATAATTTAAAGAGATACTGTTCAAAAACAGAGAGTAGAAAAAGTAACAAGACTATTTCCATCAGGTACTGCCAAGACGAAACAACTTACATGATGTACCAGTAGGAGAGAGCGCCAGTCTCACAGTGACGCTATACAACCATGGATCGTGTTTCTATACATCCAGGCTTTATTACACGATCGATGGGATGGACGACGATTGGAGTGGCGATAAGTTTGAGATAGATGCCCCTGTTGTAAGTTTGTGAAATTATTGGATCGATCAAGTTAAACTTTATTAGATCAGCTAGGTAGGTCAGTAAGGCTTATTTTTGTGCTCAAATTGGTACATGACACGCAAGGGATAAGTTGACCAAACATGGCCAAATAGCATCGCTGAAAAGACCTACTATCTTCTAATCAAATAGTTTCCCAAACACATTGATTTGACTCCTTATTCCAAAACAGAATAGTCTAAAACCAAGCAACCACTGCATGGTCACGTTTACCGTGATACCAGACGGCGCGGGATCAAGACAGATAGACGTCAAATACACGATTCTGTTTCGTACTGAGTACGACGAAATAGAGGAAATTCAGCCCATTACGAAGACTATTTGCATAATTTGGTATGACGGGATTTATCCTACGATCAAGGTAGGTAATATTTATATTTACAATAGCTATTAGGGCTAGGTACGTAGGTACTGAAACAAATGACGACGCCTGCTCATTATTTTTTAGAATCTGTGTACCTACTAAATCTGTGTACCTGAATTTCTTCATGTCGGTAACGCTTGTGCGGGTCACACAAAAATGTATCAAATAACAAATTTCAACGCTCCGTCTCGAATATTAAATTACTAAGCAGTAAAAAACAATCGTTTTTCAGATAAAACGGACTATCTGCGTTAAATCTCCTGTTATCATGACCAATCATTGTGTTTGGAATATCACTAATGTGAAGGCGTAAGGAAACTCTTTCGCATTACTCTACACTACCACAAATTATACTTCAATACTAGTCAAATTTAGAATACCTAACGAATCTCAAAGAGTATGGAATACAGGCATCGAACGACAACCTAAAAACCAATGACGCTTAGAGATCCAGTAACGGATTGGAGAAAAAAAAATTTCACATAACGTAAAACCTGTCCATGTACTAGGTGTTATTTTGGAAATCACAAATAAGAAAATATTGGGTGACCCAACAAAAGTAGTCATTTCGATTGCAGATGGAAATCACAAATGGGAAATTATAGGTCAGCCAACGTGCCCACAATTTTAGATCATTTCTGATTGCAGATTCAATAAAGCTCTAGAGGTATGCCGTCCGAATCAACCATTAGCCGTAGATCTCTACGCCCCAGACCTCTGCAGCCAAGCATATGTCGAACTTATATTTGTAATGGGCTGCGTGTACCATGTGCCAGTACCTTGGAATCTCCGCAGAGAGAAGATATGTGACTGTGAGATGGTTGAGATACAAATTGGCATTTCTACCTATACGATGAGACACACATGTGTGCATAGACCTTTGATTGAGCTGGCGCCTTTATCTGGGATTGTTTCGGTAGGAATTTTTAAGAATAAGTAAAAAATGACAAATGGTGAAAAGTATTTGCTTAAGTTGTAGCTAGTTAAGTGGAGATCATTTGTCTTGGGCTTATTAACAAAGTCAATTCTCAGCCTAGAGATATGGCGTCATTATTGCTGATACATCGCTTATAATGGAAAACAAACAAAAGAGTCTCACCCCAAAGTCATGCATTGTACTACAATAGGTATTAGGTACACAAGTACTTACATAAAGACAGTAATTGTTTCCTAACATTTTGCCTATACTTAAAAACCAAGCATCTTTCCAGAAAGGCAACCCCAACATGTTGTACATAACGTTCAAATACGATAGACTCGAGAAGAACACTCTTTGCTACGTGATGACGATGCCAAACGAAAGAGTCATATACATTAACTTGCATATATTCACCCATCCTTTGTCCAGAGGTATTTTGATACCATCGCGGCGACCTGTAGAAGACCCGTCTTATTTAGCGTTGTTAGAGTGTGGAACTGTGCCGATAAATAACTTGGATCCTGTTATAAGAGTAAGTTGGCACTTCAGAGTTTGAGATTTTAGGATAGGTACATATTTAAAAACTGCTTGTAAAAGCATGCAGGAACTTAGGATTGGGTTCTCCATTTTAATTTTCGGATTGGAAAGAAAACGAAGACGACAATGCTCATATAAAGAAAATGGAAAAAATACTGTCCCAATCTGGTTATTAGGTACCTACTATCAAACCCTGCCTTTATCATAAGAAAACAACACCATTATTCTATGCTCATACTGTTCAAAATTGTATCGTCGATGAAGAAAAATCTGACAAGAATATCTATGTGGGTGGATAGATGAAGAAATTAGTACCTAACCTATCATTTATGTAACATGAATACCTTTGCAGGTAGTGTGGGTATACAACCCGACAAACGTGTTTACAACATGGCGCCTGTTACGCGGTAACACTATCACCCCAGACGTGGTTATACGATGTCTGCTATACTTCGCTGAAGTCCCACCGCTGGGCAAGTTGCCTATACCTTTCGCGTTTATGCCCACTGAGATGATTGATTATGAAGTGAGTCAATATTTTAACACACGTACCTACGTACATATCTGTCACGCCTCTTTCTCATCGGGTTAGGCAGAGACCACTTTCCTCCACTTGCTACGATCTAAACATACTTCTTGCGCCTCATCCACATTCACTAGTCGTCTCATATTTTAAGATAAACATAACTAAGACTTCCTTTAATATTCATTTCGAAATTTAACTTTAAAGACCCATTTTTCCAACGAATTTCAATTGCGAAAGCTATACCAAGGTGTTGTCGATGTATTGGTATCTCATAGTGCACTTTAGGCTTGTATCCTAATGCTATTCTTTAAATACGCGCTGATGACAGTGAGAATTGCACGGAGTAAGCAAGTATAAAAAACCTAATTGGAATCTATTAAATTCCAGACAGTATTTTATTGTTCATTCGGCTATGAAACCGAATCGATCAAGGTAAACGGAAAAGGAGGTTTACCGAACTGTGTGGAAACGAGACTAGACATCCCTAGCTATACGGAGAAGATTATTAGAAGTGTTTACAGGAATGATGTCGTAAGTAGCTTTTTAAAAATCAGGGTTAAAAAGAATTAAACAAAAGCAGTAAGATAACAGCAGAAGCAGAATTTCTGTGTTAATGTGCATATCAAATGTCGGTATTGCGGAAATACATCTTGCTTTATTTGAGAAGGGCAACTCAACAGTTTCTTGTAGTACCTAGGTTCATCTCTGGGGAAAACTGCTAACTTGTGAATCTAGCATTAGCTTTAAATTTGATATATCTTACAAGTGATATGTATTGGATTGAGTATTTGTTAGGATATGTACAGATAATTCAAGTTTGAGATAGATACCTATTTCGATCTTTTGGGTCCATACGACATAAGTGGAATGAACATATTATATGAAGTAGGTACATCAGTTCGTAAAGTGTCCCTTATAATAATGCCTTCTGTTATAGGTATACTTATCAAGAGATCATATAACAATACCAATAATGCCGACACATTCTCTTTGGAGGGAATTAATCTGTATTTGTAATGACACTGATCACATTATCAGATTTATTTGGTTGCCGTAAGTAAAACATACCTACAAAATCCTTTATGGTACCATGTACTCAAATCTTGTCTTTTAACTATTAAGTTTACTTAAATAAATCTTTAAGGCTTAAAGAATATATCGATACATAGACAGACCTTTCTTCAATCCTAGTAACAAAAGAAAATACCTAAAACAGCGAATTATCGTTTACAAATTAATAATATTTTAGAGAGAGGATCGCTAATATCGTAAACATAGTTATGACACCATGTTGGGGAGTCATGCAAGCAAAATCTACGGAGTGGATAACTATGACTATCTATACCTTACAGGAGCCTGCTACGTTTACGTAAGGCATAATAAATATACTTTTTATACTAAAATGTAGATTTTGTACCCGTTTCACCATCCACAGATAATTTAACTAACAGATAATATGTTTGTTTCATAAAACACGACGTTTTAGACAGAGACAGGTATAAAATATCAGTCGGATAAATTTTATCTGTAATGGGGAAACAGCCCCTTAGGCCTTATTTAAAAATTAGAAAGATTAGCAAGCTCTCATTTAATCCAGCTCGAAGGACCATGTTCAATTATATTTTAAACGCTATTCATTTATTCTACGTATAGTATTAATAAATCTTAGTTATTTCTTCATAGCACATCGTTAGCTTGCGAGCTGTTAGACCTGACAGAACGAAGACGCTACCAAAAGAATGAACTATTGAGACGAAATAAGATTGAAAAATGTAACCAAGAGTTCATTATTACTGAGAAAGGATTCTTTCATCCTGTGAGTTTTTATTGACTGAAATTGTCTTCAACTTAACAAAAGCTATCGTTTTGGATTTTCACAATGATGCGATTACATTTCTAAACACCAAAAATCTTTTGGTTATGCTGGTTATAGATGGCTTTTGTTACGCTAGGCTAGCCACTAGCTAGAGACGAGCGCTTCGTGATCTGCACATACCACTCGCAAGTACCGCTTTTATTGGAACAAGCTAGCGTTGATGTAAAACCGCAAATGAAACAGTGATAAAGCTTCCCAAATTCTGTCATCTTCCTTGACTCCTCTTATAAAAGGGGACTCCAACAAACAGGTTTATTAATATGTTTCAGAACATAAACGACTCCCCGCCATACGTGTTAGATATAAAGAAGACTTTACCTACACACATCGCGATGACAGTCTCAATATCTTCTAAAGGACAACGTGATGGGTATCCGAGGATGCTTCTGAATAAGATGTGGGAACAGGTAAGACTTTTACGTAGTAACCTCGATGTCATGACCTAAAACTGGATATTCAGGGTGTAACAGAAAGGGGGTATCAAGCCGGAACACAGCAGTCGTCCTTATCAACATGAACAACTTTCCCCGAGGAACATGGGTCGTAACTCATTATTGGGACGAATCATCGAATGGGTATCTACTTAGATAATCTTAGAATCATCGAATGGGTATCCACCTAGATACCCATTTGATACTTCCACACTATGTGTGTCTACTCAGTGTGGAAGTGAACTGCAAAATGAATGGCCATTAAAAATACTTAATATATCATAAATCATTTAAGAGCTCCACTCTCTTCTTCCATTCCGTCCTGTCCTTTATTTTCCCTTTTTGATACTTTATCAATATTTCCCAGACACCACCATACGACTTACTGTCCACTGATCTGACGGACTACGGCTCCGGTGGTGTAGAGAAATCCACTTCAGCCAACAACATGACTATGCCGGATATTGTTAAAATCATTGATGGGATATTGTGGTATGAATTGTATACCTTTAAGAAGGCTTGCAACCGCAGTCTTTTGTTTTCGAAACCCTGAATGCGATACTGTTTGAGTATTTTTTTTGTTCATATGCAGCATTGCGGTTATGTTTATAATAGTCAGTCATATACATTTATCTTTCCCATCAGGATAGGCAAAGGCCACTTCCTGCTACTACAAATACCTCTTATGCCGTATAAATAACAACAATAAATATTGCAATCTATAATAAAACCTACAAAATGTTCACAGGGACGCGTTACATAGCAAAATGTTAAAGAACCAACTAGAGTTTTATGCAAAAGAAGAAATACCGACGTACGAGTTGTTGGTGAAGAAATTGCAAACTGATATCAAGCCTCGATTGAGTAGAAGGTAAAATGTACATTACCGCGTGTGACATATAGTCGGTTTCTCAATTGAGCCATAGAATACCAATTAGTTCAGTCTGACCAAAAAGAGTAGAAATTAAAAAGTGGCAACACTGTATTGTCGTCCTGTTTTGCTTAGAATGATTTGAAAGGGACGACGCTACAGTGTTGCTACTTTTTAATTCTACTCTTTTTGGTCAGTTTATACCTATCTACAAATTGAGCCTCTGTTCTCGTTTCAAAATACTCAAACTCTACTTATAAGTCAACGCACGTCTTGTTTAATCGATGTTAAGTAAAAATTGAGACAATTTGAGTCAAATTCTCAATTCAAAAACTGGCTGCAATCCATAAAGTAATGCCGTAAGAAGTCTATGTTACATCAAAGGAAATACGACCTTAAATCCCAAATACAAGCATGCCGATAGCATATTTATTTACTTTGATAGTTCATTTAAATTATAATTGTATATTTTCAGAGTAACATCAGGTATTTGCGACGCAATCGTCAATAAAGGAGTGTTCCACATTTACGAACTGAATCCAAAACATGAGACCTCTGTTTTAGAGGCTGAAGAAGAAGAATAACTACGTTATCGTATTTCTTTATCCCACACTGCACTAGTATACTAAATGTTTGTTAATAAATGTTTACAAATGTTACTAAACAGGGGCGGATCATGAATTTGTGGGGCCCTGGGCTAAAACTACTTAGGGGCCCCTAAGTACCTAAGTACTATACAAAAAACATACATTTTACCTCGATTTACGTAAGTATTAGTTGTACAAAAGGCGACCTTACTGCTTGGTAGCAATCTCTTCCAGGCTACCTTTGAATGAGAAACTGAAATAGTAAGGGTGCGTTGCCATTATTGCCAACTTTAATTTAATTTTAAAAAAATCGCCTTTATTTTAGCGGGGTTTGTGACCTCGGGGTCCTGGGCTGCAGCCCAAACAGCCCTTAGTAGATCCGGCCCTGTTATTAAACGACTTTGAATTTATTTGATGGTTAGATAGGTGTGTTGGCCGCAGTTTCGACAGGTGTTATGTTTGTCTCTGTCTGACGCATAAGTACGAAAAGTGATTGACAGAGATGGAAATAAGAAACATTAAGGATTTACGTGATTCTAATTGGATGTCTATAATGTTAATTTAATTAAAGTTGTTTCTTTACAAATCAACATTTTTATTTCGTCATAATTCAACACTTATTCGAGCTTAAATTTAAGCTTAAATACGATCAAAAAGATCACAGCACGTTTTACATTTTGTAAATTCATTATTATAAATTGGAACGCTAGTGTTGTCAAAATATCGATAGAACAACTATCGAAAGACTAGTAACAGATCGAAAAACTAAAACAATCATCACAGAATAGTAAGCACTATCAACAATCATTGGAATCAAACAAATTGACGATCGGTTTCTGAATTGAGCAATGACGTAGATTTATGTCTCAAACTCTTGTTATATCAATACATCTTTGCTTAGACTATACATAAGCCAGGCGCGCTGCGTGCGATATCATTTTTTCGCCGCGCGGCGCACCGCAGTAAGTATAGTAATAACTTGTAACACACTTTTCGGTGCTGCGGCGACGTCAAAAGCTTAATTCAAAAACCGGACGTGAATATTCAATAAATCACAATTGAATCACATTAAAAAACACAAAAAAGCAATACTAACATACCCCACCACCTTATTCAAGTATCCCTTCAAGCCTCAACTGCAACTTCTTAGGTTTGACCTCCCCTATCACGGTAACAGATACTCTATCACCAAGCTTTGGGGTTCTATTTCCTTGCAACTGGCTGCGGTGGATAAGACCATTGTCTCCTACGCCGCAGTCCACGAAACAACCGAAGGGGACTACGTTTCGGACTACTCCTGGAAAAAAGTGGGTTATGACATTTTTATACTGTCAAATACTCGTTCAAGAAGTCGAAGCGTTAATAGAGGCCTAAGAGGCGAATGCTTCGCCGATAAAAGTTTACCTTTTAAACTCTTATAATGATGATGAAATATTAATAAGTGGGATAGGTTATCTAACAATCAACCTGACATTGGTAGTTATCATAAAAAAGAAATGACTTTTAATTAATTATACAACCGTCATATTAGGTAACCATTTAAATATAACACTGTTTACAACGTCGTCTGCACTAATTCTCAGATATGCCTCAGATGCAGAATAAAACATGAACTAGGTACTCAATGTAAAAATGACAAATCAAAGTTATAGGATTAATGGAGCGCTTTTTTATGCCATTGGAAATTTGCATTCTATTTAAAAAAAAAACATTAAGTTAATGATATTATATGCAACGAACTGTAAAAGTATAAACATACCTGTTAAAGTCATCCCTTCACTAATCTGCTCAGAAGCTTGCACAGTCAATGAATAAACCGGTCTACTAAAAGATATGAGATTGTCATCATGGGACTTCTGTTTAAAGGCGTTTATAATAAGTTCTAAAGTACTTATATCCGTATTTAACTCTTTACTAGTTTCTGTTAGGTCTATAGTAGCTGTATGTCTTTCCACTTGTGCTGGGAAGTCTGGGTTTGGTAGATGTTTTATGTTTATGCCGATTTTCTTCGCGAATCTGTTGGATGGAAAAATAGAATAATATGAGGGAGTAAAATAGAGGTAAAGTCAAAATGTTCTATCGATTAAGTTATGTATGACGTCTTCCAGGCTTCTTTTAAATAAAATGTCTAAGTTATTTAATTTAATAATACAAGTAGAACAAAGCTTGAAAGGCCTGGTGAAACTGGTGCCAGTAGCAGGAAGCCGTTGGATGCAGGCAGCGCATGACCGGTCATTGTAGAGATCCTTGGGCTTTTGTCCAGCAGTGGACACAAGCTGACTAACAAAGCTTGAAATTGCCTCGCACAAAGTTTCAGGACTGGGCCAGCACCGGCCACAAGGACGGAATCTTTCCCGACCTAACCGCAAGCATTTTTTATAAAAACACAACTTACAATTCCGCAACCTCGTAACTCTCAGGATGTATAACAGTGGCATCCAACACCTCTTTACCGCCGATGACCTTGAGAAAACCTGCGCATTGCTGATATGTTACTTTGCCTATACCACCCACTTTGAGGATCTCAGACCTAGTTGTAAATCTATGTTCTTGACGGTAGGCGATTATTTTCTTAGCTCGGTTTTCGTTTAGGCCTGCTATACGTCTGTAAAGAAATTTTATGAAAATATACCTACTCCATCATTATTTGAAAAGGAATGAATATGAAAAATCATTTAATCCTATAGGTTTTGACAACACTTAGGACGGGTACTTTTTTTAAAGTTAATGCTAGATTCGCAAGAGTGCAGTTTTCCCCAGAGAAGAACCTAGCAAGAAACTATGTAGGGTTGCTCTTTTCAATTTAAGTTTTACTTTTTCAATTAATTTGAAAATGATAATACCGATTTATTATAATAAAGTGCGATAGCGGATTAATTTCAAGTAAATCAAATCAAGCAGATTTCTACCTAGATATTTAATTACTTTTAGGCCGTCCATACATTGGAGCTGCGTAAAAGGCGTCACCCTACATTTCATACGCTCAATGGCGGTGGCAACACTCAAGAAATTCGTCAGCAATTTTAGTTTCTGATTAGCTCCTTTTGAGTAGCATGTGCGGACGGCCTATAATAATATTATAAGTAACCTACCTCAACATAGCTAGCGAAGCAGTATTGATATCCACGCCGACTAAACTGACGACCTTCTCAACGCAACTATCCAGAGCGGTTTCCAACATCTTCGGAGGTATGTCGTGCTGGTACATACCCACGCCTAGGTTTTTAGGTTCTACCTGTAGGTTATACATATTTGGTTAATGGCCAGGTGAAGAAAAGATCATAAAAGCTAACTTATCTTATCTAGCCGTTGTTGTCCCACTGTTAGGCAAAGGCCTCTCTCCTCCTTCTCCATGATTCTCTATCCTGAGCCGCCTCTGCCCAGTCGTTCGTGAAGGTGTCCAGTTCATCTCGCCACCTTTTCCGTGGTCTGCCGCGAGGTCTTTTGACGGTTGGTTGCCATTGGGTTGTTGTGATTGCCCAGAGATCGTTCGGCATGCGGCAGACGTGACTGGCCCAATCCCTCTTTAGCTTGGCAGCTGTCCTTACCACATCAGCAATACGTGTCTTGGAGCGCAGTATAGTGTTTCTTACTTTATCAGTAACCTTTACACCAAGCACACTGCGCTCCATGACGCGTTGCCAATAAAAGCTAACAATCCATAAAAATGGATAATCAATGGCACTGTCATTTTCAGTATGCAGAAAAAGGCTTAATAATGGATGGTTAAACATATAACAAGCCTTTTCTAAGGGTAACCCCAAGATAGTATTATGGACAACAATACAAATGAGAAAATAAAGAATATCTTACTTTTATTAATTCTCCTAGAGGATCTAAAACACGTCTTGCTATTGAAAGTGCTGATATTAGATTCGGATCCATGTTTGGGTGTTCCTGAAAACATTATTTCAGTACTTATTCATTGCTGAATGACAAATAGGCACTTATCAAATGTTTAACCTAAACGGCGCAATGAGAAGTGCAATTAATCAAGAATGAATTGATTATAAGTTAAGAATAAATCCTGCGCTTATTTGTTAAAAAAAACACTAACATTCTATGTTAACTTGACACTCAGTTTTCATGCACAAATTGGCTTTAAATCAGACAGAGTGAGTGTAACAGAAAGGGAATGCCGAAACACAGCGATAGTCCGTATGAAACTGAACAACTTTCCCCAAGAAACATGGTTCGTAACTCGAAAAAAATTCGCCTCCCCGTACAAAATGTCCGATCAGCTGATCGAGTAAGTATGGGCGATCCAATTTTTTTTTTCGAATTACGATCCATGTTCCTTGGGGAAAGTTGTTCAGTTTCATGGGGACTATCGCTGTGTTTCGGCTTTATACCCCCTTTCCGTTACACCCTGTAGATCTTATGCACACTTTTCCTTACGTTATTCAAGAGGTACTCGATCTTGATCCATACTTACTTTCTGTGCCTCTTTACTAACAGAGTATATGGAAACACCTTGTTCAGGTACTATGACAATAGGCAGGCTCTCACATATGCGGGTTCTTTTCAACCAAGTTTCTGTCTCACGACACGCCGTCCCGTTACCTAGCCCGATTAATTGTGCTCTAAAAGTAAAATAATTATACATCTATTATTTTATATAATATACCCGATGGAAAAGAGGCGGGACGGATAGGTATGTATATATGTATGTATTTTACATACTTAAGTCTAAAGTTAAAGCGATTTAGCTTCATGGGTACAAATATTTGACATAGTCATAATGTAGGTAGGTAGATATATATATTTTTGAATAGCCTAATAATTAGGCTATTAAAAGTCTGGTAGTCATTTAAAAAAAAGAGTTCTTTGCCCAGCAGTGGGACACATAAGGCTGGCTTCACATTAGACTGCTTGGCATATTATCACATATGACTGCGACCTAATGTGAAGCCAGCCTTAGGGCCTAATGTGTCCCACTGCTGGGCAAAGGCCTCTCCCACATCCTTCCATCCTTCCCTATGTTCAGCAGCTTCTGGCCAGTTTTATCAAGACCGTCGCGCCATCTCTTGCCCGATAACTCATGGCAACATATGTACATACATACATATCTGTCACGCCTGTCTTCCATTGGGGTAAGCAGAGGCCACTTCCTTCCACTTGCTACGATCCAAACACACCTCTTTCGCTTCATCCACACTCATCAGTCGCCTCATACATCCCCGTCGGTTTAGGGTACTCTTGACATGGCCTTTCTTGAGCAAGTCCCCGATGGCAAATTGTAAGATAATTAAGTATAGCTACTTACTGATGCTTTTCAATCAATTCCTTAAGTTGTTTCACGGCTGCATTAAAAGGATTGTCCCTTCTCAAATCTGGATGTATTGTGCAAGCTTCTAGTTTCTCACCATTCGTATCTATTATTCCTACCTGACACAAAAATAGTGATTTTGAAGGTAGTAAAAGTTATTTGAAACGTTTTTATATGAAATGGGAGTACTCACTATAATCCTACTTCCTTCTTATACAGGGTGTAACAGAAAGGGGGTCTAAAGCCGAAACACAGCGATAGTCATCATGAAACTGAACAACTTTCCCCAAGTAACATGGGTCGTAACTCGAAAAAAAAAATTCGTCTCCCCATACAAATGTCCGATCAGCTGGTCGAGTAAGTATGGGCGATCCAAAAAATTTTCTCGAGTTACGAACGACCCATGTTCCTTGTGGAAAGTTGTTCAGTTTCATGAGGACTATCGTGTTTCGGCTTTATACCCTCTTTCTGTTACACCCTGTATTATAAATGTCAATGTTTGTGTCGATGGATGGATCACGATGTTTGTTACTCTATAATACAAAAACCATTGAACAGATTATTATGAAACTTGGCAGTATTGTAGCTTGTACATCAGAATAACACATAAGCTTTATTATTTTAAGATATCATGTAAGTTTGTCAAGATATGACAATGAATGCGTAAGAAGTCGCAGATAGTTTTATGCTATTTTATTCTGGAGCAGTCTCTATAGGGATGATGACTACATTCAAAAATTAAAAAAATTATTAGTCCGTCTTTTAGGCTATTAAAAAATATTTGAAATACATTTCTTATCTAATCAAATACATAAATAAATACAAAGATACAGAGCATCAAAGTTACGGAGTGGGGGGTGTTGAGGTCACACCTAGGTTAAAATCCTACTTAGGCTGACGTCACGAGCAACTTTAACCCAGTGTATCTTTGTCATTATTAGTTTTAAGAGAAAAAAGAAAAAATACGTGTCGAATATTTAAAAATAATCTATGTGATGGACTAATAAAATTTTTTTAGTCATCATGCCTATTGTCGCAACTATAGAAATCTTCTAAAACACTTTACCTTACACCCAGCTTTAAATCCAGGATCAAGACCAACAATCCTTCTATTCTTAATCGGCGCGGTAAGTAAATACTTCTCCAAATTGTTAAGAAATGTCTTAACTGCCTCTTTCTGTGCTACATTTGTTAGGTCAGCCCTCACGTGTCTCGTTAACCAAGGTTTAATGAGGCGAGTGTATGCGTCTTGTAAACCTTTTCTTACCCAGATGTTGCACTTCCATAGAGTTAAGCAGAATCTGGAAATGAACTTGATGTGAATTTTCATATTCTTCTCATTTACGCTAGACCAGTGTTTTTCAAAGTGTGGGTCGCGACTCCCAGGACCGCTATGCCTTACTCGGGGGTCACCAGCAAAGAGAAAATGGCAAAATTCTCATCTAAGTACAATAAAAAACTAAATTTTTGTGATTAACTAACTGACCTCGTACCTACTTACTATCAAAACCATCGCGGTTTTTTGCAGAATTAAGGTCGTAATCATGACAAATAGTGTATGCAAGTACTAATAAAAGGGGGTTCGCAAATTTTTTTAACCCGTAAATGGGGTTGCGATTTCAAAAAGTTTGAAAACCACTGCGCTAGATAATCTACCATATCCATTCCAGATGTTTAAGGCCATAGGCTTATTTTTATGGAACATTCTAAGTTAACTTGGCATTTGCTTTTTTAGAACATCACCAGAATCCATTTAAAATAAGATTGTAGTATTTCAGAATAAAATTTTAATAGTGTGTAGGTGTAAAAATAACAATGAAATGAACATTTTAAGATCTGTTTTTCATTACTCAAAAGATACATAAGTGAGTACTTGTTATATGAAATGATACTTACCTTTCAAGCTTATTATAAAACCAATCAGGTACAACAACTTTAACCGACAATATCTTCTCATCCTCCCCTCTATTTAATGCCAATGTTTGATGTGGTTTGACAAACTGACTTGGACATTTCCAATCAAAGTATAATTTATAAGTCTCTGGGTCTGTTCTTGAGTCTGTCTTCTTGTTAGCATCTTCTTTCTTCTCCTTAGAACTCTTTGTTCTACTGCTTTGTATTGTAAATCGCGTTTCTTCTTTTCTGAGGATAAAATTATTATTATTTTTTGCCATTTTTTCCTTAGTTTTTATGGAAAAATTTACAATATTGAAGTTTGCAAAGATAAAACGCATCATACTAATATAATAATTATAAATGTAAATTTTTGTACCTTTGGATGGATGTATATGAGGGTATGCTGGGTATGAGGGTGTTAGTTACTTTTTAATCTTTCACATCCCAGAAAAAAAAGAACAAAAGAAAATCTATTGTGTCTGGGTTTATAATGGGTCAGTGGGATGTGAAAGGTTAATGCAAAAACCACTGAAGAGATTTTGATGACACTTAACAATATTGTAGCTTGCACATCAGAATAACACAAAGGCTATATTATTTGAAGATATTGTGTAATTTTTCCAAGATATGACAATAAAATGCACACGAAGTCGCGGGATGCCTCTTGTCATAAATGGAACCTTTTTATCTAGATTATTTACTATAAAAAACACTTACAAACTTCTCATTTGTTCCAAAACTCGAGTATCCTTATAAATAATATCAGCAACTATATGAGTGATATGTCCATCCACTTTATCAATAGAGTTCAATTCTTCATTAGTATTACACAGCATTTTCAGATCTATATAATCACCGTTAAGAGCTCTTATTGCATGAGGCTCTAAACCTAATTTCCTTGCTCTTTCTGCTAGTGAAAGGGAGTGGGATTTTAGTGGTGCATACTGAAAGAAAATATAGTCTTTATGAAATAATTGTTAGAGTTGAATCTCGACTGACTACTTCCTTAATCTATCTATCTGTGAAAACCTGTAATTGGCTTGTCTGTTAATTTATAATTTTCTAATGTATTTAATGAAGCTGTTGGTTTTCCAATAAATAAATAAATTAATGAGGTTTCCTTTTGTCTAAGTAGTAAGTTGTAGTAAATACATACCTAGTAATTTTTTTAGTAAATAGACTACATTTTCGATGTAAATCTTATATTACTAACATGTAAAAGTAAACATACATAGACAGATAGTTTGTAGCTTAGATTAGTTAATAAAGTAGGTACCTAAGTATGTTTGAAGTTGCTGTGTCCTCAAACTTATTTGCAAATAAATCTGACTTAAAATCCAAGAATTACTTACCACCAACTCAACTTCAGACAAATCTCTTGCATTTAGGAGACTTCTTTCAATGTCTACTGTCAACTTTTTAGATTTCCTCAAATTTTCTATTACATTCTTAACTTTCTTCTTTAGTTGAACTACATTTTGGTAGCTTTCATACAGATCTTGTAGTCTGGGAGAAACAAATGAAGTGTCATAAACAAATGAACGTGACAAATGTTTGTCCTTTCCTGGCATTTTGGCCTTTGCACATTTTGTGGAACAAAATAGGTTAGCTCTATTAGTAAATATCTGAAGGTACTTACAGCTATGCTTCTAGCAAAAACAAAGTTCTTACCTATCAGGCATCAGATTATCCACAGCAGTTTTCCTATATCTTGCTATAAAAGGCAAAGTGCAACCTTCATTCAAAAGTGAAACAAAATTCTTAGCCAAGTTCAGTGGAACTTTAGCCACCTGTGACAGCATCTCAGCTTCATCCCATACATTATCAACATCTTTTAAACCTTCAAAAGGAGATTCTGTCTCAGACTCTATAGCAATCTCTTTGGTTGCTGGTTTCTTTTTAATTTTAGTGGCTTTATCACTTGTTGCCTTTACTTTGGTTTTCTTTTTCACAATTTCTTCATCAGGATCCTCGGCTTTTCGTTTTTTTGTGGTTCTCTTTGGCGCCGGTTTTTCCATGTT
This sequence comes from Anarsia innoxiella, assembly GCA_947563765.1. NCBI lineage: Eukaryota > Metazoa > Arthropoda > Insecta > Lepidoptera > Gelechiidae > Anarsia > Anarsia innoxiella. The sequence continues at coordinate 3,383,561 of OX387396.1, read as the reverse complement.
GACTGGAAATTCAAAGTAGGTAGGTAACTATATAGATTTCAATATGTACATTTATAAGTGAAAAATCTCACATTTAATCACGAGAAATAATGATAAATGACGTAAATATCATATTTAAGTAACGTAGGTACCTATGCCTATGTGTTGTTTTGTGTCGTTAGCATATGTTTCATGAAAACAAATGAAAACTCGAGGACATGATTTAATTTCTAAATATGTCATGGATTCACAATTCAAGGAACAAACCTTTTTTAAATTGGTGATTGGCAGTCAATACTGAAAATATTGATACATCACCTATTTACATTCACACAAATAACAAAAACAAAATTCAAACAAAAGCTCAAATCACCTGGCGAAAGCAATTTTATTTTGACGTTTAATTATAAAATATATCAGCAGCCCTTCAGCCGAGCCTTCAGCAGCCAAGATATTAAAAAAAAATAGTTATACACCACCACTTTAAAGAAGAGATTGTGGATGCATGTACCTGTGATGTGATTCTACTGGAACACATTGTTGTTTTCTTTTTTTCTTGTGTTATTGGCATACAAGTGGTGCTTGTTTTATTTCAAAAATGTTGAATAGTGAGATCAATGAAGAAGATCCTGTGTTTCAATTAATAAAGCATTTTTATAATGGAACATTAAATTTCGCATTCAGTGTAAGTACCTAAATATAAAAATCTTCAGTAGGTACCTAGGTACCCACTTATGATATCAATGTTTTTGTTTTTTATTTTTATAATGTGTTTATTTTAATTTTTCAGCCAGAATATGCTAAAACAATGAACTGGGAAAAACAAGAAGCTTTTTTAATAGCTACAGTTAACAATGAAACTTTTAGAAAATATCCAATGAGCACTGAATTTTGTAGGTTATTTTTTAAAAAGCTCATTGGGTTTTTGGAGCCACATCAAGAAATACATGATGATTTTTATAAGTTCTTATGCACAGTGCTAGAAAGTAAACAGGAAGATTTTTGCTATCGACATTACATTTTGGGTGAAGATTTGGAGAATAAAGTAATAATAAAAGAAACTAGAAATATGGTTGTCAATGGTACTACTGGAATGAAAACTTGGCAGGTAGAGGAAAAAATAAAAATCTCGCATTTTCATTTTTGTTACATTATATTTACCTATTTGTAAAAAACAAATGATAATATTAATTGATTTATTAATTGTATATGCTAAGAATTTTTTTTTTTTAATTTTCAGGCTGCAATAATGCTTGCTGATTGGGCAATGTGTAACAAAACAGTAATAGAAAAAAAGAATATTGTGGAGTTGGGTTCAGGAGTAGGATTCACTGGAATTGTCATAGCAAAAAAATGCAACATCAAGTCCATTATGTTGACTGACTGTCACAGCGACGTACTTAAAGCAATAAGTGACAATATTGCAATAAATTTTCCTAATATTAGGCAAGAAGAAAATGATAATGAAACAAATTTTGAAGAACAGGATTTAAAACTAGGTAAGACGAGGAAGAACTATTGGTTTTTGAATAGGTACGTCTGAGTGACCAACTAGTGGAGAATGTTGAAGATTTATTGTCTTTATTATTTTACAGGTGTCATGCATCTAGACTGGAATGAGATCGAAGATTTACCAAAGCATTTAATCCCTGATGTACTCATTGGTGCTGATATAATTTATGATCCAACAATTTTGGAACCCCTTTGCAATGTATTAAAAGCCTTTTTCAATAGGAATGCGAGTTTAGAGGTTTACATTGCGAATATAATAAGAAATGAAGACACCTATAAAAGTTTTAAGAATATTATTGGTAAGAAAAAAAAAAATTGAATGATTACGAATTTTTGTTAGGTACCTTAAAAAAAAAATGATTTCTATTGTTTCAGATTCAATGAATTTTAGCTGTGAAGAAATTTCCCAAACTAAAAGTATTTTTATTCAGTGGGATAACAGTATTGAAAGGTGTTTGTTACGAATAAAGCTCAAATAAAATATTTTTAAAAATTTTACTTTTTTATTTTAAAGGATAAGCGGCGGTGTAATGAAATAAGAATATAACTTTTTTCGTTTTGATTTTGACATTTGACAGTGACAGATGGCGATTTGAAGTGGTCGCTCAGCTGATTTCAAGTTTGCATTATTTTTAATATTTTGCGTTATTTGGTATGCAAATGTAACTTGAAATATAATTTCAATAATATATTTACCACTTAGATTGTAAAATATCAGTGAATTCCATTCAATTTGCTTTCAAATCGGTTCATAACCTCAAATCTGATTATCGACTTGTGCAATCGCAATGTCCACGGAAAATAGCAAGCAGCCTGAGACCAAAGTTGAAGAAAATGTACCTCAGTCTGAGCCGAAGAAAGGAGAGGCGTGGGGGTACGATTTGTACCCAGAAAGAAGGGGAACTTTTAAGCCCAAGATAGGCAATGTACTTCTTGGAAGGGAAGGCAAGGAAGGGCTGGAAAAACTGAAATGTGAGAAAAATGTTTACGAATGTGTGAAGACGAGTAAGTATTTACTATTTTATTCAGTAATTTTACCAGTAAATTTACTTTTACTTAACTTATCAACCTAAAAATACCTCGAGCAATAAGTATCTTAACAAAACAGATTGCTGTCAACTTTTCCTTTTTTGTATTTTTTTTGTAATTGTGAATATATTAATGGGTCATTTTTAAAATAATTTTCAGGTCCTATTGTAAAAGTAATGATGGCAGCTCTAAGAAGCTCTGGTTGGTCTGTTTTGTTTCCATAAATAAATCTTAAGTATATTATTTAAAAAAATAATACAGAGATCTCATATTTACTGTTCTCTTGCAGCCCTGTTGATATTCGACGGCATATATCCTGTGAAGTATGTGATTACACTGTTAGTGGAGGATATGATCCAGAATTGAACCAGGTAGTTATTTATCTTCTAAAAAACCCAAATTGTTAAAAATATGATAAGAAATCCATCATTTTGAAAGTAGTCTTCTAAAATTGTGGAAATACATTTTTGCCCATTAATTATAATTTATAAGTCCTTAACTAAGTTGGTACATTATAATTTTTACATCCTTTAACCTCTTACATCCCACTGACCCATTATAAACCCAGACACAATAGATTTTCTATTGTTCTTTTTTTTCTGGGATGTGAAAGATAAATCACCTCTTATTTTTATTTACCTTGCACGTCATATAAAATTAAAATTAATTTTTATACCATTCCTTCTCCATTACTCTCCAGATTGTAGTCTGCCAAAACTCATCAACCCGAAAAGGCCTAGTACAAGGTGTACTAGCCCACGAAATGATCCACATGTTTGACTACTGCCGGAACGAACTGGACTTCAAAAACATGGAGCATTTAGCTTGTACTGAAATCAGGGCTGCCAACCTAACGCATTGTTCATTTGCCAGTGCCTGGTCACAAGGAGATGCTTCTTGGACTAAGATTAAGGAGGCCCATCAGGTTTGTGCATTTTAATATTTATATTCTCTTAATTATCATTTTTTTTAAGTTTATCAATGGAACTAGACTCCAATGATTGGCAAGGGCCACATCTGAAATCCTTAAGAGGAATTTCGCATAGAATCTCAAAGCATGAAAGCGACTTAGATAATTGATGTACTTAACTATGAAGTGGCTTTACTTCTTAAAACACCCATCAAAAGAATCAATGTGGAATGTCATTAACTTTAAAATATAGAGACAGTCTTATATTATCTATAAACAGGCATCCTTCATTAACTTAAAATAGGTAGAGGCAAGGCAGGAAAATATAGGAATACAGTTATCTGTGTCACTTCTTAATCTGTCACATCCCAAGAATCCTAGAAAATAGAAAATCTATTGTGTCTGGTTTAATAATGGGTCAGTGGGAGGTGAGAGGTTAAAGTATATATTATACAGTTAGCCCATCACGTCCCATTACTGGGCAAAGCCTTGCTCTCTATCCAGTTCTGCTGAGCACCATATTCTATCCTAACAAAGAGTTATATTTTTCACAGGATTGCGTAAAAACAAAAGCACTATACTCAGTGCTGGCGGTCCGTCAAATAACCAAAGCAGAAGCGGTAGATATCATAGAGAAAGTGTTCCCAAAGTGTTACGCGGATTTGGAACCTATTGGCAGGAGAATAAGGAGGAATTCGGAGGATATGTCTAGAGCGTTTAAAGAAGCTTCATACTATGGGTATGATTGAAATGCTATTGCGTGTTTTACTTGCGAGTTTTGTTTTTATGGTATTTATTGATTAGTCTCTCTTAAAATACAACTGTTCTATAAAAAGATTATAGTCAGTTCTAATTGCAGATCAAGTTGAGAACGTCGTCGTTAAAATATCGCTAAAATTACCTGGTTTTTTTACTTAATTAACTTTCCTAAGTTATTAAATATTTAATATACCTCTAGGTATAATTATTTAAGTCCTTTTTATTAATAGTAATGATAAAAAATTCTGCAGTCTTCCAAATAAGTACAAAACTCGCAAAGTGTAAAAGCTTGTAGATATTGTAAATAGTTATTAAGTAGAAACAAATAAAACAAAGGTTGAATGATTTAAAATAGTGTCTTTTATTTAATTATATTTTAATATTTATCGTTATATTTAAGTAAATTATTGCCTAAGGATTCGAAAACTTGTAGTTTAATACTGTCCCTTTACAGTAATATTGTTTCTTACCTTATTTACATGATAAACGACTGAAAAGGCACAATTTTAAGTTTCATTAAATACTTATTTTATATGAGACTTTTTATATTTAGTCGTTTTTAGCGCGCGTTCAGATTTATGGACGGACTGCCTAACACTAGCACACCGCGACATGAATATATCGCTTTCTCACATCGTCCTTTCCTTGTCTCTGTCATTAGACAGAAACGGAAACATCCGAGAAATCGACAGTCTTTTGTCACGTGAACTGTGCTAGATACACAGTACGTAGCAAGCTACAAAAATGCCTAAATATAAAAGGTCCTAAGACATAACAGGATGTAGACAAAAATATTTTCAACTTTCAAGCATCTGTCGGAATATTCCTTTGCAAGGTTTGATTTGTGCAATACAAATAATACTTATTTGTGCTATTTACTCTATAGGACGTTAAACTTTGAAAAAAATAACATTAACATTTCTTACATTTTGTTAAAAATATATTCTTTTAATTCATGACTAGACGATGATGGTTATTATGATAATTCCAATCATAATATTTATTTTCGTTTGATATGTAAACCCCGATACAGTAGGTACCAAAGTACCTTTACTACCTTAATATTATTTGATATATCGTCAATAGGGATTGATAAATTAAATGATACGTTTATTCATTCATTTATAAATTATAGGCAGATAACAGAAATAAAAAGTGGAAATGGAAGAACAACGAAGGCTCGGTAATAGGCCGTGGCCCCAGTAGGCAAACTATTAGCGGCTGACTAGTTTACGGCGAATCGATTTAGTACGCCCTTCCATATATTTGAAATGGAGTGTCCACAATCAGCTAGTTTTCGCTCACTGTACGCAGTTTGCAGCGTTACACGCGCTAACTATCTCAGACAGCGGCCGACTCCCACCAAAACCGGTGATTTCATTGATTTGAGTTTGCAGCTAACTCTTTCAGTTCGCCACAAATTTGCGGCTCACTCAGTCGGCCGCTAACAGTTTGCCTACTGGGGCCATAGAGTCACGTTTTAAGCCTTTAGTTAAATTCAGAACCCTAAAAAACCTAAAGTATCTACCTACCTATTCAATTTACATAGTTACGTGAACTGTAATTAAATTGAAAGAACGAACTGAAGTCACGTTACAAAAATGTTAAATACTTACAGAAAAGTTACGACTCAAAAATACTTATTAAGGTGCGTTTATTAGAATACTTCCTATGCCGCCATATTGGCAGCATTGAAAATTTGTACTGAACTTCGAGTATTTATTGTGTTCCACAGTAGAGTAGGTACAAATTTTCAATGCTGCCAACATGGCGGCATAGGAGCTATTTCATGAAACGCACTCTTAGTCTTAACTTCACTGGGATGGGTAAATAAGTATACATAAGACTCGTAAGGACGGAGCAATTTCCTTATAACATTCAAGTATAATGGTTATTCTTTTTAAAAACTGTGAAGTATTTAAGAACTGCTTTGCAGTTGCGTATTCAAAGATCCAATAGCTTTTTTAAACACTTACCTTTTTAATTCGATTATTAAAATTCTAAAGATAAAATTTAAATAATAATGAGCACTATTTAGTAAAAATAACTTAATACTTACTTGCTAAAACAACTTACTTAACTAAGTACTAAAATAAATAATCAATTTAACTACTTCAAATTGGGTAAGTGCGTCTAAAAGGTACCAAAATAAAACACAATGTAGATATGTAGGTAGATGTGTACCTTAGTATAACGTATGTAGCTTATTATTGTAGCATAAATAGACGAAAATATATTGCACTTCTATTCATTATCTTCAATTTTAGCATATATCGATACTTGAGGGTTCAAAGGTCGTAAAGGACATTTCGCCAAAAATTAACTTTTTTCATAGTCTTACTCAGTTTTGAATTCTCTATCGATGCGTATATTTCGTTTAGCGATATTCGCAAAAAAATGTTGTTTAACTCCTAAAAAATTCCGTTAGTTAACCAGAATTTTCAGAAAAATAAGGACATAAAGTACAATAAATAACGTAAGTAAAAATATTGCAGTTGTAAAGGACACTATTACCAAAGAGTTGAGGTTGTAAAAGATTTTTTTAATAATTTGTTCTAAAGAAAGGTACTACAAATAACGACATAGCCCAAGAAGTAATCGATTTAAATTAATTATCTATATACTTCTAGGCTGCCAATAGCAACAGCCAAATATAAAGACTTGATACGTTTATGTGATGGCGAAATAATTCCAAAGAGATTTCATCATGAATATAAGGCACTTCCATACGGGTCGAATATACATGAGACTTTAAACGAAACTGACGAAGAAGATTTTCTTCTTTTCCGCTTTCCTCTTCGAAAGCGGAAAAGAAGAAATTTGAATACTTTAAACGCAATCTTTGTATTAAAACTAACATAGTTTTTTCATTTTTGAATAAATATATAAACTGATTACATAATTTTTTAAATATTTTTTTTTATTCATCAGGATTCAACTTAGATAGGTAATTGCTGAAAATTACCTTAAATAAATAAACTTGATTGTTTCATTTTTTATCGTTAATAGTTCCAAACAATAATTTCTAGTTATTATTATAAAATATTATTCATTTATATATTGTAATCAATGAATTAACTTCAAAATAACTTCATAAAATAGTCCTTTACTACCTAAAAATTATTGCATTCGTTATTTATTCCTTGTTTTTTAGCAAACTTTGAAAAAAGTAAGGGGTTAAAGGCATTTTTATTTCTATTTTTAGGTCGTAAAGGAAAATTATCTCAGGAAATACAGTTCTCAGCTAGTTTTTTTGTAAAAATTCCCAAAGCAGATAAATAATTAAGAAATTTCTTCCTAGGTTTCATTTCGATAGCACAATAAACAAAAAAACTACACTCAAAATTCGATTTTGATTTTTGTTTTTTAGGCCTCCTGAAAACTTTCATTTTGTCCTTTACGCCCTTTGAGCCCCGAAGTATCGATATTGCTTAGATGCAATTACTCAATCTGAAACAGTTTCACTTATTTCTTCATAGGTTAGGTCGATAGAGTGCTGATATTTGTCTATTGTAATAAAAGTGGACTATTATATAGTTCATTAATTGCTAGAAAATATTTGACATAAATCCATACTTTCTGATCGTGCAGTAGGTACCTCGTATGTGAAACTTGAGGATGTTATTTGCATCCATTAGGCCGTGTTCAAACCAAAATGACAGTAAGCCGCCGAATGTGAGCAGGCTTATTAATGTGAGTAGGCGTATTGTCGGTTTAAGTGACGTGTGATACGAATAAGTGAATATGTAGGGAAATAATAAACAGCGTAACGTTCGCTCTGTTTCGACGGCTTACAGTAAGTTTGGTTTGAACACAACCTTAGTTGTCCACATCAAAATCGCACAATTCCTTGATATTCCTAGCAATAAAATAACAGCCTGTACAGTTGTATATTAAAATTTTAAATATATTTTACGAGCAAAGGCACCACATTTGAAAGGCATTTAGTGAATAAGCTCTTAGGTAATATAATTTTGTACTCGTTTAATATTACTGTATGGTCCCCTTGTTGCTCGCCTGTTTTACAAACTATGGTTAGGTATCTATTCAACTGAAGATTTGCAATAAAAGGCACTACATATTTAAAGTTACGGTAGATAATCTTTTAGAACAATTTCATTAAGTTCCTATGAGTATATTTCAAATCCACCTCACCTAAGAAACACCAAACATTTCACCCGTCAAAATATCGTTGTAAATTCACACTAGGTTTAATAAATTAAAATATAAAGTTTATTCAATTATGGGGTCACACTATTACCTTATAATCGACTAGCAATTCATCTATAATATTTACACTTAAGTACTTAAATCACAACGTCCGTTAGGCACTGAATGAATTCGTGAAATCACATTTCGGTACCGTGTGGCAGGATTACGCAGGTGTGTCACTCTAGTGTCACTTTGATCGCGTGTTGATGCGCCTCACTGAGGTATGTCGTCCAGTAGATGACGGTGAATAGGCAAAAACATATTGGGAATATCATAAGGGCGAATCTGTCGAGAGTCCCGTGCTGGGCGCCACAGAATAACACTCCTCGATCGGCCATCTCCGCAATCCGCGCTCGCAAACTCGAGTTCGCTCCAACTCGCGGCATCGTCTCCAGGATCGGTGAATCCTGGCACAGAACCAACAAATATATCAATATCAAAATGTTCTATGAGCTTTTCTAGAAACGTTTATACACACATTTGAATAAGTCTGAAATCTTCTAGCCAATTCTAATTTCAACTAAATTGTAGCCAATCTAATTGTTTACAATCAGTGATCTATGACCTATTTATTGATTACATGCGCTTAAAGCTGTGCTGGGATTGGAATGGAATCTCTACATCTAAAATCGTCTACGTTTTATCGTTTTTTCCTCTGAAAGTTCGCTGTAAAGTTGGCGTGACTAATTCTATATCTAAGTAGTACTTAAATACACACCCATCTAACTACTCGACACGGCATCTTGTTTGCGTGAGCTACTGACCAGATTGCGTTGAGCCACACAGTGCAGTGGTCGTTTATTCCTGTATTTTACCTTACTAACAGATCTTGTTTCACATCCAACCTTATTTTGCCTCCAATTCCTTTTTGCCGATGGGGGCGACTAAAAAGTGGCCTCATTTTAAAATTTTGTCGGTGATGCGATGAGGATAACCGAATGATGGATTAATGGGGCTAATTGAATGAGTTAGGCATGCAAGTTAACAAACCGTCTTCGGTAGATTTAGTTAATGGAAGTAAATGTGTTTGGCGTGGATATTTACCCTCTGGATAGTCATCTGCGACAACTGTTGCTTGAGGTGCTCGTCGTCAGATATTTGCGGGGCGAAAACGCCGCCTTGCGGAGTTCCCGCCAGGGTCGGCGTGCTCAGCCTCTGTGTATTCACAACAGCAGATCAATGATCTCTTGTACAACTACCGCTTATAAACTACCTTCTGATAGACTTCTAGTCTTGATATTGTCAGCGTATGATAAGTTCAGGGACGCGCTGAAGTTGTCACTGTTGCAAATACTTAGTGGCGAAGGTCTCAGCGTGCGGTGATGTAGTTTGAGTGCATCAAGTCTACTTCGTAAAGTTGGAAAGAACGGAACAGAACTAGCTACTTGATTACGAAAGCGTTTCTTACCTGTGAGTGGTTGATGTGTAGAGGCGGGGCTAGTTGTGCGGTTGAATGAGCTCGCCGGAGGTCCTGCCGTCGCTGGCTCCAGCTTTTGTCGTATCTGATGCCGAATAGCACCACGAAGTACTCCATGAGAGCGAAGAACACGAACAACGTGCAGGAAATCAGCCATACTTCAATGCATTTTAGTTCTAATGCGTCTGGCGAGTTTGTACTGGAATAGAGGTGGTTAAAGTTATTCTGAAAGCCAGTAGTGGTTTTTTAGTTTAGCGATTATTGTCGCATTGGTATACAAAAGCCCTTCTCATTTGATTACTTCCACCTTTTCTAGGAGTGTCAACATTTCAATAGACCTTAGACTTAAATTTCGATTTTTGTCATTGTGGGTACCTACCTAATTAACGCTTACAGCTCAGGCTACCATTTTTGTTCACGGTACACGAGGATATTTAACGATCATTCAATACGACACAATGATAAACATCAACCAACCTGACAGTATCAAACATGGTGACAAGAGACAGCAAAGTGGTGACCAGCAGCACCATTCTTCCTGGCACGATCTCAGGGATCACACAGAAGCTGCCCCAGGATATGATGACGAAGAGTGAAGAAGGAAGGTAGCTCTCCAGCAGGTACCCTCGGAGCTCCCTCGACAGCTGGATTTGGAGACGCGCTTGAGAGTGTTCACCTGAATGTTGGGGATGGTTTAGTAGATGTTGAGGGTGAATTGTAGTGAAGTTGACTGTGTTTTTTTGAAAAACTTATGGTAATTTTAATTGGGAAGTTTGGTTGGTGCGTTGCGTCTTTATCATCGATTAAAAGACAAAGCTAAGTAGCATCTTCGTAAGTCAAGTAAAGTTAAACTTAGGTATTTAATTTTTTGCTCTACAGTCGAATTTTCAATTTTTTATTGCCAATGCCCGAAAATAAGTAATATTACCGAGTTTCTCTTTAATTTTTTTTTGTTTTAAATACCTACTTAGAGTTATGCATAGTCAATTTCACTACAATATAAAACGATTAACGTGCAGAACAAAAATTGCAATTTGCAAAGATTACTTACACTTATTCATCTACCTACTCGCAAATAATTTTATATTAAAATTTCTACGATAGTCAACCCAAAATATAACCTTTAAACTATCTCTACCTACAGTGTTTATTTTGTGCAAGACATTTTGCGATCAATTAAAAAGGTACCAAACTACACGTATACTCATATTGTACACAGCTCTCTATGAGTATAATACCTACAGGGTGTAACAGAAAGGGGGTATAATGCCGAAACACAGCGATAGTCCTCATGAAACTGAACAACTTTCCCCGATGAACATGGGTTGTAACTCAAGTTCGCCTCCCTATACAAAATGTCCGATCATTTGTTCGATCATTTGCGACGCATGGTTACAATTACAACACATGGTCCTTGGAGAAAGTTGTTCAGTTTCATGAGGACTATCGCTGTGTTTCGGCTTTATATCCCCTTTCTGTTCCACCTTGTATATTCATTTATTAGTAACACAACCTCTATCTAAATACTAATTAGCGTTTTATTTTATCGTTAAATTCAATTAGTTTGAAAGCAACATACCAATCACAGCACAATGCTCAATCAATTACCGTTTTGAGACTTAAACAATTACACAAAAAACAAACAAAAATCAACAGATAGTTACCTACGTACAATAATATAAAGCAATACAACGATACAAAATCACCTATTTACATAACACACAGACATGAAAATGTTCTGAACAGCACGGATTGTATAATAAAACTGTTAGACATTAGAACGTGTCTTTTCTCTATGTATCTACTCGTATCTTTACAATATCTACAAATAAAAATAAAAAACTCTTTCGAATCTTTTATTACGATTTTTACTGAAGTAATTAAGTACCTACGTAAAAGGTAGTAACTATTTAGTAATCTGTGGTAAAGGTCGTATTTATTAATTTAGATAAAATATGGCGTGGTTATAGACCATCACATTATTTTTGATAAGGATAACTTCGTTAAAGGTGAAACAGCTGATATGGTGTTAGTTAAAAACTATATTGTTACCAAGGGAGGTAATATACGCAATCCTGTAACTCGATATAAATACTTAGAGTGTCAGCACGACCATCGTATCTCCTAGATCCCTAGGTAGATATTTTAAAAACAGTGGTAAAAAGGTAGTAGGAAATCCAGACTATTTTTTACCATCTAAACATATTACCTCTAGAAGAACCTTCATTGTCATAGACCCGTTATTAACAAAAGCAACAGAGGATAGCGTGTAGGTTAGTGACAGAAGCTTAACAAATATGATTTCGATTTACCTTTACCCATAAGACGAGGCCATAATTTAACAAGAATTTTGAAGAAGTTAGGTAAAATAAGTCCATAGTAAAAGTTTCCTTTTAGTCACGAAAGATCCGTGATGTAAAGAACGGCGTCATGCTAGCGACAACGCAATGTTAGTGGTACCTACTCGGTTAGTTTACAGGGCCCAACCGTAAGCAAAGCAATAAGTTTACATTTACCTTCCCGTAATGTTTGAAAAGGATTACTTTTGGCCGTGACGAAGGTGACCACGTATTTGGGGAGCAAGAACTTGATGGGGCTCTTCCTGCCGAGGCCGGCCCAGGATTCCACGTCGCGCCACTCGAAACGCACGTCCTGGGCTGTGTATTTATCTGGAAATTCAAGACAATATTGAATCAATTCCTCTGACTTTATTTATGTACTGGTTTGTTGTCGTCTATGAATTTTAAATAAGTATCTAAAATTGGTTTTAAGATTAAGATTGTCTGTCTCTCGATCCCAGAAGTAGGACATTTATATTGGGCATTTGGGCAATATCTGTTATTGAATAGATAGTCGCTGGAATAGTTTGAATAACTTTACAATTTGCACATTTAGATATTCTAACACGTCTGGATATGGGTTTCGGTATCTTATTTGATGTTTATGTTCGTATTTACATGAAACCTAAGTCAATAACTTACCAAAATCAATACCTTAATATCGTAACTACAACGTAGCTAGCTTCGTGCAGAATATTTTGTAAATGAACGCTAAAGCAATGAGCGCGATCATAAACTATTTGCCGAATTAGGTCGGTAATAGTAGTATTGGCGGCGGTTAGGCAATGATTTAGAACTCTAATATTTGTTTTACTCAAATGCGAATACACAAAGTACAGTAAATTGCTTATTTTTAGGTTTGACACACCTTTAAGTATGTCTGTATTATGAAGATTACATAATCGTCAACAACATTATCTTCTTTAGTTTAACACATTTTCGGCTTGTTTTTCTTTGGAGATGCCTGGGTGAATGTTTTCAGATGAAACAAATATATTTATTTCGCTTTTCATAATATCAAGAACTTGCCTCTGATATAATTTTGAAGCACAGCAATACCTTGATAATACTATAGATACTTAGCTAATAGATAAAGCTAGGTTGAAACTTACAGCTGCTGAAATCAATAGGACACGTTTGCACGTCAAGCGGGTACAACACGAAGTCCATCTCGCATTTGATTGTGATTGTTGCTCTGGAAATAATACACAGGTTCTTTAAATAAATACAACAATAATGGAGATGTTAGAGATCTTGATTTTAAAGGCAGCAAGGTAATCGGACAAAAGTGTTATGCCTTTCTGCTAACTAGCAGCTAACTTATAGCAGTAGGTAGATGTATCTATTTAGATCTTCCGAAACTCAGAATAGTTCACAGCAGTAAGACTTTATTAGACCAGATCAGACTGTAATTAGGTTTTCGGTTCTATTCGCGTACAAAAATTTATCTAAGTACCCTTTTTCGTTAAGTACTAAATAAAACCATACTTTATAACATTGAAAATAAAAACATATTTATTATTGCGATTCTTTAACAAACCAAAATAATTACGTTTCAACACTTTGCGAAATTCATAAAACTTCCTGTCATTTATACCTAGTAAAATTTACGAAGTGTGAGTTCAATACCTCGTAAACACATGATAAACACAACAAATATAGCTTGTAAACGGTTGTTTGATACGCCTATTGAACGGTTTGCCAGAATGAACCGCTATTTAGTGCTGGAAATAGCTTTACAGTCTGCTTATTAGTTTATTCTTATCGTGTTTCGATCTATTATTGAGGTAAATAAGAACGCATTTAAATAGGAAGAATTATGCAGTTTTCTTTAATTATTAAATAAAATATTAAGATAATGTCTTGAATAACTCCGGATTCGCGACTTTAGTTACCACGACATAATTTTCTATTACTTAAGTATCATTTTTTAATTTAAATAGTGGGAAAACTTATTCCCTTGAAATACTTAGTTATGCTATGCTTCGAGTATTAAAGCACAATCATTTAACAAATTACATCAGAACAAACATCTTCTAACAATAAAACAACAATAAAAAAAATCGACGAACCCAATACTGACTGACACGGTACTGTTAGAATACAGCCTTATCGACGCCATTTCCTGCAGCACGGAGAATATCCTCATGGTCTGCAGCTGGAGGATGTACAGGTCCGGCGTCCAGATCAGCTGCCGGAACTCCCAGGGTAAGTCGATGAATGGTAGGTCTGGAGGCACGCGGAGTCTGGTCTCTTGCCAGGACACTTGTAGAAATACGTCTAGGGTGATTTCCTGTGGTGAATTGTATTGTGTTAGAGTCATTGTTAGAGTAAAGTTGTTACAACTCGTAGAGAAGGGATTAAAAATGCATATTGTTTAAAATAATTGATTAGGTACCCAATTACGTACAATAATAGACATATTTTTAAAGATGCAGTCAATTATAGAATATAAACAGTCAATCCAAAACGTACTTTAACTCTCTACGAGTTTTCCAGTGTCGTGCATTTGAATTGAACTACTTAAGTAGAAATTTGCTACTGAAAGCGTAGCCTTAATGAATTTTGAATGAATTTTCAATCTTGTGTTAAATTCGTCACTTTATGATATATTATAAAAGTTCAATGCTCCTTTAACGCGACCTTTAAAAATCGATGTTATTTGTTTACCTCTCTGTTTTCATCTACTGCCGAAACTCTATTCACGTTCACTCCAATGTAGACAGTAGTGTTTTTGGCTGAAAAAAGAAAATTTAATTATTGAAAACAATACAACTTTTAAGCTAGCAGAAAAGAGAGGGTAGAGTGCTTCTTTACTTCTAATCGCTGATGTGTCACGAGTTTAAATCTTTTACAACATTATATCTAAAAGACTTGTCGGTGAAGCATCCGGCATTTTGGCCTATCTTCTGCCAGTGCTTTAACTTGATACGATAAATCTTGTATACGAACAAAAAAAAAAAAGAGGATGTAGCCACGCTTTTAAAAATGGCAACATTATAATAGTCTAAAATTAAGAATAAACAAAGTAATTATGAACATTTCCGTGTACAGCCGGCGATACAGGTGATATCCCCGCTGAAACTACCGCATTCCGCATTTAAGCCAATTTCATAACAAGTTTAACTTTTTGGCGGGTAGAATTTTAGCAGAATTTTACCTAGACAGCACGAGCTTTATTCTTGAATAGTAAACAGAAATATCAGGGTAAATAGTTTTTTTTTAAAGAGACAAGCAATAATACAAATTGCTAGGGCTCCAATTTCGTGATTTTGGTTTTACTTTCGGTATTTATACCTATTGATACCTCAAAGTTCCATCGAACTATTCAATTCAATTACCTATCTAACTTTTGATCAATTACATCTATAAATCAGATATACCTACTACTTACTACTATTCCACTTATCAAGAATTAAAAAAAATATATATTAAAATATTTAGTTAACCTCTGAAACCTTCTGAAAATAATGAGATACCTAATTACTTAAGTACATCCCGCAACGTTAAAACAAATAACTCATAAAACCCTGACCTTGGCTCTAATATCACAAAATTATTAACAACTGATAATTTGAAGCAAAAACCTTTAAGAATAAAGTTTAACGGTTGGTTTATGTAAATGTAGTTCAATGGAAGGGTTGACGAATGTCTGCCATTAACGGTAGGCGCCGTCAGGTACCGTCTACGACGCTAGTATTTTACCTGTAGGTACATGCTTAGGGTACTCGCAAAGGACTTTGTTTGTTCTTTATAACATTAGTACTTAAGTTACACATAAGTAACCAGTAGGACGAAAAAGTTTTTATTTTCATAAGCCATACTTCAGCGACCGTAAAAAATTGAATGTGGCAGGGTATACCTTTGCCTAGGGATGTGGCTTTCATTGCTAAACAACCAAATTTATAATTTGAAATAACTCTTTAAACAATTTTTACACGCTTTATATAAGCTTTACTTGTAAGTAGTTACTTACAATTCCAAATTTAGATTAAGATTCAAATTAAGACTCCAAGATTTGTTTACATACATAGTTATGTATGTAAACAAATCTTGGAATCTTAATTTGACCCACTTCCCGGTCTTCGAATAGGATGAAATTTTGCACACGCTCTGAGTTCTGATGACAATACAATAATATGCTACTTTCGAGAACTGATCTGATGATGGAGCATGTTTAGTGCGAGCTAAAGCGTGTTTTAGTTTTTAAACTACCTATTATTATAAACTTAGCAAGCTACATAAATAAATGCACTGTGTCCAAAATATAGGGTTAAGGAGGAAAGAGTTGCTCAGTCAGGTACAGTGACTCACCATCGGTTTGTAAAGAAGGAAAAGAGATAAATTCATCTCTTTTGCACATTCCTGAAGATTTTAGCATGCGTACGCGCTAGTGCAAAAGAGATGAACGTATCTCTTTTCCTTCCTTTTTTTTCTCCATAACCATACTTAGTAAGAAAGAAAAAATAACATTTTTTATGAAAGTTCTTTTCTTAACACTTTTATTGAAAGCCTAATCAAATAATTTCAGACTATCATCGTTTATCCGTGTATCTAGCATCTTATTTATCAAAAGTGCCTACCTATTTATCCAGTTAGCATGACTTTGGGTTTGCAAGTAATATTTAGACTATTCACAATACAAATTGTACAGTATTGTGAGAAGAAATATGAATAAGTAGAATTCTAGTTAAATCCGGGTACTTAAGTTAAATTATGATTATATCTTTTTGAACTCTATCTTAATAGTACTAGCCTGTAATTGCAAAGTCGGACAAACGCGTTGCTCGAAGTTACATAGGTTGGTATCTTTTTTATTCTAGGACAGCAATAGCTACAAGTTAATAGACCCAGATCCGGGACGTGTCTGACCTAACTTACAGTAAAATGGATAAAACCTTAGGTGCCTTGAACACCTGCGAATTTGTGTAACTGTAACTGAAAGTACAAAATTCAATATTTGACGTTTTCGTCTGCATTGACTGTATCAATTTGCAACATGAGATGAGGTTAATCTAAATCTGTAACACTTCTGTTTAGATACTGAATTTATGAATAAACCAATGATGACTCAGTACGAAATTACCTGCTTAGATTACCAACCAGTACGACAATAAAAAACACAGTGTAAACTTTAGTTAACAACACCCAATTAAAAAATAAAATTTCAACAGAAAATCTTTAACAATGTTACCTCACGTACGCATTTCTAATTATACTCGAGCGCTATTAATACCCTTTGTATTTTTAGAGTGGTTTAATTTAGCCACGGTCGGACGTCGGACACCCATCCACTTTGGGCCGGACATGAGACAGCTGAACCTGCCCGTCATCATTATCAGTCAAAGTGGAGTTTCTGGGGCGCTGGTGGTTCATAACTTAGGTCTATAGTACAGTATGTTTAGATTAGACACTGTCTCATGTAAATAAAGGGACGTTATCCTACTTCTACTAACCCTAGTATCTAGAGACAGCTGAACCTGCCCGTCATCACTATCAGTCAAAGTGGAGTTTCTGGGGCGCTGGTGGTTCATAACTTAGGTCTATAGTACAGTATGTTTAGATTAGACACTGTCTCATGTAAATAAAGGGACGTTATCCTACTTCTACTAACCCTAGTATCTAGAGACAGCTGAACCTGCCCGTCATCACTATCAGTCAAAGTGGAGTTTCTGGGGCGCTGGTGGTTCATAACTTAGGTCTATAGTACAGTATGTTTAGATTAGACACTGTCTCATGTAAATAAAGGGACGTTATCCTACTTCTACTAACCCTAGTATCTATCTATACAACAGAAATTCCCCCATACAAAATGCCCGATCAGCTGATCGAGTAAGTATGGGCGATCCAAAAATTTTTTTCGAGTTACGACCCATGTTCCTTGGGGAAAGTTGTTCAGTTTCATGAGGACTATCGCTGTGTTTCGGCTTTATATACCCGTTCTGTTACACCCTGTATATATAAAAATGAAACCCGTTTTCCGTTGTCACGGCATGGCATCACGCCTGAACGGTTGGACCGATTTCGCTAATTCTTTTTTTAAAATGTTCATTGAAGTCCAAGGAGGGTTCTTACGGTGAGAAAAATTCGAATAATTGCCGGGAAAGCCCTAAAACAGACCTTTTCTTTTTCCCATACAAATGTTTTCTTACTAAAATGTAGAGTCAATTTGAACTTTATTCCTACACAATAAAGTTCATTCTAAGGCGGGACGAAGTTCGCCGGGACAGCTAGTAATATTATAAATGTCAAATGTTTGTGTCTATGGATCTATGTGAGGATGTTTGTTACTCTTTTACGAAAAAACTATAAGTATAGCAATTTTATAGCTTACTTATACATCAACATTATGGGCTTTGTTATTTTAAGATATCAAGATATCCTAGTTAAGACATTATACCTACGTATACGAACATATCCGATTTTTTTTTCGTATTTCCTCTCACGTTTCTTTGGGAAAATTGATCAGTTCCATGGGGAGATTACGTCTCTTGATGCTCATTTTGGAATGAAGCAATGTTCTATATTTTAATGGATGTTTTGAGATGGATAGTTTGAGAAAAATGGTAAAACATAAAATGACTTACCAGGTGGAATGTTTTTACTGTAGTTTGTTGGAATTTGATATGTGTGCTGGTCCATGTACAGGATCTGGCTGGAAAGAAGTTTATATTCCATTAGATAAGTTACAAATACTTATTTATCACTTTAACCTAAACATTACATCCTACTAGTTCTATTAAAAATGTCAGAGTAAAAGTGCCGAAGGATGGACGCATGTGTCATCAAATTCTTAGGCAGCCTTGTAACTCGCTAAAACTACTAAACATTTTTATCATATTTACAATATTGCAATGGGCACATCAGAACAACACATAAAATTATTTTAAAATTTTGTAATTTGTGTGTGAGAAATAAACTAATTATCAAGCATTCGGGAGCATAATTAGGTACACATTCGCAAATGGGTTTCGTTTGGACTCATAGCTACTTATGAATATAACGATTAGAAATAATTACCATTTTAAATGGTATTTGCATCAGTAACTAGAAGTTGTCACATATAGACATAGCATAATAATTATTTATCTTTATTTAGTTACTCAGATTCAGCTCAATAAAACAAATAATAAGATTTTCCTATTCTAAAAGCTACTCTGATACCAGTTAGAATACCATCAGAAGCTTCTAAGACATTAGGAACTGGGTTCCTTCCATACATTGTCTATTTGTAAACATTATTTAATCTAGTTAATGGTTTTAATCTGAGCTAATTGTTCCGCGTTAACTTGTTTGCTATATTAATAGTAGCAATTGCAGTAATTAATTTTTGTATTATAGTGGTTAATAATTTATTTATGTTACTTACCTATACGAGTATACCCAATTGACAAAAGTTCTTACTGGTGTTTATCATTACAGTTGTCAATATCTGAATTATCAGATACATAATATGTTTTTTTTTTATGTAAAATATTATTCTGGTTTTATCTTGTTTTATAATAACAAATTATTTTTATATGAGCAACGCAACAAAATTAAATTAGATGAATGTGAATAGCTTAATAGGAGTATAATGTAATACTGTACTCTGTCATTATGGGCACAAGCTCCAGCTTATTGAAAAAATAGGATTTATAACTTCGTAGTTCAATTGTTTTTCAATTTAAAAATACATTTTTAACACACAGTCATATAATATAGAGGTATCTCTATGTATGTACCAGCTGTATATAAGACAAGACAATTGGATTAACTTAGCACCTTCTTGGATCATAGACTAAGCTATCTTTATGCGTTTATTTATAGCAGCATAGAAACAGATCAGAAAGAATAAATAAGATTAATATATTAGAATATATTAATTTATAGAATTAACTAATAAGTGTCATGTGTAACTATTTAGTGCCTATCTTAATGACATCTATAACTTCGTAGAAAATCATCCAAATTTAGAAATAGTTAAACACTGGCCCATGTACCCAGCTGTCCTACTGTTTAATAAATTACCAAGTGAGTTAAAAGAAATAGATAGCCTTAATATATTTAAAATTAAATCAAAAAACTTTTTATAGAGTAAGAATTGTTATTCTATTGCTGATTTTTTAAATGATTGTTAATTTTTTAAGATAAGTATATATTTTTTATCCCTGTAATGATCTCAAAAAAAGTTCCTACTTAACTCTTAGTTTGTAAGTTAGCTGATACTAGCATTTTTCGCACACAGTGTTTATTTGTACTGTTTTTGAAAATAAATGTCTTATGTCTTATGAAGAGCAATGATTAAAGTCGTGCTATAAATAATAACTCTTTCGTAAAAGAAATCAAAACAATTAGACTGGTAATTTTTTAAACCAAAGTAGTCTCCACGACAGCTTATAAATTCATTTCTAAATAGGTTTATGAACATTAGTTAAGATGTTTTATATCTTTTCCATAACCATAGAATGAGATTTATCGCCTTTAAAGAGTGATAATGTCACGCTATCTTTTTAATTAACCGTTAGGTAATCTATTTATGCGCGAATCAGTAATAAGGTATTTAAAATCTAGGTAAGTAGGTACTTACAGGGCGCATACATAAAGAAGGTATCATATTCATCAAATCTTAGTCCCCGTTTCATCACTTTCAGATAAAATTTATCGGTCAGATATTTTATATCGGTCTCTGTCTAAAACGTCATGTTTTATGAAATAGACATAGGTTTATCTGTATCTTAAATTTTATCTGTAAGTGGTAAACGGGCACTTAATTTATTATTTGGGTGTTTATGAAATTGGTGTTTATGAAATTGGTGTTTATGAAATTGGTGTTTATGAAATTGGTGTTTATGAAAGAAAATTAGATAAAATGTAGAATAATACTATAAGCAACATAATTTATATCTCACTCTATGCAACATTAAATTCTGTTACAACATAAACCTTTTGTATAACTTCTCTTTTTTTCTGTCTCTATGAACTAATCTTACAATAAACTGTTAAATAGGTAAATAAATAACCTCTCTGTTTGCTAAAACAATGAAAAGAAGTCAAACAATTTATTTTTTAATATAAGTATTATATTAAGTAAGGACTTAAGTAAGTAGTGTGATTTAAGTTGGACTTAACCTTGTGTATAATAACTTCAGTTCGCTGAAGTGAAGTTTGCATGTTTTGTCGTACCTACCTACTTTGTAATGACCTATCCTTGGTACTTACTTTCCTGTTAAAAGAACTCTATTTGGAATATTAATTTATTGTTATTTTCTTATAATGTTTACTTTAGTAACACGCTATTTGATGTTCTTACTTAGATTTTAATTTCGATTCAAAATGCCTTCGCTTATGGAAGTTTAATTGACGAAAGGCCAAATCAAGAGTACCTTAAACCGACGGGCATGTATGAGGCGACTGATGAGTGTGGATGAAGCGAAAGAGGTGTGTTTGGATCGTAGCAAGTGGAAGGAAGTGGTCTCTGTCTACCCCAATGGGAGAGAGGCGTGACGGATATGTATGTACCTATGTATTGACAAGATATAGCAATATATTCGTTTTTGTTGTAAAAATCAATTAATTAAAAGGTATTTGTATATAGCTATTAAATCAAATAATTATTTTAAATTTTTAAAATCAATAAATTGAATAATGAACCGTTATATTTGCGTTGAATAGTTTCAAGTCTTACAAGTAAACAAATCAACTAAATAAGACTTAGCACGACGTATCTCCAATTTCTTAATTTCAGAGCTATAGTATAAATTGGGGGGACTGATTGTAGCTACTTACTTTCTTACATTTTTATCGTTTTAGGCCATCTTACAGCCACTTAAAAGAAAGTAAGTTATTAACTTATAATAATCGCTTAGATTACAAATTCATTCACTAACATCAGTTTTGTAATGTAACTTGGATAATATTAATTCGGGATATTGAATTTCCTCGCGATTTTGTATATTAAAGATTTTACACGCTGCATCTTCACAAAACATGAATTATGTGGTTGTTTTAATAAGAACCATTAATAATAAGATGACAACTCGTTATAGTAGATTTATATGACAGACTTATTTATGTTTCTGTGACATAAGTGTATTTACAATCGGGAGTACATAGAACATTACCTACTAGGCAATCACCTTTTTCATTACGTCTAGGTCGAAATTCCAAACTCTTAGTAAAGCTTGATCTGTCGTTGACCGTAGTTACACGTATAACTTTTTATAGCGTAAGATTCGAAATTTTATCCCCAATTCTAATAATTCGGTCAAATAAAATATGTAGCAATTTGTTTATTCATTACCGCGTAGAGTTGCGTGTGTGATTCATCTGATCTACATAATTATGTATGTATTTATTATTAGTGAGAAACTCCAATGAACTTATTCCACCTTTGGGGCATATTTGCACGCGATTACTTACTACAATCTCTGTGAATGTTCTCTATGGTACATAGTTTTTATTAATGTTGAAATACTTATTAGCAATATTCCTAATAATTACGCATTAAAAATAAGTTTTCGATACATTCATCCATATCCGTCACGCCTCTCTCACATCGGGATAGGAAAATACCACTTCCCTCCACTTGCTACCACCCAACACACACTTCTTTCGCTTCATCTACCTTAATTAGCTTCGACAATCGCGTTATAAGTTTTCAATAAAACGCGAAAAACAAATAAAGTAACCTAGTTCTAAAGTTTTGTTAAATATTCCTATTCTTTTCATAAACTCTATGTCTGAAATCAACTGAATATGTATCAGGATCTTTTTCGTTTATCTCTTCCCTACACGACATTAACCTCTCACATCCCACTGACCCATTATAAACCCAGACACAATAGATTTTCTATTGTTCTTTTTTTCTGGGATGTAAAAGATTAAACAAACAGAGCACTGATACGTTTCTCTTTACAAAACCCAATCGCAATTCAAAATAATAAGTCATAATCTGCGTATCGTCAATGATAAATCGATGAGTAATACCAATGGGTATTAAACACGGTTTCCTTTGATAATCTACTCTAAGTCCTTCATTTTGGCTGCCGGCCAGACTGTCTGCTTTACTTTGATACAGATAGACAAATCAAAGGTAAAAGGGATCAGGTGTAATGCGCAATTAATATACAGAATGTTGTTTTATTATGTACCGAATAATCAAGGAACTTAATTTGTCCTTTTCACAGGTGGTCTATTACCGTTGCCGCTATAACTATAAATACTAGAGGTGGGCCGAGTACTCGGTTAATACTCGGTACTCGGCGTACTCGGCACTTTTTTCACTACTCGTAATCGGCCGAATAACTCGGTTAAAATGCCGAGTACTCGGTACCAATAAATCTACCTTGCGCATTGGATCTGCTTGGTAGATCATAGTCTAATTCCTTCTAATGGTACATATTTAGGCCTTTGTCCAGCTGGAGCAATGTTATGAATTGCTATTATCATAATTATTTAGAAGAAAAATTCATAAGCAGTGTTTTTTTTTTAATTTTTGCCACTTGACGGTTGCGGTTTATGGTTTTCATTATGAATAATTAGCGGTGTGCGGAGGGACAGTTCTAACACCATTATCACCATTCGCTCCCGAGCTTGTTCGCGCGAAATTCTACCAACTTTAACTATACCGAGTAACTCGGCCGAGTACTCGGCTCGGTAAACTTTAAACCGAGTAATACTCGGTACTCGGTTACTCGGTAAAACTGGTACTCGGCCCACCACTAATAAATACTAAATTAATAATAATAATTAAGGGGGCTCCCATATAACAAACGTGATTTTTTTTGCTCTATATATTGATATAGAGCTCACTACTGAGTAAATGAGCTTAATATTGAGTGAATGTTACGGAACCCTTCCTGCACGAATCTGACTCGCACTTGACCAGTTTTTTTATTATCTTAGTAGGTACTTGTTTTATTTAAAACCGTATTCGCAAATCAAAGGCACTTGTACACTACCCGATTGTTAATAATGACATGCAAAACAGACAATAGTTTCTTGACAGAATATGAATTATCCACTTTGCAAGACATTGGCAAATAATAATTTTCGCGGATGTGGTTAGGAGGGCGGAAAATTGCATATTTTTTACTGCTTGATTGACAATGGCAATTTGTATTATAGGTACCTACTCGACTGTATTCAGATGATTTTACGTTATTATTTCTAGATAAGGTAAGATAAAAGCATCCAAACTATACTAACTGTTAGAATATAAGTACCTACCTAATAAGTATTCTAATCAGAGAGTCAGAGTGAAGGTTATGCAAAAATATAAGTAGTTGTTGTTTTTGTAGTTCAGACTATTCCTATTTCAAAATATAAATTGCTATTACAGAATTACTCTTGTAATCCGACATGTAACGTTTTAACTAAGTCAATTATAATATTAACGTTACCCAGTTCTGTTACAAAACCTTAACTTTTGTTTCCGTGCATAAACATCTGTCAAAATAAAATTATTAGCGAGTAGGTGTTACTAATTCACACACATTTCTTTCCTTCCACCTCGGAGCTATTAACTAGTTAATGATCCACTGACAACAATAGAGAACATTAGGTTCAAAATTAGATAGTTTATCAGGCTGCTATTTGCGTCAGAAACCCAAATATAACCGGCCATGTATACGGTGACAACCGAAATAAACCCTTGTGCTGAATACCGAGCGTTGCAAGCTTACGCTGTGTACGCGCATAATATAGGGCTGCCTCTGATGATCTATTTTATTCAAACGTTGTGTTTTATTTATCAGTATTTTCAGGTTTTCTTCATAAATCTGGCTTTAAGTTCCTAAATCAGATTATATCTATCACAGAGAAATCAATCAAGTTTCGTGTTAGGTTATCATGAACTGTTAACATAGTGGGTCCTTTCTGGTTAGTGCCCATTTGCCACTTAACTTTTGTTACAAACATTTTTAACGCAATCATGTATCCTACCAAGAGATTTATGACTTAAATAACCATTATTTTCAGCCGCTTTTACAAAAGTAGGTAATACCTATTATTTACAATGTGAACTATTGTCAAGGGTTATTCACCTCTCTTAGTTCAAAGGTTACCTTTATAATAACTTTAAGTTAAAGGATTCGTAATCAAAACGATATGCAATGGTTGTTTGTATTATCCTAAGCTGGTTTGATCAAACTGTCAAATGAATTCAACAACTTTGTGGGATGTTTACTGTAGATCGCATCCGATTAAACCCCTGTCAGTTAAAAGTGAAATCGATGTCAGGGATTCTCTCCACAGCTGGTTCGGCTCAGACCAATTTATTAGTCGCGGAGTGCATGATGCAGTGTTTATGTCAACACGGGCCTTGCCAAGTCTCCGTCCCTCCCTGGCCGGTGCCAGGTTCGCAGTCACACGCGCAAACTTATAAATAAATACAATTTTCTCTACTCAATTTTTAATTTCAAGCCACATCAAAAATGACAAGAATCTATGTACAAACATAAAGTATCCCGCTTTGACATCCACCGACGTCTTCACGGCCAATGACGCGCGGAACGACGAATCTTAGGCGCCCCAATTAATTAACGATAAACTGAAATGTTTAAAACTTTCAAAGTAACGACTCCTAATAAAATAAACGAGCTCTAAGTAAATAATTAAAGGTCATCGCGAAGTTTTATGTAACCGGGAAATGGTTATGGTTACATTTATGTATTAGTCGGTGGTGTAACGCACCGCAATGAGGCGACGTGTCTCGCGTGCCCATCTAAATTATTTTTGTAGCTCATTCGAGGTCCCAGCGGGATTGGCATAATTACAAACTTTTCTGATTATTCTGTCACAACGTTTTCGCTATTTTTATGGCGATTTTATGTTACGATCTAGAACATTACCTACAATTGAGGAACAATTTGTAACTGGTAATAAAATTAGCGAGCGAACCTTGCACACTCGAGTAGCTCCTTGTTGGGCATGAAGGTGGCCCCGCCGCCGAACGCGACGAGGCCCAGCAGAGGCAGGAGCAGGGTCCACATGGCTACGGTCGCGGGGGCCGTTGCCGGTCGCCGCCTCTCGCGCACACTCTCACTACACACACTCGGCGTTTGGGCATCATCAGCTAGTGGCACATCACAACACTGTCGGCGCAGGTCCTGCGACCTCCGGAGGTCCGAGGGGGAGCGAGCGCGCGGCGAGACTGCGCGCGGCGCGGCGAGGCGGCGGCGGTCACGGGCGCAACCTTCGCCAGCCGCCGCCAGCGCCCGCAGCCGTGACGTCGGCTGCTACACGCCGCCACGCCGCAGCCGCTACGAGCTCCCACTACCACCACACCACATCACACTATCAGTCAACGACTTGCAGCAATGCACTTCATGAAATTTACATAAACAAATAAATCTGTAACATTTTTCACAGCTACCGAATCACAATTAGCAAGTACTGAAAGCTGAACGATCCAAAATGTAAATGAATAGAGTAGAGCATTGGCCCAGTGGTTGTAGGTTGTGGCTGCGGGCGCGGGTTGTGGGTTCGCGTCGCGTGACTCTCCGCCGTGCCCACCCGTTAGACAACATTGTGACTTTCGCGAATCTAATGGCACTGTCTGAAATAGTCAGACAAAAGCTATTAAATCGCTAACGAATTGTTGTCAAGGTTGAAAATCAATGAAATTCTGTGAGTATTTATTGCTGGCCTGCCAAAGTCAACACTCCGAAATTAAGAGAAGCCATTTAGCTAAGATACGGTTCGTCCGATAATAGAGTGCGTGTTTTAGGGTTTAGCTACCTACTGATGTAAACGGAACTAAATGGAACAAACATTGCTTTTTACGAGGGTTTAATCTATTTGTTATTTCTGCAATCAAAACAACCATCGATAAATGGGGAAGTAAGCATCTCAGGGTCGAAGTATTGCGTGCTGTGCTCTCTTATTAAATTTCTGTAAAACGACAAACAGAAATAGAGTGAGTCGTTATATGGACCATCGCTGAAAAGGTAAATTGATTTGAATGACGAACCCGTCCTGTGATCGCATGATAACTTGTTACAAATACGATATCGGCTCCTTCGATGAAACGCGATGTTGTTTTGCAATGTATTTTTGGATACGCAGTTGAACTGGAAAGATTCTAGAAGATAAGCCCTTTGAAATCAATAAACGGTATTGTAATTAATTCCTAAGAAAGATCACTGCAACTCTCTCAGTGTACTTGACGTCAATAAAACGGACGGCGGCGTCCGTGCGAGGTCTGTCGAGTTACACAGGTAATAAATGTAATGACCCTTAATTTATCTAACACGAAATATTGCGTTGGAAAATAAAATAAAAGTGACAGCTTTCTTGAGGAAATGGAAACTGCCTATGTTTCACAACAATAAAAAGTTTGTAGACAACATGATAGACAGTATTGTTTTTTCTTCCGCTGCGTTACATAATCATCGGTATTTACGGGACCAACTACCATAATTCTTGCATTATTACTTATTTGGGACTTTATTAGAAGATCTCTTTATTAGAAGTATCTTCCTAATCTCCTAAAATCCCCCACGTCCCAACAAAACGTTGGACAATCTCCAAATAGTGACATTATTTGCTATAGCTGAGTACAAAAGCTATTTATCAAGACATTTATTATTATAAATGAATTTATTTTGAGTTGAATAAATGTATTAGGTATTTAAAAATATAAATTCTAAGGCATTATGAAAATGTTTACTCGAGATTAGACCAAAAAGTTGTTTTTATTAAAGACAAGATAATTAAGTAAAGCAGGTGTCAGGATAGAGTGGGATAGGGGCTAATAACCTACCGATGACTCTAAGCAAACTACTGATTAGCAGATAACTCAATGGTTATACCTATCTATTTAGTGGCTGACCAAAAGTAGTACATTTCAGACATCTTGAAAACCAGAACAGAAACAGCTCGGGCCCGAAAATCATAGGAAGATAAAGTTATGAGGATGAGTCAAACAATATTGTAGGTAATTTTTGTTTGACTTAGTAGAAAAAACTGCAAAACAACCTAGTCTTCAAAAACACAGGTAGGTACATAATTAGTTATCTCACTTCGTCCTATACTTCCGGCCAAGGCCTCCCTACTTGCTCTCCATTCAGTTATTTTCTGTGCTGGAATTGCCCCGTCTTTACCTTGTCTTAACTACACCCAAGAAACGTCCAACACTGCGTAACAACCGCATAATTTAGTACAATAACACATTGGCAACTATATTAGCTATAATTAGGTAAACAAAGCGTTTAGTAGTCACCTACGCGCGTTTACATCACATTTGTACCTGCTAAGTTATTTACATACCAAGAGCTATTGGAGTAGATGCAAACTTGCATTTGTGGGGTTTCAGTCGACCCCGTGTTAGGAAACATTACAGGTTACCTTATGTAACTGCCTAACAACGTGTAAGTACTTAGCTATTTATGTAGCTTGGAGGTATCACGTTGTATTAGGTAGGTATAGTTAAAAGAAGGAGCTGAAAACAAGAGGTAGGTATCTTTGTAAGTGTTTCATCATTTGTGAAAATTTCAACGCTCTAGACAAACGGTTCATGAGATACAGCCTGGTGATATAGGACGGACGACGGACGGACGGATGGATAGACGGATAAATGGGCAGACGGACAGCCAAGTCTCAGTAATAGGGTCCTGTTCACCCTTTTTGTACGGAACCCAGAAAGGAAATATGTTAAAAAAAAGAGGTATCTTTTAAAGTGTTTCTTTAAACTAAGTACTAGGTAAAAATTAAAAAATTGTTTTTAATCACTATCAAATCTTTATATAGCCTAACTAAACATGGAGTTACCATTCTCATCTTGATCCCACCCTTTTACTTCTGTATTTTTCATGCGACATCCGTCGATACAACTAGATATATCCGGTAAGAGCCGGTTAATTGTCGCGGCCGCGCGTCTTCGCGGATGGCCGAGCGAGTATAAATAAACCTTTGCCTTGCATTCAGGGGACGAAGTAAGTAAATTGTAGAGTTCTCTTTAGAAAAAGTTTTATATTTTGGTAATGGGTCATCATTATAGGTAATAACACGGTAATAAGCATGCTAGCCAAGTTAAACAACGGCTCTATCTACCCCGATGGAGGCATTACAGATTGTATGAGTATAATTATACTCGTAAATGGTAAGTCGCTTTTTCTCTTACAAATAATTTAACGTCTAATGCTGTCTACACACCAAAGCCGCCGGTATGCCGCCGGGCTAGGTCGGCGGCTTTACGTCATACGAATGGAAACTGTCAAAAAAGCCGGCGGCTTTGGTGTGTAGATACCATTACGCAGATAAGTAGAAAATTTTACGTAAAATTATCTAATGCAATAATATATTTGTAGTATTTATAAATTTCTGAAGGCATAATCTAGATCAGAGTGCGGCGTAGACATCACCGAAAAAAGCATTGCTCTTATGAGGTAAAAGTTATTAATCCAACATTCGGGATTGTGATAGTAGTCATAATATGCAGGCAGATAAACCCTTCTGCGATTGATATCTGCGCATTCAATTGTTTTCCTTTGCTTTCAAACTAGCATGGTAGGTACGTCTTTCAAAAATCGATTAGCGCCATTTAAGGCTTAAAACACATACACACACACGATTAAAAGATACGATTTTGTATGGCTTATGCTTAGTTTCTAAATGCCGTATTTACCTATAGACTTAGATGCATAATCGCTTAGGTCTATTTCCAAGGTGCTAGGTACATTACTTAGCTCATTAGTTTAAAAAGGCTTTCTTATTTTACTTACAACCATAACTTACTTAATTACCTAGTTAGTAAGGTTAGTTTTGTCAGAAGTAGTTTTGGCGTTCATGAGCAAATCTCTACTTACCTAATTACTTTTATAAAAAGTTGATCCATTGTGAAGTTTATAGAGGAAACAATAATAATAAAACAACCTTTACTCCGAGTGCTTAATTATAGCCTGCTAGACTTTTTGAGTAAAGTAGTAAAGTACATATTGACTGAACTTTACTTTGCGGCCTATTTAAAGTTTTCTACGGCTTATTATTTATGTTTCTTTACATTTGTATTTGTTTAAAATTTCAAAATTAAACAGTCTATCGGACGTTCGCTAAAACTGTATTGAACTGCACCGTTTTATCATTAGGACAAACTGAAGGTGCGTGGCGCCCATTATTGTAATAGAAAATTTATATCTAGTTATAAGAATGCGTGCGTTTCCGTTGTTTATTTGTGGCATCGAAGGAGCTCCCAGCTAGAGAGCAGACGCACAACACGTCACTGGTTGAACAGCTTGTTGGAATCACATACAATTCATTGTTGGTATTCATTTGAAAAGAACCTACGAAAGTTGATTTGATGGAAAACAAGTAAATAGTAACTTTTTGTGATTTAAGTAAAATGCTCTTAAGTTAAGTACCTATTAGGTAGTATTCACACCACATCACCACATCAATCTCTTAATTTGCTGCTGATGGTATTTTTCAAGAGCCGATTTTTGCCGCGGAGAAGACGGCAATCTGATTTATTCCCTATCTTTTATTTTATTTATGTAATCATCATTGTAATAATACATTGAAATGCAATAAACGTAATAGCTAAAATTTACCTTTTCTGTTGACCCTGGATTTTTAGTAACATCGGGAAAAATCAATTATATATTCAAGGAAAAGGGAAAAAGCAGTCCAAAATCATGTCTCTTATATTATTTGAAGCTCTATGTAAATATCGAGCGGTAGTTAGTACGCGTAGGGCGGTTTTTTTCCCTCTGGCTTTCAGCCAGGTGTTTTGGCGGTCTTTGTCAATGTTGGATTTATTAATACATCGCATTGTGCCCCAGCCGAGGTTAGCGACTTTTGCGAATGCCCTTTGAATTTCGCCTTGTGTTTATTATAATTATTTTATTGATGCTACATTGTATGTAGCCCTTAGGGGTTGCGGGCTAGGCATTTCCAGAGACGCTTCAGTTAGAGTTTCTGATGAATTTTTTACCATATTTTCACTGTTGTTGGCGATTGAAGACATATATCTAAGGCCGATACGATAATATAAGATACTACAACGGTAGCGTAACCGAGGAATGAGCATGCACTAACCAATAGGATTCAATAAAAAATCTCCGCTCTGCAATGTGATTGATTCAAACCTCGTTTCTCCGCTCCGCCGCATCGCTCCATGGGTAATTATTTTTTAAAATGACTATTGTGACAAAAATGAAACAAAAATGAAAGTGTTACAAAAATAAAACTTGTTACAAAAATAACAAAAATAAAATATTAGGGCTTACTCACAATGCACACTTTATCTTTTACTATTTTCTTTTACTCATGTATTAAATGTCATGCAATGAAATGAAACACAATACCAATAATCAACACAAATTGTATTTTTTTTTTATCAATAATGAATCAATGAAGTCACTATATATAATAACAACATAAAAGATTATTCTCTTTAACTTAAAAATAAGAAAACATAATTAAACAAAATATTTCATTGACATAATAAAATAGAATTAGTAAAAATTATATGTGGCTGAGGCTTTTTTTACTGCATTTGGGTGCGCATGCACAATCACGCTCTGATTATGATGTT
The DNA here is from genome assembly GCA_947563765.1 of Anarsia innoxiella. Classification (NCBI taxonomy): domain Eukaryota; kingdom Metazoa; phylum Arthropoda; class Insecta; order Lepidoptera; family Gelechiidae; genus Anarsia; species Anarsia innoxiella. Next base: position 3,351,888 of record OX387396.1, on the reverse strand, counting down.
TAAATTAGTGGTCCACATTATAGTCACAGATGTGATTACAGCTTTACTTCATTTTTGTAACGTCATATTTGTAACGTCATCAAAAATTGTTACAAAAATGAAGAAGCAACATTGTTTGAAAATAATCTCAAATAGTTTATGCCAACAGAAATCTCAATGCGTGAAATCACCGTGCATTTTTATAAAGATACATAATAAACTATTCCAATAAACAATTAATGAAAAAGGAGCCGCTTACCTGTGTATTTTGACAAACAAAACAAAATGGATAAATTAAAACTGGAATTTTTCCGGTCGACAAAAAAACACGCGTCGTGCACTTTTTCACACAGTAAACGAAATGACCGATTCAAATTCGTTTCTGGCGTGCCATTGACTCGTTGAACTGCTAAGTGTTTCTTTTTCTAGTTTTCAATTATTACCAGATTTATTTGTTACAAAAATGATAAACAAAAATGAACAAAATTTCGGACGATGTTTTGTAAGTAAAAAATATATATTTAAAATTATTTAAATTAAATAATGTATACTGAAGAAATACGCTTTCACTGTTGTCTAGGCGATATATTCACTCATAATTAAATAAAGGTTCCAGTAACTTTTTTGGGTCAAATTTTGTAACGTATCTCGTGAAGAGGACAAATAATTTTGTATAGGGACCATCTGAACCCACTGAGAAAAAATAAGTATTATTTTTTAAATTGTAATATTTAATACATAAAACTGTTTAATTCTACTAGACAATACAACATTGTACAATAATAGGTACTTATTTGATACTTAAAAGTATATTTAATAAAAAATATCGCGTATGGACAATTTTTTTCATCCAAATGGTCATTTTAAAAAATAATCACCCCCATGTAATAGGACAATAACACGTAATTTGACGTTAATAAAAGTAAAAAGAACCCCTCAACGTACGAATCGGTGTGTTAATACCTAATACACAGTAATTTTAATGTTTTTGCGTACTAACAAAATCGTAACCAATGGAAACTGCATGGTTTTAACAGCTAGTCTAATTTTATGTGGCAGTAAACTTTTGAGTGGATAGCAAGCTTTGCCACACTTGTCTACGCCATAATTCACATCACCCTAGACTAATTAGCTACTTTTATCTATCTCGTCTGTAAAGACCCGTACCTAATGTAACTTCGATAAACAACACTAGTTAGTTATGATGAGGATAAAAGGCGACACAAATCATCAAAATTTTGCTGTTTTGCATTCATGACTGACCCCATTAACCAATATGTTATTTTCTAATTTACATTAATCCCACATTCTAACCCTCATAACAAAGTGCTGAAGGAATTACAACTCTATTATCTATTGTCTAGACTCATATATTAAACATTTACGATCTTGTTCCACATTAGATGCGATTTCCTTGTTTTTTTCGCATGTTTTGAGATGTCAATTGTATTCTCTGGTATTTGGGAAATGTAATTATTCAACGTCGAGACATTCTGAAACATGTAGTTGTCCTGCTCTAGTTTCTTCGTGAGAGAAAAGGATGTAATATGTCGTGGTATGTAGACATTAGGTATTTTTTAGATGTGATAGTGGGTGTTTTGCCAGAATAGTCTGGATGCGTCGTTGCCAGCGAGACGCCCGACGAGCGACGACCTGGCACGACTCAGTCTCCGCTTTTCTAATCACTGCGTCTGCGCACGTAATTTGAAGTGTGAATTGAATTTACAAGTCGCATACGACTATTAATTATTTGATACAGATAAATGACACGATGTTTTCAAATGTAATTGCAAAATGACATACATTATGTGCTTCATTAACTTTGTAGCAACTGTTTGAAAATAGTTTTCGCATCTGTGTCTTAAGCAACAGTATTTGAAAGTAATGATGTCTTATTTGTAAAATAACCTGACAGAACAGACAGCCCCAAGTGCATATTATCCTTATGGAAAGAATCAAAGTTATAATTTAGGTAGATCACACTTCTTACGTAATGTTATGATTGATATATCATAAACCTAAGTACAGAAAAGAATAGGTAAAGTTTTCATATGTAATTCATACCACCTCATAAAAAATGTATTATCGTTAAAAAATGCAAATACATATGAAGAAAATAGATTGTATTTTCTTTTAGTTTTTAATGATTAAGTATGTTATTGTCAATGGTGTCAAAATTTTGAGTTTTGAGTTTAAGTTTATGGTTTGACAGAATAATAGCGGAATGTTTGTTTTGGTTTTGATAAATACATAAGTTGGAAAATGGACATTAAATGTCGTTTCACAATTTATTGTCGCAACAAAAAAATGTCTTTTATTTTCCACTAAATAATAAAATTCATCTTATAAAACGACATTTAAGTCCATTTTCCAACATAAGTATTTATTAAAACCAATACAAACATTCCGCTATTATTCTGTCAAACCATAAACTTAAACTCAAATCTTGCCACCATTGACAATAACTTATTCATTAAAAACTAAAAGAAAGTACAACCTATTTTCTTTATATCTCCCCCCCCTTCTCACCTTGTAGCATAAAAATGAGCAAAGTGTTTATTTAATAAATATATCCCCTAAGAAAAACTTTGATCACGCTATTGAAAATACTTTAGAAAAACAAACACATTCATTGATTAATTATTAATTGTGAAGGTTATAAAAATACGAAAAGGGAAATTAATATGCATTGTTGATTTCTGCCAATGTCAGGTTTATGTTCATAATAATTTTCCCTTAGATAAAAATGTATCGTAATGTACAGATGGGTAATTCTGTATTTCGGGTAATACTGATAATCACTCATTATCTTCCAAACGTGGCTATATTCTTCACTGAGCATCACTAATCAAAGTTTCATTTGAGTTTGATGAGTGATACCAGAGCAAAAAACAAAATTTGGAAGATATGAGTAGAGTAGATATGAGGTAGAGAGGGTTTCACGAAATAAGTCCCCCGGATATTTTTGGAACGAAATTTGACTGGTCTATTTTCCCTATTTTCTGACCTTTTCCCTGATAGTAGGTAGAAAACCCCTTAGTTATCTTAGTAAAAATAAACTTTGTACATAACAGAAATATGGGTAAATACTTAGATATTTTTATCAAAATGTATACCAAACTACTCATGGAATGACTAGAACACTCGAACTATGCAATAATTGAAACAAATTAAAAATAAATAATATAGGTAAAATTTGTACTCATAAATGGCAATATTGTCAATTTTGACATGCTATATAGCACTGCGGCCAGGGGACTTCTTTCGTGAAATGGACTCTAATATCAAAATTACCCGACATACATAATTACCCTCCTGCACCTTACCTACGTTTTTTAAAAGGTACCTAACATTCATTTTCCTTGACAGCACCAGTCTTAATTTAAATGAATACATAATTGTCATAATACATTACTTTCCCATGGCCACTCAGTATAAATTCATGTCCAGTTGTATGTAAATAAGTAGGTACTCGTATGAGTTACTAATGGCGTGCTTATGGAAGTAAAAAAAATGCTAAATTTAGATTTTAAGGTACATTCGAAATATTGTTTAGGCAATTGTATCATTATGTTTTTTAAACTGAGATATTAAGTTGCATCCATGACTTTTGCTTTGTTTGATTTGTTTCTGTAAATTGATTGATTTCATACAGAACTCAGTTATCGGCAGCAAGAGAAAAGTGAATGTACCATCTACATGCATTAAGATAAGTAGTTGTACTGTAACGTACTCCTAGTGCTTTTGTTTAAAAATATAAATAAAAAAACGAACAAAACAAATAAGAAAATAAAAAAGAAATTTTCTTTTCCAGAATTCGATTGAAAAGAAGCCTCGGCTTTATCCGGCATTGTAAATACAAAGTAATAACTTTTAATGTAAAAATCGAAAAGCTTAAACCACTTTTTACATTTCCACATCAAAATATTTCATTTGTGTGTGATTTACAATTTTTTCAAAGGTAGGGCCGTAGCAGTAATATTCCAAAGTCTAATTATTCAGTGTCATTGGTAACCGCACACGTAAAACGAAAATATTAACATTCGCTAACTTGGCCTTGGTCTAAAATTAAACTTGTGAAAAATAAAAGATTTTCATTTCACACAAAGTAAAATAAATAACAATTACACAGTTGGCACAGTGGGTGACAAGATTAAGGATTTTATTTAAGCTAGAGGCTTCCCGCGGCTTCGTATGCATTTATTGTCAAATCTACCTTGAAAAAAATCATGATATCGTTAAATAATATAGCCTATATGTTATTCTCATGTGCGAGCTACAATACTGCAAAGTTTCATTAAAATCTTTTCAGTATTTTTCACGTAAAAGACTAACAAACATCCATCCATCCACCCATTTAGAATTTAATAGGATGTGGAGAACATATCGAGTTTATTTCTTGATTAATAGATATTTTTTCTTAATAAAGACATATATTTTCTGTTTAGTTTGTTACTTACTGCCTTACATAGTTAGATCATAATATCTTGACTTATTAAAGAACTTTTTATCTGCTAAATCTACACTACACGAAGTTACTATTATTACTACTGCAAAAGTAACTATGTAGTTTCTGCACCAATTATACAATTCAAAAGTTCGCACGACTAATCATATAGTGAGGCATTTTAAGTACCTATTAATTACTAGCTTAAAAGTGAAACTTTTTAAGTAGTAACTAAAATGAAAGTAGGTCAAATTGTACAGGTTTAAGACTTATAAAATTCTAAACAAAGCACTCTAGGCACTATAATTTAATTCCTCTTTGCAAGACTTGCATGATACACTATGTAGCGCATTGTTTACGCAGCAATTAACATAGTTTTATCTAGCTTACACTTATGTCTGATATAGGTACATTCTTAGGTTACATTCTTAGGTAATTTACTATTTTTGACTTTTGGAATTTTACTAGAAGCAAAGTCGGTTATCACTCTTGTATGAGAGTAGGCTGGTGCCCCTGTACTGGGAACTTAAAAGGGCTGATGATGATGATGCAAGATCGGTTTTTCAGATGGCAATGAAATCACATTATTTGCTGTTTTTCAATAACCGATGTCCAGAAAATTGGTCCTGACTTAGATTAAGTTTCCTCATATTATTTACGTTTGCTACTGATAAAATGTACAGTCTATGTTTATGCCTACAATTTGGAAACATTCGAAGACACGAAGAGAGTGTAGAATTCGAAAAGGCAAAAGGTCCTTAAGTAGAACCTTAGGAAGAAAATCTTATCCTTATTTGATATTCGGTTAAAAACACGCCGCAATAAACTTTTTAGTATTCTTTAATCATTCCGAAGCAACCTTGTAACACATATTGTCAAGTTCACGATATGTAACACAACTCTACACTTCCGTCCTTGTATACGTCACATACATTCATCTCCAACAGTTTACTTGAAACCCAGTAAGTAAGAGCACGTATACTTCTCATGTCTCGAAAATGTAGTTGTGTTGGAACTTTCGCGTGTTGAGGGCAACTTTATGTTTTACTTTGCGAATTCGTTTGTTCGCTAGATTAATTTTCTTATTTATGTCCTTGCTTTGATTTTAATTAATTTGGTTGACAATGTTAATTACGCGTAGACCTTCGTAAGGACGTGGTGAAAATGAGATATTTGGATAAAAAAGAAAAATACTAAACATAGTGAATACTAAATGTACCTAATACCTATTAACACTAGGTACCTATGGCCATAGTAAGCTCTCTTTTTCTGATCTAGTATTTTAGTATTTAGTATATATTTATTGAAAAAAGTTACATTTTAGTACTTACAGTATAAAATAGTAACTACTTACCTTGTAAAGGTATATTTGCTTGAGGGCTATTATATACATTATTACAATTTTGTAATTACATTTTTCATAAGTTTTGTAACTTCTATAACTTGGAATATTATTAAAATATATAAATCGAAGTTCATATTATTTATTAATAATTTCATTGCTACACACTACGTAAGTAAAATTATAGGAAATACTAAGTGAATGTATTTTCCAAGAATACAAGGCAAACATTGCGACCTGAAAGGTCACGTATCAGTAACATTACTCTCTGAAACAATACAGTCTGATTGGGAAATATTTATTAACTTAATGTTATAGTAAGAGCTTGTACTCGTACTTAGGTCTTTTAATAAGAATAAAACAAGTAACTACCTATTCTGATGTATAAGCTACAATACTGCCAAGTTTCATTAAAATCTGTTTAGTAGTTTTTGTTTGATAGAGATGAAAATATCCTTACATTATACAGTATACCTTACAGTATACTTAGTAGGATAGTGGGATTTATCTGTAGATATGCTTGTAATGTTCTTACCTACCTAATAAAAAAAAAAACTTTAAAAATGAAATAGAAGTAAACTAAAATCGAAGAGAGTGTACTACATCAAAGTTCGTGTTCTCTAAACCTGTCTTTGCATTAGCAGCCATTGCATTCGTTCAATACACGATTTAAAATTTTACAACCGACGTCGTGCAGACAGACATTTCGAATCAACATTATGACGTACTACCTAGTTATATAACTTTCAATCACTTCCTGCTGATTTTATTTATATTTATAATTCAAGCGAGCTGCAACCGGTACGAGTTTCAATTTCCGGATAACCGGTGGAAAAGTGTATGGATAGTTTTTTCGGTTGTTTACTTACTTACTTACTTACATATTATATTGAGAAGCTGGTTGAACATGTTCCGATAATCAAGTACCCGGCACCAAAAACTCTGTCATCGAAACTTATGAAAAGCGACCGAGAAAGAGATTAGTTTCGTTCAAATTACCTATAAAATACTTACATACTATATATGTCTTGATATGAGTATTGTGAGCAGTTTAACCCGAACATCACAGGTTGATCTAATTAAGTCGTACCATAGGTAGACTCAAAAAATGCATTCCAAAGAATTAATTACTACTTACTCGGTTTTACGCTACTCGGGTACAAACAATGCACCGTCTTTTGTTTCTAAATATTCGATAGAAGAACGTATCCACGTGGGTAGAGCATGTGCGCCGCATACAATTTGTTCCTGCCAAATGAAAAAAATCTAAATAGAGAACAAAGAAAGTTATTAATCTAGAAGTGAAATATAGAAATTAGCGTGCGATTTTCACAGTTTCAGTGAAGGTCGCCGGTAATGGGTCGGCGTGATTTCGTGCAAACTGCTGCTTCCCTGACATACCGCTGTTTGACTTAAATTGCTGATTTATGAAACACATAAAACTATTTTAAGTATTTTCTACAAAACTATTTATGAGTCTTTGTTTGTTAAAGTTTTTTTTATATTCTTTTTATTCATGGTATCTGTCTGTACCTAGAGAAAGGATTGTTTTTACATGTTGATAAGTAAAAGCTACGTACATACGCATTTACAGTTCACTTGAGACTTTCATGGAATAATTTCGTTGTCCTTAGTTACTACATAGTACTAGAGTTAGATAGAGTTCTAAAGCCATCTAGATTGTGATGAGACAATGGGGCAATCAATAATATTAGTATCAAGTACACAATTGTAAGTTTCGTTTTTTTTAAGTTAAATTGTTAGCTAGATAAGAAATAAGTGAATGCAAAAAGTTTTTGCATTCACTTATTTCTGTTTCAGGAGTTTCAGGAGTTTGGAAATAAGAAGATGTTTTTGGCAAAAACATCTTATTTCCAAACTCCTGAACTCCTGAAAACCATCAAACTCGCGCCATCTATATTTTATCTAACGAACTACTAGGAAAAATTGAGGGAAAACATTTTCGCGACTTTCATTTGTTTTTGTGTTTAAGAGATCACCGAGTTTCCCTACAGATGTCGCTAAGAGTCATTCTTTGATGTTCTATGGCTGTAGGAGGTGGCTATAAACCATGTATACCTAAGTACGAGTAGATTAACGCTAGATCCAGACACAGCTAGGTTTGTGTGCGTCTGCGTTCAACAGGTTAGCTAACGTCTTGTATTTTATTACCGGCAACCTATTCTCGGGGGCTATAACGTCTTCGCCCTTCTTATGTGAAAGTTACACTCGTTTTTTATTTGTTTTTACGTAGTCTTTATTGTTTAGTCTCAAATGTTTTCTGTATGGAATGGATACATGAAAGATTTTCAGTCCTTTATGTAGTGAAGGCAGCATTGAAACCACAGCTTTTGTAGTATTATAGTCAACAAAGAAGCATAGGATTCATAACGAGTTCTTAGAAAGAAAGTGCGTAGAGTTAAAATTGAAGTAGATACCTTCTCATCCCCTAATCCACGATTCATTCACGTAATGAATAATGTATAATCTTCGTAGCCACTTTAAACCCTCAACGACCCAATTTTACGGTAAAAAAATATGCAAAATGAATACACTGGGTTGGTTAAGCACATTTACGTCACAGAAATGTTGAATAAAACATTAAGAATGTCGCCGTAACTCTTCATAATACTTCGTACTTGATATTAATTCATCGCGCACACATTTTGAAGCCAAGCGATGAGTGTTAGAATGTTTTCACATTTAGGCGTTTTGGTCGCGCGACTGAACCGCGACTGAAACTGTGAACCAACCAATTTATGGAACCCATCACTTCCATTACAGCGGCTATAGCGTAAAGGCGAGTACTCATTAGCGAGCTGTAACCGTAACTGTTGCATGCACTATAATCAAAAAAACATAGTGTGTACGTTGTTAGCTGAAGGTTCGCGAACCTGGCGGCTTTTCACAGCAGCCATTCGTATGACGTAAAGCCGCCGGCATGATTGTTTAAGCCTTGCTCGGTGGTTTTTGCCACCGGGCCGGCGGCTTTGGTGTGTAGATACCGTTAGGCTAGTAAATTCAAATCATCTCGATGCAGCGCGACAAATACAGGTACCTATGTGAAAGCGCTTCAGCCTACAAGGTTTTACACACAAACCTCATTCATTTCCGTGATTGTTCGTGTTGTCTCCGAATTTAAATGTGGGTCGTTAACCGCAATACTGAACAAGTGACATTATCTTCGTGAATATTTAAATTCGGAAAATGTGAAAATAAAATATTTAAGATTTTCAAGATTCAATGTCGACAAAAATATAAATAATTAAAGATTTCCAACATCGTCGAAAATACATATCTTGTATACGAAAACTTAATGGTACCTATCTTCATAACAATAATGCCGCCGGCCCGACAGCTTACGTCATTTTCAAACATATTCGATGACATTTATGACGAATGAAGGCCGCCGGCTATGACGGCGGCATTTGGTGTGTAAGTAGGTACCATGGACAATTAACACAAACTACCTATTCTGAAACTGTCTAGCCATCCTGAAAACTGAAAATAAATTAGGGTAGGTACCAAAAGTTACGGCTTTTACTTTCATCCATTTCAAGCTTAATAACGGCCATTACGATTAATTTACAACACAAAGGGTAACAATATCATGTTGGACTTAACTTTTGGACGCTAACGAAACGTGAAGGGCCGTTATGGGCTAGGTTAGCGGACCATTTAGTTTTATAAGTAAAATAGGACCTTTTATAATTGCTATTGAATGCTTTATTAGATTTTTATCGATCGCGATTAAAATAGATTCTTCTAAATTCTTCTCTAGGGAAAGCTTCGAATTTTAGTAGATATTAGAAAAGGTTTAAACGTTATATTAATTTGTAAAAGTCTCAAAACTATGAAACATTTTTAGAAAATTGTTTGATCAGAGAAAGAAAATAAGATTTTAGTTAATTTTATGTCCAATAAAGATCAACTGAACGTAACTATGTATCTATCTATCATAATGGACTTATTCATATAAATTCATAAGTTTTGCACTTAACTACCGACTTAACCCCTGAACCTTTTGTATTGTAAGTATTATCTTCTTATTCCAATTTTATACGTCCAACCAAAATCCCGGCTACGAAATTAATAATCGGCTTTAGAAAAAGTCACGACCCTTATCGAGGTTCGAATTTAATATCTACTTAATATTTAAGCCTAAATTGAAAGTATATCCGGTTTAAGAATCTATTTATTTTATTTAATAGTTTATTGTAAAAGATGCTTTATAGAAAACAATACTTACATCACATAATTTTTGAAAAAAAAAATCTTCCTGCAGAGAAAAAAGTCTAGATAATCAGAAACTTATAGGTAGATAGGTAGGTACTATAGGGACTAGTTCACGTAATCAAATATTAAATCGGTAAATTTTAAAAGTATGTGAAAGTAATAATCGAATAATTATGAGTTTATTACTGAATGTTTTCTCGATATCCATCGAATATTGTTCAATTATATCCAGTTCTTTATTGCTGGTGAATCGATTCTATCAGTGTAATTTTGTTGAACGATGTGAAATCAACCGATACTATTTAATCACGATTTTACTACGAGTTTAAATTAAATATATTTAACACGCATCACAAATAAGTTTTTAATTAAATCTAGTAACTATAAATATAAACTAGAGTTGACAGTTTTAACGAAATGTATCGTACTGGTACCTACATACGCACATGTTACCAAAGTTTACCTAATTAAAGTCGTAGATTGGCAAAGTTGGACGTGCTATTGCCACTTGCAAGTTGATACTTAGTAATTATATTGTGATTAAAGGCTTTATCTGGTATATGTTGGAGTTTATGAGGTACCTAATACCCTTTTTGACATAAACCTCGTGTCGGAATTGATGATACAGGTAGCGACGCGTTGTTGCGTAAAGTGCTACAAGGATCTTTTGGCAAGTGGCGGAAATTCGAACTAACGAAATCATCTTGTAAATTGTCATTATTTTGAGTTATTTATTCACCACCCACGCCTTCCTGACCATGTCACTAATAAGTGCTAATAGATCTTTGTAGCTGTAGAGTCAGCGAGTACCTACTTCTTTTATAGTTTCTCTATGAGATTCCTACTTTGTTATATTAATTTTTTGTTTATTTTTCTTTCCCTTTTGATATTGTTTAACCCTTCAAAGTCAAAAATATATTTATTTCATAGGCACAAAAAATGCCCTTGAAACCGTAACATTACTTATTATAATATACTTTTTTAAGCTAGTGCTAGATTCGCAAAGCGCAGTTTCCCCCAGAGAAGAACCTAGCAAGAAACTCTGTGGGGTCATCTTGTAGTTATAAATAAACATAATACATATAAGTATCCACTTAAATATTTATTTTCGATTTGACTTTCTCTGTTCGCGTTCTCTCAACGAAAAAGATTTTATGTAGGTAGAGTACTTTTATACAAATATAGAGCTCTTGCACGAGTTCGTTTCATAGATATTTCTACGAAATACCACTCCAGTATACATCAGCGAAAGCGCAACTATGAACAAGAGACAATTTTATTTTACTATCACGTATAGTCTCTACATAAAAAAAAAACTTATTTTATTTGGTGAAGTGGATCTCTAATTTGCGAAAGTCTGTTAAAAATACGACTAACAAAGGTGTGATTGATTGGTTAGTGTAGATACATAGGTACTGTCAAATTGTCTCTAATCTATGATTTTCATTTGTTTTGGATTCCTGTAGTTTTTTCGCGTATAGATTTGAAGGGCCGTTGTTGTCCCACTGCTGGGCAAAGGCCTCTCTCCTCCTTTTCCATGATTCTCTATCCTGAGCCGCCTCAAAAAAAACATACTAGATAAATCTTTTATCAATGTAAAACTAATCTCCTAATAACGAGAAACCTAGTACATAAAATGTAAAACGTATTGGAAAACTTACGAAAACACAAAACTGATGGAAAAAGTTCGAGGCCCTTTTCAATTATATTTCGGTCTTTACTTTCACATCTATCAAGGTTAAACCTACGCAATTTATCGCTTTACATATATATAATACCTAATATATTGTTAAAATAGACTTTGTATTGAAGTTTAAAAAGAAAAAAATATTGAATGTGCTAAACGAAGCGTAGTCGAATCTTCTTAAGAGATTTGTTCAAAACAGTATAAAAAAACTTTTTCGGAGTTTCTTAACTGTAAAGAGACAAGCGTTTGATTTTGTGTGTGTATTTTATTGACCAAGTCTTATCTTAACAGACATCAAAGAAGGAATAGCTTGTTTTATTTAAGATATCTATCTTCTTTTGTTTCGTTGCATGATCACGTAAGTCAAAATTAATTCTTTATTTAAAATTCAAAATCACTTTCGAACGTCATTTCTTTAATACTACTACCATCTTTTCACTGACGAAACTGATATACCTGCAATAGCGTGGGCGTATAGAACTTGAGCCTTTTGGTTCCTTTTACCCACACGATGTTCACAGGCTGTGATCTGTTTGAAGCCCCGCTCCCCGGTGCACTGGCGTGAAAGATTTGAGCTGTATCACTGAGTTGCTCAAGTGAACATATGAACTCTTATGTAAAGGTGATCGGTGTCTCTTTCAGAAGTAACTGTTGCTACGGAGTGTGTTGTAATACCTATATAAATGCAAACGTTTAGTGGCGGTAATATGAATATACAAATGCCAAAGTAAATTTTGGTGTTAGGTCGTCTCACTTGTCGTGTTCGGTCCAGTTTTTAATTCGAAGACAATTTTTTTTAACAGCGCCGTCATTCAACAAATGTGAATACTTGTAAGTTGTTTAATGTTCTGCTACTGGTATACAAGCTACAAGTATTACAAGTAAGGACTTTATCGTGAGATCTGGATCTCCGTGGAAAATCCTCGACAAGTGCGAACGTGGCCTACGTTCTGAAAAGTCAAAATGAAATGAACAAATCGCTGGTCACGGGTAGCAAATCAACCAATCATAAATCGAGAATATTTGAAACAAATCATTAGGTTGGAAACGGGTAAATGAATAAATCAGATAACAGCAAGATAAGGTAGGCAGCGTATCTTTTGTATAATACCCTGACGCCCGTGAAATGTCATTTTAAATCCTAAGAGAAACCACGAAGGGGGCAAGCCCCAGAAATTACTTAATTGAAAAAGTTGCCAACTTTTCTCATTCCGCAATTATTGTTTTCCAATTTCAGTGTGTTTTGGGAAGAATTATTTTGTGAAATGATTTGGTTGACGACTTGGATGTTTATTGGATTTTGCTGAATGAATTTGCTTTTTAAAATTTATTTTCTGTTGAAATTGTATTACCGATTTAATTGAGTTAAAACACTTGTTGTGGTTTGTTTAAATAGGTACTTTACTTATAGGAACATAGTTTTAATAATTCTTAATACCAAATTACTTGTGACAGTCTGTGAATAGAATTTTTTTTTTCGAAAAATTTCGTTTTAGGAAACCAAAACTAGAAAAGTTTTTCCAACTGTGACTCGTAAGTCGCAAAAACTTATACAAAGTTTTTGCAGCAATACATATTCGTAAGTCCCAAGTCACTAAAGGTTACTTAACAAACGAATTCTAATACATTCTGACACTAATTGACCGATTGGACGACTCGTGACTTGTCTTACTTTTTTCTGGATACTTATCTACCTAGGTACTCTTGTTTAAATAACCTACACTTTCGTGACACTATGGTGACAGCTTGGCGACAGTATTTAGTCCCTTCACAAGTGCTTCACACATTTCTTACCTACTTCCGCACTCCGTAGTCATTTGTTTTGTGATGATAGCGTTATTTTCAAATGTAGAACCACGGAGATGGTTCTACCGCTAAAAACAAGTCCAATATATATAGTATAGATAGACTTTATCAAAATCAATTCGTAGCGCAATATCCATTGTAACAAAAGTGCATCTCATTTTGATGAACATAGCTAATTATTATAGTCATCAGGTCATCCATAAAGCTTACATTTTGGTTCCAATATAATCTTTTTACTTACCTATTTTGCGAATATTACAAAAACAAAGAGGAATAACTTTGCAATTCGAAACAATGAAGATGTTTTTACCTGTGTTTTATCCCAGTATCTGCCTTTTGTCTCTAGTGGTCCTGAAGAGCCTTTGCTTTGGTGCCTCGAGGTTCAAGTCTTGTATTGTTTACGCTTGTTGTACACTCTTTGAAAAATATCTGAAACATATCACTTGCGCTCATTTTTTTTTAATAAACGTTCTGCTAGTATTCGCGTAACTGCTACAAACGAGCGCATGTTGTCAATCAACATTAAGGTCATATCCAGTTATCGCTTTTATGTCAGATGTGAACAAAAGACGATCATGACAGAGTTCCTTTATTTTTTTTACATCTAAAAACAGATTCGTGGATACTACAAGAAGAACGAGCTTCAGTCTGCTTGTACAGCGTTGTACCTTCGCGTAACGTTTAAATAGGTAGACCAATAAAGACCCTGCTTTCCTAAAATGGCTCAAAATTCGTCGTAGAAAGTGTATAGCTATTCTTAGGATGATCGTTAGCCCATCGGGAGTTCCCGCTCAGTCCTCGCTAAGTTCCTTTAAATATCAAAGTAAATCTAGGCGTCGAAATACAAAGGTATCGGCGTTCCTGAATTTTTAAATCCTTTGCTCTAGTAGCGTGGGAATTCGGTATATTTTTCTGTATTGGTGTGATTGAAGGTATGTTGAAGTTTTGATTACATTTTGATTATATTTTAGGTTTAGTGAAGAAATCCTAATTACCTAGGTAACAGGTTGTGGTTTGACGTTTGTTAAATATGTGAAGAACTGAGCCAAAACCACAGGCCAACGCGGTTCGTGTTTTTCATAAAAAATATCAAACGCATACCTCCTCGAGTGAGAAGCTGTTACTTATTTAACGATTAAGTAGGTACTTATTTTTCAATAGGGCGTTTTCAGATCAAGCGTTTCATACGCGCGTATATAGTCGTGTTCAGCATAAGCGCGTACATGCGCTTCAAAAAACATCAACGCTACGCTCGTACGTGCGCATAAAAGACGCGCATAAGCACGTACACGTGCTTCAAAAACAAGCGTATACGCGCGTATAAAACACTAATCTGAAAACACTTATACACCTACGCATGGTGAAAGTATGTACAAGATTTTCTGTTATAAATTCATTATATAACGGGAAATTTAAATTCAATACTCAATTTGAATACATGATCGTATTGAATTTGAACAAAGCGTTCAGTTGATTGAACGGCTTTCTGCATAGCATTGCTTCCACGTGGCACGGAATATTGCTTGCTATAATGAATGATCGAAATAAATTATGTATTAATACAGCAATACGATATAATGTAATACTTTAAATATTGAATGACGTTGAATAAGATAATACAAACTTTCCTATACAAAATCAGCTGTCTAAATCAGTCTTTAAAATAAACGCATATCTTAAAGCATAGATAGTATAAATTAAGAAAGTAATGAACAAAGGAAAATGGGAAGTTGTGGGATTTTTTTACATCTCATTCCAAAACAATTGAACATTGTTTATTTTCCGTCTTTATCACTTGGTTATTAAAGTAAGCCAGACACTTTTATTTAATAAAATATAAATATATCAGTGACAATGAAATTCCGCGCGGACGTTGGCATGCAGCAACGCAACGGATGCTATTATATTGGCTACAGATAATATTGCTAGGACAATACCTACACGTGTTTGGACGTTGCTGCTTTTGTCATGGATATTTGATAGTTTAATACCTCTTTTAACAACAATCTCCTTTGTAAAGAGCAGGTCATGTCAACTTTGTAAAAGAAAGACATTAAGGGCAGGGTGCACGTCTCTGCTTTCACCTTTTACCACACGACTGCTTTGTGTACGTTTACAATAGCTTATTTGACAAACTTAAAGTTCATATAGGTACTTCTGATGTATAGGTAGGTTGTTTCTTTCTATTATTTCTAGGTACTATTTTATTGTTTCTGTTGACAAAAATGCTATTTTTGTGAATGTTGAAAACATATCTAAAATGTATTTTATTACTGGAAATAATTTAGTTACTTATTATGTAAGTATGGCAATATCTCCTTGTTCCTCTGTGTAACAATACAAGCAACAGTATGTGAATCTCGTCTTTTATTTGCTACACCTGGGCCTTGATTCTGTAACTTCTTGTTATTTTCAGTGTAAGGATATCGACACCGACACCGATAAGCCACTGAACTGAATTTTGGTAGTCTCTAAAATTAAAACTTCGGTGTGGCTGTCCTGTCGATGGTGACTTTGCTTTTTTTTTAACACGTTTGATACCCATATTTTTTAATGATTTATTTTTACATTCGTTCTTTTTAGTGGCTGTATAGTCGAATGTCACTGCTTACCAAATATTTGAATGAGATAGAGTCGTTGCAGTGTTGCCGTATGTACGAATTTGTCCGTACACGTACGGAATTTGGGGTATTACGTACGGAGAGAAATGGCGTACGGATTTGTGTTCGGATTTTTAATTATTACACATTATAAATAAAATGTAGCACGCTTTCAAAAATAAAAGTGAATATCTATGTCGATTTCGATAGTTTTTCACTTCCCTCATCTCATAAATTATATTATTGAGTAAGTAATTCCCCATTCTAGAAAATAATTTGTCTATGACAACTGATTGTCTATGATCGGGAATTACCGCAACATATTTCGTTTCGTCTGACAGAGGGAGCATGATACACGACTGACATGAATGAACGAAAGAGATACATTATAAATCCATTGTTGTTGTGGTTATTGTTTTGGCATAACGCGCTCATTTATACGCATTGTTCTTTCTTAAAGTGAATAAAGTATTGCTGTGTGCGCAGCAGTTGAGCGTATTTTCTCTGCTATTAACTTAATAAAAACAAAACAACGAAATCAACTCTCAACAGAGACAATCGATACGCTTCTGCATACTAAACAATTGTTAGGAAATACGCCATGTTTTGATTTGAATGTTGATAATGATATGATTAAAAAAATTAATAAAGACATGTATAAATAATTCTTGCTATTGAATTTGTTTTTTTTTATTGTACGGATTTCGTACGGAGTTTCAGATTTATTTTACGTACGGAATTTGTACGGATTTTACTGTCGAATGTACAGATTTTTAGTTCTTGTTGTATGGCAACACTGAGTCGCTGTCAGTTGTCATTGTCAGCGTTGTTTTGACATTGTTTGTGATAACTTGTTGGTGTTTATTTTGTGTTTATTCGTGTATTTATCCACTAAAATGACTTTATAAGTGGTGTAAAAATGACTTTATAAGTGGTGTAATCTAATTCTCAAAAACACCCGAAAAACTGTTTACCAAAAAATTTGAAAATTCGTAAAAAGTGGTTGCAGCTTGCCCGCATGGATCCTAGGAATATGTCTTATAGATCAACTACTTTTTCCTGTGAAGACCACTTCAATGTAAGTTAACATACCTAGAGATAAAAGATTATTGTACTAAAGTGATAAAAGGTACTAAAGTATGTTGTGGTTTTGAGGTTAGCTTATAACTTTGTTATTTTGTTACAGATGGAGCAAGATATTGCTAACTATAGTCAATATAAAAAGGAATTTTTTTTTAAATGCATTGATCGATGGAGCAACGCCTTCTAAATCTGATTGCCAACCAGATCGCCGGAAAATAAAGTCTGATAAAAGTAGTACTTCTCGGCGAACATTCATAAAAGACAAAAACTAAAATGCTTCTAGAGCTCATTAGAAAAGAGGAAGAATCTCAACCTATTGAAAGTGCGCCTGAAATTTTTATTGAAACTCCTATAACGACAGGTATGTGAACTTCTATATTACCTACATATCCAAAAATAAAGCGATGTGAGATTTTTCATTATGTATGCCTATTATACTTAGTTTATTTCTCTACCTAGATGCTACTATCTGTGTAAGTTAATAAACAAGTGCTTCAAACTCGTGAATCAATTTCTTTGAAAACTATAGACATGACAGAGAAATATAAAGTCCTTATGCGATATTGTTGTTGTCAAGCCAGACTGTATTAGCCAAGCTTCCTAAATTATTTTATAATGATATGTAAGTATTCATATTTTTTTATCTTTACAGAATCACCAACAAGAAAAGATCAATTTACATCAACCGAAAACGATCAATTTACATCACAGCTGAAAAGGCAGTCCAATTTAAGGAAAAATTGCATTATAGAAGTAAAGCTTTACCAACAACAATGGTGTCCAAAGATGTCGCACTTTCTCCTTATAAATTGTCAACTATTACAAGTTACACATCTCCATTTAAGATGGAACAGTGCAGTAATATAATAAAGCCATCAAAAAGGGGTCTTACTGAATTAATAGGAGAATTGGGTTTATTGATGAAGATAAATCAGACAGTGAAAATGTAGAGGTTCCAAAACAGCCAGATTCATCATCATATGCACCTTCTTCATCTATTGTTTCCAACTCGGGTACAACCATAGCAGAAACCAACGAAGATATTCATAAAATACAGTGTTTGCAGCATATTTTGCGCCTTATTCATAGAAAACCTATGATGTACATTAGAATCTCTGAAGATTCATATTTTTTAGTACACCTGATTCATAAACGTATCCGTATTAGGGATGTAACGAATGTCGGTTTTTAAGCATTCGCGAATGCGAATGCGAATGCGAATATCTGTTGTTGACATTCGCGAATGCGAATGCGAATGCGAATATACAGATATGTAGGTATGTGTAGGCAAGACAAAGACAGATCAATGCATTACTTTAAGTACTTAATAACCTCTTAAATGACATTGGGACTTGGGACCTTTCTTGACCCATTTTGCAAACATGAATGAAAATTATAGAAGTTTTTGGATAACGTCACAAGTTTTATAACTGTGCAATTTTTTGTATATGTTACAGTCAAAACTCATATCCAGTCAAAACCACTTTTAACTGCAATAACCACCAGTCCAGTAAAATTTAAGGTGGTGAAAATTACGAGGAAAATCATCACAGTAATGTCATACAATCTTTTTTTACGTGATTTGTGCTTATACAATCGACTTCACACAAAAGGGTCCATCATCTGATCGATTTGATATAAAAAAAATAGCTAAATCACAATTTGGATTATGTAATAATATGTAAGGAACATAGATATGTCTTGGCTTAATACATCAGCTACCAAATACCCTGTATATTATAATTTTTACCTGGAAATTATTTAATAACGTGAATTTCCTCTTAATTTTCACCACCATAACTTTTTATGGATAACTGCTGGTTATCGCAGTCAAAAGTGGTTTTGACCAACTTGACCACAAATATAATACAATTTTCGCAAAATGTAATAGGTGCTCAATAATATTAGTACCTAAATAAATAATTTAATACAAAAAGTGACTAAGGTCATCATATAGGCGTGGAACGCGGCAAAGGGGACGAGAGAACGACACATTTTTTTATGATATCTACCTCATTATTGAGATTATTATTAGATTTTATACAAAAAATAGTTAAGGGGGTAAAAGTAATCATACTTTTATGATTCATATTCCGATACCCTAATATATGCTCATTAAACCAGTACATGTAGATTGTAGATGTCTCGGCCTTTAAAATAAGGTATGATTCAACAGTAATTTTTCCACAGTAAGTCTGGGAGACTGTGTCTGTCTTTGTCTTTTACCTAATATTGTTTTGACACTCTGTATTTTTTCAATTTCATATTCGCAATTTATTCAAAAGATATTCGCGAATGCGAATGCGAATGCGAATATCAAAAATCATGCGAATATTCGCGAATGCGAATGCGAATATTCGTTACATCCCTAATCCGTATACCACATGAACATATTTTGCTTTGTCTTAAAAAAAAAATTTATTAGGGAGTACTTTTTCAGAACTTGAAGATAATTTTGGATTATCTCTGTCATATGCTAGTAAATTATTTTTAAAAAATATACCCTTGATTGCTAATGTGCTATGAAGTTATATTGTGAATATAGATGTAGTTTCAACTAAAAAGCCACTACCCATTTCATTTCGCCATATTTTTTACAATGTCAGCTATATAATTAATTGTTTAGAAATTGATATTCATAAGCCACCTAAAGCCCTTTTCCAAGCACTTACTTGGTCTGATTATAAAAAAGGTAATAGGTACAGTAAAATATTTGATTTCATGTACTCTAAATGGATAGGTCAATTACATTTTCACCTGGTTTTGGGAGATGGGCCACTGATGTTACAATATTACAAAATTGTGACTTTTTAGATTTATTAGGTCCAGGTAAATATGTTCCAGCTGACTGGGGATTTAAGCATGTTGAGCAAACACTGAATGCAAAGGGAATTAAATTGCTTAGACCACCAAGTGTCCCAGCAGGGTCAAAGCTAACAAAAAAAGAAGTAAGGCAAACGAAAATTATAGCTAGTTTAAGAATAGAATGAGTGATTGATAAGGAGATTAAGAGAGATCCACATGTTAAAACAATATCATTTTATCAACAAAAACTTTCTATGAGTACTTGATGATGTTATCGTTAAAGCTTGTGCTCTGATCAACACACAGGACTCTCTTATAAAATAAGGAAAATGATGGGCATTAAAATGTATGTACCTTTAGTTTTAGTTATTTGAAATATATGTTATTTGTTAAATAAATCCAGCATTTATTATTTTTCTAATAAAAATCTCTAATTCAATTCAATTTATTTCATCTATAAATTACAATTACATCATCTTTACAGGTTTACACCTAAATCGACAAGTAGTTTAATGAACTACCTACCTAATCCTTGATAGGAATTGGAAGCTTTGTTTATTACTTTTAGAAGACAGTTAAATGACCCAAGATAACTAAGTTACCTACCTATAATATCCTAGTATGTATATAAGTAGCTAACAAATTCATAGGCACTGATATGTAGAAAGTGCTCTACTTCAAACTAATTTTTCAATCTTTACTTGTTAGGATGTGCACTCAAATTAGTTAGTCCTGTCAGAGAATAAATTAACT
This sequence comes from Anarsia innoxiella, assembly GCA_947563765.1. Taxonomy (NCBI): domain Eukaryota; kingdom Metazoa; phylum Arthropoda; class Insecta; order Lepidoptera; family Gelechiidae; genus Anarsia; species Anarsia innoxiella. The sequence continues at coordinate 3,331,150 of OX387396.1, read as the reverse complement.
TGGTTTCAATGAGCAATAGTTATTTATTGTATGATATTGACATACCTATCTGAATGGTGTTATGTAAAAAGGAAACAATAAGAAGTTAAAAATATTTTAATTAAATAGTTAGCAAAGACACAATGGTGTATGGTCCATAATGGTACCGTTACCAAATACATAGGTACCTATTATTATTATGATTATGAACAATATGGGATAGATATTTTTTTTCCAAAATAACTGAGGTGAAATAAATGAATTATTTAAATATTGTTCATTAAATATAACTGGAACAACATCCACTTTCTTCGTTTTTGCAAAGTCTGGATGTGCAGTGCACAAATATCCTTTTTTTTTAATTTGTTAGGTACATTTGCAGCGCACTAATTCACAGTTCATTACTTTTCTATCTTTTATTGTTTGAAGGTACTCATTTAGCAGAACTTGCACTACTGTCTGGAGTCAAAGCTTCTTTATTGCAAAGTTGTTCCACTGTTACAAACTTCAATGTGGTTCCAACATGGGAAAGTTTTGATTTCTTCTAATAGCACTCCACCTCTGTGCAAGAAGGCTCCTCGCTTCTTCTGTGAGACCACATTAGGAAAGCAACAGCATGTTTGCAACCGCCAGCTGATGCTGCGCAGTCTAAACATTGGCAGCTTACAATTTCCTCTTTGTTCTCGTCTACAACCATTGTCACATTGTAAGAACCCGCTTTCACTTTGTGTTCTGGACAAATCTTGCATTTAAGTGTGCAGACGCCAGACTCGCGACGCAGTTGCACGTAACCAATGGCATCGTCACCGTACGACTCTCTTCCACCCCTAAAACAAAGAACAAGTAAGTTAGGTACCTAATGAAGCTGTTTTTCGCAGCGGTAGCTAAAATAATGCTATAAATCTTTAGTAGTTGAATGTAAATTATATACTTACACAGCAGTTTTCACATTCCCGAGTTCTGCAGCATAAAAGTCTACCGTCTGCTTTGATAAAATTACTCTCCATTTTAAAAAACTCCGAAGACAAAAGTAGCAGAAACATAATTAACAGAATTAATTCAGAAAATAACACAAAAAGCTATGATGCAGTTTTGACAGTTGGCAGCCATTAAAAAAACTATCGAAAGAAACGTCAAATAATTAGGGTTTTGATGCGACATCATGAAGCCACTGAAGAAAATTTTGGTAGTCTCTAAAATTAAAACTTCGGTGCCGCTATCCTCGTGATCGTGACTTTCTTTTTTCTTTTTTAAACACGTTTGATACCCATATTTTTTAATGATGTTTTTTTCATTCGTTCTTTTTAGTGGCTGTATAGCCGAATGTTACTGCTAATTATATATTTGAAGAAAAAAGTGGCATGTTTTTTGTTGGTTGACATTATGTATTTATGTTTGACGGTGAAAGTCATTGGAAATTTGGAAGATGCGACTGAAATTGTAGAAAAACTGTTTAAAAACAAATTACTTCTGCTTTGGTAAGTAAGTAAGTTAGTCTTTTTTTTACAAATCATTACGTTGTTTAAATGTTCAAGACAATTCTTACTATAAAAACCTGATTGTTTTAGGTAACATCTTGATAGATTATACGGAGGCCCACCCTGACCTGGCACTAGGAAGGTGCACAAGGACGAAGGAGGGCCGCAGTCTAGCTTAAAGGCTCTGAGAGGAATGCGCCCTGATACTGAACAATGTAGGGGCAGACTGTAGGTACTCATAAAAACTAGTGAGGATTATTCATACAATATGATATTAATGTAGGTACTAACCTGAGACTACTCTCTGATCAACATTTATTCCTTTTTCAGAATTACAACGAATATAAGAGTAAACTCATAAGAAAAATTAAATCAGAAAGAAAAGACAAGTGCAACAGGAGGAAGGCAGCTGCTGAAATAACATTGTCTCAGGCAGAAGATATAGAGTTGCTTGCTGCAAAGCTTTCAGAAATATCATTGCATGGCTTAACACCAACTAATAGACGCCGCCGCCGTAGTCACATTTTGTTTGATCTAAAACTATTATCGTGACCTAATGTAAACCTATAGTGCAAATAAACGTATTGAATATTAACCCATTCAGAATGCTATAACTCCTTTTGAGTTTTATTTAATATATTAGAATTTGTTATGATTAACTACATTAATACGGTACTTATCGCTTACAAACATCTTAGAGCAAATATGTTACTTGTAGGTATTAAACTTTGAGTAGAATGTAGAAATTATTTAATAGGAATTTATTCTTGTTAACTATAGTGTAGTCTTGTTTTAGTAGTTTCATTTTGCAAGAAGCAATTGAGTTTTATTTATCTGAATATGTGTACGTTGTGGGTCTCTCATAAACTAGCTAGTAACTGTGTTAAATAAAGGAAGATATTGCAAAATACTATAACCTTTTATTCTGAAATACTTATACATTTTTACACATTTATAATAATCTATATAAGTACCTATATAAAAGAAAGTTGTGTTGTTTACAGTATTTACATAACTACAAAACGTATACAGGCAAAGGTCCACAAGGAGGAAGATTCAAAGTCCGTAGGTAAACACCAACACAATGAAAAAACTGCAGCAGGAGATAGAGTAATCCAAACGTATATAAAATCAAACATGACACACACACGACATATCGGAATAGGTTTTTTTTCCTTCTTTACCTTCTTTCTCCTAGATATGAATTGTTATTCAAAGAAACATTATGTGTTTTTTTATCGATACTATATAAAATGTGAAGAGACATTGAAAGGACTTTGCTAAAATAGCAGTGTCTGCTCAAATGCAGTTTTGACAGTTGACAGCCATTGAAAAAAACGTCAAATAAATTAGGGAATACGGTTTTGATGCGACATCATGAAGCCACTGATTACGGGAATACCAAAATTTGCTAAGATGGCTCCGTGGCTCCACGATGGCGCCATCGATGTCAAAAATGTATCAAAAAACGAGTTTTGCGGAATACCAAAATTTGCAACCATGGCTCAGTGGCTTCATGGTGGCCCCATTGATCCCAATCAAGCTAAGCCATTTTTTTACAGAATACCAAATGTGTCAAAAATTGCTGTCGACAGTATACCGACACGATATCCACGGCTATTTTAACTTACAGAATCAAGGCCCTGAATATAAGGATCAACCCAACTTTCTTCAGTGAATCCAGCTTTGGTTCTTGTAAAATATTACCTATCGGTTAATATTAGGTCTTTACCTATGAAATTGCCGTTTTGTATGAAAAAATTCAAACGATTTTTTTTCATATAATTTTTATTTGTATTAAGTGAAGTAATTACCCATACAATCAATGCATCTTTGCCAACGCAGTGGCAGTTTATTAATGCCCTTCTTAAAGAAATCAGCTGGACGAGAGGCAACAAATTCTTCAAAGGCGTTTTGAACTGCCTCTTGGTTATTGAATTTTTTTCCAGTCAAGAAGTTATCCAAATTCTGGAAAAAGTAGTAGTCTGTAGGGGCAAGGTCCGGTGAGTACGGTGGATGAGGGAGAGCTTCCAACCCCAGTTCTTGCAACTTGGAGACCGTCATTTGTGCGGTATGAGGTCGCGCGTTGTCGTGCAGGAGCAGCGGAGACGAGCGATTGACCAATGCTGGTCGGAGACGTGCCAGCTTCTCCATCATTGTGTTCAATTCTTCACAGTACACATCTGCAGTAATACTCTCCCCATTTGGTAAGAAGCTGTGATGAATCACACCGGTGCTAGACCACCAAACAGCAACCATCACCTTTTTAGGGGTAAGTTTTCGTTTAGGGCATTGTTTAGGTGCTGAACCAGGATCCAACCTACTTGCTGAGCGCTTACGGTTATCAAACAGAATCCATTTTTCATCACAGGTGACAATGCGGTTCAAAATTCCTTCATTTGTGTGTCTGTTGAGCAATGCACGGCACGTCTCGACGCGTACTTGGCGCTGGCGATCATTGAGTTCGTGGGGCACCCATTTGTCAAGCTTTTTTACCTTGCCAATTTGACGCAAATGGACCAATATTGTTTTGATGCTAACGTCGAAAGCTGCTGCTAATTCAGCCGTAGATTGAGTATCATCAGCTTCCACGATCGCCTTCAATTCGTCTGCATCGACCAAAGTCTTCGGACGACAGCGGGGTTCATTTTTCAGGTCGAAATTACCAGAACGGAAGCGAGCAAACCAATAACTAGTGGTTCGTTGGTTTGTAGTGTTAGCTCCGTACACGTCGTTGATGTTGCGAGCCGCTTGTGCCGCGTTGCTGCCACGACGGAACTCATATTCCATAATTAATCGAATTTTTAACGTATCCATGTTGACGAAAATGATTGAAATGCAATGAAAATGTAACACTAACTAATAAACAAATGACTGTTTTTGGAAAAAGAATTCCATATTTTTAAAATGAAATTAATTTGAAATTAGAATTCTTAGCTAAACAAAAAATATTTTTAATTGAAATGGCCAGTACTGTAAAACGGCAATTTCATAGGTAAAGACCTATTATTAAGCGCTATATACTTTTGTTTACTTCGTTTTAAGGAGGTTTTCAGGTTACGCATAGGTAGCAGGTTTTGTAAAGTATGAGTATTGAGTATAATATCTAGTACTCTAACCTAACTCAGATGTCAATCTCCCATATTGTTGAAAATTATTTAAACAATTTATTTAAAATACGCCCCAAGAAAGGATTAACTTAAGCCTTTCTTTGACCTTTCCCTCGTTTAAGTGAATTATGTCAGGTCCTGTCCAAGATAACATTTAAAGGGTTAACAAATCCGCAGTAAGTAATTGTATTATGAACTAATGCAATTATTGCTAGTACCTAAATGTTGAAACCATGGTCGAAACTCATGGGCGTACTTATCATCAAATATTCGTAAAGGTCTATCTACACAGATCCGGAACGTGTCCGGGCCGTTTCTGGGACGTGTCAGGGACGTGTCAGGGAAAAAATATAATTCCATACATTTTCTATGGATTCATTCACACACGTTGTCATGACGACGTATTGTTTATCCTACTACTAATTAGACTACTTCTAAGATATATCTTTAATTAAATACTTACTAAATACTAACACTTCACAACTACACTTACTAAAATACTACACTATTATACTAACTACTACACTACAATTAGACTTTACTTAGATACTTTAAGTTCTTAATTTTCTTATTAGTTACTTAATCTTATTTTTACAAACCTTAGGTAGGTAGGTCCATATTTCCAATAAAGCCCATCTCCAACGATTTCCCGCGACGCACACAGCAAATTAAATTACTCAAACACAAAGTCAATTCCCTAAACCTCGCCATCCACGTCATATTTTGCAACCAAAACACGTAACAAGACTGTAAACTTTGAAAATAACGACTTATTCGAAAAATGTGGGTCTGATTTTCGTGCTTTCTCTTAAATATCCGTTTTGTGACCTACATTTTGAGGTAGGCGTCGTCGTTTTGTCTGCTTGATGCGACGTAGTCATAAAAAGAAGTATATTTTATCTCATGTTTACCCATTATTCGTCTGTAAGAAAAATTACTAGCAGAAATTGTTGAGCTGCAAAATTATGTTAACAATGGTAACGATTTTCTAATACTTACTACTTAAGTGAAAAACATGAAGTTACTCATGTATGAGTATTTTACCGATGAAAGGTACCTATTTAATGAGATTTGCTCATCGTTCGCTTATTATTTTAACTCATACATACATACATCCATATCCGTCACGCCTCTCTCCCATTGGGGTAAGCAGAGACCACTTGCTACGATCCAAACACACCTCTTTCGCTTCATCCACACTCATCAGTCGCCTCATACATGCATTATTAACTCTGTTTATTTTAACTCTGTTGCAGAAAAAACCGTGTACTAAGGCTATGTAAGCTATAGGTTTCATGGAGCATTAGCAATCAGCTGTAAGTTATATCGATGCTAATTGGAGTTGCAACTCCATCCAAATTCCAATAAACTAATCACAATGCCTTCTTTTGGCGTTTTCCAGAATTTCAGAGTCCCTTATCTGCGAAACATCTTTACAAATAAAACGTCCAATTCCATGTTTTCAACCCACGACTAATTCATATTCCTCGAAAATAAAAGCAGGCCATTTAATATAATTTATGAGAGGCCTATTTTATTATTACGAAACCCAGTCCATCTATATTTTTTTAATTTTCTGATTGTGGTGCGTATTTTGTCTGGTATTTCGTTTTAATAATTTTTTAAAGTCTTTGTTGTCCGTCTGTTCGTACTCGTGATTTTAAGCTGGTAAGTATCTACTTACTTAATTTACTGCTTTGCTAAGAACCTCATTTCGAGCAAAATCTACTAAAACAGAGACAATATTGTTTTAATAAGATGTCCCTAATTAATAATACAATTCGCCGGGACAAACGGGACAATGATGGGTATTCCTCTTTGTCTAAAATATATGACCGTTGAAAACATTTGCGCATGTGTTTTATTGCGTACCCCTAATTTGTTATGGTGACTGACTTTGAAACGAATGTAAGGCATGTTTTACTCTAATTGTACGTGATATTACGAGAAAAGTTTTAATTACATTTTAGTGCAATTAATTCCGTTTTAGATCGGAATAATTAAAATGATAACGTTTTTTATTTGGTTTGGTCTCTATTGCCATAACAACTGTTTAACTATCATGCTAAAGGCTGATCTAGTTCTATTAAAAATAAATTTGTCGTATACTTACCAAACTGTAGGTACAAAAAAGTGCAACAAGCAACGTCAGTTTTGAACCGCTGAAATATTTACGAGCCAATTTCTCTTGGCACGCAAACAATTTTCAACGGATACTACTTGTAAGTTTGTAAATTAAGATGTTACGCAGTAGAAAAGTATTAGGATTTTATCCAAATACATATTAATAACTTTTTTTTTTTTTAGATTCACAATACTTTTATTTAAATAAAACTTACATTATATATTGTAATAACTTACTTTCGGATATTTGATAAATAAATTGCCTCCTGTTAAGATAACGTATTCTAAATCACTGTAATCACTGTTACACTGAAATGCATTAAAATCCCTCGTTTATTAAAGCAAGCGACTTTAAGTTTGTTAATTATTATACAATATTTATTTTCAGAAGAGTCCTCGGCATTCCCTCTTCACCAACATTCAGTACAAAATAAAGATTAATTATATTATATTCGCAAACAATTGAACCAATGTTTGCAATTCATGATGGATGACCAAAATAATTAATTGAGTACTACAATCATTTTTGTTTGTTGTCATTGGGTAATGTTTAATAAGGTTTCCTGTGGGTAGGTTATCTAGGTAAATACCTACCTATCTATATCTGTTTATATATGAGTAGGTATACATAGAAAAATATAATTGATTATATCAGCCTAATTAGCCAAAAAAAATCATAGTAAAATCTTCTTCATGCTTTTGGATTGCACTAATGCATGATATCCAAGTTGTCGAATGATTTAATTACGTCTTTTAGGAGCTTGACAGCCTTCTGGAGTCCAAATCTGCTAATTTAAAATAGCCTCAGTTGTGTGTCACTGGCATTTTTAACAGATTTTTTGCTAAACAATGGCTTACACTGATTGCGACTAAATGGGTCAAAAATGCCATTGCCATTTTGCCGGAACAAAACTGAGGGAACAAATATAGAATGATGCGCATCAACTAGGGCACCATAAATAAGTCCAATGAGATTTGCTGCCATGGCCTTACATTTACCTATTTCAGTAACATTTTTTTTAGCTTGAGGCCACTAACTTTGTTTATTGGTAGATTATGATATCTCACCCTAGGGCTATTTTAAGTCCATAGATGAAACTTCACAAGGTTTTCCATTTGCTAATTTAAATTCAGTTAAACCTTGGAGCATATTTCATTTTGATAAGTCGCTGCATACGATTCAGTAAAACGATATATTTCATTAGTCTCTGTCTTTTAGTTCTTCTGTTGTACGAAAGGATTTTCATAAAAAAAGAAGAAAAAAATGCTTGATAGATTTTTACTGGTCGTAAAATACATTTTAAGAAATAACTTCCTCAATTTCTCATAGATAGCTAGTTATTTTATTGGGGACGTAAAATTTAATAGGAACCCCCAAAATCAGGTTTAACGCATTGACCTACTTAAGGAGGAAGGAATAGGGTTAACATAAAAGTTATGGAGGAGAATAGATACAGTAAGATGCTGGAAACGATCACGTTTTGTTCATAAACATTGCTTTTTTTGGGCGCTGTGGGACACTATATCATGATAGCAGTGGGTAAGCACCTGCCTTTATTGTGCACTTTTACCCCGTGTTAATACAAAACGAGTTTTAATTCAGGTAAATGAAATGACGTTTTGTTTGGCTATTTAGACAAAACGTCATTGACGTGACATTAGTCGTCTACAACTATATTTAATCCTCATTTAAACCTCGTTTTGTGATAACTGGGTTATGGTCCAAACCTTCTTTTCCGTACAAGTCAGTTACCTAATAGGTATTTCCTTAATATCGCAGTTCTCTTTGATTGTCACTAATAAGTTTAATCGTGAGAAGGCGCAACTAGTGCGCTAAAAAACTCGGCATCTAGTTCGCTAAGTAATCTGATCCGAATACCGATTACCAACTAGGCAGGCCCACACAAAGCGAGCAGCCTCGCGAGGCAATCGTTTGGCCAATTAAAAGAGGCCCTAGGAACTACCCAACTCAATAGGGTAGCGAGGCCTGAGCGGCCATACATCTGCCTCGTGTGGCTGCTCTGTGTGGACCCGCCTAATCACCAATAGCCTCATGATCAGAATTACGCTCCATTACGGAACGAGTCCGTCAGCTCCTTCCATTTCTGTTTCATCTTTTACCCGGAATAAATTCTGTGAATGCGCGCGTTTTACCCAGTCACCGTGTCACCGTTGAAACGTAATTACACCTAAATAGAGATAATTAATCCCAGATTTCAGGGAGAATTTCAAAGCGATCAGTTTCAGTTCTGATAATTACAAGTTGGTTTGAACTGCTCTCGGATTTAAGTTTTCTTAACTTTTTGAATGAGAGATGTAAGGTTGGACTTCAATTTTAAATGCAAGTGTGAATCTTTACTTTTTTCTTAATACTGGGAGATTTGTGGGAGATTGTAAATTAATTATATCAATTAAGCCTTACCTATCCTACTTACTTTTTTTATCAAAGGCTTTTTGAAGTGACTTTAGGAATTAAGAGAGGGTTTAATTGTTTTGAAAATATATACCGGCGTATAATTTACAAATCTTAAAAAATAAGCAAATACCTACTAACAACCATAATTTGCAAATATTTTAATTGATACTTTTCTAGTAAAAGCGTCTTCCTATTCATGTTTCAATTTAAGCATTGTAAGCTATCGTTCTATTCACGATTTGCAAAAGACAGGAGTCCCACGTTTTGAGTTACTCGATCACGTGTCCCTGAAAGAGTGTTGCCAATTATTTCGGCCTTATTCCGACTTGTCAGATTTCCACAGTATTGTGTGAGAGCAAATTGGCCGGCAGAGGCAGCCTCGCTCTAATCTTCTATCAACGAGAACGACATTCTTAGAGATGTCGTATACTAAGAACATGGTTCAGTTCCTATCGTTTTGGTCACTGTTATAACCATTCAATTGTATAACCCGTCTCATAAATCAAAACAAAAAAGGTATTTAACGAAACTACTTGCACGAAACTGTTGATGAAATTAATGTCATAAAACTAGTTTTTTAATCCGGCTTACATGTCGACATGATTTCAAGACACCATGGTATTTGTTTCGCAATTTAGTTCTTTTACTCATAAAAGGTACATCATCATGTTACGTGCTCAGTGTCCCCGGTATAAAAGTGAGATTCTTCTCAGAAATCTGCCTAGGATTTGTACGACGTAGGCCTTCATAAAATGTTACCTTATGAAAATATTAGGGCCAGGTTTCGTCATTATTCTGTTAAGTAAAAATAATGCCGACGACTTATTATTTAGGCTTGTTTTTATTTGACGCTGAAGACTGAATTTAGAACAAGTGCTTTGTACTTATCTTTTTATATCATCTACAATTTGTGACTAGTGAAAATAAAAGTTTGAAAACATATTCTATCTCTCTTCAGAAAATGTATGTATGTTTCTGTGCTGCATAAAGAGATAAAATATCATATCTACAGACTACAGAAACACAGGGTATATTGTAAAACACAGCATTAGTAGTTAGTATATTCTTAAGAAACTTGACTTATTTTCCTAAAAAAAATGGGTCATCTTACTACCTAAATATTTCGGTCTTTAATAAGTATTCATACTCATGTTCGGAAAAGTTGTTTAGTTTCGGACCTACCATCACAGTATTTCTACTGGATATAATATAATTCTGGTTACAGTATAATACGTAGATAGGTACTACCTAGTATGCAGCGACAGATTCCGTTTGGTAAATATTTGCTTCAGCGATGCAGCCTTTGAGCTTTATATTTTTTAATCCCGACTTCATTCGCTTCATGTGAAGTTTAAAGCTAAATTGCAAAAATGTATTATAGATAGGTAGTAATAAAGTTTTTTTGGCAAAAATATAGTTATCTAATAGGTATTAATTTTATTAACTTAATATTACAAAACCTTTTACATGAAGTTTAGATGGTTTTGTAACAAGAAAACATCAAACTAATGTCGATAGAAAAGGCTTTTGCGCATTAGTAGATACGAGTAGTTGAACCGCGTTTCGTCGTTTTTGACTCTCGAAGGTAGCTTAAAATAGATAGAAACTAACAATCAAGAAGATATCAAAACATCACGTAACATGAATTGCTTAAAACTAAAACCTGAACTGTTGGTAAATCATAACTTAACTAAGCAAAGATGTAACATTGTGGACTTTGTTTATTATTAGCTTGGATACGTGCCTTATTAGGTTCACTGGGCTGTGCGTTTAGTTCCATCCCGAGATTTGCTTACATAGGTTACCTATACGTGTTCTAGGTAATTGAAATTTTATTGTGCCTAGCTAGAGTTTATAATGTCTGGCATGTTCAAATGGTTTGCGGTTACAGCGCCTCTGTGGTTTAGAATTTAATGATCGAATTGGTTGGGTAACTAGGTACCTAAAAGATCTAATAATTGTAAATACAGTACAATACATTACACTCAAGCTCTTGTCGGTGCAGAAATCGCCATCTTTGTCTTGCTTTTGAAACTGATTTTATTGATACGACATGACTTTTAATTTTCCTTCTCTTGAGGGAACGTATGCGACGGCTGGCCGGGTCGGAAGCTTAAGATTCATATCGGGAACTAGTTATCTCATGCGTCAGAAAAACGTTATAATAGAAACACGATCACCCAGCTCATTCGTCCATTTGCTTGCTGGCTGTGTGAACTGATAACTTGGATACCTATATCCATGTCTCAGTATTATAAAATAATGCTTTTGACCAATAACAACAATGTCCTACCTCTCACATTATGTATTATGATAATTGAATAGTACTGTGGTATCAATTAGCATGTGTACAATTACACATACGTATCATCTGCCTGTGACCGCACAGGTGGCAATTAAATATCTAGTTAAAATTCATGAAATTATATTCCAGCCAGTGCAATATGTAAATTCAAAGTAATTTCGATTTAAACACTGATAAATATAGTTAATTACGTTTCGGTGCGTATTTGTAATCGATTTGTAATTAATTATTATCTAATGACTAGCGTTTACGCGTCTAATAAGGTAAATTAATTATTTTATTTGTTAAATAAACCGACAAACTGTTTATGTATATTAACACTGTTCTCATATAAGTGACGTATGTAGGAATAAAGTAGGTATTTTTAAACTGAACTGAAAAAAACTTTACATTCTGTATTAGTAGAGATCACTAACGTTAATGGTCTATTAAATCTATAACTGACCCTTTCGTAGCCAAAAAAATATAGCACAGATTATCAGAATTGCTCCTTATATAATTTCACTAGCATGACAAAGATACGTTCACAGACAAGCACAGGCAATATTTTTTCATCTGAAGACAGCTTTACTCAACTGCACTTGTGTAAAGTTGTGAAGTGGCTACGGGGAGCGATCTTGTGAACTAAAAAGTAAAATAAGAAGAGTGGTGTCAACGGACGATCCACGTAAAATGAGTTTCTTGCAAAAAGAAGCGGTATCTTGAAACTCTAGTACTTTTTGTCTTAATATCATAGTTAGTTACGTAGTTGAGAATTTGTGGTACATACGTACGTACACATTGCCCAATTGATTCGGGCATTATTAAACAGACCGGCCATTATTAATAGTGACCGTACTTATTTATAATAAATATTTACTTACTTATGTATCAAATTACCCGTAACATACAGTATACGAGTTGTAAACTTCTTACAATAATAAGATAATAAAAATAATATTCTTGCCACCCCCCACATATTTCATTTAATTTCACAAGGTAATCCAAAATCTAAAAGTTATTTACACTTACAACATGTTGATGGATCAATCTTAAAATCTTTTAACAAATCTTGCAACTGTACCGATCGATCTTAGTAAAAGAGGACGTAACAACTTGTTAGCTCGCTTCCTTTGAAGGATTGTTCAAGGTTTCAAGGACGAAGGACTTCGTCTTCATTGCAGTCGTGCTCCCTTTGAATTAAACTCAATTTTAATTAAACTGTAATGTGGATTCAGAACACTATTATTTCCGGAGTTTTGATGTTAATTGTTTGTAGAGTTGTTGCTTTAAGGAAAGATCGTTAAAGGACGGGACCCTGAGAATATTTACGGAAAATTGTCTCTTATAAATTAATATTAAGAGTAGGTACCTACTTAGGATACAAATATTGTTACATAATGTAAGTGAAATATTCTTTCAGTCTGGTAATTCGTCAACATCACCTACAACCTGATTAACTCGATTTCAGGCTGGTGTTCAATTTAGAACCTTCACTTTAGAGTGTTCATGAAAAAATTAGTAGCTGCGCTCGAATTTCTAAAAAAAAGAACACACTGGCTATTTTAAGTAGGTACTGGCAACTGCTTTCACACTGAAGGCTCTCCTTTTATACAATACAGTAATGCACAAGCATTTAGGAAGGTACATTTTGGGAAAATCCGGTGCTTAGTACAAAGGACGGTATCTTTTGGAACCTCCTTGAGCGTTTCTTTAATCCCGTACTTTGCAGGCTTACAGTCCTTTTGGCGTTTATAGAGATATGTTTCAAATGATTGATATAGCTGGCCATGGGTTTAAAAGGTAAAAAATGTACTTTAGATTCTTGTGATCTTGCAATTTTATTGTGATGACGATAAGTAGGTATATGAGAATTTTCATAATATTTGTTGACAGAGATTGCGACCATTATATTATAGGTAGACAATATTATAGGTAGGTAGCATACCTAGGTATGTACCTAAAGCTATGATAAGTATGATGGGTAAAGCTTAAATACGTCTAAAAATCTGCTTTATCTCAAATATTTTCAGAAAATGCTTTCATTTTAATAAAATATGCAATTTTAAATATTCCATGAATAAATCATTTTAATTTAGCTTGATTGTTTTCAAACCAAAAATAGCCCGAGAGGGAATACTTACAAGTTTGTTTACGTCTAAAACAAGTTATAAAATCATTAAGATTTATTTAGGATTTTTCGTCTTTTGAAGTATTTTTAAAGATACCTAGCTTTTTAGTGAAATTGTTTTTGTATAAGTACGATAAAATAAAAAAAAAAAAGATCTGCGCATTGAAAGGCAGCACAAGTAAGCACCTAACTTTCTAACACCTAACTAATAATCAAATAATCTAAGTTTATATTAAACTGTTTATATTGAAATATCTGTAGGAATGGAAGACATTCCCTACCCTTATCTGAACCAGTTTTCTGGACCTTCTAACTTTACACCCATAAATAAGACCCGACGCAGAAAAAGTTACAATTTATCGAAGTTTATTTTGATTTCGACATTTGTTTTCAATACATTGTTAGTAACAAAATAAATCGTCCCATATTTAAAAATATGAGTAGGTATTTAGGCTTTAGAAACGCTCTTTTTAAATTCTCTCTCTTTCTAAATATACCAGTTTGACAATGATGGAACATGAACATATGCTTAAGATCCTAAAAAAGATTATTTTCTTCTATACTTATTTTCGATTCTTAACAGTAAACAGTGGTAAATAGTCGGCTACTGCTTCTCAACTATAACTTTATGTACAGTAATTTAGTTGGTAAATTGTTTTGAATCCGCTATTGTGACACAACAGGAACTTTGAACTGGGGCCAGCAAGATGAAATTAGCAACAATTTCTACTATGTCCGCAACTATCCACGGACCGGGGTGGAATACCAATTAACTTCTAGCTATGCACTTCATTAGTATGTAAAATGCAATATCATACTCTCTGTTATGAAGGTAAAGAGCAAACAGGGTGTAACCTCTGTAGCCTTGTAGCTTGTAGCCTTGTTTTGTTTTCAATTTAGAACTCCGCGCGGAAAATTAACTTTTTAATTCATTTTGACGCGGGCGAATGTATCAAAATTTGATAATTGTATTTGTTCCCCAGTGACTTAATAAGCTTTGGTTATTGGTTTGAAAAAAGAATTACATACCATTGTCGAAATTCGAACGAGTGAAAAAAATCGAATAGAATTTCCTAATTAAACAAAGTAGGGTTCATTTGCCACCGTTTCCACTTGAATAATTTGAGTGTTTAAATGAGATTAATGTCGTGCAAGGTACTGCAACGGACAGAGACCGGCGGCCATTTACTCAGAAAGGTACGAACATAATAGGATTCCGGTCCAAAAAGGTTTATGCACGACCGACTTTTCCTAATTTACATTTTAATATCATCCCTGGGCACTATTTAGAGAGATCTCGTAAGTACCTATAGTATTTTTGGTACGTTATGATGTATTATGGTTTTAATATGTAGGTTCTAATCTATTTTGGACTCATACGCTCTTTTATAAGTTCCTACTTGTCATGTGTCAGCCTGGCTTTTTGAGGTACGACAATTTTTATAAGTATTAGCATTATCACGTGGCAAGTGTGAATAGCTAGGTACATACAAAATGTTCTGCCATTGGAGATCACAATAAATTCCGTGGAATACCCTCGACATGTGAGAACAAAGCCTCGTTTAACAGATACTCCGAAAATCGGGACTAAAACAAAAATAATAGGCGCTACCAGTATCGAAAAAAGACGCATTATTATAGTCACTGTTTATTTTAAACTTCAGCAAACCTGTTTTAGGTAATTTAACCACCCACCCAACAAGATACAACATAATACCATTGAGTAATATAATATACCTAGTATACATATAAACCTGCTAGTATACATATTACATACGCACAAATAACACCTACAAACATACAATTACTGCAACCTCTGTGTACCATTAAAAAGATCTTGTAAGTAGGCTTTTATTAACAAAGGAAAATACTTTAATACCAATACAATGTTCATTCAACATTGAATTTCAAAAGATTACTCCTCAATTCTGGTCACTTTACCTTGTTCTAGTTTGATGTAAACTGTGAACTAGTGCGATTCGTTATCAGAATAAGTACAATATGCTGGCTCTAAAATCAACGCTAGCATGACTCCTTTTTCACACCACGTGCCGATTTTTAGATAGTCGTCAGCGGGTAGGTGACAATGGCAATATGTAAGGCTATGATTGCTTTCACACATAGGTACCGATTTGCTTCTCTAGCTTCTTACCTGGCATCAACTATTCAGCAACTGAACTAAGCGAAAAACTGAACTACGCAATTATCCTATGTCTGATATTATGTACATACCTACTTATAACGGCTCTACTGAATATGTACTCGCATGAAGACACTTGTCGTAAACGGTTTCTGTCGGCAGACATAACAATTGACGATCGATAAACAATCGATACGCGACAGGTTCTAACTTCGTATATAATACAAATAGCTCCAATAACAATTGACGATCGATAAAAAAATTCGATAAGGTTGCAAACTTCATTTGTTTTGAATTGATCAGAATAACGGCTGTAAATTGAGAATATTTCGCGGTACCTACCGCTAAATCTCTTTATCAAAGTTTCCCACGCGTCCTTCACAGAGGCTTATAAAACTCACTGACTTAACCGAATCAAAATATAAACGTAAATAATCCGGAGTGCGTTGATTTATTTTCTTCAAATTAGGTTTTGGTTAGGTATTTGTTGCTTTTGTTTAGTTACTAGCTTTGTAAGTAAATTAGACTAAAATTTTGGTAATTACTAGGTACCTAGGTAATAGTACTAATTACGAATACAGAATCTCAAACATGGAAGGTATAGTTTTACAGCCAGCGTTAGTCTAGTTGTAATACTAATAAAATTGCGACGTATAAAAAAACATTCATTGTAAAATTTTGCTATACTGGCATATTGAATGGTATTTTGTAAAATGGGTAGGTACTTTTCTATAGAGAAAGTACTTTAATATTAAACTCCAAATCTAGAATGTCACCTGCGAAGCCTCCCACAAAACGGTTACATAAAGCTCTCTCATAAAAGCGTCACGTGTCAAATAGAGCTTAAAGCTGTAAGCTCCAGTTATTTGTGGTTGAATAGCTTTACCACCGATGTATTGAATTTAGTTTGTAAGCATTGGAAATGTAATGTGAATTAGAATTGATGGGGTTGAGTGAAAATCGTGTTTTAAATGATTTTATTTATATTCTTAGTAGTCTCATTTAATATGTATATCTTAGGGCGTTTTCAGATAAGCGTTATGAACGCGCGTATACGCGTGTATGATTCGCTAGGTCTGAAAACGCCTTGTTTTTACGCACTAGCGGTTGATAGTTCTATATCTTTGTAGTTAATCTTTCACATCCCAGAAAAAAAAGAACAATAGAAAATCTATTGTGTCTGGGTTTATAACGGGTCAGTGGGATGTGAGAGGTTAAATGAAGGTTTTAATCAAAAATGTCAAAAAATAACCAATAGGTATAGCGCAAGAGTCGTAGTTATACCCTAATTGAGAAAAAGTACCTACCTATTTAAATAAAGACTTTATAAAAGGACAAAAGTTACCAAACGTCTCAAGTAGAAACTTGAGAGAAGACAGAAAAAGTTACAAAACGTTTTTAGGTACTTCAAGGGTTCTAAATATTTTAGACAAAATACCTCTTATATTACCTCTCATTATTTTAGTTCTCACATTTTTAGGTGGGTGACCTAATAAGCTCAAAGTAAACTACCTCGCCCAAGTCTGCTAATTTCTTAGCATTTTTTGGCACATTTGGTCGCAATCAGTGTAAGCAATTGTTTAGCAGAATACCAAATGTGTTACAAAATGTCATTGACACTTTACCGACACACAACTGAGGCTATTATAAATAAGCAGACTTGGGTCTAATGTAAAACTAAGCTCTAAGGAGTGAATGTGGGTCATACAGACAGAAACAACAAAAAAATTACTCCCCTGTTCCCGAAAGTTAAGGACACTGGGAGCTAATTTCTCAACTTAATGCATATCCGCATAATTTGTGCCCGATGTAGTTTTGGCCTGTATAAACATTTTGAGGATTAGCTGCTCCAGTATCCTTAATCATCAGGAACAGGAAAGACAATTTTAAACCTAATTCTGTGTATGACTCATGTAGCAATTTTATCGGTCGGCAATTTATAACAATAAAGTCGGTTCGGAAGTGATCTTCGATTTTGTGAGCGAAGATATTGGATCCGGAAAGTTGTCAGCGATTTTTTCGAGCTCGTTGGTTTTAAGGAACTAGTGATGTGACGAAGTTTATAAAGTATTTTTGTGGTGTTGGATGTTATACTTTTCTACTTAAGTATTTTATTTTCTTGATTGGAGTTATGAATATGTTGTTTCATGATGCTTCGAGTTTTTTGGATAATTACCAAAAAAAATACTTCCCTAAAACTTCAGGCATTATAAAAACAGTAGTAGATAAAAAAATTGAGATTGTATTGAAGTAGAAAATATTGCTTATATAGAATTCACTTTGTCTGCTGACATAATATTGTTATCTACAAGGCTTTCCTAAAAATGTTCTGCCCTTTTTGTACATTGGAACTTGTAGTATCTTTTTATATACAGGAAAACTATACTGATATGTCTTCGACTTCCTCTGTTAACTTATCCTTTCAAATCACAGCTACTAAATACTTAGTAACCCTAATATCTAACCCTACTACATCCCTATAAGTAAACCGCTTGGATTGAATGGGAAGTGTCTGTGTGTAGCAGAGATGATCGGTGGACAGCGGTGTGCGGGGGACGCGGTATCGATCTCTGCGCCGCGCAACAAGTGACACCGTGGGTAAACGCAGTTGGACATACGGACGTGAAGGGTGGCTAGCAAGAGGCTGGTAGAATCGCGAGTGCAGCTAACTTCATGTCACAGCTGTCAAATCTGACAAAGAGTTCCGAGTGCATAATTGCGCTGCGCTGACTGCAATTCAAGGTGAGCTCTACCATCTCTTATTTCGTAATATTAAGGAGGAAGAAAATACTAACCTATGCCTGATTTTGATTTTTGTCTATATTTAATTAATTATATTTTAAGTATAATTATTTACACACTTCTAATATACCTAGCAAACTTCATGAATTATCAAGAAGAATCACAGCAAAGCAAAAAATTGTCTATCAAGCAAGACATTGACAGGCTTAAAAATAATAATTACTTAATTAACTTTAGTAGAGAAGCAACAATAGCAAAAAAGAACACCAACTTATTTGGCAAAGCATTTAATGTGTTACTACCAGGTAAGAAGTAACAAAGAACATTAATCTGGCTCCAATTAAGGTAAGTGTAAGAAGTGGCCCACTACGCATTTGCGCGACGTCATGAAAAATGCATGGAATGAAACCATCGTGTACTTACGGCGAGGGAGAGCCTACCGCTGATTCAGTTTACACTGTTTCATATAGATAGTATAGAGATTAGGGAAAGGTGCGTGTTCTATATTGTGGAGTTTATAAGGTAAAGATTTTAAGGTGCTTAGGTGACTTACATTGTAGGTTATTTTACTTGTTTTCTTGACCAAAAAGGTGGTGACATGATTTGGACAGGGAGAGGCAGCTCAGGACAGAGAATGGAGAAGGAGGAAAGTGGACTTTGCCCAGCAAAGGGATACTGATGGCTAGATAAGATAAGATAGGATGAAGTATATCTCATGTAAAGCGTTTTCCAAAACTATGATTTTCAGTGACTCAATTTCTATTCGAAATAAAAGCAGCTGTGTTCTGCTTTACTAGTCATCTATTTCGAACTCTCACGAGAAAAACACAACGCACATGTTTAACAAAAAGTCGGTCGATAAATCGAAGAATTTGCTTCGAGATGTACCTATACCCGTTGAAAGTCCTCGGATGTTCTCCCTCGATTGTGATTATACTCCTTCAAACGGTGCTTTCAGAAAGACCATTGTGTAACATTGTCCCTTCACATTGCAGCCATAAATGAAAGACATCTAAGTTTAAACAGTTTTGCTTAACTTAGACACCGTTTAATTACTTTAGATTTTCCATGAAATGTCAACGAAATCTTTAGATATGTACTTACATTCCGAGAATTTTGACTACATTTTCAATTATGGAAAACCATGAAATAAACCTAGTGTGGAAATAAATAAATCTCAACTTTAAATGTCAATAACATTTAAAAGTTTTCCTTACCATCGAATCCGTGGATGATCCTTTCTTACGTTAAAGGATTTCGAACTTTCCAAGTAAGAAGATAAACTTCTTTTCTTTTAGTATCGTAGAGTCATAAAACTTGAATAGGATAGAGACTAGTGTATCTAGATTCTTGGTGTACTGACCCGTGACTACCGGGGTACTTAATTACTAACTTTGTCAGAAAGATACAAAACTTTAACACGACGGAGAGAATAGAACTTGTTCTACTTTTCCTAGATCCTAGCCAGCCACTATTCATTATCTAATAATACCTATTGGCGATTAAGTGGCTATTTTAAGTGTAATCATTTTATCTACAAAAATAAATACTTCTGAATCTTTAATTTTCATTGATGTTTCATCTTTTGTCATTTTAACGCTTTCTCTGTTTATTCTGACACTAAAGGTGTTCTCTACTGAGGAGACTATTTATGCTGCCTGCCGATTTTGATAACTTTAGCTACACACTAACTTCGATGTTGATTCTGAAGGCAGAACAAGCGTGAGTTATCAGAATGCGACCCAGATGTCTAAAACACTCCAGTCCATCAAAAAACAGAAAATCTCCAATCCTGAAAACAAAACAGGATTGTTATATTTCTAAAAATAAACATAATAAAATAAGCAACACAAGTTTTCTCAGAAGTAAGTATATTTTATTCAAAGACCAATGTTTTGTTCGTTTATACAAATGTAAATACCTGTTTAGACATGGTTCTGTATTTGAAATTTTATAAATTGTTGGAAAGAAAATAGTTCGCTACATATTATCAAATCCTTTAGTGCTAAAATTGCTTTTGAATAATGAAAAATTACAATGAAAATAGTAGGATATATTGTAAACGTATTTGATTGTTGTTATTTTAGTTTGATACTACATTTTTCCACTCACGACATTACGAACGACACTTTTTTATTTCTTCCGATAAAGTTGCAAGTCTAATGTTCAAATTTACATATGTCGGAGACATCTGAGATTACGTTCATGAAGGCTATTTTGGAATCATTTGCAAACTCTTTACTGCTAAAATACAAGAACTGGCTTGTTTCTGACTGGTTGTCAGTTTGGCGCTTTCATATTTGAGATGCTGTCATGTATGATGGTTTCTGTTGGATTATAGATTTGATAACGGTCATGAACAGACATCGGAAGACATCACGTACATCTTGTTATTTTCTAACGTGATTGGAAACGACGCAATAAAGCTAGTTTGTTCAGTACACGCCCACTGTCTTATTTTAACGAAACTCCTTGTTATGGTCGAGCATCAAGCTTCATAAACACCCCTTCTGATGACTCTTCGACACATATATGTATGTAGGTATAACAGGTAAATACATTTAGGTTATATTTCAATTAATTTAATATGTAAGTAGTTGCGCGAACATGAGCAGTAGAGCCTTGCAGCCGACTTGAATGTTGGTTACATGAATCGTTTGAGGAAAATTGTAGTATAAACAATCGATGTTGTATCGATTTATCAGATAAAACCTTTCCTTTTCATGAGTTGTAGTTATAGTTGGCACTAAATACTGACTATAAGCAGAATTATTTGTATTTTAATGGAAATTTGTTATTTAATACTGTAATAGGCCTCTAACATTAAAATATTTATAAAACGGTATTATAAATAGACAGTATTATTTGATTAAATATGGATTTTCTATTGTAAACGATCAAAAGGTTGGAACTTTATTTTATACAGTCCATTTACATAAATTGTTCAGATTATTATAATAGGTAAGTTATATTGGAAAACTAAATATTATATATTTATTTACAATCTGCTTACACACTAAATTATATTTTTGATGACGATCAAACAAACGATCTAAAATATATAACTACATAAAATTTTAAATTCATTTAAAAATCAATGCACCAAAATTATTAATAAATACATCAATATTTATTTACTAATAACAGTTATTTATGCTTAAACTTTAAATTACTTTAATTAAATATAAAGGTACATTGGATATAGATTTTTATTCTAATTAATGGACAGGTAATAAAAATTTAATCATTTTAACTTTCCATGAAAAATTACTATTTGAAATAGATTAGTATCTTATTTTCATTTACAATTAAACTGTATTACAAATCACTTAAAACCTAATATCCAAATAAGTATTAATTTTATTGAAGGATATAAGGTACTTTAATAATTATTAAGTAAATAATAAAGATGGATCTCAAGTCTTCATTATTGATATCTTTAACTTTGTGTAATGTGGAGGAATTTCCAAGACACTCAATTCATAATGAAGCTCCTGGCACTAAACAATAATTATAAATCACTTTCAATGTATTACTTCTCTGTTTAAAGCATCATGAAGTAAAGTTGTCGTGGTTAAAAAAAGATTTATAGTAAAAAGTTTCTATGCGTTATGATTTAAAAACATAAGTTAAAAAAGTTTACTTAAACTATATTAATTATGTCAATCCGGATTCCCGGATGTTATCGAAGTTTATCAAAGTTTAGATATGAAAAGAAAAAAGGTTTCAATCAAAAATATCGAAATGGGATCAAAATGTCAAAATCAGATCGATCGGCAATAAAAAACTTTTCGCGAACCAATTAATTCGTATTATTAGAACATACGTATATTGCCATCTCTTTCATATTGAACAACTAATTATTTATCGTTCTCGCAGTTGTACAAAGTTTTTCTACTGACAAAAAGAAATTGCCTACAGTTATCCTTTGAGCGTTGAGAAGTTGGCGAAAAGAAGCATCAAAATAATGATAATAGCCAGAACATTTGCCATTTCTTCTTACATTTCGGGTACAATTTCAAACTCGCTAATTTTACGTACCTACTTACACGTCGACATTAATGTTATTAGAGTTTTATTAAACTTAAAACTTTTATGTATAATGCCTAATTATACCACTTAGATTAAACATCTTCACAAATTTGAAAAGACTCCATCTTAGAACTTTAATTACCTATAATTAGATATTTACATAATAATGTATATTATCTATTTTTTATTTTGTGGAGTGAAAATGGCGGAAAGATTTACAAAAAACAAAAGCCTATTCTAAAACGTGGAAGACAGAATAAAATACATTTCATAGAAGGAAAACAATGGAATAATTACAATGTTAGTACAATTAAGCGAAAAATCGTCGTCGTAAGGTAAAAGGGCAGATAAACAACATTCTAATTTATTATACCTACTCTGAATCTTGCTTACTAATATAAAAATGCGAAAGCTTCTTAGGATGTATGTTTTTGCTATTCCACGCTTTGATTTACTTGACGAAATTTGATCCTCAGTAATATAAGGATGTTTTAGCGCCCCTTCGCACTATGCGGCCAGCCGGACGGCTGACCGCATTTCGGTTAACCACAGTATGAGCCGCAACCGCATCGCAGTGCGGATGAAAACTAAAATTTTGATTGTGGTCGTCCGGCTAACCGCATTTCGGCTGTCCGCGTAGTGCGTTGCCGCGCTAGTAGTAAGAATTGATACATACCTATAGTTTTTTTATTGGTCTCAGAAGAAAAACAAAACCTGAAAATAACATACCTAATCATGGCAGTTATACGGCTATACGACTCAATAGTCCATTATTCCCTTTTAGGTTATCTTAGTACGCAGGTGAACTGCTGATCACTTTGTAGAATTCTAATGAGCGTTAAATACTTAGATAAATCTTTGAATTGGACTTCTTTACTCTTTTGTAACTTTATAAATGACTTAACTTTGAATTAAACACCTATTTGGATTCAAACCTTCTTTTGTTTCTTTATTAGAGCTTGTTTCCTCAAAGTAAGAATAGGACTTTTCCTATTTTCGTGTCCCATCCCATTGCTTTCAAAGTTATTAGAAACATACAACCAACAGTAACTTTTCGAACTTTTTATACTGGGTGTAACAGAAAGGGGATATAATGCCGAAATACAAAATGTCCGGTCAGCTGATCTAGTAAGTATGGGCGAACCAAAAATTTTTTCGAGTTACGACCCATGTTCCTTGGGGAAAGTTGTTCAGTTTCATGAGGACTATCGCTGTGTTTCAGCGCTATGCCCCCTGTCTGTTACACCCTGTAGATGGATTGCAGAGTAAGTTAATAAGTTTGAAAATTGATTAATGATGCTGATTGTATATTAGATAGGTACTTAATACCTAGTAGTAACCAAAAGAGCATTTGCGATAATGTATTTATAAATTATAGGTAATAAGTATCTAGTTAAAGTATATCTAGATATTTTATAGTCTCTCTCACTCTTTGTCTTCACGCACATCTCTGTACACATTGATTTATAAACTTTAAGATTTTTTTTACACAGGAATGTGGGTAAGTATACATTAATAAAATTCTTAAAATACTTTTTATTACGCCTCGTAACATAGATAAAGACAAAACCTATATTTGGTTGGTCTATTCCATGGTTTTGTGCTCTCATTATACCTTTCTTTTTATAACTCGTCACAAAATCTTACATACAAATTATTTTACAGTATCTCTCTATAATAGACCCGAATTTCTACCTAAAATATCGGCAATATTGGTGAACATTCATTTTTATAATTTTAATATTTAGGTAGAGCGCGAGATTACATTTTATTAAAGAATGATATCTTAAAAGTTAGCTAAAGTATTTTTCATTACATCGATCAAAATACACATAAGGGTACCTTTAAGTTTCCATTGTACACGAATACAGCAAACATAGCCAGCGTTTAAATTACAAAAAGAGGTTTAATTATTGTTCTAGAACTAACATCATGTCATTTTACCTGTAGATATGAATTGTAGAACTACATAGAGCTTTAAGTTCTAGAACTACTTAAGCCTCGTTTTGTAATCAAGCTGTAGGTATATGGTAAACCTTTTTACACTATCACAAACTTAAACTGCTCAAATCCATTGCAATTTATCGACATTGACAAAGTTTTATTCTCCATCTTTACCAAGAAAATTCCATAATAGTCGTTATAGTCCCAAAGCGATACTGTTTACTCCCGAACATTTGATAAACAAGGGTAAGCACTAAATAGTCTTTTGGTAGATTTACGAGCAACTAACACTCAGAATGGCACTAGTATCGTAAACGTTTATTACACAAGCTCGACTGGGTAGGCGCCGTGAAAAGTCGAGATCTTAACATAACGGATCAGCTGTCGTGTTTTAAAGTATAGTAAATTCAGATTAGGAATGCTTGGTTTAATTTTTATTTTTACAAAATCTTTGCTTTTTAAATTAAAATGTTTTGAGCTAGTTTTACATTACAAATATTGCAATAATTGCAGTAGCGTTTACGAAAAATGCTAACTGCGTTGTCACCATTACATCATTGTGGTTTTGCTATTTGCTTACAAATTCGGTCATCGAAATTGTTTGATGTCAAAAAAAACCTTAGTTTCATTTAATTAGAGTGTAAACTAAATAATTTATGACTTACATACCTGTAGGTACCTCAGCGTTCATAAGCGCCAAAACACACGATAAAACGCAACTGCAACGCAACTGAAACGCAACTAACGACAACTGCAACGCAACTGAAAATGCAACTATATAGACTTCCTTAGAAAACCACAACTAGTTTGAAACGTTTCGTTTCAGTTGCGTCCTGTGTGGTTTTCTAAGGAAGTCTATAGCAGAAACTGCGATGAAACTCAAAAGTAACTAGCAGTTTCAGTTGCGTTGCATTTGCGTTTCACCGTGTGTTCTGGGTCTAACTGTGTGTTAAAAATTGAAACATTACCTTTGGTAAGTACCAATTTAAAGTTTTGAAAACCTGGATTTAAAAAGGTAATGAGAACTGCAAATAAAAAGTTACTCATAAACACGGGTAAGGAAAAACGACTGCAAATTAACAAACATGTGAAAAACACGCTTAATTTAAACTTTTGATTGGCTTGATAGCAATAGCAATTACGTATTTTGTATTCGAATATAATGAAACTTTGAATAATTTATCGAAATGTATTAATTTTCCAATTAATATTTATAATTGTATTTTAAATAGTCTTGAAATAGGTTAATCTATACCACTCGTTCTATTTTACTAATCGTATTAAATACTTTGACAGTTTTTGTTTAAAGACCACGTTGGAAATTATTTTAAGTACCTAAGACATATATAACTTTATTACACCAGAGATACACAAACCTCATTGTTTGTAAATTAATCAATCTACCCTAATACATATTTCCTTTGCAGCCAACATTGTGTTCCAAATACATCTCTTCTAATGCTAATATTAATATCACACTGACTCTGACCGAATTTTTATACTTTTTTCATATAATTTAATATATAATTTTGAATTTTAATTTAATTTTACATCTTTTTCAATTTAAATTATGAAGTAAAAGTAGTTCTTATTTGAATTAACATTAAGATAGAAACCTGTTTATTGAAGTCAGATCTTACAATATTTAGATTTAGGAGAGTTACGTAATATTGGTATGGCT
Source organism: Anarsia innoxiella (assembly GCA_947563765.1). Taxonomy (NCBI): domain Eukaryota; kingdom Metazoa; phylum Arthropoda; class Insecta; order Lepidoptera; family Gelechiidae; genus Anarsia; species Anarsia innoxiella. The sequence goes on along the minus strand of OX387396.1, from coordinate 3,305,089 downwards.
AAAGCTTGATGATTAATTAACAAAAGAGAAATATTGCATTCCATTTTAAGTATGTATTTTACCGTGGCTTAGGGCGTTTACTCAGCTGCAGTTGTGGTTTGAAGTTTTGGCGCAGTTTCATCTCATTTCAAACTGCAACTACACCGCAATCGCAAGTGCGCAAGCGCCTTTTTTTTTATTGTTCTTAATTAATTGTTCATTACATTTCATGAAATTATCATTCATAATATAGTTTTTACTTCTCTCAGTAACTTTGAAACTCTTTTATCCCTTCTCATATCATAATTAAAAACTTTCCTTATTCTTTACAGAATGAAAGTATTTTTGTCTTCTCTGAGCCAACCACCTCACTTCGGTTTTGCCCTTTCCACTAGATATCTCTTCTTGGACGGCGGCATCGTATCACCCGACCAACACTCAACTTACTTTCTCCCTTCTCAAACAGTTTCTGACAGAAACATAGCCGTCTCGCTCTGTTACCTAGTGTAACCTATTGTAAAGAGTAAGACTTCCCAATCTCACAAGGTCCAGTCAAGCTTTAGCCATAACAGGACTTACGATTAGGAAAGACGGCCTAAGAAATGATGCAAGAGTTGCGTTTGCTGTTGTGCCTCTCCCGGATTTGCTGGAGGTGAGCCAGCTGCGCGGGGGAGGGGATGTGGGCTGCCTGGTGGGAGGGGGTCGTGGGCCCCGGTGTCCCGGGACCCCCCGGGCCCATCGGGAGGGACTGTCGTCGGCGACGGCGCAGCGCTGGTGATAGGTTGTATTTTACCTGTGGAATGAGGGGTAACTTTAGTGTAAGGAACCTATGCCTATCACTTAAGTATAATTGGATATGGCGTTTATACACCAATGATGCCGGCAAAGCCGTCATCTGTCAAAAACGTCATCGAAAATCTTTGAAAATGACGTAAGCCGCCGGGCCGTAGACATCAACGCTTGGGTCGCCTTATTTGAAATTATCTACATTTTAAAAAGTTTGCAGATTCCGTTAGTTCACGATTCATAATCTACTGTTGCTATGCCACTACGTTAATACTCATATATTTATTTTTTTAAATCGAGCTATACTTTTTAAAATGTTTAGGTATCATCTTTAATTCCTCATAACTGAGCAATAAGCTTAAAGATAACGAAATATTGGAACTAAAGTTGTGTCTACCCACAAGGCTCAAGAAAATCTCTGGCGTATTAGAGCAGCTTAGGGGCAACCTATATCTTTAGTAATAAATTCGTTTCAAATCTTTACTTAGAAAAACGTTTTTCAAAGGCTCGAAACTGATTGAGGTTTATTAAATCGCCATTTGAAAGAAGTTTTTCTTTTTTTATTGGAAACCTTTTTTCCATTGAGCCTCTGTGTACGTCTGACAAATTCGGGAATCCTTTTAGGATTTTTGTATACTAAGTGTTAAAGTTTCGACAATTAGATTTTGAAAGATTTATTTATGAAGTTGTGCCGTAGAGAAAGCAGAGCGACAAAGACTCCACCGACAAGAAGTTTTTAAATATGACGATTGCTTTAAAAATAATAACTTTAGATTCCTTACAGTTTTAAATAGATCTTAGCAAACCTATAACTCAGAGAACAACAACCTAATGGGATAATGTCGAGGTTAGTTGCGTATGATCATTTACTCTAGCACTGATTCTAAAACCTACTTTGCTGCGAATGCTTGTGCAAAAGCACTTGTTGCATATCGCCGCAATCTTCGCAGCTGATGTTAACAAGTGATTAGTATTAAAGACCAGGCCCCTAAGTCTGCTAATTTAAAATACTTAGCCTCAGTTGTGTCGGCAGATTGTCAATGGCATTTTGACACATTTCGTTTTCTTCTAAACAATGGCTTACACTGATTGCGACCAAATGTGTCAAAAAATGACAATGACACTCTCATAACTGCCTCGCTGCCGATACACAACTGACGCTATTTTAAAATAGCAGACTTGGGCCCCAGAATTAGAGCCGTGGTACCAACCTTAGCTTGAACAAGCAGTTCCTTGAAGATTTGCGAGACGTTGATGTTATCCTTAGCTGATGCCTCAACGAAACCGTTCTCCCAGTCCACAGTCACCACTGACTCTGTCGTGTGGAACTCCACCTGTGAAAGAGTTAAAGTGTGACGAATATGGTAATTTATCATGAAGTCCTAAGGTCCTAGTCTTCTTAAAGTTGCCTAGAAGATATTGCTACCTAGCAATAACGCCGCCTGTTGCTTCTTATATTCTTGTTTGTGTCTGTACCTTATATCTTTGTGTGCAATAAAGAATATTTGTATTGTATTGTATTGAAGTCCTTTGGGTTCTACGGAGGTCTATTTACTATTTAAATTAAGAGTTTTTATGTAGATAAAATTAAAATACCTACTAAGTTCTTCCGCATCATAAACATTGATTTTTAAGCATTGTTACATTTACGTATGTAGGTCTATTACCGAAAGGATTTTTTGCCTATGACAGTGATAGCTATGATTTAATATTATTAAATATTTAATGGTTCCGTAGAATACGCGTGAGATGCAAAGACCTTAACAGCAACTGGGTGATAGACAAAACTTTCTCATATAGTATTTCAAACAAGCTATTTTTGTGCACTTGTGATTGGGCCACCTCTCTTGGTTGTCATTTGTTTTCTAATGGTGTTTGTTATGACAAACCGCGGTTTTGCGGTTGCTAAGCGATTTCACATCACACGCCAAACCGCAAAAGAAGCAAGCGCGTAAACCTATTTAAAAAGTGCTTCTTTAGAAACAGCGCGGGAATAGCGCAAGTGTTATGGGCACCTTCGCGGTAGGTACGATTCGGTGTGGCTTGTTTGATTAGATTATAGTTGGTACCTAGTTTTTAGTTAGATATAAGTAATTATAATATTTTTGTTTTCTTTCTATAAATATTGCAAATTTAATACTTTGTAAAATAATAAAAACGTTTAATAACTTTAAAAAGTGCTTTAAACTCTTTAAAAACTGCTCGTGGCTTAAACCTATTAAAACATTGACTGTTAAATACACGACGTATGAAGGAAATAATAAACTTTATTTATCAATTCAGAGGCATTACTGCTGAAATTACTGCTGAAATTAGCTTATAATTAGCGTGTCAATTACGGTTGTGTGTCAGCCGCGAGAGAGCATACTTAATGGGCCTCTACAAGATTTATACGAGGATTTATTACTAGTGATGTCACAAGAATTTTGTTGGAAATATCGAAATATTTATCACACATAATGTTTCCGAGTTATTTTTTTATAATTAAAAATTACAAGTAAAAACGTGGATGTAGAAATTAAGAATGCTCATCCAGCTTCATCGATATAGTTAGCATTTGAAATGAGAAATGTAAGTACATATATTTACTTTTTCAACAACAGAAGCCATTAAAAAGTCATTTTACTTATTAAAATTATTTTTTTTTATTAAAAATGATACAAATACAATACAGAATCTTGTTAGCTCTCTACTCCCTAATATCTAGCACATCTAACATTTTTGTAGGTTCTCCAACAATTTCCCGACATTTCCTTAGTTTCTCAAGCAAATTCAGGCCAATAAACGCCTCTAATTTTGCGCCCCAGATCTTAAAGGCGCCCCGCTGAAACTTCGCTCGTCTCTATTCAATGAACAATCTAAAGTTGCCGCGAGTTCTGAGTATACTCGAGTCATGGTAGGTACCTACTCGTATTTGCCCCGTGTACGTAATAAAACTGAAATTTGACTCGATAAATGATTGCACGTGTACTAACAGTTTCATATTCAAAAGGTGTACGGTTAAGGAAAATATTTTGTGTGGTAAAAGTTTTTGGAGTGTGTAAGCATTTTTCCGGTTAAAATTACGTTATCTCCGTAAAGGGATCTACATAAAATATGCCACAATTATTATTAAAATGTATAATATTTATGAGTTTTATAGACCACAAAATTCTTCTGAAAATTATCGTTTCACTATTACAATATATTTAACGATTACTGATGAAATATGGAAATTCACCTGAAAATTTTTATTTCACTTGTGATCAATGATTACCGCTGAAATACGTTACACGTGTCGCATATAAGCTCTGTTATGCAGCCACAAATGAATATTTTGGCATTTAAAATCAGCATCATTACAATTTTCATGCTTATTGATGCACGCAGCTGGTAACAAAGGTTATGTAATGACAATAAAATATGGAATTTTCATTTTGTTCGTCAGCGATGGTTTCGTACACGTGTCAAAATCGACCAATACCTTGTCTGACACAATAAATTTATATCAATGAATGCACATTCATTAACAAGTGACTAACGAACGTGTACGACGAGCATCAGAATTGCAAAAATAATTGTAGTCGTCCACTTTTTAGTTCGATAGCCGTTCAGAGCACATTTTAACCCTGAAGTTCAAAAGTTACTCTGATGTAAAGAATGGTTTAAAAAACTAAAATAGGTAAGAACAAGGCGTATCACGTCTTGTCTTATCTATCACGTACTCGAGGTCCGCACACTATAAAGTTTACCCAAGCTTGAAAACACGACATGTAGTAGGTACCTATGACACTCCTGTGCACATATTTGCACTTCAACCGAGACAATCATCTCACCAAATCCGCCTGTTGCACCGATATTACCCCGCCCTCCCACCTACCCCCCTTACTCCTATGTAAGCTAGGAAATTGTCAAGTACAAGGTGAGGACCGGCCGGATGGTGAGAGTATCCGGAGACCGTCTAACTGCCGTGTTATCGTGCCGGAACGTGTCTGAGCGTACCGTTGTGTATTGAACAAACTCCCTTTCATAATGCTGTGTTTAAAGGGCAGCTTGGGGAATTATTTTAGTGGATATTCGTAAATTGTATACAGGGTGACTTTTAACGATAGAAAAATACATGCATGTAGGTACTGGTGATAACAAACAACTTTTATTATGGGACCGAGACCAGAGATCGTAATCATTCAAATATTTTGGAACTCTCCATACAAAGTGCAACAGGTAATAGTGTGATATGTATGAGAGAACATTTTTTAATGGTTTCTAACAATTAATATAAGTTAATTATAAGTAGGTATATATAAAATGATACAGAATGATAATCATACCTTTAAAAGTACTTTGTAGGTAGATCTTAATAAAGCGCAGTTTTTAGCATTTGTTACAGTCTAGTGGAGTTTCTAGGTTACCAAAACATTGATAAAGTCTACATGAAAATCACAATATAACAGTTGTAGCGGCGGCGGCGTGCAAATGGCGAATATATCCGGTCCACATTTTTCACTCGACAGACCGGAAATTCGATTTCTTCCACACTAGCGCGGGTTCGACCGGGAATAAAACCTAACTTCAATATCTTGGAGCTGTGATATAAAATGCTTAGCTGTAGTTATATAATGGCTTTATGCTGAGTTTATAACTTGGTAATAACGTATGCATAATTTGCTTACCGAATGGATATAATGCTATGCTATGTTTCTCTCTCTGTGGGGTCTGCAGGAAGAAAATTCTTTTAGAAATATGCTGTACCTTTTGTATAACTTCTCTTTTTTTTCTGTCTCTATGTACTATCATCTTACAATAAACTGTTAAATAAAAAAGGATTCTTTTAAAATTGGAATATTACATAAAGACTGGATTTATTTGGGAACAACCTTATCTATGAAGGATAAAGTACTTACTAAACGCTCGTGACAGCTGTCAGCTGTACATTGCCTCTATTATACTCGTATCTACAGAGCTACGCAGCCCATTATAATGTAGCCTAGAGGTGCTTAGAGGTGCCTATGTCTGCTATAGGTGTAGAGACAAGTATATTATGTACGTTAGATTTTCTAGTGAATACACATTCACCCAGGGTCTCACTTGCAATTCTAATTTTGATATTTAATAATTAAATTCATAACTAAGTATAAATGTAATGGAGCGTTAGTTTAATTGACCTTTCCTGCAACTTGCTCAACTTTTTTAAAAGTTTGCGATGTTTGCTACCCCGAAATTAATTTTTAAAATGTAGAGAGAATTTTAATGTTGGTCGAGCAAAAAATTGAAGAACTTTGTAGTGTTCAAACAGCTCTCGTTATAAAGGAAACTGAAGCTTTGAGCTCTTCGTGCTACTAGTGTTTAATCTGGGTATCGTGAATTAAGACCTAGGTATGTATAGTAGGTAGAGATATCTAATATTCTTATAATTTAAAAAATAGGTAAAAAAAACTTTTTAAGTTAAACGGTTTTATGTTAAACATACATTGCAATGTTTAAGATAAATGTACTAAAAACCAAAAAATAATAAAATAGATACAGTCGTGGGAATTATAAACATATGCATAGACTAGACTAAAATAAAACCGTGGGGCAGGTCAATTGTCTACAATCGTTGATTAAAATGTTTTTTTTTTGTAATGTTACACTATCTATAGGTACCTAATTAGGCAGTTGTTCAACCGACAACGATGGACGTGTGATAATAGACAATTGCCGTGCCCCACGGTTTTATTTTAGTCTAGTCTATGCATATGTTTATAATTCCCACGACTGTATCTATTTTATTATTTTTTGGTTTTTAGTACATTTATCTTAAACATTGCAATGTATGTTTAACATAAAACCGTTTAACTTAAAAAGTTTTTTTTACCTATTTTTATTTTCTAGTTTTTAGTTTTTATTTCGCATTCTGTTTAATTCATTTAGTGCTTCATTATTGCAAGGTTTCTTGCCCGTTACTTTATTGCAGTCCAACTCCTCTATACGTAGTCCCTGCAAAGATCTTACTGTACTAAGAGTCACGTAGGCTTGACCTTCTTCAAACAGTTTCGCACCTAAGTATATTTCAATTTTGCATAGTAAATTATATTCTACTTGTTGAGACCTTTCATTTGATACCCATGTTGATGGGATTGATAAAACCTAAGTTATCCGCCATTTTGTAGAGGCCGCCATCTTGGATTTTAATTTTATATAGTACATTTAATTCTACTGGTTGAGCACTTTCATTTGATACCCATATTGATGGGATTGATAAAACCTACGTTATCCGCCATTTTGTAGCGGCCGCCATCTTGGATTTCAATATTTTATAGTATATTGTATTCTGCTTGTTGAGCCCTTTCATTTGATACCCATATTGATGGGATTAATAAAACCTAAATTATCCGCCATTTTGTAGCGGCGGCCATCTTTAATTTATAATGATAATGAATAAACATAATTGTATTGTCACCAAAATCCAAAGTGTATACAAAATTTCAGATTAATCGGTTGACAGGAAGAGGGTGAAATTTGAATTACTAAATTTGACCCAAGAAAGAATAAAACAAACGGGGTGAGCTAAATAAAACCGTTTAATAATAAAAAACCGTTTAATAAAAAGATTTAAGTTTCATGCTGTTTCTTCCTCTCGGCTAGGAATGAGGTATTGAAACGATAGTAGTATTAGATAAAAAAAAACAACAAAAAATTTACTCACAAGTGATTTTTTATGTATTTATTAGATATACTTATTTTTATGTGTACTAAAGTTTACTTAGCAAAGAACACGTGAAAATCTTTGATGAAAACCACCACTTTCTATATATTCGTAGGTACCTAACCAAGATTTCAAACTTGTATATCAACCTCCTAGATCTCTCCTTTAAAATCGTTCATCCATCTCAAATATGTACGCAAACCCACGACATTGGTCTGGCTTGCAAATTGTCGTAGAAAATGGAACCAGTTGGAGCGTATGAAATGTATGAAGACATGAATAAATGCAAACGCAGTAGATACGTGGGTACGTAGGCACATTTCATTTGAATAAATACTGTTTGTTGTGCATAAAGAATGGTATATCTGTATAGTTGTTAAAGAATAGGTACCTATGTATTGAAAATATCAGTGTAATAATATTTTAAAATTGGTTCCCATTTCGAATGGAATAAGTTACTCAAAGCAGTCCAAAGTAAACACAGTTATTTTGCGTCTATTAAAAGTTATGTATACATAAGCAATCAAGGTCCTATTATAAAAAACTTAAAACGTTAATTTCTAATTCAAAATGCCCGACATTTACTATAATAATGAAGAAAATAAATCATTTATGTAAATCGTAAATTTCCATGTTATTTTAAAATAATTTGAAATTTTAGTCGTGAGTGTAGCGGCTAATCTGAAACACTAACAAAGCGAGTAGGTCAGGTAGTTCTAACAGTCCAAGTACTAAGTAGAAATGGAAACTGCCACATGCCAGAATTAATGAAGTTATAAAGCTATTCTAACATTACGACTTTCTGTATTTTACACAAGTTGAACGCCACTAACGTAATACTGAGAAGTGGCAAAGGCTTTACAGGGGGGCCAAGTCTGCTAATTACTAAATGCACCAATAGAATCGCGATAGAAAAGCGAACCAACATCAGTCGCAAATTTTGACCATTTTGGTATTCCACTAACGTTTTTAGCGACTGCGATTCTACCGAAGTGCGTTCGGACTGCCTTTGAACTACTTTTGATCTATCTCACTTCAGTCGCAGTTCATAAGTTGGCATATCGGTATTCTCATCGCTATTTTTTGATATAGGCAACCCGACAAATGCGTGCTTCTGCATAGCTTCTGCGATTCGACTGCGATGCGATTGCGTTTGGTAAAACTTTTAGTAGAATACCAAATTTGACACAATATAAATCAATCGCAATCGACTATCAAATGGATCGCTAATGCTTAGCTTAAATTAGCAGACTTGGCCCCCTGGTAGAGTAGAACTATAATTCAAGCTGAATCGTATTGAGAGTGAAAATAGCTCACGAATGTATGGGTGAACCTACATAAATTCACACCAAGCTGGAAATCACAGAGATATTGTTCGAAATGTAATTATAATTAATATTATGTAGAAGTTCCCCATCATTCCGGTGTATGGATTTTTTTTTAAATCAAGGTCAAACGTTATAAACTCGGTTTTTTGCAATTTGCAGTGAAATGGTAAGATTACCTAGATCACTTAACTTTATGACACGCGGTATACATATAGTAAACATAGACAAGTGTATTTATGTACCTTCCTACCTAATAAAAATAAAAAAAAGATAAAAAAAATGGGTATGTAAACCATAAACTGCAAAAAAAATACGCTAACGGATCCCGGCCTTAGATCTACGTCATTGAAAACTCATTGGTTAAAGTAGCACTCAAGTGGGCCCAATCTTTTTACTATATCTTAAACTAGTGACTCGATAAATCTCCCTCAGTTACCATGAAAGGCTCACATAATAATGCATTAAATATCGTGCCATCTTATTCTGATTTTTGACAATGGTAGTGACAAGTATAGGCGTAATGGAGTATTAGATTAATTGACATTCCTTGCAACTAGCTGTTGGTAAGCTCTTCTATTGATATGCATCGTCTTTTGATGTTAAGTAGACCTCTACCACCTGGTAGAGGTACTCGTAGATGCCATTTAAAAATTACAAATAATTGAACGATAAGTATTTTAAATTCCAACAATCGCAATGCTGGTTTTAAAACCACTTCAAAGGAACTGAATGCCAGTAATTTTAAGACTGTTTCATTACTATAGGCTTCCTTCAATATAATTCAATGCCGAGTGCTGTGTGCAATACTTACGCACCTAGGCCTTTGCTACACTAGACGGAAATTCCGTCGTTGTCGAACTTTCGCGGCGGAATTTCCGTTCCGTCACCGCGAAAGTTCGGCGATAGTGATAGTTTGATTGCAACCGCAGGTGCATGAGTGCCCTAAATACATTTGTCGTGTTTGTCATCAATGTTTACGTAATGAATTAAGAATGAAATGTCACTTTCCATAATACATAAATTCATTCCATTCATTCATTTACCTTGAATAACAAAATACCTATCTGTATTATCGCATTTTTATTTAGGCCTGTTTCACTATCTACAGATACATTTTATCTGTCAGATATTCTATACCTGTCACTGTCTAAGCTAAAACGTTATGTTTTATGAAATAGACATAGGTTTATCTGTCAGATATTCTATACCTGTCACTGTCTAAGCTAAAACGTTATGTTTTATGAAATAGACATAGGTTTATCTGTCAGATATTCTATACCTGTCACTGTCTAAGCTAAAACGTTATGTTTTATGAAATAGACATAGGTTTATCTGTCAGATATTCTATACCTGTCACTGTCTAAGCTAAAACGTTATGTTTTATGAAATAGACATAGGTTTATCTGTCAGATATTCTATACCTGTCACTGTCTAAGCTAAAACGTTATGTTTTATGAAATAGACATAGGTTTATCTGTCAGATATTCTATACCTGTCACTGTCTAAGCTAAAACGTTATGTTTTATGAAATAGACATAGGTTTATCTGTCAGATATTCTATACCTGTCACTGTCTAAGCTAAAACGTTATGTTTTATGAAATAGACATAGGTTTATCTGTCAGATATTCTATACCTGTCACTGTCTAAGCTAAAACGTTATGTTTTATGAAATAGACATAGGTTTATCTGTCAGATATTCTATACCTGTCACTGTCTAAGCTAAAACGTTATGTTTTATGAAATAGACATAGGTTTATCTGTCAGATATTCTATACCTGTCACTGTCTAAGCTAAAACGTTATGTTTTATGAAATAGACATAGGTTTATCTGTCAGATATTCTATACCTGTCACTGTCTAAGCTAAAACGTTATGTTTTATGAAATAGACATAGGTTTATCTGTCAGATATTCTATACCTGTCACTGTCTAAGCTAAAACGTTATGTTTTATGAAATAGACATAGGTTTATCTGTCAGATATTCTATACCTGTCACTGTCTAAGCTAAAACGTTATGTTTTATGAAATAGACATAGGTTTATCTGTCAGATATTCTATACCTGTCACTGTCTAAGCTAAAACGTTATGTTTTATGAAATAGACATAGGTTTATCTGTCAGATATTCTATACCTGTCACTGTCTAAGCTAAAACGTTATGTTTTATGAAATAGACATAGGTTTATCTGTCAGATATTCTATACCTGTCACTGTCTAAGCTAAAACGTTATGTTTTATGAAATAGACATAGGTTTATCTGTCAGATATTCTATACCTGTCACTGTCTAAGCTAAAACGTTATGTTTTATGAAATAGACATAGGTTTATCTGTCAGATATTCTATACCTGTCACTGTCTAAGCTAAAACGTTATGTTTTATGAAATAGACATAGGTTTATCTGTCAGATATTCTATACCTGTCACTGTCTAAGCTAAAACGTTATGTTTTATGAAATAGACATAGGTTTATCTGTCAGATATTCTATACCTGTCACTGTCTAAGCTAAAACGTTATGTTTTATGAAATAGACATAGGTTTATCTGTCAGATATTCTATACCTGTCACTGTCTAAGCTAAAACGTTATGTTTTATGAAATAGACATAGGTTTATCTGTCAGATATTCTATACCTGTCACTGTCTAAGCTAAAACGTTATGTTTTATGAAATAGACATAGGTTTATCTGTCAGATATTCTATACCTGTCACTGTCTAAGCTAAAACGTTATGTTTTATGAAATAGACATAGGTTTATCTGTCAGATATTCTATACCTGTCACTGTCTAAGCTAAAACGTTATGTTTTATGAAATAGACATAGGTTTATCTGTCAGATATTCTATACCTGTCACTGTCTAAGCTAAAACGTTATGTTTTATGAAATAGACATAGGTTTATCTGTCAGATATTCTATACCTGTCACTGTCTAAGCTAAAACGTTATGTTTTATGAAATAGACATAGGTTTATCTGTCAGATATTCTATACCTGTCACTGTCTAAGCTAAAACGTTATGTTTTATGAAATAGACATAGGTTTATCTGTCAGATATTCTATACCTGTCACTGTCTAAGCTAAAACGTTATGTTTTATGAAATAGACATAGGTTTATCTGTCAGATATTCTATACCTGTCACTGTCTAAGCTAAAACGTTATGTTTTATGAAATAGACATAGGTTTATCTGTCAGATATTCTATACCTGTCACTGTCTAAGCTAAAACGTTATGTTTTATGAAATAGACATAGGTTTATCTGTCAGATATTCTATACCTGTCACTGTCTAAGCTAAAACGTTATGTTTTATGAAATAGACATAGGTTTATCTGTCAGATATTCTATACCTGTCACTGTCTAAGCTAAAACGTTATGTTTTATGAAATAGACATAGGTTTATCTGTCAGATATTCTATACCTGTCACTGTCTAAGCTAAAACGTTATGTTTTATGAAATAGACATAGGTTTATCTGTCAGATATTCTATACCTGTCACTGTCTAAGCTAAAACGTTATGTTTTATGAAATAGACATAGGTTTATCTGTCAGATATTCTATACCTGTCACTGTCTAAGCTAAAACGTTATGTTTTATGAAATAGACATAGGTTTATCTGTCAGATATTCTATACCTGTCACTGTCTAAGCTAAAACGTTATGTTTTATGAAATAGACATAGGTTTATCTGTCAGATAAATTTTATCAGTAGATCGTGAAACAGGCCCCTTAGTTTACTATTCAAATTATATTTAACTTCGTGATCTGTGGAAGAGGCACAAAAAGGGTTCACACAACACAACAATAACTGGAATTCACTAATCAAATTGTACAAATTGTTTATAAAACTCCGAGGGCCTCTAACGATTTCCTTGTATTTTGATGCCTTTAATAAAAGTTGAAAATGTTTGATTTTAGGGTACGTACACGAGTTACTAAGATTAGTATTTAGGTCATATGTTTTAAATAGTTCCGCATAGTTGCTGTTACGTTACTTTCACAATTACTCTATTTTTATACGTGCATAAAAAAGCTCAACAGAATCCATTGCAGTACGCAGGTCACGTCACATTGTACTTCACATTTCAAAGTGAATTTCATTTTGAAACAAATGAAAGTGTTCCTAAAATGTTTAATTACCTATTATACAAGTAGATACCTAGATCAGTAAATTTCGATTAAAGCAGCTAAGATATTTCTTAAGTTTAATTCTCATTTGAACTCACCTGCCTCTCTCCCGTCTCAGCGAGGTCCACTTTATTGCCAACTACTACTATAGGGACCGCCGTACTATCCTTAGTCTCGTGTATTTGATCTCTCAGCGCTCTAACTTCAGCGAAACTATTCGCGTCAGTTATGTCGTATACTAAGATGAAAGCGTCCGCTGACTGCATCGACAGCGCTCGCATCGCTGGAAACTCATAAGCTCCCGACGTGTCTAGAATATCTAGCGTAAGTCTCACTCCAGCCACATTAAAGTCTCCATGGTGCATCTCTTCAACTGTCCTCTTGTATTTCGGAGAGAATGTGTTGTAAAGAAACTGCGAGATGAGAGATGATTTGCCAACTTTAGCCGCTCCGAGAACTACTATTTTGTGACGAACTGCGTTTGCGTTGGCTAGATTACCGCTGCTCGATACTGTATCTTCTGTCCTTTCCGCTCTGTCAACAAAAAGAATGAATAAATGAGTACAATTATGCTTAATTCAATGATCCCTAATAAAAAGGAATCCCTCGGTCTTTGTTCCTTAAATGAATTACTAAAGTGTTGATCGCATTAAGCAGGCACGTGTTTCGTAAACTCCTATCGTAACGCTAGGTAATTTCAACAGACATAAAGAGAAAGCTGGAATCATAGGCAATGAAATAGCTAATTTTAGCGTTAGGATAATCGCCTCATAAATTCACGTCGTGCAGGCCGATAATCATGCAAATAAGTTTTTGTTGGCCTTAATATTAGGGCGTTTTTCCGATAAAGTAGGCAAAAAATAAGCGATTTGGTTAATGTATTCGTGTAGGAGATAAATAACGAGGGCATAGCTGCTTATCGTGTGAAACTACGAACGCGTTTTAGCTAATTGACAAATAGAGCGAGTGAGTAAATTGTACGCCGTTGCGATGAAATTGTTAGCTTAAGTAAATTGACGTGAGGTAGATCAATGCTTAAGTTAATTTAAGTACATTTTCGTAGCTAATATTATGGTAAAAAAAGCCTTTCTTTTTTCAGTTATCTTCAGTTATCAACATGTATCTACAATCAGTTTCATTACACATCATCAGCCGGCGTGTCAACGTGTTATCACTCGACAAAAACACTACGATCAATAATACTCGAGACTGACTCATAGTTTTGTATGGAACTTAATATCTATTGGTACAGAGAGTACAGAACTATATCGCATTTGAAAGCAAGTTAAGTACTTAAAGGTATTTTTATTAAATTACTTAGAGAATGAATTGACATTTGAAATGAGTATTTAAATATTAACGTGAGACTAATTTTAATCAATATTTTATCAACCATCTGTATAAAGAGTCCTTCTACATCATTCTACGTAATGTTCTACTAAACCACCCAATCTAAAGTGAAGCTACATAACGTCAAAGTCACAGTATTTTATGTTCCTTTAAAGCCAGACGATATTAAAAACAGGTTTTTTCCTATTTCTCAAAGAAAACATTTATGTGAAAATTCCATCACATTTCTCAAATAACTCAACAAAACCGTCTTCGTGATTATTTCTTATCTTTCAGCACATTCGCCCTTGAGACCTTTACGAAACCGCCTACCCAACAATTTTGTAAAACGCACAGAGGCCTATCTTGTCGTTTGAGGCTTCAAATAATATTTATGTCCAAATGTATTTACATTTATGCAAACCCGAGGTTTGCGCTTCCCCAAAAATTTGCTGCTGAATTAAATTTCATTTTTGCAAATGCTACCATAATATCAAATGTCGGTTAAGCAAAATACTTTTTCGAAAGAATTTAAATGTGGACGGAAAGAATTTTATGGATCTTGAATCACCACATTGTCACTTCTAGCATCGATAAATTGTCGCTTGATGGTAGTAAGAACACTACATAGACATTATATTATTATCTACGTTACTACTTAGGTATAGGTATTTAGGTACTATATACTACTTACTGGGTATATATATGTATGTACTACTTAGATATTAAGAACACTACTTAGATATTACAAGTAAATTATATTAATTTCATACACGTTTGTATTGGATGTAGTCAACAAATATCAGATCGTTTCATATCGCTAACGAGCGAGCAAGCAGAGCAGTCATCGTTATACCTATAGTTCACGGTAGTGTGAAATGAAATAGGCCCAAGTCTGCTAATTCAAAATAGCTTTAGTTGTGTGTCGGTAGAGTGTCAATGTCATTTTTGACACATTTGGTCGTAATCAGTGTAAGCCATTGTTTAGCAGAATACCAAATGTGTGAAAAAATGCCGTTGACAATCTGCCGAAAAACAACTGAGGCTATTTTAAATTAGCAGACTTGGGCCCCAGAATAAGTGGATAACATATACTGCTACCTTTAGACCTTGCCAATCGTGTAGCGCTCACTTCAATCCTGTTAGAGTAATTACAAACACGGTAGAATAGCAACGAAAAAGAAACAAAGCAACTCAGGAGTGCAATTAATGTAATTGGTTGAGGGAATACAATAGGAACAAATTGTGCGAGCATTAGGTGCAAATAAAGGCTAGGATGGGTAGGTTTTATCTAGGAACAGGATAGACTTGTCTCAATGATATTTAATAAGATATTGTTGATCATTTCCTAGATATTTTGATCAAGATTAGAGTAAAGACTTGACCATGAAAATCGTATTTATAAGAATGGAAATAGTTTCATTAAATGCGCTCGTATTTAAATAAAATGTTTCATTTCTTTATTTTGTTAGACAATAACGGTTTTAAAGATTTAAAAGAAATGATAAGAAGAAGAAAAAATTCAAGAAGAAGAAAAAATATCTTTCTTAATCTTAATCCTTCTTTATGTAAAACTAAAATTATACTCATATACTGTTAGCGACAAGCGTTTTCACAAACCTTGAGTACTAAGAGACTCCCAACTCTCAGAGGGTACAAGTTAATTTATTAACATTCTCTCTAGTAACTAGACTGGTTACAAGATTCACTAATTATATTAACAGTATTAAGTTAAATGTCTGTCTGTTTGCACGAGAAAGTGCTTACATTAGATCAAGACTGTGAAACTGAACAATTTTCTGCAAAATTGTCGATGAAAATTAAACAAGTCAGATCTCTATACAAAATCCGAACATCCTATTAATATTATAAATGGCAATGGTTGTGCCGATGGATGTTTGTTACTCTTTCACGCAAAAGCTACTGAACAGATTTTTATGAAACTTTGCAATATTGTAGCTTATATAACATCAGAATCACATTAGGTTATTATAACTTTAAGATAGCAGGTTTTTTTTCGATATGACGATAAATACGTACGAAGACGCGAGCAGCGTCTAGTAATAGCATAAAACAAACACACATCGCGCTTTTCCAAAACACGTTCCACAGATTCAAATCAAAATAAAGACCTTATTGGGTCATACAGACATAAAAAACAAAAAATGTCTTTCCTGTTCCCGAAAGTTAAGGACACTGGAAGCTAATTTCTCAACTTAATGCATATCCGCATAATCTGTGCCCGATGTAGTTTTGGCCTGTATAAACATTTTGAGGATTGGCTGCTCCAGTATCCTTAATCATCAGGAACAGAAAAGACAATTTTGAACCTTATTCTGTGTATGACTCTATTACTCAATTCTAAACAAAAGAGTGCGTAACAAGAGGGTAAGGAAAATGAATAGGTACTTTTTCATTATTCTAAATAAAACGTGACGTTGAAACCCTTCGAGTTAGCGACAACCACACAATGTTTCATAAAAAAATATTTGCTTACACGAATTACAATGTATTACAAATGTAAGTAGGTACTAAAAATGAGAATACCTCCCGTATTTTTTACCTTGTTTATCGTCAAATAAAAAGCAAATAACGAAAACTGCCGTCGTGTGATGTATCGTATTTTTTTGCACGAGTAAACTGGAACGGCGGAAAGTTTTTGGTAGCGTCATCGAAATTCACAACTACAGCACTAGTTTATGATATTTCTTTTTCTCATTTACGTTTCCTTCAACTTTCACCAGGTTGTATTTGCCTGATGTAAATTTCGGATGGATGATACTTTTTTACCATTATATTCTTCGATAAATAAAATAATAAATAATAAAATAATAAATAAAATAAATAAATAAAATAAAATAAATAAATAGAGGCGACTGCAATCGTGTATGATTGCACACAAATAATTGGACCTTATTTGTAATATAGGATGGTACATGAACTTTCTCCCAACATGTCAAATAATATTTATCAATTTTAAAATAATATTTACTTATCAATAGGTAATTACTGAGAAAAAAAAGTTATGCTACTATTGGTTACTTACAGATTACTAAGTATCATGACCAAAGATTAATTCTAAGAACTTTCGAACTTCGATAAAACGAAGCTTATAAAACAAAAGAGAGTAATTGTAAGAAGAGTCAATGTTGAGCTTCAAACAATAACAATTTACGGCGTTCGCTTTATCTAACAGCAGGTGGCGTCGTATTAATTTTATTGGGCCATTGTAAGAATATAATACAAGTGAAATGTCACGACGGCAGTTTCTTTGAAGAATGGATGGGATATCAAAAGTTTAAGGACGGTATTTAGTGTTCAGTGAAACCGTGGGAGGGTGGGACATTAAAGAAATCACGGCTTTCTGAAAGTTTGTTTGGGTATGATACATGTTGTATACGTAGATATGTAAACAAGTTAACAAATACGAGCAAATATAGATGGATAGAGGTATACGGATTATTCGACGATTTGTCGTAGTACTTTGTGGTAATGTACACGATCGCTGATATTTAAGCCATTGCTGTTAATTTTCGACTCAAAAATTTTGCCTTGGGAATAGTTGTATTTTATTTAATATATTTTGTAGTTTATTTGTATTGATAGGTACCTATAAACAACATCCATACTAATATTATAAATGCGAAAGTAACTCTGTCTGTCTGTCTGTCTGTCTGTCTGTCTGTCTGTTACGCTTTCACACCTAAACTACTGAACCGATTTCAATGAAATTTGGTAGAGAGGTTGTCTAGACCTTGAGAAGGGACATAGGCTATATTTTGTCGCGAAAAAAGGCTTAAGGGGGTGGTAATAAGGGATGAAAGTTAGTATGGGAGATCGTCATTATTCAAAGATAAAACCATGAAACTTTATATTTAGGCACTTAATACTAAATCCATACTTCCATACTATCCATACTATATATCCATACTAATATTATAAATGCGAAAGTAACTCTGTCTGTCTGTCTGTTACGGTTTCACGCCTAAACTACTGAACCGATTTCAATGAAATTTGGTAGAGAGGATGTCTAGACCTTGAGAAGGGACATAGGCTATATTTTGTCGCGAAAAAAGGCTTAAGGGGGTGGTAATAAGGGATGAAAGTTAGTATGGGAGATCGTCATTATTCAAAGATAAAACCATGAAACTTTATATTTAGGCACTTAATACTAAATCCATACTTCCATACTATCCATACTATACTATATATCTACTATATATACTATATACTATTATACTATATACTATAATATACTATATATACTATTATACTATTATACTATATACTATACTATATATACTATATTATACTATTATACTATATACTATACTATATATACTATATAATATTATAAATGCGAAAGTAACTCTGTCTGCTATCTGTCTGTCTGTTACTCTTTCACGCCTAAACGGCTGAACGGTTTTAGATGAAATTTGGTATTGTGATAGATGATAACCTAGAAATAGTCATAGGCTATAAATAATCACGCCATCGTTCTCAGGGGGTAGGAAGTAGGCAGAAAACTGAATTGAGTTAGTGATTTTTTTATGGTTTTTGCTGGGAGTTTTGCTCTATCATGCCTAAATGGCTGAACGGATTTTGATGAAATTTAGTAAGGTAATAGATGGTTACCTAAAAACGGATATAAGATCAAAATGATCACGTCATCGTCCTTAGGGGGTAGGAAGTAGGCAGAAAACTGAATTGAGTTAGTGATTTTTAATCGTTTGTTTTAAAAGTTTACCTCATTCACGCCTTAACGTCTGAACGGATTTTTATAAGACTTGGTTAATTTAAAGATAGAATCCTAGGCACGGACACAGGCTACTTTTTACGGCGGGAAAATACCTCATTTCCGCGGAAATCTAGCGAGATCGTGTTAGTGTTACTAAGACTTCAATTTAGTATTTAATCACTTTTCTAACTCCGAGGGTAGGTAGGCGCCATAATTTATGGAATTTATGATAAAATTTTGATGCAACTGTCTTTATTTAACAGTTTTACTTGGATCGAAACTTGCGACATTCCATCACACTACTTAACTTATAGGGTAGGAAGGTACCAAAATTCAGACTACTTTTTACTTCGGGAAAATATCTCATTCCCACAGGAACGTATACATAGCTACCTATCTACAACATTAAAACTCTGTTTAGAATCACATTACGCCAAAACTATTGATCTGATTTGTATACATCGGGGGTTGGCAGGTAGGTATAGTTAGTAGTATTTTAAACCGATTTACATTATTTACTTTTATATTTACTAAGGAAACATTCGGAGCTATCCATTATGTGCTTAGGTTGCTTTTGAACAAATTTTGATGTGAAGTTGAAGACCGGAACACGATAGAGGGACATTGTTGCAGGGGGACTTACAGCAGGGAGAAAACAAAAAAATTTATGCGGACGAAGTCGCGGGTAAAAGCTAGTATTAAATAAATGTAACAATTGGATAGGTAGATAGATATCGACTGTTTGAAATCTGAAAGACATAAACTAATACTTGAATTTGTTTATAAATTAGTTTCTAACTTAGATAAATTACCTACGAACTTGCACTAAGAGAAGTAAGTATCTTGCTTTTATTTAATTTGTAGGTTGGTAGAAAAACTAAGTTAAACCAATGAACTCCATCAGTAATGTAATTTAAATACAAGTTGTTTTTGCTGCACTCTAAGTGAAAGGAAAGTTGAATTAGGACTCCGTGATAGAGAATGCTGCCCAGTGAGATACTCTTATAACTGTGAAATATAGATTGTTATATTTATGCTACATTCCTTATAGCTAGAATTAATAACGACACTTTTTTCAAATTCGCGTCGTCGATTCGACGAAGCTTAGTGTTCTAGGGGTATATGGCCTGTATCCATTAGCAATTCAAAAGTCTCTCCAGTTTGAAGTTAATATGAAATCTCAATCAATCCACAGATCGGTACCATATTGTCCTCCACGATTAGCGTTGTTCACAACACGGCGGCGACGATTCAACAAATATTTCGATTATCTATTAAAAATATAAATTTTCATAAGAAACGAAGAAGTTACTTAATAGTAAGAAGGTACTAAAAGTTATTTGTACCTAATCTTGTCGTGAGCAAGTCTCAATTACGCTAGTGTGTACCTATACCATGCTAAGGTTAAACACAAATTACAAAGTTCAAGAAAATAATACATAACTATTCGACATCTTCTCTATTATTACACATTTATAATGGCCGCACGCGACTTCGTATGCATTTATCGTCTTATCTTGGAAAATAATCATGATATAATTAAATAATATAGCCTATATGTTATTCTGATGTCCAAGCTAAGTTAAAGTATTATTAAAATCAGTTCCGTTGTTTTTACGTGACGAAACATCCATTTATCGGCACAAACATTGTCATTTTTAAACGACTTCAAAAAAAAGGAGGAGTTTCTCAATTCGACCGTATATTTTTATTTTTATTTTATGTGTGTCCACGCAAAACTTCGTCGTTTATGAACCGATTTTGATGATTCTTTTTTTGTTGGAAAGGGGGTATCCCGAGGGTGGTCCCATGGCAAGGAAACCAGGATCTGATGATGGAATCTTGGAGAAATCGAGGGAAACTCTCGAAAAAATTGTATTTTCGACTAGTCTGTTTCTTATGTTTCTTCACACAACTTCGTCGTCCATGAACCGATTTTGATGATCCTTTTTTTGTTAGAAAGGGGGTATCCCAAGGGTGGTCTCATGTTAAGGAAACCAGGACCTGATGGTGAAAACCTGGAGATATCGAGGGAAATACTCGAAAAAATTGCATCGCGACTAGTGTGTTTCTTAATATTATGCAATAATAAGAATTTTAAAGCCCTAATCGACGCCCCCCGCGAATAATCCGGTAATAGGAAAATCCAAATTTTACAGGAGAAGCAAAAAACCTACTTTTGTTTATAACTCAATAACCAAATAAGTTTCCGTAGACATTTATACATCAAATTAAAGCTAATTTTTGTCGCTATTGGTTTATAATATTCACGTGTACTTATCTTTCACAGCTTTTTAATAAATAAGCTTCAAAGATTTTACAATATTCAACTGCAGTTCCTCTGATCGGTAATGATGCTTTACGATATTATTCGTGTAAATTTACATGTTTGCTTCAAACAATAATATTATATTACTTCATTATTCCATGATTTTTTATGTTTTATTAAATTCAGCAATGCGCAAGTACAGCGTTATTCGTCTCGATTAGATAGATTACATTTTTCAGTATTGCTTATTACTATAGTTTATTAAAAATATAATGATTTGTATTATGGTATTGCTGTATTGTTATGTTGTCATAAAACTGTACTCTAAAAGTGTTATTTACATATTTTGATATAAATAATAGTAATATACATCAAACTTACAGGTAATTAAACTATAATACTTAAAATTAATTAACATCCATCAACAGAATCAGTAAAAAAGACCATCCCGCATAGCACCAGGGGCAAACGAAGGTACCCATAACGCTAACAATATTCCCCTGCTGTTAAGTTAAGCAATGCGTTGCACCAAGTACGATGCGAGGTGGCCATCCTCTCTATTAGTTATCAGGCTTTTGCCGAACTCACGTACGAATCCCTTTACCTCTGAACACCATACACCACAGACCTCCACCGCGAATGGCACAAAGGCACAGGGCTGCAGAAAAGAAACATACTTTGTTTGCTTGTTTTTGAAATATCGTCGACTCCGCTACTGACCCGGCCGCACGCAAAGTGTGTGACAGGTGGGAAAAAGCAAATCTGATGATACATGTTGCTTCCTATACCAAGCAACGTGACCTTTCCCATGACACGAGAGTTAACCCATCCTACCTTCCTCCGTCCGTCTGAAACAGACTAGAGGGTTCGAGAATACACGACACTGAGATAGACTCCAAAGCCCGTCTGATGACTTTTTTGGGCAAATGGTGGCACGGAAACCGTTCAGCTGATTTCCTGCAACTCAGTCCGTGATACTCTTTGCTGTCTGCCTGTGCCTTACATACAAATATTTGGCTCTCAAACGTCACATCCGAGGCTCAGAGTCACAGTTGTTCTTATAGATGAGTAATCTAAAGCAGAAGGGCATGGAGCCAAGCTCTTGATTCAGTAGATGCTGCTTTTAGTCGCGCGGCATCACCTCCAACAGCATCCTCAATCAACCACTCATTACACCACGGATCATCCCACTGGCGTTGCACAGCTTTGCTTTCACGGGGCACGAAGTCGGGGCACGAAGTCGGGGCACATAGAAGACCAGACGCTCAAGGCCTTTAGGAGATTACTTGATTGTCACCATGAAATTTAAGTATGTTAGCAATAGCAACTAATCTGTGTACCCCATTGGAAGAAGTCAAGAACGTCCATACACCGGTGTCCGCCATTCGCCTAAAACCTACTCCACCATAACGTATCGGCAACGACGACGCTTGCACCCACTGCGCTTCATCAATACCTACGTCGTATTGGTGGTTCTTTGAACGTACGTCGTGATGTTGACTTCCACCTGGCATATTTATTCAAGAAACAACCATGTTGGAGAAGTTCTCGAGATGTAAGTTAACTAGGGAAATGAGAAACAACTGCGAAAAAGAGTGAAAGCCACATGAGCTGGCAACTGCTGTAGATGTTGACGAGCCCGGGTAAGCATCAACATTTTCTGCTCCAAGGCAAAAAGGTCCACCGGTCCAAGGTTTTCACATCCTGGAAAGATGACAAGTACTGGTTGATTCCGCTTCCACACGGGTACAACTCACATTTTGCGCTGGTGATAACCAAGCCCAATTCCAGCAATATAGGTAACAATCTCTCATGGTCTCTGGCAATAACTTCCGGGGGCCGACCGGTCGTGCCATCATCCAAATACGATACATTGATCAATGCCTCCAAAGAAGATGTTAAGTATTTGGGTTATAGTTAAGCTGAACATTAGTCGCCCAAGAGGATCGCCCTGCTGTGCTCCAACGTGCTCTAGACGCAATTTTTTTCAATTGTAATAAAGATAATTGAGGGAGATGTAACATTGTGCAAGAGAAAGGCTTGATAAAGGAATTTTATCCCTCGCCTCGGTCAATGTTGACACTATTAAATGCGTTTTCAATAATTACATCCCCGTCATCCAATGTGTACTTACGAGTAGCAACGACTAGTGGCCTTACATCCCGCGGTAGTGTGCCAAAAAAACTAGCATAGGACACAAAAAGTTTACCATACAGCAGAACAACCAAGCTTTGCCACCAGCCGGCGTATTTATGATATGAAATTAAGATGATACATAATAATATAGATCGATTAACTATTAATACGGTTTGATTATTAAAATAAAAAAGCATAGGTACTAACTACAACCATAAACAACCTGTAAGCTCTTATTATAGTAATGCTTTATTACCCGCCACCAGTTATCAAACTTTTACACGAATAATATCGTAATTAGCGTTTACCGTACAAGTCCCATTGAATTTTTTACTAGAAAAATATCGTAATGACTTTTACTGTCCCCAACTTTGTAGAGATGTTATAGTAACATACGATTATATTTTTATTCGTGTAAAAATCCTTTACATTGTTGGAATCGAATATACCCGTAAGTTTTTATATCTCCGTAAATAACAATAGGAAAAATCTGAAAAAAAATGACAAGGTGTAATACGGTCTCAGGATTCAGAAAAACGCATAACACGAAAAACTCCATAATAGCCTATTACCGGATTATTCGCGGGGGGCGTCGTAATGTTTAATGAGGGTCTGACATTGACCTGATGATGGAGCGGAAATGCAGTCGACGGAACTCGACAACGGTTTACAGCAAGTTCTTTGTGTTTGGGCTTGATTAACTTATATTATTGAGACCTTTCATCTAAATGAGTTGTGACTGTTATTAGGGGTCTGATAATGGAAATGAAGGACAGTCAAGGGAAACTAAAAAATGTGAAATAAAAAATTTTTGCCAAAAAAGAAACAACTTCAAAACTGAAACTAAAAAGTATGAAATAAATTTACTTGTACAGCAAATTTCGAGTTTATAAGTGATTAAAAGTAACATAAACAAATACATAATTATGTCTTTAAAATTTTTGAAGACGGTGCCACCTGTTTCCTTGAGATGTGAAAAAGATTGATTATAAGTACCTATATTACCTATATCTAGGGCTAATTCTCAAAAAAGTGGCACCGCAACCTGTCAATCAATTAATGTTAGAACTTTTTTTTACAGTACGTCCTAATCGTATTTAAATTATCAATTATTATTTAAAGACACTTTCTACATCGAGGCCTAGTAATTAAAAGTAAATAAAATGTATAATATTATATTAACTTTAGTTTGTAACTACGTTTTGTCGTTCACTTGACGTGTCCCAACGCCAGATACCGAACTTTGAGGTTAAAAATAAAATAGAAAACATTAACCAAAAAAATATTGAGTGCTTTACGTAGCTTACTTATACCTTCCATATTTATAATTTTAGTATTTTACAACTGCTCTTAATACAAATTTTGTAGATAAATGCAGTTTAAGTTTGTCCGAGGTAGTTTTTGTCGTTGTTCTGCCACCGCACGAACACTCCTATAGAGTAAGCACTATGTTACCCCCCGTGCCCCCTTTTGCATGAATCGACGCGTCCAGATGTCAGCCAGCTCCTGTTACAAGTTCACGTGTTTAGGGTGAATCTTCAGAATCGAGAATTTTGATGTCCGGGGGCTTAAATCCTACGTTTCAAATTATAAAGTCAATAAAATATGTTTTAAACTAAAGATTAAGGTGTTATCTACTTGGGAAAATAAAAATAATACATGAATTCAAATCGAAAGGTATTTAAAAAATTGTTCAAAGCCCTAAAAATTGATTCCACTGACGTGTCCGCTCTCCCGATTTATTCAGAAAACCTTAAAAATCTTTTTATCATCTTAAAGATTCATACATGTTTTTATTTTATTATAGAATAGTTAATTATTACGCATCATAATAAATTTTACACGTATTTTACAATTAACTGAATTTCACGAGTCATTTTAATTTTGTCCGGCACTAAAGTGTGATTACCTTGGCACGGCACTAAATCGCGCATACGACCCTAGTCGAGCCATTTGGATAGGCGCTGCCTATTTTCACGCGAACTGTGAGATGCATTTTATGTATCGAGGGGGTAGATTATGCGTGAAGTTGTACCATTCACGAAATACAAAGATAAGTATCTGATTCCCCTGGCTTTGTTCTGTACGATCATTGATTACTATGTTCATGTTTTCTTATTAATTTTGTACTACAAGACTAGCTTGATATAGCTATGAATAAGCGCATGGGTGCCCATTATCTAGCCTGGAAACATCATTACGCTAGTTAAATCCAATTTATGTAAAACGACAAAAAACCGATATTTCTTGCTTCCACTGGCTTGATTCCACTGGTTTAATGACCAGACCATACTAATAAAATCATACAGTTTGCTTAAATAACGGTTTATATTGATTTCTAAAAATAGCGTTATGTGTAATAATGTTTGATATTATTAAAAAAACGGTTTTTCACATTAAGGGAGGACGTTTCAAAGCTCGGTCACCTATTTATAGATTTTGAATTAGCAACTTCACAGCAACTTGTATTAATACCCAATAACATTTTAAAGCCTAAATTCGAAGGTACGTTAACTGTTTTTAATTTTATTTAACAAAATTGAAACTTTTTTATACTTTATATTGCATTATTATTGATTCCCCTGGGCGTAAATTTTTAACATCAAATATCTTTGGATCCATACATAAGAAATGAGTGCCTATTCAAAATATTTGTTTATTGACCTCTCTAATTTGTAATTTTTTTCTCAATTTAAAAATAAAATAATATTTAAATTTTACCAGTGGAATCAACTAAAGAATCCCAAATCGAAGAAACACCCTTTATAGCTATTGTAGGCGACGTGGAAAATAAAAATATTCGGCGAGCGGGAGTTTGTAACAGGTATGTTGTCTTTGTTCTGCCATTCAAAAGTCGAAAATTATGTACTAGTTGATGTGATCAAATTCGTTTGCATTATGTAAATTGGTGTTTATTTTCTTGTCAAAACATATTACGGGCATAAACCAAATACTTTCCTTGTAATTGTATAAAAACCGTTAAATTGTCGGTCACCTGTAAGTCGTTAGCCTGCTAGTGTTAAACAAAAGACTAACCAATCGGGTTGTTTACCCTTCTTCTAAAGTACTTGCGATATATTTACGGATTGTTAGGCATTTGAAATCAATTTTTTTTTACTAAAATTTTGATTTCGTTAATAATTATTTGGAAAAAGTTTAGAATTATGCTTTGTTTATTTTTCGTTATAGCCTAAGAGGTACTTTGAAAAGGCTAATATTAAAGATAATTAAAATAAATGTGATTGATTATTCTAAATGAACTGTATTTTATTTGTCTAAACTATGAACCTGCGCACATTGTCGTTAACCCGCTGATAGTTTCAACTAATTTTGTATTGGATTGTCGGTATCCTGCACTTCTTATCAATAACCTGGATCCTGATATTCGTTCACCTGTCATCACAGTCATTAACCTGGACGCCTAGTATTTTTAAATGCTTTTATTTCCTAAACTATTTGAATAATTTACTTCCCTCCACTTGATATCGAATACTGGTCTATATATCTAGCGATAACTGAAGTCAGAAACTTAAAATCGCAAACTTAAAAAAAAAATGCAAATTTAATTCAGCGGTGCCACTTTTTTGAGAATCAGCCAGTTATTGTTTTACTTAGCACCGTCTTCAAAAATTTTAAAGGCATAATTATGTATTTGTTTATGTTACTTTTAATCACTTATAAACTCGAAATTTGCTGTACAAGTTAATTTATTTCATACTTTTTAGTTTCAGTTTTGAAGTTGTTTCTTTTTTGGCAATTTTTTTTTTTATTATTAATAGGATTACACACCAATTTGAACTATAGTTTCCTAAGTAAACGTTAGACTGAACTTAACACGTACTTCAATAAATTTCTCTCTAAGCTGTTTATTCAAGATTCAGTTAATCAACTTCTAATTGTAGTATTGGACGAATCCTCTTAAGTTATAATTTAACTAAGTTATGCTTGGGTACTCGTACTTGCCTACAAGAGGTAAATAATTTAGAATTTCATAAGCATTTGATTCTGGGAACCTTTCAGTTAATTAATTCGTACCTAAGTTATTTAGATTTATTATATTTCCGTTTCTATGATTTAGTAACCTTGTATCAAAGATTTTCTCAGAACAAGAATTTGCTTAACCTAAAAACTTTTAGTTAATTTGTTAATTGCTTAAAAAGTATCTTTTTCATCTATCTTTGTAAATGTTAGGTTGCAAAAAGTAAATTACAGGTCGAGTGAACATTTCTTTCTTAATTTCTTTTTTGCTTTAATTATCACAGTCCTTTGAAAATCGCTTGAAAGATTTCTTTACCTATCAAACTGTTTTTTATTCACATTAATTAGGTTAAGGCTTGAAGAAGATGCTTGACGTATATATGCATTACCGAAATGAATATAACCGTAAGAACGTTGATACACATGACAAGTGATAGGCAGGCAAGTATCTACTATTTTTTCTACAGGTTTCATAAAATACAAATAAGTACTCCGAATACTCAAGCTTTTGAATTTGACTTTTCCTTACTATGATATAAAAGAAATCTAAGAATGTAAACAAAAAGCGGAATAAAGTGAAAAACTCGTAGAATTAAAAAAAGTCTAAAGATTTTCGGGAAGCAATAATACAATTTGATCAAGCTATTGTACGTTAAATCTAGAGCGTTGTCAATTGTTTATATTGTAATTTCGAACTTAAAAGGAAAAATAAATACAACTGAAGAAAAAGAAAATGGTGATGGAAACTAGCGATAGAGATTAAGATCGCAAACGAATATTTTCACATTTGAATCTTCATAAATAAAGATAATAAGTTTGTAGTTACTTATAAACATGATTATTATAATTATTTCAACACAAAAAAGATAGTTTAATATTATAATTTTGCCATTAAACCTGAATGTCCAATTAAGCTGAAATAATTCCCGTTACAAACCGCAATGTTAACAATTTCCAGCGCACCCTGTACCTGATATTTTAAATTAAAAACGTCAAACTCACAACTTCAATAAAAGAGGCAAGTTAATATTTTTGCCGCAAACTTAATTGCCAATTTTCGGCACTTTTAAAGGCAGGTCGGGGAAAAAGCTACATTTTACTTTATAATTTCCTTTTTTAGAGTGCCACTGATTTTGTAAAAGGGTTTTTTTGCTGCTTAGTAAATGACAGTTTTTTTTTGCTTTGTGCAAGTGTTGTTACTAAGTAGACAAACATTTTTTTCA
The DNA here is from genome assembly GCA_947563765.1 of Anarsia innoxiella. Lineage (NCBI taxonomy): Eukaryota > Metazoa > Arthropoda > Insecta > Lepidoptera > Gelechiidae > Anarsia > Anarsia innoxiella. The sequence continues at coordinate 3,276,541 of OX387396.1, read as the reverse complement.
CAAATGATATGAATTCCTATTTTGGTTTTTGTAAAGGTTGCTACTTTTTCTATCTTCGCAAATATTCTTTAGTATTAAAAATAAATCTTTAAGAAATTGAACTATGCTACCTACTCGTCAATGCTTAAGTATTAAGTGGGTACGTATGTCATACCATAACTACATAATCAAGGAACTGCCAGTTACCTTGTAGGGTAATCCTTTTGAAGTAGGTAATAAGAAGATGTACCTATGTATGGTAGAAAAATAAAAGACTATCGGCCACCCATGACCATAGAATCCCTCTTTGTTCGACTAAACCGCTTAGTGGAATTGGACTCGCTTCTTTTCATTCCTTTGCTCGGAATACTTAAATTATATGAAACTTATGACGTTACTGTGTTGAATGGCATCATATTATATCACGACATTGACGGATCTTACCTATTCACTGTTATATTGAAATAAGGGTTACTTTAGTGTGTATTGAAATGCGTTTTTTGTAAAGAGGCGAATTTGTTGATGAAAAATATATTTTTTTAACTACCGCTAGTAAAGTGTTAAGTTAATAAAAAAGGTAGATGAGCACTGAAATAAAAGTTGCATTCACTAACGTGGCAGTATCTAGTCACTTTTCATTTTAGTTAAAATTAATACCATGTCGAAATTGAGAGTTAACCAAACTTCAAAGCTTTTGACTGGGTTAAAAGCTTTCGGATTTTATTAACTTTTTCGTATAGCTTTTATACCTAGAGTATTTCCTGTTAAATCCCAGTGTCAGGTCTAAAAAGCTTATATATACGCTTTATTTAATTTTTCCCGCAAATATCTCTTTCTAAAGCTCTGATGAAACTGACAGAGCGCGTTTTTCGAGATAGCTATTAATGCACTCTTCCCCGAATTTATTTTAATTTTAGTACCTTTGTCGTATGAAATCCTTTCCTTTCACACCTTTTTTAATCGCAAAACGACCATAAAATTATAACACGCTCATCAAACACCAAATACTCAGATAGGATTAATTCAAAACACACTTGAGGGTTTGGTAATAAAGTTCACTTCAGCAGTAGGGCTAGCACAAGGCTCGCCAGAAACGTTATCTCTTTGAAAGGTCAATAATAGAGTAAATACCTATGCAAAAATGCGACAGAACTTCTGCCGCAGGATCTGTGCTAGCCCTGCTACTGAGTAGCGTCGCTCCACTGCGTCGAAAACAAAAATCAACATTCCACTCCTTTGTGAGCTATGAAACAGTCATCACAGTTGTTACGCGTCTCTTCTTACCGCGCTTTGTCACAAATGTGTCTTTGAAAACAGAAATGGAAACCATTCATTACAATTTTAAAGCGAGACAAACAAATTGAAATGTTTTCTCTGAAAGCTGTGGAGAATTTGAAACGGTTTCATTTCGTTTTTTAGAAATTATTTTGCGGATTTTTTGATGGTGGTTTTTTGAAGCTAACGTGCGTATTATGATAATTTTCTTCGTCTTTTTGTTTTATTTGATTTGAGAATTGCGGTTTTTTTTTTAAACTGATGCCATAAATACACTTTTGTATTATTAATATTAAGTATTACAGGCAACTACGCTTCCTGTTAATATTTTTTCCCGAAAACTCATAAATCATCATATTTTTCCGGGGGATTTCCTTTAAAAATTTCAATTTTCTCTTCATTTTTATAGTCTGAGAAGCAGGTAAATTCAAAAGTATTAGAAACCTTGGAAAATATCAATCAATCATTGCTGCCTTGCCATGACACCATCACGACAGGTTTTGATATAAAAATACCGGGAAGATTATTAAAATCTTTAAAAACGGTGTCTCTTGAATGCTTACAAGGAACGTGGTCGTCTTTTACACATGATAGCGTTTAATCTAGCTGGGGATTGGGGACGGACAATCCGCTTTTCTTCTTCATTCAAATGGCTCACAAAATGCTGTACGTTTACAAAAATGCTGTGCTGCTAAACTGTGTGGAACAAAGTTTGTAAAAAGTAGTACTTAGTAAGCAACTAGTAAGTAACTACTATTTATAAAAGTCAAAGAATCAAACTTTGTATTTTGACTTATTTGGCTAACTATTAGAAATCATACTTAGATCGTGTGTAGGTATGAGTAACTACGTGTACTATAATTATAATTTGGTACCTTATCAATTGATTGAATACTTAAATATGCGTTTCTTCGTGGAAAAAGTATTGTTATTGTTAAAATTGTATTTAATGTGAAGAAAATATTAAACGATCAATTTTCCGATTTTGAATAAAATGACATTGACTTTGACTTATGTATAATGTCTTTCTAAATTCTATCCGACAAATCAATTAGAGCAAAAGTCCAAAGGTTTTTTGACCTTTAGCAATGCCTTTAAAAAGCCCATTAATTTCGCCTGAATGGGCAATAATAATCAAACAGTCGCTGAAAGAGGGTGCGACCTATTCTGTACACATATAAAAAGGTTAAGGATGGACAGTTGCGATTTTTATCGATATCGATTATTGAGCAATATTTGTTTTGTGAAGGTCAGAAGGTAACAACTAGGGTTGGTCAATTTTCTAAATTCTTAACTAAGTAGGTACTTTGAAGTTTATTTACTTTGTTATACATATACATATTAAGTAAAATAATAGATAAATTATTTCAAGGTCATTACATCAATTTCTCCTTTATGGTATCTACACACCAAAGGCGCCGGCTTTTTGACAGCTGCCATTCTTATGACGTAAAGCCGGCGGCCTAACCCGGCGGCATGCCGGCGGCTTTGGTGTGTAGATAGCATTACGTCGTATTATAGAGTCTATACTTAGTTAACTCACTGGAATTTATTTATTTTAGGTAACTAGAACATTTCTGAGTAAATTTAATTAACGCTTGGCCAAATTATTAGAGCCTCAAAGTAAACATTAACTCTAATTAAGTTACATCAAAAAGCCCACATTTTATAGTTCATTTACTTTTTGAATCGTTAATTTATGAACTATTAAAAATAGATAGGTACTGTTCTAGATTGATCTTTGAAATTAAAAAAAAAACATTTTGCTCTCTTATATAATATAAACGTTAAAGTTTATGGAGATGTATGTACCTAAGCCAGAATGTTAGGACGAATTTTTATTACTCTTTCACTTAAAAACTATAGAAAGGATTTTAATGAAACTTGAATATTGTGGCTTAAGATCTACGCAGATCCGGGCCGTTCCGGGACGTGTCCGGGCCGTGGCCCGTCAGGAGGGAAAACAATATGTCGTCATGACAACGTGTGTGAACGAATCCATAGAAAATGTATGGAATGATATTTTTTCCCTGACACGTCCCGGACACGTTGCCATGGCGACGTATTGTTTTCACTTCTGACGGGCCACGGCCCGGACACGTCCCGGGCACGGCCTGGATCTGTGTAGATAGACCTTTTACACATACGCTCATTTTTGATATCTATTTGATTTTAGCTTAAAGATATATAAAGACAATAAATATAAAGCATGTATAGACCGCAACACACGCATCAAATATAGTATTTACGTAATAGAAGAACAGTCACAAAAACTTGACATATGACATCCATAGTAGCTCATAACAGCTCGTTTGCTAAAACAACATCAGTGGTAAAAGAGAGTGTACTCTTACGTTAATAGCATTATTCTATATAATGTAGGTACAACAGACGCATTTGCAAATTGAATTAATTACACCTACACTGTATTTGAACGTATTTATGGTTTATTTTATATAATATTATTATTGGTAATTAAGATCGAAATATTTTAGAAACTTTGTAAAAATAAATTATACCTACACATATTTTCTAAATAGCTTTTCTAATAGGCATTTTAACTAGCTAGAAATTTCATTATTTTGTCTTCAATTTACTCATTCATATTTTTGTTAGTGCCTATTTAATTTGATCAAAATATTGTTGATAAAAGATATTTTCAATATTGCGACAGCTGACTGCGTTATTATTACATTATTCAATAAAGACTTACTGCGGTGTGTCCTGTCTCAAACAGTTCCATACATTACAAATCAGAGGTAGGTATGCATACGTCTACGAATAGGTACGCAACGCATACGCATCCGGTGTGTTGGCCTTAAGTGTACATTTCACAGGAGAAAATTAAAACTAAAAAGATTTGCCTTCACTAGTATCGTGGCAGATCTATTAGCAGAAAATGGCCGGTATTGAAAAGGTGTAAAGAATGGTGAAATAAAACGTTCGCTCTGTCGCACGATGAAACAACTCGTCATGCATTAATGGCGGTTGGACGGGAACACCTGTGCTTTTATAACATTTATACTTAAAGGCATTAGTTTAGGGTGCGATGCCCAAAAAACGGGACTAAATTAATGAGACGCTATTCGTCCGTACTTCTGCCACAGATGTATGTCATGAACCTTGAAAGGTAAAAATTCTATGGATTTAATTGATGCTATAATTTACAAGTAGTTTATTATGCATTATCGCAAAAAGCACTCTGAAGCGCTAAAACCGCGAATCTACCGCTGACACGGTTCGCGTTTTTATATTCATGGGTTATTACTTACTTAACAACAAAAATAAAAATCTAAACCCTTTTCGTCGGTTAAAAATGTTAAACTACGCTTTGAAATAATCTATTCTAAAATTAAAAACTCCAATATTAACATTGGAACGTGGCTACCTATTAAATATTATCTTATTGGATGAGGAAAATTTAGTTAAGGATCTACAACTCCCTTGCGGTTATGATTTAGCGATTGATGTGAAACTGTTTAAAACAGCGGGTTAACCGCTGACAACAGTTTTCATACTAACATACAAAAACAAAAAGTTTATACTTTCACCTTTTATTTTTTGTATAGTATAGTAAATGCATGTGTGTTTAAGTAAGATACTTTAACTTTACTAAAATGTACCAGCTGTAGAATGTAGAACTCCCTAAACTGTAGAATATTGTAGAAAGTAGAGTTCCCAGTTGTAGTGAATATGAGAAAAGCATCAGTTTAATAAGTGAGGTGCTGCGCGCACGAACTCCCGCCGTTCTTTAACTACATAGCAACTTTGTAACATTCTGTAAGTGGGTATACATAGCAGTTACAGAGTTTCAAGGGCTCGACACGTAAATAGATGTTCATGAGCCCTTCATTTTATATTTAGAATTTTCTTCCGTAGGTGCCTGCGGATGCGGTTCAATGGGTCACCCGCATATGTCAGTTCTATATGGAACCGTGCGGTTTCTCATGCATAATGATTTCTACACACCAAACCCGCCGGTATCCCGCCGGGCTAGGACGGCGGCTTTTTGTCATACATATGGCAGCTGTCAAAAAAATCCGACGGCTTTGGTGTGTAGAGACACCAAGTAGATACTATTAGCGGTCCGACGTGACGCTTTGAAATTATTTACGTAATTGAATTGCGAAGGAAGGAAAGGAAATTATTTACGCGGTTGTGACGAACCTGCCAAAATAGACCGAGCCAAGTTAGCCGCGTAGCGCGTTTTATCCGCAGCATCCGACTTTCTCGCAAACGCGAAAAAGCCTATTTTGTAAATTAATTCACAAGAATATTCCAATTGCTAAAATTATGCCCATATATTTTGCAAAGTCAGTGCAAATGGCATTTAAGGAAACCTTGGTAAGGTGCTCAGAAGAATTTAAATAAAACTTTAGCTATATCGCAGCAAATTTCGTGTAAAGTTAAATTAACTGTTTATCCTTAAAAGGCGGAAATATGTGTTTGAATACTCTTTATACATCTTCTTTAAAAACGCTCGAAGTTAGGTAAAAACTTTTAAAATAAAATAAAGCAAGGAACGGCGAGAAGTTATTGCGCTTTTATTTCGAATCTAGCGTAATTAAACAAACCAACATTAAACATTACTAACTTTAGCACTTTAAACTCTAAGCACTTGTAATTAATTACCTACGTATTTGCTAACTCATGCCTTTTAATTTCTGAATGCAAATTCAAACTGTATAAAAGAACTGTTTCATGAAAACTCCACTTCAACTGCATAAGAGTAGGCATAACTGGCATTGTTAGAACATAAAATCCTCTTAAACGCAACCAAACATCGCATTTCCCTCACTCAGTACCTACATTCACTAATGATGTTAGTGGTAAACACAACGAAACAACATGGACTCGTGAATTGGCATCGATTATTCATTGGCGCAGTGGAAATTACGGTCTAATTCAATGTGGGGGTACTATTTGGCCACCGTTCGGTTCTACTGCCGTGAAATGCCAAGCACTCAATTTCGGTGACAACTGCCACAATTGAAAGGCTAGTGGAGTCTAGTGTGACCAAGTGTAACCAATTTCAGCAGCTATGTTCGGGGCTGTATCGGCATTGTGCATATTGGAAACGGTAGATTGGAACGTGGCATACGAATTGCGGACTTTTAAAAAATTGTATCAGGATATCGAGGTGGAATTGTTTTATTGAAAAAAAGCAAGCTAGGTTGCATAGTCGTGATGGGAAGTTAGAAATATCCATGGTCTAGACTAGATTTTTCGGTTTGTTTTAGGTGAGTACTTACTATATTTATAGCAGTGTTTTTTTCAAAACACGAAATTGTCCGAAAATTCGTCACAATTTAGGTATAATATAAAAACAGCTCACATAAAATGGCTTAAAACGTAATAAATCTTGTGAAACTCAATTCGGCTCCTGTAAAAAATGTGTCGAAAAATGTCTAAATAAAAACGGCGTTGGGTATCAAAAGGGCAGTTTGTTCTGCTAATGGGCGATCCCTGAAGTTTAATTGCTCTTCACATTTGAGGGTTTTGTACCTACGCGAAAGCGAAATATTTTAATGATTAGGTATAAACCAGCTTGAGCCATATTTTTGGAATTATTCGTAAATCAACATAATCTATGTCTCATCTAGGTATGTAGCTGGAAAAAGATCTTTTAGTCAAAATCGAAAATGTACAATGTTCAAAATAAAATATAGTGAAATGATAAATCGATCAAATCACAATTACTTTATTATTTAGATGTGCAATAAATGAATAAAGATAATTAAGATGAACAAAGTAATATGGTTTCATGCTTTCATTGTCATATTTTATCCGAACACAATGCCAAATAGAAAAATCCAATATCTACGTATTCAAACCTTAATAAAAACGCTCCCAAATACAAAGAAATTACGCAGATATTTACAAACGAAACGCTTTTGCCACGAAATTATAATTCTAACAATCAAACTCTTTGAAATATAACGTTTCTTTTGATATTTTGAGCGGACAAAATAGTACAATAGGGAGAGACATGTCACAAATCAAAGGGACCGCTTACATGAGCCCAAAACGTTTTTGCTCCTGGCGATAAAGCGTCGAGATTAGACTTTGGAATTTTAGGAGCCTGCAAAACTGTTGGAAAGTCACGCTTTTAAATACAATTACAACCTAAATCACAAACATTTGTTTGATTAAAATCGTTATCGGATTTGGGAACGAGATTTTATCACTGTTGATACGTTTGCATTTATCTTTGTTTGCCTTTTTACGAGGCGTATCTTAGGGCTAAAACATAAATTCACGACACGACGCGACGCGACACGACACGACGTCGTGGATTTTCACGATGCGACCTAACCTAATCCATGGTGAAAATCCACGACGTCGTGTCGCGTCGTGTCGTGAATTTATGTTTTAGCCCTTAAATTATTTATATGTTTTATGTAAAAGGAGACTTTTACATAAACTTTGGGGTAAATTAGGACGTCGTACTTGCATACGCTCTTTATTAAATATCAATGGACAGCAAAACAATAATATTAACAGCGAAAATTGCAAGTATAGTTGGTTCGTATTTGTAATAATCAAATATCTAATCAAAAAAGGGCATCCAAAGCACTACCGGAAAAGTACATTTTTTGAACCATTGCAATCATAGAGGAGAATGAAGGATTCATTATGGGATTGTTTCTCCCAGTAATTATTAATTTCTTGCTATTTGTATTAAAACTCCTCTCCATCATATTTAACTTAAGATTACAAAGCAATAGCGGGTCAATTTTATAATCAAACTATACTCGTACACAAATCAAAGCCTGTAGGTAATATGATAGATATGAAGTTGACGGGTATAAGTCGGCTTCTACAGTTGTCTGGAGGTATAAACAAGTGAAAGTTGTATTCATAGTATAGTTACCTACTCGCAGGGGCGGATCGTGAATTTGGGGCTCTGGGCTAAAACTACTTAGAGGCCCCTAAGTACCTAAGTACTATGTATTAGTTGTACAAAAGGCGACCTTACTGCTTGGTAGCAATCTCTTCCGCAACCTTTGAATGAGAAACTGAAATAATGAGGGTTGCCATTATTGCCAACATAAATTTAATTTAAAAAAATAGCTTTTGTTTTAGCGGGGTTAGCCTTGTGACCTCGGGGCCCTGGGCTACAGCTCAAACAGCCCTTAGGTAGATCCGCCTACCCGCCGTATAAAGACCTATTTTCTTTTCACAACAGTTCTAAATCAATCTACCTGGACGTGTAGTTAACTAGTCTCCTTTGATGTAAGATAACGCCGGTCGAAGCGGAGAGGATTGAGAAAAAGATAAAGAAAAGGAAGGCCCAGAAAAGGCCCACCTTGGTGGTAAATTGCAGAAAATTGCCTTCCCGCTAAAAACGAGTGACTTGAAGTTCGGTGATGAGCACGCACGTAATCGTTGAGGGGGGAGAGGGTCTTAAATGTCTACTTACTATAGGCTACAGCTATAGGTACTGAGTACTGAGAAAAAAAACAACTCCCGGCAGACCTAACCGAACGTGGCAAGACGATCTTGGTTCAGCGAAGATTGGAAAATCCTGGCGCATAGGAGAACTGGATGAAGACCAAGTGGGGAGGCTTTTCTCCAGCAGTGGACCCGACAAACTCTCTCCATCTGTACTATGAATCATTTATTTTGTTTTCGAAATTTGTGGCAGAAGTACAAGACACGTATTTTGTATGTAAGCTTGTCACTCACACTGTACTCAAGTGATATTGCCGACTTAAACGAAACTATATACAAGAATTGTAACAACTAGTTCAAGTGAGATTTCAATTGTTATCAAATTCTCAGATACCTAAGTATATAAAAAAGCAAGATGAGCATCGTCATTTATTTCGCCAAATAACCTCTACCTTTTTACAGAAACAAAATAAATATCCGTTAATGATTAATTTGTGAAATGCTGATAGTTAGATATAAATTCCCAAAGGTCCTATTTTAAATTTTCATAAACTTAACTGGACTTCAAAAAGTTTTGGAACACTGGGCGACCCGTATTAGTTATAAATTTACATGATGCTTCAATTAACCTTTATATAAAAAATTAAATATAATATTAGACCTTTTCGATAAATCTGCAGTATCGTACATAGATAATTGCAACGTTTATCGAATTCGGGACAGCAAATTATCAAACGATTATGTAAGGGAAATTTGATCCCATTTTGCAGATTAAGCCAAATGTAATTTAACTGAGTTACATTTATTTGAATAAAATTTACTTATTCAAATAAAGTTCCTGATATTCTGCAAATAGTAATATTTCCGATGCATCCATCATTGTAAATAATATAATGCGATATGGAAACACCGCATTGTCGATTGATTGATGTGCTCACGCCTCTTTTTAATAAAGCATATTTGAATTAGAATCTGTCAAAGCAAAAGCAAATAAAGCTTTTATGTTCTCAGACATTTTTCAATTAAAGGAAACGTAATAAATTATAAAAAGAAACCGTTAATTAAAATGTTAACCTTATTACGAGTCCCCGAAGTTCATTATCCGTCAACACATTATTAACATTTGTGATACGTTTAATTAAGAGATCTTCTCATAAGCACATTAATAAGGGTCTTTGACACGAACCCAAACAAAGCCGCTACGAGCTACGCCGCCTCTACAAAGTGCTACGCCGTAGACAGTCAGTGCATACAATTGCAGGTAGAAACGCAACGTCGTTTTCTATAAATTGCAATTGAATCATAGACCTAGTAATTAAAGAAAAAGAAAGTCTTTTGAAATTAATTAATAATAAACATAGTTATTCACAAAGACTCATAATAGGCTTATTTTCATTAAAACCTGAAAAGAAAACTCTTAAAAAATTCATTGGACGCAACCTCCTTAACCGCTCCTTATTTATACAATGCAGATTTGATGCGCGTGTGCGGTTCTAAACAAATACAATGAATACTATTAACTGGGTCACCTAGTACTCATTCTAGTGCAGAAATACCTAAATAATCAATATCACTTTACGCATATTAATTCCTTGAGGAAACATCTTTGGTTAATAAAATATTAACAAAATAAACACACTCACCTGTGGCTATGAGGTCTGCGGTCCTCATCGTGGTCCTCTTTCATAAACGAGGGTTGCAGACTGAATCTGCGCCGGAATTGATGACGACCTTTCATGATTGTTGGGTAAACACTTAACACATACTATGGTAATTTTTCACTGGGGAATTTCGCGGGAAAACGCGCAGGAAGCGAAACGTCCGCTCCCTACGGTGGCTCGACGACGAATGAGGATCTGAGAGGCAGCCGGGCTCAGTCCGCCGCCGTCACTCCACACGCCCTACCCAAGATAACATCTACATTAAAAATATAAAGGTTGGGTGTCTATTCTACAGGTGTGGGCCTAGTATTAGGTCTACGTATTTGTACTGTAGCTGGAGATTGTGTGACTACAGAAAGTTATAGCTTTCTTTACGTACCTACTCATTAGGTATATTTGAACAACCTTTGAACAAAAGCAAAGCTGTTGTCAACTTAGGATGGGAAACTTTTATATAATGAGACATTATTATAAGTTTTTATATCAGAGTTCGGTTTGATGAATTAAAACAAATACACTCAACGCAACAATGCAGAAACGTAAACTCAATGATTGTTGTTCAATTTTAATAGCTTTATTTTCGATTTCGTTTCAATTAAAAAATAAACTTGTTTGTTTTTCTCATTACAAACTTTCATAGCTTCAGCGTGAAACGTCATGCTTTCAATTAAAAAGAAGTAGGTCAAACAATATTTAGAGGGAAAAAATAACAATAGGTGGTAAAACAGCTTCTCACTTCAAAGCCGAAACGTTTCCTAGAAGAGCCAGTGAAACAACAACTGTGTTATAAAAGTGAGAAATCTCAACTTTGTAATTTAGAAGGATTCCGTACACAATAGGGTAAACCGGCGATTATTCGCCACTCGAGGAAAGTTCTCTTTGAAATGAACACCCGAGCAATAAGGAAAATGTAATGAAATGTTACAATGTGCTTTTAGGAATGCCTTTCACTTACGCGGATCACATTATTGACGTTATTGCAGGCGTTTATAGCTTATATAGGAGCTTGTTTGTGGTGACTTAACAATTCTCTAGTATTAGCCCTACTGCCCAAACTTTTTCATACTGGGTCAATATTCTTAATAATTAAATAGGTACTTGTACATTTTACAATATTGTTTGCTTGTTACCAAGTACCCTATATTATAAGACTACTCCGTCTTGTACCACCATGCTAGCATACATTTTCAGTGAATTGTATAGTCTAGTTCTATAGAGATATACCTAATAGTAAAATATGCTATCTGGTATGTATTAATACTTAAATACTTTGCTATTGAAAGTCACGTCTCAAATATGATGTCAATTATTAGTTCCTTGAGTTATCCAGAGTATTGCCACAGATTACTAAATAGTTACTAACGTAAGTATTGCTAAGTCAGTGTGGCCAGTGTAGCAACTGTGTGTTTAATAACATGATGGTATGCAAACCAGAGGTATAAGCTAGTAAAACCATGTAGAGCATTTCAATTCATGTCAATATGGCAACACATCGAAATTTCGAATATTCTTGATTACTTATTACTTTACGTAATTGATTCCTTTCAAATAGCGAATGTGAGTTTCAGACATTTACATTTCAATTACTACTCGTACCTAGTTACTGAAGGATATTCGCGAGGTTAACTGTTAAGTTCCATTTATATTGATTTTACGCAGATTATGTAATAATTTCCGGGTTTATTTCGTATTATTAAATTGTGATGGAAATCAAGGAACTTTATTTACTCGTGAAATTGACAAGTTTTCTCAAGAAACGTGATTGAAATATGTCAAAATCTTTTGTTCAAAAAACGTATACTGTACTGTATGATATTTCATCAAGGTCGAACATTACAAACTTTTTGTCATGGTTACAGTATAATGCGGCCAATTCAAAAAGTCGTTCGGGTGGTCACATACCTACACCGACTGTACGTTCAGGTGGTCACATACATATAATATCACTTAGCTTAAGTGAAAGTTCAACAAGATCTTTGATCAAAGTAACCGTGCTAAAGAGCCGTTATAGATATATCAGTGAAAGTTCCGGCTAAGCCTCTATTACATGCCCTTAGAGGCTTCATTCCGGATTAATCGCTCGTTTGGGAGAGTACTCTTTGGTCTTCGTGTCGTTGTAATATGGGAACTTCTTGGACAAGATTGGCAGTTGTGCTGTTCAGAAAAAGTTTCGGTTACGGTTGTCTTTTGTTTATTGATGATTTTATTTTACTGTAGTCTTCGGTCTTTATTTGGTCGCGTTGCAAGGCTGCGATTTTGCAGGAGTCCCACATTACAGTTTTAATTCACGTGGTTGATCCACATCTGCGTTTTAACCGCGACGCGTGACGCAGAAGAAACTTAAAAATATCAGAAAAACAAGTTCATAGAAGAAGATATGAAAAAATACTGAACAATCTGCTCATTAATTCTTTTCTAAACGACGATCAAAGATAGATCTTATATAAACATGTCGGCGAGGAGTCATCAGAAGTGGCGTTTTAGCTTTTAGTTAAAATAAGACAGTGGGCGTGTAACGAACAAACTGGCTTTATTGGGTAGTTTGCAATCACGTTATCAAGTAACAGGGTATACGTGATGTTTTCCGATATCTCCTCAAATCAATATTCCAAACAATAATCCACCATACATGACAGCCTCTTCAAATATGAAAGCGCCAACTTGACAACCAGTTAGAAACATGCCAGTTCTTGCGTTTTAGCAGTAAAGAGTTTGCAAATGATTCCAAAATAGCCTTCATGGACGTAATCTCCGACAAACATAACTTTTTATTCACAATTTAAAAAATAAACAACGAAAACGACATTTCACTTTTCGTTCCACCCCAAATAAAATTGTTAAAATAATTAATTCATAAAATTCAAAGACACCTTATCTGTTACATTTTAGCGTAGGACTTGCTTTGATAAAATGTTTGCATTGTTTCAGAGTTGTAAGGGAGGTTCGTGCGGGGGCGGGGCGGGGTTCCGTTGACCGACGGACATGTCAAACATTTACATTTATTACGAGGTGAACACCGACCAACTTTAAAAGAGACTTTGTGCTATCTACACCCCAAAGAAGCCGGCTTTTTTGACAGCTGCCATTCGTATGACGTAAAGCCGCCGGCCTAGCCCGGCGGCATGCCGGCGGCTTTGGTGTGTAGAATTGTAGATAGCAATAGAGTTGCAAGACGGCAATAAGTTTACGGAAGAATAGAAATGTATCATCAAAGTCTTTTTTTACTATGTACTTATTTACCAGCCGCTTATATACCTCTTAGATATATGAAGACAATGGAGGAAAAAGTCGGAGTAAATAGTGCCAGGTACATCGTACGAGTATCAAGAAGTCGAGATGAAACTGGAGAACAGAACCGAATGGAAGAAGCTCCACTGACAAGAGCGAAGCCAGAGATTACTAAATAGTTACGCGAAGCTCTTAAATAAATTGATGATTTAAATAATAGATTTAACAGTGATATTAGTTAGATTTTGTAGGTATATGTTAAAATGGTGTAAAAAATATTTCATTTGCCTCTTTCATTTAAAAAAGAAATAACATTTTACAATTTTTATTTTAGTATAAAAATGTTAATGTTAAACATTAAGTTCATGACAGCCAAGAGAGCTAGTTATTTTACGACGAAAGGTACTAAAATAAAATACAATTTTTACTTGGTATTCGTTTTTAAAAAATAACTTCGAATAAAAACACAGCTGTTTAAAAATTTAAATTGAACTTTGCAGTTTCAATTGACTTTGAAACTTTAATATTTAAAATAAATTAAGTACGAGATTGTTTAACTTTCTCATTACAAAATGTCTAAATATGAAACTTTGATCAATCAAAAATAAAAACAAAACACTGTCATGACTGCCAGAATAAGTCAGGATCGGGTTACAATAGGCATGTCGAAAGATTTTGAAATCCTATTCCAAAATGCAGATACACATTTACTGTTTACAACAAAAACTTTATTTCGGTATTTAACTAATGTTTTAAGAAGATTAAAGCCATTTTTATAATTATTTTTAAATACTGCGTGAAAACAGCTCTCCGTGTCATGGCGTCGCGTGTGACGTCACACTTTTGTAAATGTCAAATGTGTTCCTGCCCGGCTAGACAACAAAGTAAACAAACGTTTCGTATTTCTTGTGATAAAAATGAATTCTAAAGTTTATAAGTGGTGTGCAGTACCTCTGTGCAAAAATACATCAATACAGACACCCAACAAGGTGTTTGTTCATGTCCCATACATTAAAAAAATAAGAGATACATGGTTACAGCTTGCACGGCGAAACCCGAACGAAGTAAAATTAAATTCGTCACTTTATTTCTGTGAAGATCACTTTGATGTGAGTATGTTATCATGTATTGATAGATTTTTAACTTCATGTTTGACGTGAAATAGATGAAATGACAATAATAACAAATAACAATAATAACAAAAAAAATACAAGGCGGTTTTCACGTTTCTAAATTCGGAGGAGCAAAATTCTTTATTGGTTGCCAGGAACTCGCCCAACATTAGCAAATCGATCCTGGGCAAATTGGAACTGTTTGCCCTGATAAACCCTGGTTCCATTATAATAAATTTGTAGTTATTCACAAAAATAAACAAAAAGTAAATCCTAGCGTACAATCAGTCAAAACAACACAGTGATGTTTGTTTACATGAGTATGACGTCATGCGCTGTGATTGGCGTTTCAGTCAAAATGGCCGATTGCAGTATTTTACTCTTTTATTTTATAGAAAATCTTGTTAATCTCAATTTTTTAAATAAAACTAAAATAGTTTTTTGAATCCTTTAAATGTGTATTTTCCCCTGAAATCATTAAATCTTCGATTATTTCATAGTGTCGTCACGCCTATTCTGTTTACCGTAATAATGTGCTTAAATGAGAATATTTTGTTATAAAAACAAGCTGCACTAGCTTAAATTATCAGAATGGAGGGCCAAAAGACGCTCAGTAACATCTATACTCTCTCTTTATAAAATTGTTTGGTCTACGGCCATCGAGACCGAACAAGGAAAATATGACAGTCTATTGTTCCAGCCAAATTATTACAAAGTGATGTCTGTGCTTCGCCTACCAACTCGGCTGTATTTGGTTAAGCCAGTCAAATAATATGCAAACGATAAAAGATCAATTTGGTTCCAATATTTGAGGACCGAACGTATTTAAACGGTCCTTTTAAAAATACGAAGAAAACGTAATATTGTTTCAAGTGTAATGAAAATGAAATCTGCGAATGTTAGATTTATCTACATCTACTTACATATGAAACATTCGTATTAATACTCGTACGGTGTATAACAAGGACAAATTTTCAACTTGCCCTAATGTATGTAGGTATGTATTCTATGGAACAGTCATCCTACTTAGATTTTGTATAGGTACCTGTTAACCAATCAAGCAATGTTTGTTTTATATTCAAAAATTGCGTTTTGAGACCAACAAAGTAAAACGTAGCGTACTCAACTGCGATCAGAGGCGATCGGAGACCGTTTTTTCGCGGTTTCATACTAAACAGCAAACTGCAACCGCGTCACAACCGCAAAGGTAACGTCTTTTTAATTGAAGAAAACAATTTAAAAAAACTATGGTTTACGGTAGGCATTATGTTGAAGTAACAGTATTACCCCTTTTAGCTTTCATAATAAATCACGCAAAGGTTTCAAGCCATTATAATACCTAGTACCAAAAGATAAGGGCTTAAGAAGATTTTCCAAATGCAATCTAGTCTAATGGCTCAGCTTATAAAATACAATAACCACTCTCAACATCTCCGCCAATCTAATTACAGTCTTAAAACTTATGACTGATGGTCTAAATTACGAAGAAGCTGTATAACAGTGCTGTTGCTTTTAAAACAACAATAATTGTTGTTAATAGCTGAGAGAAAGTTATCTTAGAAAGTAATATTGACTGATGAGTGTGGATGAGACGAGGTGGGAGCAAATGGCGAGTAGTGTCATAGGGTTTCTTCCTCTCGGCTATAGTAGTGAAACGGTAGTAGTTTTATTTTAATAAAAGCGTATTAAAAACGACAACGAAAGTATAATTAATAAGATAAGTACATATTTTTGAATAACACTTTTTATTTTCAGTGGGCTAACACTAGGTAGACGTAAGTATGCAAGTATGTTATTTTAACTTTATTCTAATGATTCAAGGTTTAAATTTAACTTCACAAAAGAGAATCCAGTTGAAAATAGTTTCACTTATTTTAAGACAAACTTGAAAGTGGTAAAAGGTAGAGAACGGTGGACATAGTTTCGACGCTTTTCCCTCTATAAAAATAACACTAAATTGACACAGATACATAATGCAAGCATACGAGTATATAGGTAATTCTAGTCTAATTAGCACATAGCAATGTCAATTAATTACTGAGAATTCTAACTTAATTAGAAATTAACCGCTTTCGTGAATCTACCATCTGTAGGAGTAGTATGCAAGATTTAGCTGACCGTATAAACGTGTTTGAATTTGTAATCAATCAATTGTTCATCAATTAGTATTGATTGACTATGGTCGCCGCACACCATATTTTTACTTGTCGTCTATCAAAAACAAGGGTTTAATGGGATGTTACCATTTATATGTATGTGCGCTAACACAAAACCTGAATCAATAGCTTTTTAAAATAGGTTCTACTTATGAAACCAACGTTAAATAAACGATGCGTTTGACACGCTATCTAGCAGTTGCATAAAAGACTCATAATCCTTTAAACATAGTGCCGTCTTATTCAGATTTTGGACAGTGACAGTGACAGCAGCTATAGTTGTAATGGAGCATTAGCTTAATTTACTTTTCTTTCAACTGGCTGTATAAGAGAGCACATGTTCTTAGACAGTAGTTTGTATGTTTATTATTTGGATAATTTCATAACTTTATCCTCTAATATTAGGAAAACCTTGAAATAGAAATTGATATTAGCTGAAGTACTGAATTCAACGTCATTAAACCTCTTGAAATTAGTTTCCTACACGAGCTAAATCTTGTAATTACCAAACACAATGGTTACAGAGCTAGTGCGACTCGGTAAAGTTTGCTTGCAATTTCAAATTACTTACACGTATAAGTTAGATACCTAATTCCATAGTGTATTGTATTCAAAGACTACTTGTTCTTATTATAAAATTCATAGTGATTGTTATTCACTGTCTGCTATAGAATAATAACTACTTTTTAGTACTTGATTGCGAAGAATTGGAGTTGGAAATATTCTGTTAATTATTTACACAAAATTATCTGCTAATTTTACAGATCACAGTTTTCTGATTTTGTAGGTAGGTACTAAATCGATCGATGTGGTGTAGTAGTATCGAATCTTTTTCAAACCCGAGCGCGTAAATTAACGTTGCCAAAACTAAACAAGCAAAGTACCTAGTTCCTAAAATATTAAGTTCTAATAAAATCTATTCCTGACACTATTCCAAAAAAATATGTCGGCACGAAGTTTAAAAACTTAATTCAACAACAGCCAATTCTGCAACTAAGGCAAAATTTCCCTCCATAATAAAGAATTCAGAGCACACACGTGTCCGTAGCATCTCAACAAAACGGATGTTTAAATTCAGGCCGCTGAGTAAATGAAAGTGAGGCACCGCGACGTTCAGTTTACTCGTTACAACGCCACTGAGCGTACACTTGAATCACAATGAGACTACCTTGACATTGCTAGTTTATTTGCAAGAGACGCGAAAATATTAGACTCCAGGGGCTTAGCATGGCGTGCCGCGACAATTATCTCACGTATGCTGTCCTTATCACATTTAAAACTATAGACAGAGACGTAAGCGTGACAAACGCATGAAAACAAGTGCCATGCTAAGCTAGCAGTACCTCGTGGACTCATCGCCAAGCGCAAACTTTGTCGGAAAGATAATGCTAGAAGTCTGTTAGGGCGCGTACTTATTAGCAAGCTGTTACCGTAGCCATTGCAAGCACTGCAAACAAATATAAGGGGTGTGCGCTCGCAGCAGGTTCGTAAACCATTAGCAAAGAACGTGCTCACTGGTTACAGTGCATACAACAGTACAGTTACAGTGCAGATTTCGTAGTTTACAGAAATAGTTTTAATAAACTTTTTGGCAAGAAAAGAATACGGCAAAAATTTTAAACATTTCACTGTAATTTGCGACGGTCTTAAATTAATCACACGACGTTTATTTTACGCATTGCTATCAGTCTTCCAATTATCAATGTTCTGAATTTTTTCGCAAAAATAGGAGTCTTACCTACACATTATCGCTAGACAATTTACTCTACATAATTCTTAAAGTAAAACGTGCCGGAGACCTGTGTATGACAGTCCCCTAACAGTTGTTTGCTCGTCTCGGATAAATTCTGTTGTTTATCGGTTTCAAGGTTAGAATTACATGTGTAATTGTCAGGATAAGTTTTGTTAGGTAGTTATGTACAGAATAGTCGTTAGTCTGAGAAGTACGACTATTTGGTCCGTGGAGAGTCGTCTATTTGACTAGACATGCAGTATAGGCTATACCTTCTTTGTTCAGACTATTTGTCTCGCTGTTGTATAAACATAGAGCTGTTTTTATAGTTTTAATTGACTTTTAGCACCTTTCATAGGCACTTTGATATTTGTTGAATTCTAGAAAGGATACGTCAATTAATTACATTTAAAAAAAATAATTGATGAAAAAACTTTGGAAATTTATACACTTTCAATAAGTGGATAATATATTAAAACAAATGATTTATTTATGGAACCAACAAACATATATGTTTTACTTGCCCTAAACTAGAAATGTATCACGAACACATCACGAAAAATACGTGCCTATTTCCTAAAAGAAAGGCCTAGCAATAAAGCGGTGGCTTTCTCAAAAAACCTTATAAATACTTCCGAGAACTAATCCATCACGCGATGCCGATTCTCTGTGAAACTTCTCCAATAGTTACCTAATCCTACTGGAAAATTAGTTAGTCTCCGAATTTTCTGTCTCCGGTAACTTCTAGTATAAGTTAGCAGCTAATCGCTAACTATTTCACACTTGGTTATTGGCCTCATAGTTTATGTGACTGAATAACTAACGAAATACTTCCTGAGTATATTTTTGCTCACAAGTCTGTTCTGGTAATATCTATAATTTTATTACCTATAAAAGAAATACAGAACAGTGAATTACATCGCGTTTCAAATAAGTTGTAACAATCATCCAAATTTTTCCAATAGATGAGAGAACCTACCTTTAAATAAAAGAAAGATTTTTTGCTGTTAAACACATGTAAATTAATATTATTAGGTATCCTCACAATGGAAAGTTTAATAAACTCATACTTCTGTTATTTACTTTCTTCAAATGCAGATAGAATTCGACAACGAAATCTAAGCAATCAACACCTTATACACTTCACCCAGCCCAAAGTACTTTATAACCTTTTAAAGCAAAAAGGAGAGTCGATAATGTTAACACGTTTTTGCCATCAGGAAGAAAGAAAATAATAAATCTGCGTGGAATTATTGGAAACTCTATGCGGAGGATGACGGACGCAAGTTGTTGGAAATTCGCACAGTTGAGCGGGAAATGCAAATTAGCGTACTAGGGATGTAACTTACGAGTATCTCCGGAATATCATCTTACTCTATGCTGGTTTGTGAATTTGTTGGCGGATAAGTTGGCTTACATATGCGTCATATTGCAACTTCGTGTTAAGAATAGTGTAGCTGATCTTTTCGGTTTTGTTGGTCACCTATATCCCGTCACGTTATGAAAGTGAAGAATTTGAGGGTAACGTTCACCTGCACAAAAAGGCCTCCAATAAGGTGGACCGACGACTTGGTGAAAGTCACGGAAAGCCGTTAGATGTTGGCAGCGTATGACCAGTCGTTGTGGAGATCCTTGGGAGATGCTTTTGTCCAGTCGTGGACGTGCATAATTGAGATAATGATGATGTTCACCTGCACACTGTCATGTTTAAAAAAAATACTGTTATAACACCCAAGAAACTTAAATGAAAAAATTATACTCCAAAAATCTCTCAACTCTACCTGAAGTCAGTACCTTGCTACCTGCGTGGAGGCTGCGGTGGGGGAGAAGGGGGCATTTTAGAGACTCAACCTAGCGCCTCGACGGGGCTCAACAAGTGCGAATCAGTCTTAATCACGGGAAAATCTTTGGGGCGGCCTTTCTCCCGACGCAATTTAACTGCCAAATAGAAATTGATATCGATTTCCTACGTGTGGGGTTTGAAGAGAGGTTTGAGAGGATTTTAGTAGGAAAAGAGTGTTTCAATGGTATACATGTATCAAAATAGGTGATTGCTATCTGAAACATTATTATAATAATTATGTCTTTAAAATTTTTGAAGACGGTGCCACCTGTTTCCTTGAGATGTGAAAAAGATTGATTATAAGTACCTATATTACCTATACCTATCTAGTTATTGTTTTACTTGGCACCGTCTTCAAAAAATTTAAAGGCATAATTATTTAATTGTTTATGTTTCTTTTAATCACTCTTTCTTTTAATTCACACACAAACTCGAAATTTTCTGTACAAGTTAATTTATTTCATACTTTTTAGTTTCCGTTTTGAAGTAATTTTTTTTTTTTATATATTATGCACAATCTATATTTTCAATTTCTTTATTAACTTAAAACATAAGTTACAAAGTAGGTACCTAGTGTACCAAAAATACGAACAATAGACATTTCGATAAAGAAAATGTAAATTTTATGAATCCCGATGCAACAAAAGTTACGGCTTATGCTCACAACTTTACAGTATTTCAAGTGTAACTTTTTAAGCGTTCTTTTAAGAACAAAATCATTGTTGCAAAAAAGACTTAAAAATATTTATTCCTACTAGAAAAATAAATTAAATAAGTATCCATTTCAAACTGACTTTGAGAAGAAAGAGTTCGTATTTGCAAGATCAAGTTTAAATTAAAGTTCTTTTAAGTAGATAGTTGAACCTGCGGTTTTGGCGTTGTTTCATATTATTTATCAAACGTCAAACGATAGTGACCGCTTATTTGTAAAAGTTTTAGTATTTTGTACGTATTTACCTTGGGTATTTACTTAGCTTTAAGGCTGAAATTTACACTGCGTTAATAAGTACAATGAAAGAGAGTAAGTATTAATAAAAAAATATAAAAACTACTACAAAAGCTATACCTAAATCTACATTTCTTTGCGAAAAAAGGTAAAAAGAACAGTTTTAGAGCACGTCACATGTCAGGTCAGTCCAGTTTCAGTTTTGCAGTTCGTTTTGTTCGCGTATTAGAATGACGTCGACTTTGAAACGTTGCAACGGACAGCTGACAGCTCGGCGACGTACTTTGACGTCCACGAGACGTCACCGGCGGAAATAGAAGGAAGGAGAAATGGCACACACCGGCACAGTGTAAGCGGATATTATATTCAGTGATTGTTTTTTTTTGTTTATCTTATCTTATACGCAACTGAAGGTCATTTTCGTTCCTTGTTTCCTTAAATCCACTGTAAAATCACTACTGACTTTACTTTATACTTACTGTACTGTCAGAGTCAGACGGAATGCAAATGAATGCTTTTTACTAATTCATAATATTACTACTTTTCACTAATGACCTATGAAAATAAGTAATTAAAGTAAAGACAGGTTTTTTATGTCATAATGGTAATTGGAAAAGTAAAATTATCAAACAAAAAAGGTGACCTTTACCTTGAGGTCAAACTTTACAACTTTTATTTATTTCATACTTATTAGAATCCCTAATCCCACAAAGTTCATAATTACGAAAGTTTAGTAAATATTTTTCATTACATCTCCTCGGAACCCTTTCTTGACCTTTAAAAAATAATTCCTTAAGAAGATTTGGGAACGAAATAAATGCCGGATTCGTCCTTAGAGTTTTTCCCGAGGCACTTTAGTTTGTCCTAAATCTGCCTTTATTAAATGGGGCTCAGTGGAGTTTCTATTAGACTACAGTTCGTCAGTGGAGTCTCGAGAGGTATGCTTCTGTGGTTAATCTGGCGATAAAACTCTATTGAGCTATAGAGGTCGGTAAATCTTTCATCTTGTGTATATTTTTTGAGTAGATATAGGTATTTTCAATCAAATATTCATTTGTAGGAAATGTGCATTGCGGTCTAAAAATATATAATAACAATTATGTAATGTAGGTACTCAAAAGTAATTGCTTATATTGGATATCATCCAGACATTCGTTACGTTTAGAATTTAATTATATACCTACCTATCCTGAATGTTATAGACAGAGTTTAGTAACTCAATAAAATTAAATTTAACTCCAAATGGAAACTTAATTATGCGCTTCTTATGCTAGAAAATAAATCATCTTGACATCAAAACTCTTGTCTCGCCAGTTTGAAATCGTAGCAGTGATGTGACGATACACGCTTTACACACATCAACATCTTAAGCTGTTACTTACAGGTTGTTGTGTTTACTAGAATGTTCCAGAAACAAACAATTCTACGAGAGTAAGTCGTAGTCTGATTGTATTACAGGACGTTGGGGGAATGTCTGCACGTTATACCGGCTTGTTTGTAGCGAGAGGTGGCAAGATGGACGGGTAAAGTCGTCTAGTGTTTTAAGGGTTGACAAACATTGCCTTATAAGCAAAACAGAGTTATTTTTTTGAGTAAAATTGATCAGTTGATCAGTACCGACATTTAATTAGGCATTAGCAACTTCACTTTCGCGTTAACGACTAGGTATTCTGGAAAAAGTCTTAGGTAGATAATAATCAGTCGACTTTTCGAGATTCCTCATTAAACGACGTACGGCTTTAGGAATTCAACTGCTAATGCCTTATAGCCTATACCTCATGTTAGCACACACCAAAGCCGCCGGCTTTTTTGACAGCTCTTATTCGTATGACGTGAAGCCGCCGGCCTAGCCCGGCGGCTTGCCGGCGACTTTTGTATGTAGATAGCATTACTTGCAAAAAATTGTACAAATGCCGCTTCGTTCTTTTCTAATATAATCTTCATTTTCCGATCACGTATTTCGTAAATTAGCTTAGTACGAGTAAACGTTTGATCAAATGACGTACGTTAAACTGAAGTAACAAAGAATATTCTGACTAAGGTATATTTCCAATTCAATAAAAATATTTTCACAGCCATGTTGTTTTGATTGAATTCTCACTTGTCATCGATGCGACGATAAATTATAGTGCCGTGCCGTGCCGTGGGTGGCAGATAGAAAGATAAATGGCCATATTTTTTTGTAAACTGCATTTTTTATATTTTTCTGTTATATCTTTAGATGAGAGAAAACCTTTTGCCTATCAGTGGGACACAAATGGCTAGATTAAGATAAGATATCCAAATTACTTAAAGCTTTAAAATCATTCCATGATTTTGACATGTTGTTATATCAAAAAAGTGATCTGAAAATTATCCTTTTACAGGATTTAAAATTATTCGATCCACATTTAAGTACGCTACCTCCATAATAACTATTTTACACTTGGACAATTTTACTCAATAAACTCTGAAAATGATTTGAATCTTTTCCCCGAAGAAGCATTTAAAGAAGCATCAAAGGTTTCACATCAAGCAACGTTTCGGGGAAAATTTTAAACGAGCCCGGAAATTGTCGTTTGAGACATTTACCTACCTTTAAAACCATTTTCCTTTTCAGACGGTTTAAAAGTACCTAAATTGATTCTGCTAATTTTATTTCGTTCAAAATTTAACAATTATTTCAAAGAATTGCACTTAAACTTTTCACCTTGTATTCTTATTCAACCCTGAAATATCAACTCTTTATTGAAATTAGAAGGACGTTTACTTGAGTTAGAGCTTCGCTTCTATTTCTAAAAAACTACAATTTATTGGTTTACTTATTTTCACATCAACGTTAAAAATTACAGTGTCTTTGAGTGTGCATCAAATTAAACTTTAAAAAAAAATATTTAACGTGAATTTTACCTGAAATATTTCGGTAAAAAATATTCAGAAAATTAAAAGAAATTAAAAATTAAAAGATCAGAAAGAGAGTCAAGAGCCAATTTAACTAAAGTGGAAATATACCTACGTATCACTATGTTATAAAGATTTTGTTACTATCTTATTACGATGTTATTATTATGTTGTTACTATGTTGTTACTATGTTGTTACTATGTTGTTACTATGTTGTTACTATGTTGTTACTATGTTGTTACTATGTTGTTACTATGTTGTTACTATGTTGTTACTATGTTGTTACTATGTTGTTACTATTTATGTTATTTATTCTGGCATCCCTAAAATATAACACCCAATTGTATTCTCACAATGGAAAACTTTGTGTAAAGAAAACACACACGTGTTTATTTTAATAGTAAGTTGTAACTAAGTTTTGTACTAACTTTATCTTTGTTGAAACTTATTGGGAAACATTAACTACAGTTTGGTATCACTTTTGAAGTTATCTCGTTTGTAGATCCTAGAAAATAAATATGTACCTACTTATGAATAAAAAAATAGTGTTTGAAGGCTAAAACTAACAAAGTCTTTGCCAATCGAAGATATTCGTCTTGTATAAAAAGGTTTGAAGAGTCTTTTTGGGAAATTGCAGGACTACACCGCGGATCCATTTGTGTGTGGTTCATTTATTAATAGATATGTTTTTTTGATAGGTTATGAATTGTGACTGTCACCATATACAAATCCCATCCATATGAAACCAATATACTTGACTCCCGTCCATATGAAACCATATTTGACAAGTTATGCTTGATATGAAAAATCTGCCGAATTGAGAACCACCTTCTCTTTTCTGGTTTGTTAGTTTTTTTTTATAGTTTAAAGTGCGTAAATATCACACCAAAAGTGAGAACGTGTTGTCGTTTCATTCCACCCCCTAAAACCAGCTGAATACGTAAATGATTACAATAACAAATGCCTGCAAGATTTATTTGTATTCCGACCGTTGTCGTGCTGTTTCAGCAACACACAAATCAGACTTTGCAGTTTTGGAGACAAAGCGAAACAATTTCTGCAAGTTTTCGGTTTCAAAGGAATTCTCTAAGTTATAAGTATCTACTTACTTATAATACTAAAGCGATTTAAATACTACGATAAACATATAGCTTTTTTAAGTTATATATTTTTGTAATTTTTGATAATGGTTAACACTTGAAAGCACGTTTTTATTTGGATCTAGCTTTTCTTTAAAAATAATTACATTTCTAATTTTATTTTTAGTTAGATTTGCGTAGTAACAGTAGCATTCATCTACAGTTTGACTGTTGATTAGAAAAAGCGGAAAAACCGTGTTATTTAATTATATACCTAATAACTCATAGAATGAATGCCTCGAGAACAATATTTTCAGTTAAATATTTAATGAACTTATCAGCAACTGTCTGAAAAGGTCTTAAACAAGTAAGTATAGTCCCACATCGAGTACGGATCGAATTTACTTATATCGTCAAACATGGTATAAATAAACACGCTCACCATTAGGTATCCTAGGTCTTCAAGGTTTACCTAGGCTTCTAACTAGATTAAGATGGAACACTATCCAAGGAATTGTATGTACGGAGAAAACAGATAGATAGGTATATACTACATAATATGAACTCAAATTAATAAGATATTGGGACAGTAAAATTGATGAAAATAAAAATGTAAATACGGGTATCAAATAATAAAGGTTATTAGGATATATATTAGGAGATTATATTAGGATATACTAGATAGATTAGATAGATTAGGAGAAGGTGTAGCAGAGCAGACCGCAAATACTGAGTAAGGACCCAATTCTTTATATCAATCTTAGTATATAGTATAATCTTATCGAATAAACTGCAACACAAAAGTTGATTATTTACATCTTTGTTTAATTAATTAACTAAAATATTAAAACTCAACTAAAGTATACATGGTCCGACAAAATGTCTATAAAAGTAAGTAACATGTCCTTCCAGAACATTGAACAAACCGCTCAAACGCCCACCACGCTGAAACTTTAATTACAATCTACAGCTTTAAGACTCACCCATCAAAGTGAAGTGCTAAATGAAAACTAAAAAGGAAATTGTGCGAATGGAATTTAAATTTTTCCCCCAAATTATTTTAGGCGGCTTCTTTGCGTTGGCATTAATACTTCTTGCTTCTTTTGGGGCGTTAAAGGGTGTTTCTTCGATTTGGGATTCTTTAGTTGATTCCACTGGTAAAATTTAAATATTATTTTATTTTTAAATTGAGAATAAAATTACAAATTAGAAAGGTCAATAAACGAATATTTTGAATAGGCACTCATTTCTTATGTATGGATCCAAAGATATTTGATGTTAAAAATTTACGCCCAGGGGAATCAACAATAATGCAATATAAAGTATAAAAAAGTTTCAATTTTGTTGAATAAAATTAAAAACAGTTAACGTACCTTCGAATTTAGGCTTTAAAAGGTTATTGGGTATTAATACAAGTTGCTGTGAAGTTGCTAATTCAAAATCTTTAAATAGGTGACCGAGCTTTAAAGCGTCCTCCCTTAATGTGGAAAACTGTTTTTTTAATAATATCAAACATTATTACACATTACGCTATTTTTAGAAATATAAACCGTTATTTAAGCAAACTGTATGATTTTGTTAGTATGGTCTGGTCATTAAACCAGTGGAATCAAGCCAGTGGAAGCAAGAAATATCGGTTTTTTGTCGTTTTACATAAATTGGATTTAACTAGCGTAATGATGTTTCCAGGCTAGATAATGGGCACCCATGCGCTTATTCATAGCTATATCAAGCTAGTCTTGTAGTACAAAATTAATAAGAAAACATCAACATAGTAATCAATGATCGTACAGAACAAAGCCAGGGGAATCAGATACTTATCTTTGTATTTCGTGAATGGTACAACTTCACGCATAATCTACCCCCTCGATACATAAAATGCATCTCACAGTTCGCGTGAAAATAGGCAGCGCCTATCCAAATGGCTCGACTAGGGTCGTATGCGCGATTTAGTGACGTGCCAAGGTAATCACACTTTAGTGCCGGACAAAATTAAAATGACTCGAGAAATTCAGTT
Organism: Anarsia innoxiella; assembly: GCA_947563765.1. Classification (NCBI taxonomy): domain Eukaryota; kingdom Metazoa; phylum Arthropoda; class Insecta; order Lepidoptera; family Gelechiidae; genus Anarsia; species Anarsia innoxiella. Next base: position 3,249,237 of record OX387396.1, on the reverse strand, counting down.
AATTGTAAAATACGTGTAAAATTTATTATGATGCGTAATAATTAACTATTCTATAATAAAATAAAAACATGTATGAATCTTTAAGTATATATGATAAAAAGATTTTGAAGGTTTTCTGAATAAATCGGGAGAGCGGACACGTCAGTGGAATCAATTTTTAGGGCTTTGAACTATTTTTTAAATACCTTTCGATTTGAATTCATGTATTATTTTTATTTTCCCAAGTAGATAACACCTTAATCTATAGTTTAAAACATATTTTATTGACTTTATAATTTGAAACGTAGGATTTAAGCCCCCGGACATCAAAATTCTCGATTCTGAAGATTCACCCTAAAAGGGTTGGCTTAGAATTTGCTGTAGATATATTTCTGCTGTAGGTAATGGTTCGGTAATTATGCGATTAACCTTTCTTAATATACCTACAAAATTCTATAAAAAAAGAAATAGAAAATGGACAGACAAAATCCAAATTTTTTAACTAGATTAAAAACTCAAACTGCTCTTTCTTTTGTTTCATGATATAAGGCTGTTATATCAAGTTTGAGAATAGCTATGAAGACTAGTAAATTATTAATTAATCATTATTTGATTGATTTGATTAAATACTAACAGTAATTATCACGTAAGAATTAATTAATACCTACCAACGATCAAAGTTTCGATTCAGTTTGATTTCTCAGTAAGTAGCTACGATGCAAAACTTAACTTGTATTATGATGCAAAACTTGGCGCCTCGTTACAAAGTGGCAAGACTTTGCTACAATACCTATAGTTTCATATAAGTTTAAGTGTTAAGTTCCTTTTAGTAATTGATTGATTAAACGTTGTTAAAGTTATAATTGAACGCCATTTTGTCGTAAATGCATTTATGTGAAACAGTATTCATTGAAACTCAATTATACACTAGTATAATATGGCACAGTATTTCTTTTTTATAAAATAAAAGAAGCAAAACTTTAATTCACAACTATAGATGTATGAATACGCCGAACTCTTCGGGGTTTTTGAAATATTATTTCTTGTGGCTTGAATGAGTTTATTGTTTTACCTTAATTTATATTTTAGTAATTTAATTTCCACGTTGTTTCGTCCGTTGGAGTTCAAAACGTACTGGCATCTCAAATGTCATTCAAACGTCAAAATGACAGTGTATGTTCGTTTCATCTTATAAGTTGTTGCTTCATAACAATGTATGGAAGTGGTGAAATAAACGCATACATAAGGTATTATGAATTATGAAATGAATGTTTTGTAATAAGCCAATACAAGTAGTTAAGTATTGTAGCGTAGTACGCTACCCATAGTATAGTCTGACAGATAATTACAAAAAGAACATTCCGACATATTCACAAGGTAAAAGGATATCAGTAACAACACAATATGATCCTATAAGCGTAATATCAGTATGCCAAAGTTGATGTAAGAGGGTCCCCAAAGGCCGTCACGATGGCAAATATTGACGCAGATTACATCGGCTGTTGACCTATATTCATTATCTGAGACAAAAGAGGGTGAAGGGACCTTTGAATGATAGCCTTTCTGTCGCACCACAACATAATTGAAGCAATTACTGTCCTGGATTCTTTTCACAAAGGGACGGTAAAAAGAACAACTTTTCATAGGAAATATTGTCAACAATACTTTTTTTTTCTTTAACATGGATTGGAAAAGACTGTCGTGTCATACAATCTACTATCATAACGAACTCTGTGATGCTCGCGATTTAGTTTGACACTAGGAGATGCCATACCTTCTGGTTCTGCGTGCCTAGTCTGGCGCAAAATGGCTACCTTTTTGTATGAAATTTCTTATCGTTTGACGGGTCATCGACCAAGAAAACTATAAAGAAGCGCCAACCTTGGCACGCTGTCATAAACTCATTTGTATATGAAAAAAAAATGTGGCACCTCCTGTTTAACACATCACAGAGATATATCTTGTATTGTTTGTCAAAAACGCACTCTATTTCTGTATTGATTAAGCTGGCCGCGTACATACGTTTTCCAAATTCGATTTTCGATTTCGATTTCCGTATTCGGAGATCCGAATGCTTCGGGGTAGGCAGAGACAACAACCCTCCACTTGCTACAATCTAAACACACTTCTTTCGCTACATTCACATTCATCAGTTGCCTCATATATGCACGTGTAGTAGAATTAAACAAAACAAAAGAACAAAAACTAACCCTTAAAGAACCCAAAATGTTCCCAATAAAACAAATACCAAGTTCTAATTCCGGCGTAACAAATTACGAAAGAATTCTTTCTCGTAACGTAACGAAGCAAAAAGTTGCGAAGAGGGATGGCTAATGAATTGCCGTAATATGAACAGTAGCTAACGAACGGTAATTTCATTGATGTCAATAACAGAGAGATGTATTGAGCAATAACAGTGCTTATTAGTATTGTTATATTCGTAAAAAGATTAGCTTTGAAGTGGTTTTATGAAGAAAGACTTCGAGATCATAATATCGATAAGTACGTATTATTTATTATCGATGAATTCTTTAAATGATGTTACTAAGAGGAGTGTGTACCTAATTGTCCCATCATCATTAGCCCTTTTAACGTCCCCACTACAGGGGTACGAGTTTACTCCCATACGAGATACAATTGTTCCATATCGGCTCCGGTTGACGTGTGTTAGACATTTTTATGTGTTGCTTTCTATTTGCTTTATTCAGATTTGTTGCATACGGTTTTGGTAAACAGATATAAATCTAATTTAGATACTGTCCTAAGCAGAAAACCAATTCAAAGGTGTAAACTGCCAAAAGCAAGTGGCTATACCAAGTACTAGGTACATATATTTCATTTTATTCATGCAAATCGCTAGATGGTCTCCCCCAGGAGTATTCAAAATTATTACTTAGTTTTAGCAATAAAATTTACCTTTCTTCCAGACGCATAAATCTTGGTTGAACGTCTTCGTGATGGCCGTTTATCATGTGCGCACAATTACTCACTTTAGTTTTAAGTTAATTCCAAGTACGCTGTGTATTTTTTAACAATGCAATAATAGTTTCTTCCTCTCTTGGGTTATACAGTTGAGTGGTTTTGACAGTGATTTTACATAATTACATACATATACATATCCATCACGCTTCTCTCCCATTGGGGTAGGTAGAGACCACTTCCTTTCACTTATTACGATCCAAACACACCTCTTTCGCTTCATCCACACTATCAGTCGCCTCATACATGCCCGTCGGTTTAGGGTACTCTGGACTTGGCCTTTCTTGAGCAAGTCCCCGATTTGATTGAGGTACGTTCGTCTTGGCCTTCCCCTCCCAACATTTCCATCCACTCTTACCTTGTATATCTCTTTTGTTAATCTCCTTTCACTCATGCTCAGTAATTTTAAATGAGAGAAACTGTCCCGTTGCTATTAGAACTTGCATATATTTGTCCAGTTACCATCAAGTAACTCATCAAACTTCAAACACCAACTAAAGAGTTAATTCAATTAAAATTAAACTGTAAGTAACACGAGTCCGTTGATTTTGGCAATTGTGGCAAATTTGGCAATTTTGGCATTTAATTTAGTGATCCCAATGACCTAGTTTGTACCTCTATAACTGTAGGTATATACCAGTGGTTTTAGTAACTTGATTACGGAGGCGCGCCGCCTGATTTCGGATTCAGCAAAGGCTTACGAATTCGGGGTTTCCAATTAACAAGAAGATTCCCTGCTACAAAATTAATTTTCTGCCGCGTTGTGCCATGTGGATTTAATTTGGGTTTAGTTTATTTTTAGAAAAATATGTTTTGGAGACACCTTCCTTACACAATTATTTTAATCAAATTGGAATTAGTTAGGTACCTTTTCCTCGAACTGACTTGGGTACCAACTACGTGTTTTCAATTAATTTTCCCGTCCGTCAATTACTTGGAATTTACGAGTGTACATTTTCAATCTACAACTTGGCAGCAAATTAGCCATTCCAACAAACCGGATTACAAATAAGTAGCGCCCGGCCGTCCTAGGTAAAACGATAAATTTCTTGTAAAATTCAATTACTTTGGGAAGCTTTAGCAAATATTTCTACGGTTCCATCTGTCCTTGCTTGGAAATTACTAATCATGACGAATGGAGTGGAATTTTTTAAATTAAAGCATGATTTACGATAAATTGAATGTTTGACTGTGTATTAAATAAAAAAAACATTGTACTTATTTATTTATCTTTTAATATGCTTGTTTATCTTTTAAAACAGTAATAGTAACTTTAATTTAGTTTATAAGTTTTAAAATAACTATGTTTAAGTTATTACAATATTGTTGTAAGAAACTGATCTCATTTTAGTTTTAAGTTTGTAGCTTTGCTACACAATTTGCCGTGCCCTAATCAGGGTCCACATTTGGTACCTACATTATGTTGTTTATAAGATCTGTAAAAACCTGTGGAGTGCAATAAATGATTGAGTATTGAGTATTGAATATCTATAAGCAACAATTTCACTCAACATTATGCTATCATATAATTTCGAATAAATATTACGTAAAACGTAAAATAATTAAACTATTTCATTGATTTTAATATTTGTGATACTACAGTAATTTCTCAAACTCTAGTTAACCCGTAAATGAAATAAAAGAGAATGTTTTTCTATACGTACCTATACATGGTAATATATGTTTGTGTATTTTCACCACAAGAATCTACTAGTAAATACGCCAAATAACTCAAATTAATTGCTTGCGAGATTTCTTAGACTTGTTAATAAATTAAGATGGTTAATGATAGTTTTGAAGTTTGTTCCCGCAGTAACACTTCAGCTGGGTAATTACAGGCTTATCGTGAAAACTTTTGGAGTAATGTTGTGAAATGAAACTTTGTTGTTTTCGGATTATTCTTGAGCGTATTTGTAAACGATATTTATTTATTTATTTAACAGTTTATTGTAAGATGATAGTACATAGAGAAAGAAAAAAAAGAGAAGTTATACAAAAGGTACAGCATATATCTTTGTTTTTCTTTTGAAGTTAAGTGGAAAAAGAAATACCTACTTTAAATTATTTTTTACAGATTTTTTAAAATAAAGCTATTTAATCTCAAAAATCAATTATCAAAAAAAAAATTCTTAGTTAAATCATCAGCCTTTTCAAAGTTGTATAATTCTTCGGAATCAAGAAAACGTATTTCCCTTTTTTTGGTTGAATTATTTTAGTTTGGTTAAAAACACAAGCAGCATTATAAGTTCAGAACCAGATTTGTACAATAAAAGTGTTTCGTCGTAACGTCCAATTAGGCAAAGATCTATAGTCTCATAAAGCCATTCCATCCCTTTCAATTTGTCTTAAAGGATTTGCAATTCAAACTTTTAACTCGTAAAAATGAGAGCTGGAAAATAGCAGCCCAACTTGAATATCTTTGTTTACATTTTTTTTTTTTTGTATTTTGTATGCTTTCTTTGTGTTTTTTTTTTTTTTACATAATTGAATAATGAAATAGAAGAATGGCAAGTTATTATTTTAACAGTTTATAGGTTTTTGATAGTCATTAGTATGATAATCCAGCTTTACCTTGCTTGTAGACGCACCGGACATCCATCCGAAAAAAAACGGCTACCATATAATATTTTCCGGATGGATATTCCGGATGGACATGTCCGATGCGTGTACACACGTCCCTTATAAACCATTCATCTCCGTGTAACGGACAAAGGGCCGTCGTCCAGAAAAACGTATGTCTACAAGAGCTCTTATACGACATGGTACTAGGTTTTGGTTAGGTACTAAAATAAACTTAAAATACGAGTAGTTAGTTACTTAGTTTATATCTTTATTAAAAATATGAAACCATAAAGAAAAAAAGTTATTTCCTAGTTTTTTTTAATAAGATTTCTGTAGCTTTATTTTAAAGCAACTGATTTTGAAACATTGACTCTATACCGTAGTTATAAAGTCAAAATTATAAAACTACCTATATACAGCTGGTGTGAGTTCAGTTTATCCAAGTTTCTTGCTTATCCCAAGAAATCTCAGTTTTCCTAACACATGCTGTTCTAAGAAGTTTGAGTGATGTGATAAACAGTTTCTCGAATTAATTAAGTTCCTTTCAGTTTGCAGTTTTCTTCTTAGATTGAAGGTTGCGATTTACTTTTGTCAATTTAAAACTATTGGGTTATATAATTAGATGAAATCAAATAAGTTCGTGTCTTTATAAATAGAGCTCATGTCGTTTAAAATGTTGTTGTGTGTGTTTTTATTTTAAAAAATCACAAACGATGCGAAGTTTGGTTGCAAAAAAACTGCGTCGAAATGAGAACAACCTTTTGATGGTTGGTTTATTTTTAAACAAAAAACAAACTAATAAAAAATAGACGATATTTTGTCAAAGCAAGTAAAATCAATCTTCTCTTTAAACAATTAAATTCCTCAATATGCTACGTAGATAATTAAGATACTTAAATGAAAATTCGCATGGTAACAATTCCGTCCTAAACACAATATACTTATACCATATTAACCCTTTTAACCCTTCATATGAATATTTTACAATAGCAACCGCGTTTAAAATGCAAATTAAGAAATTTATTAGTTCAGATAACGAGATGTCGCGTGTGTCTCGTGTAGGCAAAGACAACTCAATTATACAGGCAGACTGAAGGCGACACAGTGCTTATCTCTATCCTCAAACGGTACTATTACTGCTTTTGTATCTTTAAGAGTCGTTTTACGCTTAAGAAGGCGCGTTATTGTTGTGTGTCAGTTTTTTCAGACGACAATTTTAATAATAAGCGTCGTTACCCTACAAGTTTTAAATAATCGAATTAACGTAACTGCGGTAACGCTGCGGTAACGCACTAAATCCGATCCGAATCCGATTCGAGATAGATCTGAGAACTATTTCTATGATAATTTTATCGGATCGGATGTGCGTAAGTAACCGCTCTACAGCGGCAGTATAAAATTGACTACAGTATGAAATTATATCTCTTCTTTTTCTCTAAAAATAGCATCACAAAAGCACCAAATCACGTCGCACAATAGATCAAAATGCCATGACAAGAGGGAAATAGTTTTCACCCCTAGAAGGAAAAAGGGGAGGAATGAGGAATGCATAAATCTTTAGAGATGAGCTCGTAGCTTCCTCAACAACAACTGAGTATTGATTGCGTGTGTTGTTGGGATGTTGGGAGATACTGAAAATAATAAAAAAGGGAATTGGTTACTTTTGTATGCGTAACTACTTTGGGATAGTTTTGAATGATATTTTTCTAGAGGCAATCAAAAAAATACTGTAAAGATCACTCTTTTTAAAAAATATTTTTTCAGTTGCCACATAAACAAAATTACCCCAATATATCTTACTACTTAGCGCCAAAACACACGGTGAAACGCACCTGCAACGCAACTGAAACTTTTGAGTTGCATCGAAGTATCTGCTATAGACTTTCTTAGAAAACCACACACGACGCAACTGAAACGAAACGTTTCAAACTAGTTGCCTCGTGTGTTGTTTTATAAGGAAGTCTATAGCAGAAACTTCGATGCAACTCAAAAGTAACTAGGAGTTTCAGTTGCGTTGCATTCGCGTTTCACCGTGTGTTCTGGGTCTAATAATTACCTATGACCTAATTAATGACACGACACGAAGCTATCCCACCCATTCAATAATCAAAAGAAGACGGCACTAATTTGTACTGGCCTTTTCTGCAACGGAAATCACCTTTTTCATCTTTCATCTTATGTTCTGACAGTTCATGTCAACACTGACATATTAAAAAACAAGTGCATTCTAATAATGAATTCAAACTGAACCCAGGTTCTTATGAAACAGAAACCACAGTTGTTAACAAACTTAGATCAAATAATAAAACAAAATGATCTGATACAAACATTTTCCAGCAACATAATACCTGTATAGTTAGAAGATAATAGCAAGCAGCCGTCGCGGCTATTGACCCCGCCAAAGATTTATTTGTTTTGTTCGCAGAAGTGAGGTGAAAAGCAATTCCCGAGTCAATATTTGTAGTTAAATATGTATTTGCGTGGAGCTTAGTGCGTTGCGAACAACGGTAAGAACATCGGATCGTTGGCTTTGTTGCTAAGTGTTTTGGAATTTTGGTTTTAATGGTAATATAGGAAAGAAACAAGGAAAAATACGTTTTATAAATATCACATAAGAACGATGAAAATCTTACAGTTTTGCTTATATTATGAAGAAGTTTTAAGTGGTTTTTAATGAAAGATTTATGAGACAGGAAACATATGTGATTAAAATTGACCTCTCCCCCTCTTCTAGATCAACCCTATCCCAGTACAGTTGTTGTAAGCCGAAGCAATTTTCACCAATTGCATTTCCAAATGCATAGTTAGACTTGATTAAACACATTCGAGTTCGATCCTATTTCATTTTAGTACCAAATTCGTTTAGCAGTTCGAAAAGTCAAGCGGCAAATTCGTACCTATGTGGAGTTTCGCTAGACAGGTGCTCAAAAACGTAACTGAAAATGTTTTGTCTACAAAATGTCTGCGTGGCGGGTGACCAGCAGTATTGATGCGGATTTATATCAAACGTCAACCTGCAACGACGACGGCACCGCAACGGCAAGTGCGTAAGAGCCCTTATATTCTGAAAACGTAGTCATAGGTATTGTTTGTATTAAAGCGAAGCCTTCAGCAACATACAACCACATTAATTACATCAGAAGTAAGTTTAAATCAAAAAGCTAAACAACAAGGAAACTAGGACGCAATACAACAATTCGTTTCATACAACGACATCAGACGACATCACGGAACTGCGTAGTTTCAAATTCCACAAACTTTTATTTCGATTCGCTCTGCTCGACGGAAATTATAAATGGAGGTAGTTCTCCAACTGAATTTTATAAGGCAAATAGAAATACCTGTCTATAGAGTATTTCACATTTTCCACGTTTTTCGTAATAAATAGGGAAGGTTGGGTGCTATTTCTTGATTGTCATAAATATAATATAATATATTACGCGTTTATATTATTAACGCGTGCATAATTTTGTTTACCGTGTGCCACGTGTTTGTTATTTAGAAACTGCGTAGAATTGTATGAAGACTGCTACAAGCAAAGTTTTGTATACTACAATCTGCCCGTGATGAAGCATGGCATTCCATTCGCTTAAAATTATTATAAAAATTTTACTACTCCATTGTATAACCAACTTTTTTAATAAAGGCATAGGATGATAGCTTCATCGTAATACTTATTCATAAATACCAACAATGATTTTTGTTTTGTCAGGTAATTTTGAATGTGATTGCCATGCACGATTGACTGTAATTATGTGAAAAAACCGAGAGATAAACTGCTGGCTATCCTCTGTAGAATTTATAAATAAAATCTTTGAACACCTACGGCAAGAGCTGATATATTTCTAATACCAAAGTGTATCATACATCATACAGCCCACAGATACGCTTTAAAAAGGACTGACATTGAAATAATTTTATATAACAGTTCTAACATGCTTCTATGTATAGCATATAACACCTTTTGTAAAATGTGAGCAGCATTCAGGAAATAGCTCAATACAATATTTATTTAAAGAAAGAAACTGTGCACTACCATTACGTCACACAAATGTTTATAAAAAGCATGTAACGTTCCCTGCGGGGGTTTACTCAATGCATACGATACAATTACATAAGGGAAATAGTTAAAGTAAATGAAAATGTTGTGTTTGCTGCCTGTGACGGCTAGTTAAGCGATATGTTTGGTTTCCATTGGTTATTTCTGAGAATATCGTACAATTCGGTCTTTGTAATGTTTTAGTAAACGTTAATGTATGCAATATTAAATTATAATTTACGGCTAGTGCAGTGTCGGATATTCACGGTAAGGTTCACGGTAAATGCAAGCTACTTCGGTTCAACCAAAACAAATGAACATCTGGGATTCTGCTGGACATGGGTACTGTAATGGATATCCCACCAAAAACATAAATGTGAAAAAGGGTGGCCAATTCAATATGAAAATTATGTTGAGAGCTTTGCCGTAAAAAGTATGGAGATCTAAATGAGTGCCAATTCATAGGTATGCAAAATCGAAATATGTATTTTTATAGGAAAAAAATAATGCCTATTATGCACAAGTATTAATAAACTCTATTTACTTTGCTTTGTTGGATAACTTAAAACAATTGCTGTTATTAAAAAAAATATAAGATCTTAAAGGAGGTTAGTTTTATTTGGCCAGTTTTCATCAGAATTAAAATATTGAATAAGTTTATAAATAAAATGACTGATTTAATGAAAACTGGCCAAATAAAACTAACCTCCTTAAAGATCTTATATTTTTTTTAATAACAGCAATTGTTTTAAGTTATCCAACAAAGCAAAGTAATAGAGTTTATTAATACTTGTGCATAATAGGCATTATTTTTTTCCTATAAAAATACATATTTCGATTTTGCATACCTATGAATTGGCACTCATTTAGATCTCCATACTTTTTACGGCAAAGCTCTCAACATAATTTTCATATTGAATTGGCCACCCTTTTTCACATTTATGTTTTTGGTGGGATATCATTACTTTTTGTACAGAGAACTAGGCAAGTAGTAAGATTTAGTTCTTTTTTTGCGTTTCCGCTGCGTCGTAGAGTGCGTGCGTTTCATAGATATTCTTAAAAACGCACTATACAAGTACAACGTAAGTTTGCTGCTAATGACGTCAGTGTAGCGTTTTCTCACTGGAACTAGGTCTGAGTGAGTGAGTCAACAGCGGCAAACTTATAGTGAACGGGTTGTATGAATACCTAAAGTAAGCAAATGTATTTTTCCTTTGCTTACTCGTAATTACCGAGCTGGATTCCAAAGGGGTTTGAATATAATGTCCTACCTAAACATGTGTATGGTACTTTTTTCCACAAAAATGGCGGCAGTCTAAAAAACCTGCAATAATCGATAGTTCAAGTCAATACAAATCAAAAATATAAGTAGATGAAAATAATTTGATGAGATAAAGCGTCACGTTTCCGAGATATAAGTAGTGTGCTTTTCCACCAGAGATGTGCTATGCTACATTGCTACGTACGGATGCGTTTGAAATCCACCAATCATATTCATTGTATTGTGGAAATGGATTCAGCTAAGCTATGTTTTTCACATAAAAGGATGCGTGCTATGGATGTGTGCTATGGATGTGTGCTATAGATGTGTGCTATAGATGCGGACTATAGATGCGAGCTATCGAGCAAAGCTATGTTTTTTTTTATATTATCGAGATACCTACCTACATAGCTCGAGATGCGCATCTTCGAAGCGCATCTTCCTCGCACAGCCACGTCCCGCCCTCCAGTACCCCATTTAGCACGTATGCAGAGTAGCGCAGTAACAAAATAAACGGTAGGGAGTACTTGAGGGGGCCATGCTTTTGGGAGTTGGTTGACATAGGTTGTTTCAAAAACTCTTATTTTTCAACCACTATAAGTTCCCACCATATTTATACCTAAAATAATAAAAATTAGAAGTAGTCTGAGTATCTTGGGGGGAGGGAGGGGCGTTGCTAAAATAAGCCAGGATACTTTATTTAACTTCTAGTATCAATTTCAAATACAATATGTGCCATTTAATAACACCAAAACACAGTTTTTCATGTTCCAATAGTTACTGGCGCCACTAGTATATTTTCGACAGCCTATATCTCTGAAACGTGACGATTTATCTTTTTTTTTTCCATTAATTTTTTCTATTTGTTTTGACCTGAACTATAAATCAGTGAAGGTTTCATTGACTGCCACCACTTTCGGAAAATTAAAAAAAAAAGTTGTAGAGCACTCTCCACACTAAATTCATTTCGAAATAGGTTAAGATTAGCTACTTTAAATAGTCAGTCAATCAATACTAACTAGTTCTAAATTTCAACTCCATGGGCATAGTGTTAGCTGGCCTAATGGTAAGCGTCATGGTAAAATGTTTCGTTCGATATTTTAAGGTCGGTGGTTCGATCCTACTTGAAAGAATTTAATTTTTTAACTTTTTTCTTTTTTGTTAAATTTAAATTGTGTCTCGATAACTGTTAATTTAATAAGTTTTAATTTTTTATTACTTTTCTGATACATTTACCACTATAAATCACTACCACGTAACGCCATCTATAAAATTAAAATCCGTACCAGTCTACGTTTCTGCGATAATATGTGGCGATATGTTACATTACATACATACAATGAACATACATACACTTAACGTTTATAATTTAGATCAGAGTATGAAATAAGCAAATCTAAACTTCGTAATACTATCAACAATTATGGTTGGCGCAATAGTTAAGCGCCAAGTAAGAAGATACCTGAGGTCTTCGGGTCGGTGGTTCGATCCTACGTGGATACATATTATTTCTTTTTTGTTTTTTGTTCATTATAATCTATCTTCAAATAAATCTAATGAAAGACGTAGGTAGCATAAAACGCAATCTAATAGGCGAGTTTTTTCTAGACAACCGGGCATAACGAAGACGCTGGCGTGAGTGAGCGCCGCTAAGAGCATACTTTGGTTCGTTCGCATTTTAAATCGTAGGTATATCGCTTGTTTTTTGTTTGATTAGCTGGAGTGACAGATTAGCTAATTTGAATAAGCAGATCTAAATTTCGTAGTACTATCAACAGTTATGGTTGGCGCAATAGTTATGCGGTAAGTTAGAAGTCTTCGGGTCGGAGGTTCGATCCTACGTGGATACATTTTATTTCTTATTTTTATTTTTTTTATTTTTTTTTGTTCATTATAATCTATCTTTATGTGTCAAGTCATGCCCTTGTTATTAAATTAAATTTAAAAGAATTGTATAATTTTTTATACCACTTTTAGTGTGTATTGCAAGTTTTTTGTATGGGGATAACAAAAAAAAATTGACTTTTTTAAAGTTTTGGATTTTTTCCTACGGTCAAATGTAATTATAGAGCTGAATTCCAAATCTCAACCTTCTAGGTCATCTGGAAGTAGGTTAGGTTTTGCTACTTTAATCAGTCAGTCAATACTATATTTTGCGATTTTTGGAACTTCATATCTTCATAACCGTTTGAGCTAGCTTCATGAAATTTGGGCTTCTTCGTGTCGTTATGGATAAGATTGAACATGCGTAGTTTTATGTCTTTACGTTAAAGAACTTTTGAGTTATGGAAGGGTGAAAAGTCGTACGAAGTGGTTCGTGTAAAGATACACTGTGGCGCTTTGTCTTTGAATTGGCCTGACACGCTGCCGGCGTGTCTCGATCCTACGGCACATGATGATAATGATGATTACTTAGAGATGCCACTGAAACAAAAGAATGCACATTCCACCGCCATATTAGTGGCGTACCTACTCGAACCCTTTGGACTAGCATTTAAAGTGTTGACCATTCACTTGATTTTAGCTACTAAAACTAACCGAGCAGTACTTTTAATACTGCATACCTCACTAAAAATAATAGTTTCTCGATACTAAAGCTCGGGGTTGTTATAGTTTTTATTATTTCCGGCTGAACTATTCTATCTCGTCTCACACTTCGCCTCGAGCTATAAAATACTGCAACGCTATAAAACGTGGTAGGTGAGCTGTGTGTCGTGTTCACCGTTATCTCAGAGTGAAATGAGGTATTTACCTAGTCGGTTTAAAAGGAAAATTAACCGGAAAATTTTATTTTATTATATTTTTTACTGTTCTGCAATGTTTATGTGTTTTTATTTGATGTTAAAAACGATCTGTGTCCAGTATTTTTTATTTGCTTTCGTATTCACAGTTTTATACCTTTTTCTAAAACCTTATATATTGCCTAGTATACTTACTTTTACATTAAAAACCTTTATCGAACCTCCACCCACATAATTTCGCACTTGGCCAGCGTGGTGGATTACAGCCTAATCACTCTCTGTATGAGAGTAGGCTCGTGCCCCTCGGTGGGGACATATATGGACTAACAACAACAACAACTCACATAATTATGTTTTTACATCTACATGCTCGTTGGAATAACCTGTCCTAAAACTCCAATCTTCCTCTCCTATATAAACATTTACATAGACACATCCTCATTCAAATTGAAACCATCTGATAAAACATTTAGACTACGTTTTCAACAAAGACAATCAATAGACGCGCTCTACTGCCTCCTCTCCACACTAAACCAATTACGTAGGTACTTGGAAGCCTCCTTGTGAGAAATCACCTATTTCAATCAAAGAGCTGTTAAGTATTCAGTTGTAATTGTTCTCGCTCGCCCCCACTACGCAAATTGTAAGCCTACGGATATAGAGTAACTATGTGAGATACAGAATAGACATATTGTACGTTAATATCGAGACGTGACTGATTAGAGGCTTCAACACACTAGAGGCCAGACCCATGACGCGGTTTCTTGTTCGATTATGAACCGCTTCCCGTAGAGTCGACCACTAAGTGGCGGCTAAGTGAACGGCTTCATAAAAAATACTTCGCCACTTTTTTTCTTTTTTCTTTTCGTTTTTTCTTTCTCCGTTTGAACACTGACTTCAATCTTTGTATCTTATCTAGCCATCAGTGTCCCACTGCTGGGCAAAGGCTTCTCTCCTCCTTCTCCACGATTCTCTATCCTGAGCCGCCGCAGCCCAGTCATCCATGAAGGTGTCCATCTCATCTCACCACCTTTTTCGTGGACTGCCGCAAGGTTTTTAATAACAATATTTAATTAAATTAAACTTTTTATTTTAAATTCTTATATAAAACAAAATATAAAATAAACGGTCTGCATCTCTTATTCTGTGGCTAAAATGTCTTCCTATATGTAGGTCCCAATTCGTTGCTGACATACGCACACGTAGGTACATATTTACTAGAAGATTTGTAACGTGTTCAAGTAAATTTGCTAGCGACTTAATTAATCCAACATCAAGGGAAAATTTCTCACCCACGTTAGATGTAGTTTGCCTTATATTCAGAACTAGAAACTGGATTAAAATTTATTAAAAACTGTGAGTAAAGAACATTTTAAGTTATGCTTTAAGCTGTATACACACACACTAAAGCCGCCGGCTTTTTTGACAGCTGCCATTCGTATGACGTAAAGCCGCCGGCCTAGCCCGGTGGCATGCAAGCGGCTTTTGTGTGTAGATACCATAAAGTTAAACGTCTTTGCTAAAGAAAAGTATTTAAAGTGCTCTAATGGTATACATTTTTAATTTGCAATTTGGTTGCAAGTATAGAACACAGTCAGATTTATTTAGGCTACGAATTTATTAAATAAAGTTCAGCTTCTGTAAACTTACGTTGAACATGCTTTAAACAGTGGTTGAATGGAGTACTTACTTAATTAGCTGGTAAATTTGTTATAGTTGGCTATTTACATATAGGTATATCTACTTTTTCCCAAAAAGATTTAGATACCGAAGTGCATGCAAATATGAAAATCAAACTATTATTTGTACAAAGATAAAACTATCGGAATGAAGTCGTTTTTCATCGACCTTATTAAATGAACGGAACCACAAACCACAAAGAGCTTTAAGTTTTCTTTGAGCTTTTATTAAACTTTAAATTATTACTCAGAAGTTTAAATATTTTGTCTGTACTGAAAAAGTAATAAGTATTTGATTTAAAATGTAAAATTTTATCGTCGTTATTAATATAGTAGTTTTTAATGAAAATTGTGTAATTAAATCACTAAAAAGTATGTCAATTTGCTTGGTGCCACCGTCTAAATAAAATGTTAAATTATTTTTAATTTTCCATCTGAATGAAAATGAAAATTATTTTCCTTTTCAGCATTCGGGAAGAGATGGAATAAAAGTATTAAAGCGTGAGTAATTTTCTGTACATTACGCTGAAACGTTTTGGCAAGTAAGCACCTACTCTACTACAGACAGACTTCTTTAAAAATGTATTGCTCTCGTACAAAAAAATAATCACTGGTATTAACAAAATTATCGATTTTAAAGAAACATATTTATTCATTAATTTTGAGACTGTTAACATGTTGACACCATATTGTCGCAAATTCATTACAAAGCAACCTAATTAAGTTGTCAATATCATCATCAGTACAACATTGTACAAGCATGTTTACGCAAGAGATAACCCTAGATTCCCCCAACATCAGCCCTTCCTAGTTTACAACCCAATAAATAAATATACATATTTTTTTAAATATAAACTAGATAAGTAGATCCAGTTAGCACTTACATACAACTACTTAAAAAAATAACCGACATAAAACTCTTGTACTAACATAAAACAGCTTGTTTGCCCTAAAATAAGATAAGTAGGTCAAAGGATACACATGGCGGTTTCTGGAGGTCTACCACAAGTTGCATAGGGCTTAATCTAAATAAGAGTGACAGACAATTAAGGTGACATGAAGTAAGACATGTTTAAATGGGAGTTCGGAAAACGACGCTATTATACTACTACACAGATAATTAAAATATTATTATGATTTATTTTTATTTTATGCTGTACCTTTTGTATAACTTCTCTTTTGTTCTGTCTCTATGTACTATCATCTTACAAAGAACTGTTTAATAAATAAATAAAAATGCCAAAGGTTACGTTTACGAAAACTCATTGGTTGGCTATTCCTAGCTCGTTATACGCCTGATTACATTTAATGAAAGATCCAAGGAAAAGGAAGTGAATACTATTCATAATTGACCTCATCATCAGTCATTTAAGAACTATTCTCTTGTCAGTGAAGCTTCTTCCATTCCGTTCTCTCCTCCATTTTCCTCTTGACTTCTAGATACGACATGACTGAAGAGGGAGCCAGCCCTCTTTTATTAGCCATTACTCCTAGTGGAGCTACAGAACGAAGCAAAATCAAATTAATGGCGAGGAAATACAAAAGCCGACGATGGTTAATATCGCCCTACTCTAGTGTGAATAATGCTGATAGGTGACAGAGTCTCATTTAGAAAGACAGGTATTAATCGGCCCTTTTAAATAGGTGTTTTTTCATGAGGAGGCTATCGATTAATTTTGTCGTAATGTATGGGATATTCAACTGTAGAGGCGTGGCAATATTATTAATATTTTTCTAATCATTGTCACTCTGTTGATAGTATATTTCTATGTTGGTCAATGAGGGCTTACTTATTCCACAACATTGTAAGAGTTTAACAAAGTAACCTACACCATAACGTGCTTTTCATTAATGAGTTGACAATTTCCTGCTTTATTTTCGTCCGAACTGAAAATTGTATTTTATTGTTCTCTAAATCTAAGTTAGTCCCTGGCTAAAACCCGATGATAAACGACTCTGAAGCGAGTAACAAAAAGTAATATTTATGTCTGATTCTAATTATAGCAGGTATGTCACCTGAACGCGGCTGGATCATAAATAACCACATAAATCATGAGATAAACGAATTCACACAATGTGCGAAGGTAAATCACAATTTCTATTCCGTTTTAAATTAAATTGTGATGTGAAATGGTTTCATTTGTTTTAATTAAAAGAGTGTAAAAAGTTTGAAAAATCGGAGTTTTAGAGATTACTGAAAGATGCAAACCGGAATAGGTCGTTAACCCGCAATTTCGTATCAAACAAACCGCAACCGCATGACAACTACACGTGTGTAAGATCCGTATTTTTTTTACAACAATTAAGTATAGTTTTATGGGACAGATAAAGAACTGAAAATATAAGTGGTCACTAGCTACTGCAGAGACAGAGTATCGTGGATTTTAGCGTATTTATCCCGCCTGAAACATTACCGCAAGATACTGATTGCGCAATGCGGGTATTTTTTTAACAAAGAAAGGATATATTTTTTTATAAATTCACATGTTTTTTATCTTTGGATATCTAGTATTTATAGCTCTACAAAAACTTCATATTTCGTGTAGGTGCTTGACAAAGGAAGCATAGCGTTTTTCGAAGAAATATGTCATGCTTATATTTAGTTCATAGTTCTTAACATGTACCTATATTAATATTCTTTTATCATATCAGGCTATTGAAAATCTTTGCAAATACAAAAGAGTAGAAAAAACAAAGAAATTAATGAAACTCTACCCACGTAGGAAGACTCGGAAGTAATCTAACCCCATCTACAATATTTTACGTTAAATATATTATCAAGCGAGTGTTTCCCTCAATTTACCGGCTCCGATAAAAAGTTAAGTGTGCATCGCTCTTTGCATTTTTATGTCATCGTTCGAGCTGCATAAAACTCGATGCACCAGCTGTGCACTTGCTACTGACGTGGTAAATGGGACACAATTCCACAATTCCTTGAGGAAAGAAAGGTTTGACGTTTAAATAACTAGAGAAGTAGTTTTTTTTTATATAATGGTAACTACTTTTGCAGATTCTGCCAATGTTAAGTGAAGTAAAGCTTAGGAACTATAATTAGGTATTTATTTAACATTTATTTAGGAGACGTTTAAAATTTATACTATTGTTGTTGCTAGTTGTACTTGAAACTAGTTTGTAGGTACTTGAAAGACGAGCAGCGTAAAAACACGCTTCACAGAGTTTCTCAGGATATAATAAAGCAGCATGCTGTTTTCACAGCAATAACACAAAATAAATGATGTTTTTCTACTATATCCTCATTATTTCCTTTCTATGATAATTTCGACGATGCATTCACAAGTCAACTCCCACCTGCCACCTGCCACCGACACGCGCGTCCTCGAGTTCAAACTTATAACCTCTTCTAATCTTGTTATGCTTTATTTATGTTATTAAGCGTCATAAACTCACACTCGTTCCCACTTAAAAGGTCGCACGGTATTCCCGCTATCACTTTTATGCGCTGTAAAAATATGCGGCATAAAAAATATGCGCGGAATAATTCAATTGGCATCTAAAATGCAGCGGCTGTTGTACTGTGAAGCTTTTTAAATGATTTCCGTGCAATTCTTTATTCTGATCGAGCGAAATGCGTTTGAAAAAGTCTGGAGTGAAATTTTCGACATATTTTGTAGCTATCCAATCTCGATTGTATGATTTTTGCTTTATTCATTTGTTTTTCAAGTGCTTACCCGTTGCAATTATCAGTGTGTCATTGCGGTTGTGCTACTAACTTCTTTATTATGACTCTGCCTTCTTAAATCGGTAGGTACTTAAATAAATATTTAACTTAAATAAATACTCGTTAAATAAATATTTAACGAGTATTAAACAAAAAAAACTTCTCTAAGTAAAGCTCAACTGGAATTGAAACTGACGAGCAGCTCAAATTAATGATAGAAGTCTCGTATCTCATTTTAATTTAGCTGTTTGAAGATGAGAACGAGCTTTGAAAGATTGCGACTTGCAACTCTTAACTTTGCTCTCAGTTCTTGTCGTGCACGCTCGTAATTCATTCTGATGCCTGCTCACAGGGAGGGATTTGGGGTACACAGTTTTAAATAGTCAACATATCACCCTTTCAGAAGATATCTGTCCACTGCGGAGCAAAGGCTTCTTATAATTTCGGGCCAGTGATTTTCCAGTGCAGCCGATTCATTACCACCTGTATACAACAAAACCCCACGGCTTTCACTAGTTGAGTCATCAAAAAGTTAGAAGCCATGAATGAATAGTTTTTCGAATCGAGAGTAAGTCTAAAATTAATGAGATTACTGGTGCATTCAAATTTTATTTTAGACTCACTTGTTAAATTAGATATTTGTGTATTTCAAATAAGGGGTTTCTAATAAAGTTAATATAATGAAGCTAATATAACTAGCTACTATAACGGTGGTCTTTTCGATTAGTGGTTTGACGGTGCTTGTTGCTGATACTTTCCTTGTTATTAACTTTATTTTTGACGAAGCCTGTTGCGGATTGTCACTTCTGTAAGTACTTTTAATTTGAGTTCATCATCATCATCATCATATATTTAAGAGCCAGGCTCTTGTCGGTGGAGTAATCGCCATCTTTGTCTCTCTTCCGCCAACAATTTGACTTCCTGATACGACACGACGTTAATTTTTTCCTTCACTTGAGCGAAATAATAATTTGAGTTACTGTAATAAATATAACTATTATTGTATTCAAGCCTCACCGAATCCACTCCTGTTTGTTAAAAGGAAAAACTTGCTAGCTTATGAAGTGCTCAACATTTAATAAAGCTGGTCCATCCACTCCCGGAGCAATGACTACACATTTATTAAATGTCTCGCGACGAGTGAAAGGTTAAGGAAGTTATGAAACCTGCTGAAAATCCTTACGCCTTGAAGGTTCCGAGAAACTTATAGTTTTGCCATATAATCGCAGTAAATCTTATCAGGCAATAAACATATGTAAGTACCTACTTATATTATAGTAACCTACACTTTTTAATGAAGAATGTGATTGAAGCGAAGTAAAGTGTGTTTGGATCGTAGTAAGTGTCTAGTGGTCTCTGTTTACCCCGAAGGGAGAAAGGCGTGATAAATACGCATTTATGTAAGCTTTTTATCGCACCTCTCACGAATAGGCTTTTGCAAATGTTAAAATACGAGGACTCGGTCACTGGGACACATGAGCTAATTCCTACTTGTGTTCGGAGCATTTTATATGAAATATTCACTATCCTCGAATTTTTTTTACGCCAGCACTCTTATTGCCATCCGATAAAAAACCGGGCCCGACTTTGTCCGCAAAAAAAAATCCTTTTGCATTGTATATTTGGGTCTGCTTTTACTTAATAAAGTAAGTAGGTAATATTACTCGCTTGTTCTTAAATTAAACGTACACAACACAGCGCAATAAGAAAGTTTATTTCTGTACAATAACACCCAAAGCTGCAATCACAGAGAGGCAGAGTCTCTTTATGTGTCTAATAAATAAATAATGCAGAGGTGTGCCCACAATAAGGTTGCTGAGCCCAGCCACAAACGGGTCGCAAATTAATCTCCTGAGATCCGCCGAATTTTGTATGAAAAGTTTTTTTTTTATTTTGACGCATATTTCTTGGGATAAGTTCAGTTTTATAGGTAAATTACGTTACTCATTTTCATCAGAGTCAAACGCGTTGTTTCAAGGCGCATGCTCATTAGCGAGCTGTAACTATAACCGTTTCATGCACTATAATCTAAAATCATAGTGTGTACGTTGTTAATGGTTTGCGAACCTATGCGAGCGTACACCCTATGTTTGTTGGTTACAGTGCACGCAATAGTTACGGTTACACCTTGCTAATAAGTAGGCTGGGAGGGTTCTCAGCCTACTTAGCGAGCTGTAATGGTCTATCTACACAGATCCGGGTCGTGCCCGGGCCGTGTCCGGAACGTGTCAGGAAAAAAATATCATTCCATACATTTTCTATGGATTAGTTGACACACGTTGTCATGACGACGTTTTGTTTTCCCTCCTAACGGGCCACGGCCCGGACACGTCCCGGGCACGGCCCGGATCTATGTAGATAGACCTTAACTGTCGAGCTGTAAAAGGCGCTCGCTAATGGGAGATCTTCTGTAGTCAGAATTTTAATGCAATAGTAATATTTTACACGTCACAAGTTACCACGGAGATATTCGTATTAAAAAAATATTTTCAAGCGATTCCGCGCGTGGATAGGGAAGCAATCATTCATGCGCCTCGTGCCATCTACACCAGAGTGGTACTAGGAATTTCTGTGTGTCTCAACGTATTTATGATTTATATGCACGAGTACCTTCAATAAGGCTACTCTGTAAATTACGCTTGATACTTGAATAAAGAAACAATTAAATATTTATCGAGTTAGTAAAGTTTATTTTCGGTTAAGTTAGTTTGTTTACTTTAGCTTATTTTTTTGGATGTAATTAATAATTTCTATCTTTATATTTACAAGGAATAAGTTAAGTAAGTACCTGCCTACACATTATTATCTGGCATCATTAGGTAGATACTTATTAAAATGGCCACTAATTAAAAATCAATAAATAAATATTTTGAAGAAAGAACAAAATTAGATGGATACAGTATTTTACTAAGTTATTTAAAGCTCGCTCATTTAAGGAAAAGATGTAACTTTCCATTTTATTAACATGTTGTTTTACATTTTATTTTCCTGAAAGTTTTCCTTTTTTGAAATAAAACAAAGAAAGGCTAATGAATGTCTAAAATGTCTCGGAAAAAGTTACTAATTAGGCGTCGCTATTTATAATTTGTCTTCACTTGTAACCGCCTTTTGTTTGCGATTCTTTTTTGTTTGTTCCTTTTTTGAATAATGGAAGATTTTAAACAAAGAACTTATTTATGCTTGAGGTATTGGCTCAAATTGGGATACGGCTTATTATGGTTGAAACAAAACTCATTTTTCATTGGTTTTTTTATCAATTTGGCACCGAAAGAAAACCGAAAAAGGAACCTAAAAAGGAAATAATACATACCTACCTATCTATAAGTAGTATAATCACGCGCTTTTCAATAAGTAAATGTTTCACGAATAAACAATGTTATTTATGTATGTGTATTTATCAAATATATATGTGTAGGTTTATACTTATATATTTATTGTTTATTGTAGTGACTATCCTGCCTTCATGCTATCACTTCTCTCTTTGTGGGGTCTGCAGGAAGAAATTTCTTTTAGAAATATGCTGTACCTTTTGTATAACTTCTCTTTTTTTTTCTGTCTCTATGTACTATCATCTTACAATAAACTGTTAAATAAATAAATAAATAAATGATATTTAAGAAACTTGCTATTAATTTTATTTACTTGTTTACATAATATCCAGACATATGTTTTTTTAAGTTGCCTGGGTGATAACTTTTCATTTCAAACTTAAATGATATTTTATTTTGCACTCAAAACCTATTGCTTATACAAATAGTTTCCTGGCTGAATAAATTGGATGCTTCTTCACTATCGCATTGGTGATGGCGATGAAATATAGCGTGATTTATCAAATTGTATACCTACCACAAATTGCAAAGTTAACTGTAACTGTAAGTTATAATGGTAAAGGTTTTGTATTTTGCAGTTTTACATTACCTGTAGTTTTTGTTAAAGATGCTGTCTTGTCACCCTTCTGCTAGCTATTCTAATATTATGAAGTTTATCCCGATGGATGGATGTGACGATGATAACACCATTGAACATTCATATATTTTAATAAAATTTTACAATACAATAGCTAAGCATCGGCTTTATTATTACAAGAGATTACTCGTATCTTTGTTTTCCAAGAAACGATGATAAATGCGTGCGAAGTAGCGGACGGCCGATAGTAATTTAACATATTGCACGTCATGAGAGCGGACGTAAAGATAAACAAAATTATTAGTAGGTAAACGATTACTTACAAATTATTTATTTACTAACTACTTACTACGTATTATTATCTATATTTGTACACTTTATTTATTTAATAAGTAGTAAATTACAGTATTTATTTATTGCCCTGCTCTACTCTACAGTCTTCCTAAACTAGTCCTACTCCAAAGGTTGTCTGGAAGAGATCACTTTTAGTGATAAGGCCGCCTTTGCGCACAATGTTTTAGTTTTAAGTTGTATTTGTATTTCTTTGTGTGCAATAAAGAATTTCTATCTATCTATCTACTACCTACTTTGAAGTGGTCAGTGGTAGTCACACTCCAGCAACAAGAAACCAAAGGCTGTCGCGATTGAGGCGCCATGATGGATCGGCGGGTCGATGCCCGATTTCATTCGAATCCTCTTCCTAAATCGATTTATCTGCGAGCGAAATAAATTGATTCGGCAACGCGTCTGTTTGTTGCGGTTACTAGGTACCTACTTATATTTTGTTGTTTTGTATTTAATAATGGTTGATTTAATATAAACGTATTTTCTTCTCTACAACAGATTTTACAACTTTTTGTCGTATTTTCTTTTCTACAATTGGTTTTATTAACTTATTTCTATAGGTAGCTTATTACCAAATCAATACAAAACACAGAAACGGCTAGTAAATAAAAATGTCATTCAACGCAACAATTTTTTCATTGCCAGAAAATTTAATGCTGTCGTCGTCAAAGCTAGTGCTTCAAAAACTGCAGTGTCATTGACAAAAGCAGAAGTAGACGATGTATAAGTAACTGATAAACAACTTTAGCGGCACTTTCTGATATACGCATTTAACAATATGCTTTGTCAGATATAGAATGTATAACTACTTAGAATACATTGAAAACAAATACCAATCATAAATTATTGTTGTTGTTAGCCCATATATGTCCCCACCGAGAGGCACGAGCCTACTCTCATACAGAGAGTGATTAGGCCGTAATCCACCACGCTGGCCAAAATAAATTCTTACCTCACAAAAAACATAATTAACATTTTTTTCAACACTCAAAAACGCATAAAAAAGAATTTAAAAATGGAGTATTTATTTCAAACGTAGAAGAAAATCGTTATGATTATTCCAAGTAGCTATGTTGGGAATTCTCTTCGACAGATCCCAGCAATTCTCAGCTATTCAATTCCGATTTGCTGTGCAGAATTTATTAGTTCGTTTTTGAAAGAAACAGATACCTTACTCTTAGTTTTTCGTACTTTTGGATTTTCTAGATGTTTAATAATAGATAGATAGATATGTACATTATTGGATATTTTGACAATTTTTGTATCTAGGGTCTGTTCCACCATCTACCTACAGATAAAATTTATCCGACAGACATTTTATATCTGTCTCTGTTTAAAACGTCATGTCTTATGAAATGGACATAGGTTTATCTGTCAGTTAAATTATCTGTAGATTGTGAAACAGCCCCTTAATAACTTATGGATAACATATTTTTTATCAAGTTGTGTTATTTTTTCCTTGCAGCGAAATGTGGATGAGAGTTAAGTATTTATTTATTTCAACACTTAACAAACAATACTTACTTAGATGACAGCATTTTCACTTATTGTAAATAAATGTCATTGGGAAAGCGCTATGCAAACCAGTAACGGGGTATCTGTAGCAATACGTCTGTGCTTGCTACACAAATATTTGGATGGTTAAAGATCTATCTACACAGATCCGGGCCATGCCCGGGACGTTTCCGGGCCGTGGCCCATCAGGAGGGAAAACAATACGTCGTCATGACAACGTGTCCGGGCCGTGACAGGGACGTGTCAGGGAAAAAATAACATTCCATACATTTCTATGGATTCGTTCACACACATTGTCATGACGACGACGTATTGTTTTCCCTCCTGACGGGCCACGGGCCGGACACGTCCCGGGCACGGCCCGGATACTTCTTTAGAACACTACTAGTATTACTAGAGTACTAGAACACACTAGTAACTACTACAGTAGCACAGCTAACTAGAGTAGAGGTACAACCATCGATTGCTAGAATGAAAAAGTGGGAAAGGAAATTAAACCGTTGCTAAACGATCCTTTTTGAAAAACTCAACATGCATTTCTTGTGAGACTTTTTATATACTGCATTGTGCAGTTTCATAATGAAACAAAAGGTGACGGGTTTTAATAAATGTACGAGCTTTTCACACAATTTCACGCTTCATACTTTTTCAATTAAAATTCAATCATTATACTTTCCCAGTGTATTTAAGGTCTATCAATTCATTGAAATAAACTAATTTCAACTCTAGTTGCAGTAAAAGACGAGTCATGGAACATCGTGCTGTCTTTTTCTGTTTTTTTTTTTAAAAACAAAAGTGTCAGCTATAAGATTAATTGTATACCCAGGAGGGTTGATTGTGAGGAACAGTTAATTCTATAGTGATTTTTGTACAGGACCACAATCTAACAATAAACTATTTTATTTTACGTATTTTACGTAGTGGAGCGTTAAAATAATGATTTTTTTCTACAATTAGAGAGACCACAAATTATTTATGTGAGTATAAAGGAATCGAAGATGTACCCGTAGCTAAGACATAGGTAGGTACTTCCATGGCCTGAAAGGTAATAAAATAATGACTCCTTCTACAATAGTTACTTAATGTTTATTATTAAGGAAGGTATCAAAGATAATATCTTATCAAAGATATATATTATACTCGTTGCTTCTCAGGTACCTCCTTTGTTGCCCTGAAGGTAATAAAAAAAACAAATCACAATCCATTCAGCAATGTCCCCAAGCATGTCGTAAAATTTACTAAAGGATGGAGAAGGGTCTGTCTAAACGTGGTACACTCATAAATTACTTTCCACCATGGGACAGGGATTCAAGATTTCTTTTTTACTTGCGCATGGAAGCTTTATGGAAGCTATGGGTTCAAATAGATAGGTAGGTACATACAGACCTCTGTAAAAAAATTACAGAGTGCCCGATCAGCTGATTGACATTGACCCCCTTATTTCTAAACGAGGTTTAAAGATAGTCCGATTCTAGTTCGTTTCTTTTGACGTTTCGGCTATGGACAAAACGTCAAACTAAACTAACTAACGTCGGACTATCTTTAAACTTCGTTTTGTAATAAGGGGCTGAAAGAAGAAATCCATACTAATATTATAAATGCGAAAGTAACTCTGTCTGTCTGTCTGTCTGTTACGCTTTCACGCCTAAACTACTGAACCGATGAATTTTCAATGAAATTTGGTAGAGAGGTTGTCTAGACCTTGAGAAGCGACATAGGCTATATTTTGTCGCGAAAAAAGGCTTAAGGGGGTGGTAATAAGGGATGAAAGTTAGTATGGGAGATCGTCATTATTCAAAGATAAAACCATGAAACTTTAAATTTAAGCTATCTACACACCAAAGCCGGCGGCCCGGCGGCACGAAACCGGCGGCTTCAGGCCGGCGGCCTGTGCCGGCGGCTTTAGCATGTTGCTAGTTGCAAAGCCGACGGCACAGGCCGCCGGCACAGACGGCGGCACGAGGGTCGCGGCATGTCAGTCGTGACGTGGTCGTGACATGACAGTGATGGCATTGACATTCATAACATGACAGACGAGCTTGGCATACATAATACCTATCATTCTGATATATTTTAAAAATCCAAGCGCATCAAAATGAGGTCTATAACAATAAAATGTTTGTCTATGTTTATTTCGCTTACACATTCGTAGTTCTTTATGAAGCGGCATAGTGATGTGTGTAAGATGATTAAAGGCTCTTATCGATAAGAGTAAATATTAGATAGAAAAAATGTTGATAGTACTGTGGTAGTGTATACCTAGGTACGTCTAAAAAATCATCTTTTTTATTGAATGTTAATAAACAGCTTTTCTTCAGCAGTAAACGTCCATAAGCTGACATGATGAAATAGCATTTATTCTTTCTCATCAGAATCTTCTTGTATATTTATTTATTGATAGTGATTCTTGATGTTATTTCTAAGTTGCCGTTTATGTTTACCAACATTACACTGGAGCCTTGTATATAGGTATTTATAAAATTTGCTGGGCACTGACCATAGAACACACTGAAATGTGAAAAAACTTAGATCCTACGACCATTCAGGAGCTTTCGACAGGCAAGCCTTAGTGAGGTTCAAAATGATGTATTGCACTTGCAATATAACATAATTCAGCGGATTACTAGGTAGCGACCTAGAGGGTTATCGATACTGTGTATATTCCGACAAGTAGCATATTCCCATTGATAGTCAGTCACTCAATATATTCATCTATGGTCACGTCACTCTGTTGGTAATGCGACAAGGGCAAATGCGGGTTTGCTTTTTAGTTTAAAAAGTTATCGATAACGATATCGATAAAAACTGCACACGAAACCCTACAAAAAGCGCCTAATTTTGTACGTCTATCAGCCTTCTTTTTATATGACGTGAAAAGTCACGTCATGTTAGCTAGATATAGGGAGTGGCCCCATTTTTTTTCATATACAAATGAGTTTATGACAGCGTGCCAAGGTTGCGCCAAGTTTTCTCATAGTTTTCTTGGTAGATGGCCTGTCAAACGATAAGAAATTCTATACAAAAAGGTAGTAATTTTGCGCCAGACCAAGCACGCAGATCCAGACTGTATGGCAAACTAGCTGGAAGCCAAGTTCATAGACAAAAAGTGAAAAAGTTTCAATAAGGTCAAAATTTCAAAAATAATTTTATTAGTAGGTAACATTTTTACACTTGAATACGTCACAAAGAAAAACAAAGTAAAAAAAACATAATAAGTAATGAATATAAAGAACCAAAAAAAAGAGAAAAACATTAAAGGAGGTTTTACTAGATTTATTAACCTCCGTCTTTTTCCTGTCTTTTTCTATTTTATAGCATTTAGCTCATTTGACACTTTTGTTCAGTGTTTCCACTTCAAATTCAAGAATTTACCTTTGTTATGAAAAAAAAAGAACGTATTACTAACTAATCGAAATTGTATTTTTCTCACTGAATATGTTTGATATTTTTTGAATGTTGTAAAATAATCTATGATAAAATTGATTGAATAGATTGAATAGATATAAGATTGACAGTGATGATTTTTAAACGACTTCAAAAAAGGAGGAGGTTTCTCAATTCGACCGGATAATTTCTAAGTTCAAGTTCCTTGTTGGAACGGGGGACACTGAAGGAGCGTCGCGGGCAGTGTGACCGTTTCAAAATTTACAAATCTACCAAG
The DNA here is from genome assembly GCA_947563765.1 of Anarsia innoxiella. Classification (NCBI taxonomy): domain Eukaryota; kingdom Metazoa; phylum Arthropoda; class Insecta; order Lepidoptera; family Gelechiidae; genus Anarsia; species Anarsia innoxiella. The sequence goes on along the minus strand of OX387396.1, from coordinate 3,220,891 downwards.
GAAATCTTCAAAGGAAACTCAGCTACCTAAACTAAAATGTTTACTTCACATTTTGAAAATATCGCAAATAAAATACATTTTTGAAATGAAAATTGTTGATTAATTGTAGTAGCTGTATGAAGGTGAATTAAATATCTATACTTACCAAAAAAACAGCATGTGTGGTGTGACATTTAAAATTGTACCAATATTATATCGAAAATAATATACTTAGATACTAAAAATATAGTTGGAGTCTCAAATATATCAATTTAGTACTTAATACCAAAAACGGTCACATTGAGCGCAGGTTTGAAACCTGGCGGCTTTTGACATCTGCCATTCGTATGACAGTATGACAACAAGCCGCCGCCGTCGGGTTGTGCCGCGCATGTGCAGTGCGGCCAGGCCGCTGGGTTATGCCGCGCTGTAATGCCGCCGGCATTTGCCGCGCGGCACAAGCCGCCGGCCTGGCTGACGGTTTTTGACATCTGCCATTCGTATGACAGTATGACAACAAGCCGCCGCTGTCGGGTTGTGCCGCGCATGTGCACCGCGGCCAGGCCGCCGGGTCGTGCCGCGCGGAAACGCCGCCGGCATTTGCCGCGTGGCACATGCCGCCGACCTGGCTGACGGCTTTTGACATCTGCCATTCTGCCCTCTCATGACAAAATAACGTAACCCAAAAACTGCTGTTTTGAGAAAATCGAGATTAAGTTTTTTGAGTCGTATTTTTGATTGCTCAGTTATTCTATGTCTTGCCGAACGATTTTTATAAAATCTTGCTTGTTGCCTTACCTAAGCCAGAAAAAATAAAATTTTGTTAAAAACAATAAAAAAATTGTACGCACATAAAATAAACTTTTCAGCCACGTGACAAGATTGTCTACCTTCGTAAACTGGCACTCTAGAGACTTAACCAAGAGTTTAAGTATTTAAACCGTAAAAATCGGCTCAAATCTCTTTCATGGGTTAATGTATTAAAACTTAAAGAAATGATAACAGCTCACAGTTTCGCTTGGAAACAGCGTTGTATCATAGTCGGACGTTTAATGTCGTGGCAAAACAACGCAACCATAGCTTACCTACGTTATTCTTTCATGACACATTCGGCAATTTTAGGTCGCAAATAGTACGTGATTTTGTTTTTCTTATAGAGAGGTTAAAAAAATATTTTAACTACCTACTTATACAGATAGACCAAGGTATAAATAATCGATTGAGCACGTGCACGACAAAACAACGTAAACCGGGTTGCGTTATTTTGTTAAAAACCTCCGGCATGCCGCTGACATGCCGGCGGCATGCCCGCGAGTCGCGGCACAAGCCGCCGGGCTGGGCCGGCGGCATTTTAGAGATGAGTGATAAATGACGTAACGGTGAAAAAATCACCGTGATCTGGAGTCGCATGTTATGACTGTGACTGGTCACGAAATAACAACATCCAAAATAACATAATATTATGTTCCTTCTCAACTTCGGAAAATGTTCAGTCAGTAAATTTATAAACAGGAGATACTAATGTAAAGAATCTTAAAAAGACAGTCCCAAGCCTGTGACAGTGTTGTTAAGTAATATTTAATCACAGGAATCAGATCGGAGTGATCGACGTGACAATACACGATGATTTTTCACTGTGATTTTCTTGGAACTGGAACAACAGTCACAGTGATAACAAAATAAAGTTTTATCCCACTTCTAGTGGCTTTTGACAATTGCCGGCCTAGCTCGGCAGCGTGCCGGCGGCTTTGGTATGTATGTAGTGGCCTAGGCCGGCGGGTTATGCCGGCGGCCTGCTGCCAAGCCGGCGACATTGCTGTGCCGCCGGCATGCTTGTTGCAAAATGAGGCCGCCGGCCTAGCCCGGCGGCTCGTGCCGCCGGGCCGCCGGCTTTGGTGTGTAGATACCTTAAGCACTTAATACTAAATCCATACTATCCATACTAATATTATAAATGCGAAAGTAACTCTGTCTGTCTGTCTGCCTGTTACTCTTTCACGCCTAAACGGCTGAACGGATTTTGATGAAATTTGGTATGGTGATAGATGATAACCTAGAAATGGTCATAGGCTATAAATAATCACGCCATCGTTCTTAGGGGGTAGGCAGTAGGTAGATAACTAAATTGAGTTAGTGATTTTTTGTCGTTTTTGTTGGGACTTTTGCTCTTTCACGTCTAAACGGCTGAACGGATTTTGAGGAAATTTAGTAAGGTAATTTAGATAATTTAGATGGTTACCTAAAAACGGATATAAGATCAAAATGATCACGTCATCGTACTTAGGGGGTAGGAAGTAGGCAGAAAACGGAATTGAGGTAATGATTTTTTTATGGTTTTTGCTGGGAGTTTTGCTCTATCATGCCTAAACGGCTGAACGGATTTTGATGAAATTTAGTAAGGTAATAGATGGTTACCTAAAAACGGATATAAGATCAAAATGATCACGTCATCGTACTTAGGGGATAGGAAGTAGGCAGAAAACTGAATTGAGTTAGTGATTTTTAATCGTTTGTTTTAAAAGTTTACCTCATTCACGCCTTAACGTCTGAACGGATTTTTATAAGAGTTGGTTAATTTAAAGATAGAATCCTAGGCACGGACACAGGCTACTTTTTACGGCGGGAAAATACCTCATTCCCGCGGAAATCTAGCGTGATCGTGTTAAGAAGCGCATGACGCCATAGCTACTGAAATGATTTTGATGTTTTTTTTTTAAACTGAGTGTTACTAAGACTTCAAGTTAGTATTTAATCACTTTTCTAACTTAGAGGGTAGATAGGCGCCATTATTTATGGAATTTGTGATAAAATTTTGATGCAACTGTCTTTATTTAACAGTTTTACTTGGATCGAAACTTAGCGACATTCCATCACACTACCTAACTTATAGGGTAGGAAGGTACCAAAATTCAGACTATCTACTTTTTACTTCGGGAAAATATCTCATTCCCACAGGAACGTATACATAGCTGCCTATCTACAACAGTAAAACTCTGTCTAGAATCACATTACGCGAAAACTATTGATCTGATTTGTATACATCGGGGGTTGGCAGGTAGGTATAGTTAGTAGTATTTTAAACCGATTTACATTATTTACTTTTTATATTTACTAAGGAAACATTCGGAGCTATCCATTATGTGCTTAGGTTGCTTTTGAACAAATTTTGATGTGAAGTTGAGGAACGGAACACGATAGAGGGACATTGTTGCAGGGGGACTTACAGCCGGGAGAAAACAAAAAAACTTATGCGGACGAAGTCGCGGGTAAAAGCTAGTAATTAAATAATGAAAAGAAGATTAAAAAATGATTTTTTGTATTATTTCGACTTATGTTTCTTGGAAAAAGTTCTTCAGTTTCATTTACAGATTACGTCCCTAGATTTTCGGCATAGATTGTAATAACACACTGTTTAGTGTTATGTACTTACTAGGTCCCCATTTATAACATTAACCATAGGCGAATATGAGTAATACGTCCCAAATCCGATGAATATTCAACTTTCAGCAACACCTTGCGAGACGCGACCAATTTGCATGTTAATGGCTCCTTTTGTGCTCTAACTACGATTAATCAACGAATTTACCACGTAACGATACACCGGTATACATGACAATAGTTTACTTGAGTCCTGAGTGGTATCCGTGCTCGTAGTTGCAAGGTTTTAAGTTAAATTTTGTAAGTTGTATACTACGAAAATAGAATTAGTGATTCAAATTGTCCAACTAAGCTCATTAATAATCATATTTGATTATATTGATTAATTTATTCGACTGTATCAATTGTCAATAAAATTGATTTATTATGTACTGTTGAGATTAGATCTTGCAATTCATTATTTTAACATTTTAATCCTTCTTTCTAACTTTGTCGTGTTGACTATGATTTAGTCCGCTCTAAGTATTCAATGTCTACTATAAGTACCTATCTAAATATTTAATAAACATCTTTTTAGTTTTATTTTTTTGTTAGCTTATTTCGTCCCACTGCTGGACAAAAACCTCTTCTATGGTTTAATACTGTATTAATAACGGTAACACTAAGATAGAAGTAACATTTATTCCAAACAGGTTTAGTTAGTTATTTAAAAACGAAACAAATCAAGCAAAACAAGCTTATCTCCACATACCTTTGGCTTGTACCCTTCACAACTGTCTTACAACGCGCGTGTCCCTTTGCGAAGATTTATTAGCTCATATTTCACATGACCGGATGTGAACAGCTGAGCGGAGGCTTCTACGAATGCTGGTTCATTCTTAAATGTGTAGGAATCATGCATATTGGTCGATGAAAAAATAGGAAGATTCTTTGTCTTTTTTAAAATGTTTGGGTGCATATTTTCAATATTTATTGTAAGGTTATAAAACTTGAGGGTTTTTTTAAAGTAACTACTTATTTTTTGACAGATAATAATTATTCTTAATTCACAGCATGCCTTCATGTATCCAATGATATACAAACTATGTCTAACTAAAACTAATTGCTCTCCCAACTTTTCTAAATATCAATGCAGCATCCAAATTATATATTTTATTGAATAATAAATCTTTTTTATCATAAATATTTTCATTTTAATATTTCCAAAACAGTGTGTGAAGCCCTTAAATATCTGAATTACAATCTCCGCAACAGATTTAAATGAGCTCGAAATGCCTACGCCAGCTGCTACGCCGTAGCAGGGTCTACGCCCGTAGCAGTTTGCTACACGTGCCATCATGACAGTTGTGTGTGACTCACATACTTGTGGCTTTGTATGTGATATTGTTATTGTTTCATATCAAGGATTCGTAGTTCGTAAATATGAGATATTGCGTTAATTTATTCTAGGATTTATTTCCGTTACGTTATTGCATGTCACAATTTGACTGTGACATTTCTTAACAGTTGAACCAAAATAATAGAAACTTTCATATTTAGTTCCATCAATATCAAAATATACTCGTTATCAACCATTGCTAAACGATAAAATCAGACAAAACGGTCTTAGATAATAAAAACCAAAGATTTTTAAATGGTTCAAAACATCTCCCATAGCTCTCTTTGGTTTTAAAACCAATTATTATTCATCTAAAATAAAAATAAACAGATATAAAGATTCGCATCACCTAAAAAAAAATCTCAGAGTTAAAGAGCATACTTAATAAGTTTTGGTAAACTTTACTTCAGAAAACTCAACATCACATTTGTATTCACAAAAGTTAGATACAGAAACACGCGTTATTTTAAAGTAGGTCGAAAGCAATTTGCAAAGTAAACCACCTACTCCAGGGCGGGACTGTCTGGGCGGGCGGAGGCTGTATCAATAAATTTATTGTCACTTCATTTAACTTCATTATCGACTTTCGGACTTAGTTTTCAAGTATGGAGATGTTAGGAGCCTAAACAAGTTTATAATCCATTATTGAAATAAGTTAGGTACAAAGTAGCTTTTATTTTTGTTTAGAATTAACTTTTGAGATTTTTAAGTAGAGCTTATGAAAGTGTCATCAAAGCTGACATTCCATTATCTATACCTAAAACTCTTTAATAACAACGCATTTTTCAAAGAAATATAAAATAAAATAAATGATACAACAAAAACTTCTGCAATTGTAGAATATTTAGATTTTTTTATATAAGTTTCTAAAGAAAATGACCACTTTGATGAGAAAGAAAATAGATAGGAACATTTTCGTCCATCAAACCATTTTCATCTAAATTCGTACCAAGTAAGTACTTCAGTAACAAATCTTATGTTCAAAATATGTATGATTTTTTAGGACACAAATCTAAACAATAAAAATTACCTAGAAAAAAATATTGAAACAAAACAGCAAACTAAACTAAAATAGCAGACAAAATTACAGAATCAATTCTTAATGTGCAACGCCAGTAAACATGATAACATTACGAAATCATTCTTAAATGTACAAAGCGGATAAACAAGGAGCTGTTAAATTGTATGTTGGTTATTCCATTATGTAGAACGAGCGATAGTCACCTGTTTGTTTAGTAGGTTGCACTACGATGGGCACAAAGCCCGGACTCTGTAGCATGAGCTTAATTGGCCTAAAGATAGTGCTGGTACAAATACTGCATATTATTTTAGTAAGATAGGCTCCTCTTGAGTATACATATAGGATACTCTCAAGAGAATCCTAAGCCACCGACATGCATGTATGAGGTGACAGTGGCAGTGGCAGTGACAGTGGTGGTGAAAAAAGTGTGTTTGGATCGTAGCAGGTGGAGCGTTGTGGTCTCTACGTACCCCGTTGGGAGAGAGGCGTGACAGATATAAATGTGTATTCGGGCATTGCTGATAGAAATACCACACACCACACTACTACACGTATCGTATACTCCTCTTTTCTTTTCTGTCTCTATGTAATAAATAAATAAATAAATAAATAAATAAATAAATAAATAAATACTATTATACGAGTGTTTAAAATATAGGGTACCTACTACCTACTCTTGAGAAGGTACTTTCCAAAGTAACCTGAACCTACGTGCATGTATGAGGCGACTAATGAATGTGGATGAAGCGAAAAAAAGTGTGTGTGGATCATAGTAAATGGAGTATAGTTGTCTCTGCTTACCCCGATGGGAGAGAAGTGTAAAAGATATGTGTGTATTCGGAAATGGAGCAGTATTTGAGTATAACATAAATCGAATAACACAAGTAACTGTTACAAGTATCGGTTTACACGGTCTCATCCCTAAATGCTGTCCGCCAACGCTTTGCAGCTAACTGATTTTAATGTAGGCGAATAAAATCAATGAAGCGATTCAATTAACGCCACCGCACCCGGTTGTGTGAAACCAACCTTACGGTGACTTCTTGCGTCGTCTGCATAGTTTATACTGTTAATTAACTAGACACCAGGGGCCGGTTCATCACTTACAGATATTTTGTAGGTACCTGTCCCTGTCTAAACGTTATGTTTTATGAACTACACATAGGATTATCAGTCAGTTAAATTTTATATAAAAGTGGCGAAACAGGCACTAAGAACTCTATTGAATGATAAATCTGTCTATTTGTTACTTAAAAATAAATTCCCAAAAACTGAAACCCGCCGACGGAAACCCGCTATCTTAAAAGTGGAAAACATGAGACCATTTTTATTTTTTTACCTTCGTACTTATAAGTTTTTAATAATGATTGTCTAGTGGTCACTTACTACTCACTTCTCAATGGACATTTTCAAAGTTCGAAAGAAAAACAAAAGAAAATAATTAACGTAAAATTGCATTTAGTCCACAAATAAACTCAAAGTAAGCGAATTCAAATTCGAATTTGAACACATAAGTGATTAATTGTTGCAGTTCATAAACAACGATTTTCATTTCTATGACTGATGACTTCGGCACCATTTTTCAATTGTTTTTGCACGCGAAACTTTTTCTTGTCTTCCACGAGGTTAATTAAAATTAGATTTGTCGTGGCGACAGATGAATTTGAATTGTCGAGGGGTAGTAGGAAATGTGCCACAAAAATGTGATTTTTATAGTTATAGTGTTTTTAATATTTGCCCAGAGGGTACTTCCCGATGGTTTTTTCCTATATGGTGACATCATTATAATTACATAATTCGATAAAAAAAAACGTAAAATTTCAGTTTTTTTAATATTGATGAATTTCGTTTTACGAATTCGTAAACTGTAAGACCCAGAACACACGGTAAAACGCAACTGCAACGCAACTGAAACTGCTAGTTACGTTGCAGTTGCGTTTCACCGCGTGTTTTGGCGCTTATACTTACCTCAAACTTGTACTTTTTAACATTTGTTTTTATTTGTGTCTGAAAATTGATATTTTTGTTTACTTTCAACTCCAAAATCTAAGTATGTAAACATCTATCTAAAAATACTACCCACGCCTTATAATGTCATTCCTAAAATAAGATATGTTTCTAAGAATTCTATTATAATATCTATCTACTTATTTTACTCTATAAAAGAAGTTCATTACCATGATAAAGTGAATATAATTAATATACTAATATTTTTAAAGCTTTTATAATATTTCAAACGAATTTATTTTCACTAAGAATACTATTAATATTACTTTAATGAATTTCATTTAAAATTCAATACTTTAGGCAAGCTAGGATCTCTAGATTGTAGAAACATATTAGGCAGTAGTTTTGAGTACGTAACCGCACACCCCACAATGTATCTAAGTTTTATGCCTCAATCTAAATGAAACCTTTTCTACTTGTCTTGTGGGAAAACTTTCCTAGACATCTAGCCATCCCTACTGTGTTCCTGCTCCTAGATTTTGTTTTATTCTTAAGGGTTTTTCTGGGCCATTGTTAACTTATATTAGAATATTATATGCGAAACAACAGAAAAATAAGTATAGATACTATTTTACCTTACATTTTCTTAAGCTATATCTGTCTATGAAATCGGGGGAAATTGTTAGATGCAAAAAAGAAAGTATTTTGCTTCTGTTATCAGAAAATAAACACCTCAGAGAAGGGCGCAGAACTAATTTCCGATGAATACAGGTTTTTGTCTTATATTTGGAAGAAAGTGCTTAAGCGTTTGTATCTATGACTTTCAAAATAAGAAATAAAAGGCTCAAAATTGTTTTTTATTTATATAAAATAACTAAATAAACTAGGCTTAAGATTAAGGGCCTAGATATTTAGAATCTTATTGTTTATCTAAGTATTATTGAATTAAGATGTTTTTACAGCATGACTAGGTTGAGACTAGGAATATTCAAATCATTTACGCTAATGCTGGCTCTACAACTAACGCTGACTCCAAAACCAAAGTTGCTTGGGAGTGCCTTGATATAGACACACGGCACGAGGGCTCACTGCCTCACCGCTAGTATTAGCGTAAATATTCAAAATGTACGAGAATTGCTTTCATAATAGAACTTACCTTATCTAATTGTAATAATGCAAAATGCATAGGTCTTGAAACTACAAATATAATGATAGATACAAATATCATCGTTGGTATACTGGTGTAGCTAATTACGAGTAGGTTGACTTCAAGCGTGCCTTTCCACCAAAGATGTGCTATGCTATGTTGCTATGGATGCGTTTGATATCGACCAATCATATACGGGATGCCCTCATATTCAATGAATTTGATTGGTGGATATCAAACGCATCCATAGCAACGTAGTATGGCACATTTCTGGTAGAAAGGCACCCTTAGGCGTAAACTTACATATGTTTTTCTTCTTCCTCATGACCAGTTGCACAAAGGTCGTTTACCTAAACATGTTTTTGTTTAACTTTAATTGCACAAAATACAGTTATTTTTCATGCATATTGCAACCTGCTGTATTTTGTTACCGACAGTTTTAACGAAGCATTACTTTAGTCACCATTAACCGTTCACAAATAGTCAATCGCTCTACTGTACCAGTGTGCCAAATGCATTTGGAACAAAACAGACGTTATTTATTACAAAAACATTACGCAATAGAATACGATCTTTTGAAAACAGCTTGGCGTTTACTTCTGCAGAATTTTCTCTTAAATTTCCTCCGAGTTTGAAACCCTTTTAACTTATCATTTAAAACCACACTCTCAGCTATATTTATCAACTTATGATCCGTATCTTCTGTAGGTATATCATTAATTAAAATTACTGGTTTAATAAACTTATTATTGTCTTCGTTAATTTCTTTGTAAATCGCGCAGATTTCTACAAATTCTTTGGATTCTTGTGGGCTATTCTTTACTGTATCTTTGGTAGATGAGTTAGAAACGTCTTCATTGTTTTGTGCTTCATTGATCATGTCTTGTTCGGCTTCTCTGGCTGCGTTTAATGCTGCTTCAGCATCGAGTGCCTGAAATTGAGAATACGTCCATTAATATTAATTATAGGTATGTATTGCTATCTACACACCAAAGCCACCGGCATGCCACCGGGCTAGGCCGGCGGCTTTACGTCATATGAATGGCAGCTGTCATAAAAGCTGGCGGCTTTGGGGTGTAGATCTCGTGTAGATACTATAAGAAAAAATGGTTCGGAAATGGAATTAAACAGAGATAATCAATCTTTCTAGTTTAAAAATATCCTGAAAATCACTCAAATCTATTCAGTTGACATGAAACCGCGCCAAAAACGTCGTTCACCTGCCTAGCACGTTTACGTTTTTTGTATCAAACATAAAGTGCATAAAGGCTCCCACTCATAAATCTACGACTGTTTCGTAGATTATCTTAATTAGAATCTTAATAAACACCGGTATGTGTCCTACCAATATGTGTCGTATATTCCCACGACGACGTCGCATGGTTGTTCGACGCGACGTCGTGTCGTGATTAAGGCCGTGGCCCCAGTAGGCAAACTGTTAGCAGCCGACTGAGTGAGCCGCAAAGTGGCGAACTTAAATTTGAGTTAGCTGCAAACTCAAATCAATGAAATCACCGGTTTTGGTGGGAGTCGGCCGCTGTCTGAGATAGTCAGCGCGCGTAACGCTACAAACTTCGTAAAATGAGCGAAAACTAGCTCACTGTGGACACTCCATTTCAAATATATGGAAGGACGTACTAAATCGACTCGCCCCAAACTAGTCAGCCGCTAACAGTTTGCCTACGGGCCAAAGCCTAAGTGTGGGAGCCCTAAGAGTCATAATAAGCCCAAACTCATGAAGTCATTAAACTAGCTTATATCCTAAACTTTTTCATTAAATTTTCCTAATCTTAAAGTTAAGCGTCAGGATAAAAGTGACGGTACGAATTGATCTGGCGTCAGTTTCCAAAGCTGCAAGCGTTTGACCCGATAACCCAGTTTGTTGCATAATCTCATATTATGTTGGGCAACATCCATTTATTATAGGGGAGCATGGGGTGAGATGCTATTTGCTGCTACTTAATAGCTGATGCCAATTTTCGAGAATATTCCTAAGAATTCAGTTAGAATATTTTTGATTAGGTTTTGTTTAGATTCTTCTTTTAAAAACCTATCTTTAATTCATGAATAAGTACCTAAGTAATAAATTATGTACCCAGTATTTAAAACATTTGAAATTTTTATAATTCATAACTAGGGCAGAATACATTCATGTATATCCAATTTAACTCCTTCAAAAATTATGATAACAATAGATGAAAGACTTTGAGTATCACGAAAAGCAATAAATACCTCGTATGTAATTATAGAATCACTTTTTAAATTTAATATTGAATAAGTATTTATAAATCAAGCAATCCAATAACCCCCGGTTTCCCCTCTAAAAAGGATATTTCTGGAAACAGCCAACACTTCCGATGTGAATGACAGGAAGGGACATTTTTCAACGGGAAACCCCCTTGTTTATGACTGCGGGTTTCCTTACACACACATAGAACACATACTTACAATAAATACACATCACACGCTTACAAAAACATTTGTAAATGGATCGTGGTTCCGTGAATGGTGAGTTTTTATTTAAATAAAAAAAAATCTTTATTGTAACCGAAGTACACACCATACAGTTTGTGCCAAGCTCCCAAACTAGGATGCCCTGTGCTAGAGTGCCTAAGCTAAAATACATATTTTAATATGTTTCTGAAACTTTACAGTACCTAAGTAAAGGTAGGTAAATAGAATACTTGTTTTTATGAATGAGATGACGACTAATTCCAAAGTTTGAGTATCAAATGTGATTTTTTTCTTCTGAACACGATTACCTACCTGCTCTCCAAAAATTCACATTTTTAAAGCTATCAGTGTGTCAGGGAAGTTAAACTATTTATTATATCTTTATTAACGAACTATGTATATTTTTGTAGGCATCAACATGTTATTGTATTACATATACCATCCATGATTTGGTAATCAAACAAATGAATTGCGATATTATTCCAAGTTTTAGTTTTTACGAGAAGTAGATACGAAAGCAAAGAACACTCTAAAAATCCAGGCAATAAAACGCGGTTGTAACGTGGTCAGCTAATCAATTGTTTAAATAAACCAGAAATCTGGTTTCAACAAACCACAATTTAACAGCTTCCGCTCATTCGACGTTTAGAATCAATTAAATACTATTTTAAACAACAAAAGATACACATTGTGTTAAAACTAACGTAACTGATCATTGGGGTTACGAGTGATTTTAAACTAGGAATTCAGTTCCGGGAATAGTAGGAAGATTTTTAGTATAAAATTTGATTGGAAAACTAGTTCTTTTGGACTATAAGTAGAGCTATCTAAAATGATATAGATTTTTCAGACAGTTGTAGCAAGAGTTAGCCCGCTTAAGCACATGCTTTTACGTTTTACGTTTGATGCTTTTACGTTTACGTTTGATTTGAAAACCGCCAACTGTGGCTAGCGATTGTGAAACCTGCGAGCCGCATTCAGCGGTTGAAATGCGGTTTTGATTTCATATTAAAGGTCAACCGTGGTCATACCCCCGAGACGGGTCCGTGAAAAAATATCATTCCATACATTTTCTGAGGATTCGTTCACACACGTTGTCATGACGACGTATTTTTTTCCCTCCTGACAGGCCACGGCCCGGTCACGTCCCGGGCATGGTCCGGATGTGTGTAGAAATACCATTATTTATCATATCTTGACGATACAAAACGACAAAAACATTAAACAAATTCCAACCACTGAATGGAATTTAAATACCTACGTCCATCGATTGAGGAATACCTCAGTACAAATATCTTGCATCAGAAGTTAGATTGACAATCCGATCATGTCCTTTAACTCGACCGTAACGGGAGTGGCTTTGTGATTTCAGAGTAACTGCGCTGTGGTATCTCAGTGTATTTAGTTTCTAGCTGCAGCTTCAGAACAAGGTTTGATTCTGTTTGATTGTTGACTGACCGAAACAGAATTCTCTACAATAATATTGAGAAACGTTGTCATATATGCCACTGGTACATTTAATAACCAAAGGTATAGTACCTACCGTATAGTAGTAGTCAATAGATGTTAATCATCAGAAACTATTTTCATTTTTATTTATGAATCAAACGGAAGTAAAACAACACGCACGGATAAAGACAACTGCCAATCACGGTTAGTATCTACTTATTGCTAAAGAAAAAGATACAGTTGAAGTACTTACGCACCTTCGCAGGTCAACCGACTATTGCGAGTCATGATTTTTCAATAAAATAACGTCAAATCGCAACTGAGCAGCAACCGCAGGTGCGTACACTCTATGTACTTAAGTAAATATTGTATAAAAGATCTATGTATTATTATTTCCAAAACATCTCGAGTCTAGCAGTAAATCGATCTATCTTTAACCCCCGAGGCGCCCCATTAACATAACAAGGCATCGTCGTCTTCGTTACAAACAAAACATTTATTTCTTCGAATAACAGAATAATAATATACAAATACAGAGAAGATAGTAATTAATTTGGTATATCTAATGTTGTTTCAGGCTTACTGATCTGAATTATATACCTATCTACATTTATACGAGTGAGTAGGTACCTACATATACATTATACGACATTATAGCTCTATTTAGACCCAAAGTCAACTAAATATACTAAACTCGATGGAGAAGAAAGGCGTCTGCCCAGCTATGGGACGGACTAAACTGGACTCTCCGTGGCTCGTTAATTGTATTAGAAGCCGCCTCGCTGTTTTTAAGTACTAAATCATATAAAACTGCGAGAGGATGAATGAAAAAGCGTAGAGGTGGTGTCTGATATTGAGAGGATCAAAAAATAACTGCTATTATTTCAAAAGAAAAAGATTGACGTGCTGTGTCCGACACCACTAAGCTTACAAGTGATTGATCTTGCTTCAATAACGTCTACTTTTTTTGAAAGTTTCACAATGTATTTTCAAAGAATATCCACGGTTAAGAAAGACATTGAACTGTCGTTGAAGCGTGCTGTAACAAATGAGTGTAGATGGAACCGATTAGAGAGCACCTGGATCGCGGCCAACTTGTGATCCGTTACTTACGACTCTTACGGTGATTTCAGTTGGGCTAGGAGAATTGCGAAATAGTACTAATATCATTTATATCTTTTCACCCTATAGCTGCCCAGTGTTGAGCCTCTCTAAAGTTTTTTCAGCGCGGAACCAGTTCATTGCTACCTGCATCCAACAAGACCCCGTGGTTTTTACTAGGTAATCAGTCCGTTCAACACTGCTACACTTGGTAGTGCCTGGTCTCCACTCCAGAACTTTTAGACGTAACGCTTGTATGAAATAAATCTTTAGACAAACGTTTTTGGTTAGAAACGGCTGATATTCATCGAGACCGTGCAGCCTTTGTCACGTCTACCAACAAGATGGACAGAAATCTTGTTGGTAGACGTCAAAACTAAGATCTCTGTTTGGTATAGGGTATTGCGTTTAGTATATACGCCTAGATTTTCTTTTAGGCACATAGCAGACGTAGTTTTCAATACCCGCGGTTGCGGAGGGGTAGCGAAGCTTTTTCCGCTCTGAAAACGCGCCTCGACCGCAGTCTTATTAAATAGACTTCAGGCAAAATTTTCAAAAATCATCATTTAATGTTTATGTCTTAACGACACCAAAGCTAAGATTTCTTTGTTATGCAAAGTTAAGATACTAAAACCTACCTACTGTATATATGTATAAGTAATTTTCCTAGGTTATTTCCACAGCTATAACTAAATTCTAGTGCTTTAGGTCTTTATTGCTATATCCTTCCGTCCATTGTCTAGAGATCCTATGTCTAGAAAGCTTCGAATCTATTCTATTCTATTCATGAGGATATAATATTGTTATGACCAGACTAGCCTTTGTCTCTAATAGGAGAGTGTATTTAGTAAATTATTTGTAGGTTCTCTATATTAGAGTATTTTAGCTTAGTATATATTTATTTATTAGCCTTATCTGCTTCAAAATATTGTCTATGATTGCAAATAACGCGATTCTTTCCGAACAGGTAAATTTTCATGTAAAGTTTTTAAGTTGAGCGACTTTAATAACATACACTGTTATAAATAGCAGAACGTTTCATTCTAAACTAATTTTTTTTTTTCGCTTTTTTAATGTAGAAATTATGAAAAGTAGGTAGAAAATTACCTTTAGGGAAAACACAAACTTCGTAAGAAATCTCTATTTGGAACTTCAAAACATAACGGAAGCTCGAAAATTATAAACAAACTAATAAATAGGAAGTATTAACCGATAATTTATAATCTGCCAAACCCGACGTAGCAGCGCAAAATTTTTACCGCGCTCTTCAATTTGTTAGCATAACCTTCGTTATTATAATTGGATATAAACTCTGAGGTACGGATAAATAAACAAATGAGAAGCACTCTTTATTATGAACAGTTTATTATACAGAATGTTGTTTTATTAAAAGACGATATTTACACAGGTGGTCTTTAATCAACATATTCTCATGATAATTTGTCGAGTTCGAGAAAATAAATAGTACTTAAAAAATTGGCCTTGCTTGTGTTTGGTTACAAACTTTTTCCAAACAAAGTGTAATTAAGAATCATTTACGTGAATAGCATTCCGTTTAAAACATTAAACCTTGATACATAAGAACTGTTTTCATGTGTTTATTCTAAAAAGAGAATGAAGAAAATACAAAAAACATGCATCTCTAACACTATACAGGATGTAACAGAAAGGGTATATAAAGCCGAAAAACAGCGATAGTCCTCATGAAACTGAACAACTTACCACAAGGAACATGGGTCGTAACTCGAAAAAAAAATTTCGCCTCCCCATACAAAATGCCCGATCAGCTGATCGAGTAAGTATGGGCGATCCAAAAATTTTTTTCGAGTTACGACCCATGTTCCTTGGGGAAAGTTGTTCAGTTTCATGAGGACTATCGCTGTGTTTCGGCTTTATATACCCTTTCTGTTACACCCTGTATAATCATAACTTCAAAAAATCGATAACAAAACCCTACACATGAGTAGTCACTGAACAAAGTAATCCGACTTGTTACACCAAAAACAATCTAAGTACATAACCTACCAGAAAATTATTCCAAACTCAATGTAGGAGGCAACTCATGAATACCAACATATGCTAATTCAATGTAAATGTAAAGACCAAGGGAGGTATGTATGAAACACGTTTCAAACCAATTTCAATCTGAAACAGCCAAACTTTCCCGTTATATTCCAACGCGAAATAAAATTTGTTGCCAGATCGGCTGGCGTACGAATAGTTGGTGTTAAGGGAAGAATTCAGTATTTCGTAGCTAGAAACCTACATCTTCTCTAAAATATAAACAACTGAAAAACTGTTTCAAATAAACAAAAGACTGTCACCAGCCCTGTCAAAGCAATGATCGTATCAATAAATTGGAGATCAAATATCTTTTTATTAAACATTCATTTCAATTACATTTATAAAATTCAATTACTAATTTAGGTTTTATTTACTTCCGCTCGAGCAAAATTACTTACCGAATCAAAGCCAAGGACTAAGATTTTTTTAGACAATCTGTAAACGGCTTATTTTCACCCTGAAAGTTCAAAAACTCAGGCCTTTTCGCTCTTTTCCAGTGCGTCCAATGTAAAGCTTTATTTAGGCTCTTATTTTATCAACCTCTCGCCCAGTGGGCTTTGTCAACAGCATTTTGTCAACGAATTTATTTATTTATATGGACGGCCCACCGTCCAATACCGGCACGAGGTCAGCATAATAATATGAGTTTTTACGTTTTTCCACCGATTGAAAAAACTGGAATAGTGCGAGTCTAAATTCTGACAAGACGGGTTTTGTATGTACGTTCGCGCCG
Organism: Anarsia innoxiella; assembly: GCA_947563765.1. Classification (NCBI taxonomy): domain Eukaryota; kingdom Metazoa; phylum Arthropoda; class Insecta; order Lepidoptera; family Gelechiidae; genus Anarsia; species Anarsia innoxiella. Next base: position 3,204,240 of record OX387396.1, on the reverse strand, counting down.
AAAACTTACCTATTGAGATGTATTATGTAACTTAATGGATATAGATAAGTACATTTTTTTTTACATTGAGTACATTTTCATATTATTGTAGAAATCATTCCAATACCGAAACTACATACTTAATTTACCTAATATAAAAAAGAATAGTTTGAAAAGTATTTACCTATTTGAAATAGCCTATAAAGTGTAGGTACTCATATTACGAGGTTTTTTTCTTACCTATCCTTGAAGCTACCCACGGAACCCTAAAAAGAAACAATCGTTGTAATGTAACTTGAATAGGGATCGTCGCGAAATAATGTCGATTTGACCGAAAATCTGAAAGGTTGGATCACGGGTGAAAGGATATACGCAATTGGAACTGACTTATGAATATTTTATTTTTAGAGAACATATCCGATATTCTTTATTACACATTTGAGAGTTTTGTTCGTTATTGTACTTTTGAAAATAATTATCAATGTGAGTTTGAACAATTTTCAACGCCGTTCGTTTGCGTAACGTGTTCTTCTTTTGTTTCATTGAACACCAAAATCCTACTAACATTATAAATGTCAATGTTTGTGCCGGTGATGGATGGATGGATGTTTGTAACTTCATTACGTAAAATCCACTGAACAGATTTTAATGAAATTTTACTTTAACTTAGCTTGGACATCAGAATAACATATAGGCTATATAATTTTAAGATATTGCGTAAATTTTCCAAGGTATGACGATTAATGCGTACGAAGTCACGGGCAGCCACTAGTCTTTTATAATTAAGTAAGCCCAATTCTTTAAATCAAAGAGATATGTAAGTATATTAAGTAGGTACTACCAAACATTTAAAAACCGCTGTCAAAAATACCAAAACGCAATTCAGAAAGCACAGACATAACAACTTAAAAATAAGGTAACCATTTTTATAATCAAACATCAAAGTTCAGGGGTGTTCAACACATTCAACCCGCAAGACTTAACGTGGCATCTGGGCAGTATAAGCAGACATATTGCGTAGGTTTCAAGATAACCTTTACCGGTTAAACCATGTACTTTATAAACATCGGAGTGAATCGGCCGCTCGTATAATCAATATAAACAGTGCGTGCGCCGGCGCAGATTGACGAGGCTGACATGTTTACGCAGACCACCGATTGAATTATTAGCCAATGTCAAGAACATAACAACATTGTTGGGAACATAACAACAGGAACAGCCCTGAAGGAGGTTGCGCAGAATTTAACTGCGACGGTAAAAACGTTAACAAGCATTTCAAAAGATAGAAAAAAATGTTTATTGCACACAAAGAGCTACATTTAAAACTTAAAGAGCTACAGACACAAATTATAACATTGTGCGCAATGGCGGCCTTCTCACTAAAAGTGATCTCTATCAGACAGCCTTTGAAGTAGGACTAAGTAGTTTAATAATGTTTCCAGAAATGTGAAACTGCAATGTGGCTGAACGATATTGCTTATGAGCCTTGAAAACATCTTAAATAGTAAGTAAGTGTAAGTACATTGTAAACATCGTATCAATTAAATAAATTATAAAGAAGGTAAATGATTATCAAAGGACAACTTTTATTACGGGACTAAGGTCGAAATCATTCAAAAATTTTTGGACTCCCCATACAAAATGCATCAGCTGATAGTATGGGGGACCAATTTTTTTATGATTTTGAACTTAGCTCATAGTAAAAGTTGTTTGTTATCACAAGTACATGCATATCCTTTTCTATCGTTCACTAATTTAAAGTCAACCTGTATATGTACCTGTTACCTATCTACCGGACGTATTTAGCTAAACGGCAAATTTTCTAGCTTAAGTACCTACTTCATTCGTTTATTTAAGAGCCAAGCTGTTGTCAGTGGAGTAAACGCCATCTTTGCCTTTCTTCTGCCAGCAATTTGACTTCTTAATACGACGCGACGATAATTTTCTCTTTCACTTGAGTGAAGTAAAAACGTCTTGGTCTTCCTCTTTTGCTCTTTCCCTCAATATTTCCTTTAGTGATGTTCTTTAAAAATTCGTCGTGTCATCAATGAATCGTCCATGATCATCATAATCTAGATTAATCATCCCTGAAGAAACAAGTTACATTCTAATAGATCTATTCCTAGTTTATCATTAACTACACAACCTACGTGAGGCACTAAACGGCGTGATTCACACCCGAGTAGAGCGTGCCGTTTGTGATGTGTTTGATATTGCATTTCTCCAGTTAGGTAGCTACCTACCTGGCTAGGTTATAGGGTACAATTCTGTTTACTTCCGCATGCACTGGGGCCGAAGTCTGCTAATTTAAAATAGCCTCAGTTGTGTGACGGCAGAGTGTCAATAGCATTTTTGAAACATTTGGTATTCTACTAAAGAACGGCTTACGCCCGTTATTAATAACCTATCCTGATCCGTTTTTTACCAAATCGAGATTGAAAAAACAAAACACAATTGTGTTCTTGACATGTTTTTGGTACACAAGTGACAATTGTGTTTTGTTTTTTCAATCTCGATTTGGTAAAAACGGATCAGGATAGGTTATTAATAACGGGCGTTAGACTGATTGCGACCAAATGTGTCAAATGACATTGTCACTCTGCTGACACACAACTGAAAATATAGTATACTAGCTTTTGCCCGCGACTTCGTCCGCATAAGATTTTTTGTTTTCTCCCGGCTGTAAGTCCCCCTGCAACAATGTCCCACCTCAATTCAGTTTTCTGCCTACTTCCTACCCCCTAAGTACGATGACGTGATCATTTTGATCTTATATCCGATTTTAGGTAATCATCTATTTATTACCTTACTAAATTTCATCAAAATCCGTTCAGCCGTTTAGGCATGATAGAGCAAAACTCCCAGCAAAAACCATAAAAAATCACTAACACAATTCAGTTTTCTGCCTACTTCCTACCCCCTAAGTACGATGACGTGATCATTTTGATCTTATATCCGTTTTTAGGTAACCATCTATTACCTTACTAAATTTCATCAAAAACCGTTCAGCCGTTTAGGCATGATAGAGCAAAACACCCAGCAAAAACCATAAAAAAATCACTAACTCAATTTAGTTATCTGCCTACTGCCTACCCCCTAAGAACGATGGCGTGATTATTTATAGCCTATGACCATTTCTAGGTTATCATCTATCACCATACCAAATTTCATCAAAATCCGTTTAGCCGTTTAGGCGTGAAAGAGTAACAGACAGACAAACAGAGTTACTTTCGCATTTATAATATTATATAGTATGGATTAGCATGGATTTAGTATTAAGTGCCTAAATATAAAGTTTCATGGTTTTATCTTTGAATAATGACGATCTCCCATACTAACTTTCATCCCTTATTACCACCCCCTTAAGGCGTTTTTTTTCTCAAAATAAAAAAAATAAACATAGCCTGCGACCTTTCCTAGGCTTTAGTCGAACTCTGTAACAGATTTTATGAAAATAAGTTCCGGAGTTAGGTGTGGAAGCGTGACTTTGATAGGACTTCCATACGAACTTTCATCCCTTATTTCACGTCTATACAGGTAGATATTTCCAAAAAGCTAGAACAAACATTTATTTATTTAGTACTAAGTGCCTAAATATAAAGTTTCACGGTTTTATCTTCGAATAATGACGATCTCCCATACTAACTTAAGCCTTAAGCCTTTTTTCGCGACAAAATATAGCCTATGTCCTTTCTCAAGGTCTAGACAACCTCTCTACCAAATTTCATTGAAATCGGTTCAGTAGTTTAGGCGTGAAAGCGTAACAGACAGACAGACAGACAGACAGACAGACAGACAGACAGACAGACAGACAGACAGACAGACAGACAGACAGACAGACAGACAGACAGACAGACAGACAGACAGACAGACAGACAGACAGACAGACAGACAGACAGACAGACAGACAGACAGACAGACAGACAGACAGACAGACAGACAGACAGACAGACAGACAGACAGACAGACAGACAGACAGACAGACAGACAGACAGACAGACAGACAGACAGACAGACAGACAGACAGACAGACAGACAGACAGACAGACAGACAGACAGACAGACAGACAGACAGACAGACAGACAGACAGACAGACAGACAGACAGACAGACAGACAGACAGACAGACAGACAGACAGACAGACAGACAGACAGACAGACAGACAGACAGACAGACAGACAGACAGACAGACAGACAGACAGACAGACAGACAGACAGACAGACAGACAGACAGACAGACAGACAGACAGACAGACAGACAGACAGACAGACAGACAGACAGACAGACAGACAGACAGACAGACAGACAGACAGACAGACAGACAGACAGACAGACAGACAGACAGACAGACAGACAGACAGACAGACAGACAGACAGACAGACAGACAGACAGACAGACAGACAGACAGACAGACAGACAGACAGACAGACAGACAGACAGACAGACAGACAGACAGACAGACAGACAGACAGACAGACAGACAGACAGACAGACAGACAGACAGACAGACAGACAGACAGACAGACAGACAGACAGACAGACAGACAGACAGACAGACAGACAGACAGACAGACAGACAGACAGACAGACAGACAGACAGACAGACAGACAGACAGACAGACAGACAGACAGACAGACAGACAGACAGACAGACAGACAGACAGACAGACAGACAGACAGACAGACAGACAGACAGACAGACAGACAGACAGACAGACAGACAGACAGACAGACAGACAGACAGACAGACAGACAGACAGACAGACAGACAGACAGACAGACAGACAGACAGACAGACAGACAGACAGACAGACAGACAGACAGACAGACAGACAGACAGACAGACAGACAGACAGACAGACAGACAGACAGACAGACAGACAGACAGACAGACAGACAGACAGACAGACAGACAGACAGACAGACAGACAGACAGACAGACAGACAGACAGACAGACAGACAGACAGACAGACAGACAGACAGACAGACAGACAGACAGACAGACAGACAGACAGACAGACAGACAGACAGACAGACAGACAGACAGACAGACAGACAGACAGACAGACAGACAGACAGACAGACAGACAGACAGACAGACAGACAGACAGACAGACAGACAGACAGACAGACAGACAGACAGACAGACAGACAGACAGACAGACAGACAGACAGACAGACAGACAGACAGACAGACAGACAGACAGACAGACAGACAGACAGACAGACAGACAGACAGACAGACAGACAGACAGACAGACAGACAGACAGACAGACAGACAGACAGACAGACAGACAGACAGACAGACAGACAGACAGACAGACAGACAGACAGACAGACAGACAGACAGACAGACAGACAGACAGACAGACAGACAGACAGACAGACAGACAGACAGACAGACAGACAGACAGACAGACAGACAGACAGACAGACAGACAGACAGACAGACAGACAGACAGACAGACAGACAGACAGACAGACAGACAGACAGACAGACAGACAGACAGACAGACAGACAGACAGACAGACAGACAGACAGACAGACAGACAGACAGACAGACAGACAGACAGACAGACAGACAGACAGACAGACAGACAGACAGACAGACAGACAGACAGACAGACAGACAGACAGACAGACAGACAGACAGACAGACAGACAGACAGACAGACAGACAGACAGACAGACAGACAGACAGACAGACAGACAGACAGACAGACAGACAGACAGACAGACAGACAGACAGACAGACAGACAGACAGACAGACAGACAGACAGACAGACAGACAGACAGACAGACAGACAGACAGACAGACAGACAGACAGACAGACAGACAGACAGACAGACAGACAGACAGACAGACAGACAGACAGACAGACAGACAGACAGACAGACAGACAGACAGACAGACAGACAGACAGACAGACAGACAGACAGAGTTACTTTCGCATTTATAATATTAGTATGGATTAGCAAACCTGGGCCCTGGTTGATGGAGCCTGTATAGTATACAGGATGAAAATCAGAAAGTTGCTAGTAGATTGGTACTGGATTCCGAGACCGCTCTTACGTTACACTTGCAATCGAATACCTATTGATGCAGAGATTCAAATTCAAATTCAAATTCTTTATTTTGCACACCATAGGTTTTACAAGATGTTATTACATTATTTGACAGTACCTTTTATGGACCCTGATTAGGGCACGGCAATTACAATCTTAACATAACTTAAATCTAATATATTACTTTTCTATGGCTAGGTATCATGTTTAGTATTTTCTATACATAATTATCTAAGTAGTACATAGTTATTTTATTTAGAACTTATTATTATGCCGATTGCTGGCGTTTTATGCGTGTTGGGATGTTCACTTGTACTGTTTTTATTGTGGTGCTTATGAAAAAGACTAAGTTAACAAATAAAACAGCCAAAATCGTACGATACGCGAAGTTTGAGTTGTTTTATATTAGAGCAAGAACTTGCTCTTGCTAAGCTGACTTTTGACATTTCTCCTACGGAAGCACATGTCATGCTCTCGTGTTTTAAGGGTTCCTTACCCAAAGGATGGAAACGGGACCCTATTACTGAGACTCGGCTGTCCGTCTGTCCATCTGTCTCTAGGCTGTATCTCATGAACCGTTATAATAGAATAATAATAATAATTAAGGGGGGCTCTCATACAACAAACGTGATTTTTTTTGCTCGTTATCAATAATGGCTACTGGTAGACATTATTATTAGGCTTTTATCAACCTAGTGAACGGTACGGAACTGTTTAAAGTACAAGAATTTGTCTTTAAATGTCATTATTTTCAAATATCCTGTACCTCAATCCAATCGTTTTCAGAATTACGAGGTAACATCTTCCTTTTCGCTTCGAAACCGGAAAGCAATAAATGATTGAAATTCTTAGAAATTTAACTTTGTTGCTCAATAAATAGAAGCATTTCTTATAATACACTTCAGTTTGATCATTTCTTGGAAAAAAGTACACAAGCAATAGGTAGTAAGAGTTCGTAGAGTGATTTCTTTCAAGTCTTTGTAAACTTATGTTCAGAGATACATGGATTCTAGAAATTCTTCTTGAATTAATCTGTACACAGTCTGTGGCAGTTAGGTACCTACATACTTACTTATTGACATACTTAAATACTTACATACATTTACGAAGTATAAAGTAAGAAGTGTTTCACCACTCACAGATAACAAATTACTGACCAATATCTATTTCATAAAACAAAACGTTTTAGACAGTGACAGGTATAAAATATATGTCAGAGTGGTAAAATAGGCCCCACTACTGCAAGAAAAAAGAACAAAACACACTCACCCTATGTTTATCCCTGGACGCAGTGAACAGTACCCAGCCAACGTAGACGAACATAATCAACGCGGGTACCACGAGACTGGCCACCACTGGAATCTTGCGCACCCACGCGTGGTAGAACGCTAGTATAAATAGTGATATACCAACGAGGATTGCTATTAGACGGCCTGTGCGCCGGCGTTCTTCCTGAAAACGGGAAAGTTTTTGATTAGAATTTGGAGTTGAGGGTTTTCAGTAGGTATTAATCTACTATAATATAAGCCTTTAGCTGTCCCCTGCTAAGCATAGGCCTATCCAATAGTTTTCCAGCGCGACCGGTTGACTGCCAACTGCATGCATAGAGACCCTGTTTTCGGCTTCAACAACATAAGCTTTCAAATCCAACCTGGTTAATCAGCAATGTTACTTAATGCTCGCTATGTAAGTTTATTGAATCCCGAGCTCTAGTTAAAGACAAAAGACGTCGAATTTTTTTTCACGCATGATAATCATTATGTGCATGGTATGTGTAAATAGGTAATTTATATACGTACTTAAAAGAACCACAAAAAACAAGATATCGAATATTTTAAACACAAATGTGTCCGACATAAATCGGTAGTTTTCATCAAACAACGGATATGGTAGGCAGCGTTCGCAATACCTACGAACATCAGCGATACATACAGTTAACAGCATTATCTCGTTATTGGCCAGATTATTGGATTAATAACCGAGCCTGGGATGCCAGGCTTGTCGCGATGTCGCCCCAAATATTCAACCTACACATATTCCAACAACATGTGCTGTTTATTGTACGGTAATTGTTATGGGCACCCAGTCTGAGTACATATTACTATGTGAAGTTGTCAACTAGAAAGTTAAGTGATACAAAAGATGTTATTAAAATTTCTGCAATCATTGGATTGTTCCGGGCCTCGGCTAATTAATAACCTAAGTAAACACGTTAATAATGGTACATATTATTACATTACAGGTACATTTCTGTGGGCTAGAAGATATTCATTTCCCCCACATACCAATCTCACCCACACCAAATTTTAAGATCAACTCACTGCAGACAACTCCTTAAATAAAGGGTATCTAACAGAAACTGTATGATCAGTTAACATAATGATTTGTAAGACACCTACACTAATGAACTTTGTGCGATGTATAGTATAAATAAACCATACATCCATCCACTTTGCTGTTGTCAGATCAAACGAAATGATATCTGAGTCATAATAAGGAAGCCCGTAGGCAATTATTGCTGGTATATGTATGTAAATACAATTTGATACAAGTTTTGCGGAAATCTGTGTACCAATTGAAACCGCCTATTCGTAATAGTGTTTTAAAAGGTTGGAACTGCATTCTAGAGTAGACAAAATGCTAATTCCTGATATTTTGCTAGAATCAAGAATTTTGGTCTCTTTGCCTATGATTGTATTACCTAATCTACGACAAAATAGTAGTTCATATAGGTACCTACAAACTCTAAGCTCTGTTAAAGTTTTTCAATCAAAATAACCGAAAAAAGTAAACAGAGAAAAGCACCAAAAACCCGATTAGAATGTAAATAATAGGCAACTGGAGTTGAAAAACCCTGCATTGTTTCATTCATCTTTTTGTTGTGCAATAAAAGCGAATTCCACAGTTTCAGACAGTATGTCGAAATATGAACGGTTCTCTCTCGCATTGAATTGAAATAAAGTGTAGGTTGTAGGTAGCATGTGGTAGTGTGTGGGTATTCTATGAAACATCGAAATAAAATGAAGATGAAAATGAAATGAAAAGTGTTTTATTCAAAAATAGGCAAAATTCATTACACTTTTTTGATGTCACTTTCTTTTATCTAAAACTACTGCCGGTTCACTACCTGTATAGCCGAGAGGAAGAAGACGGCAAGAAACCTTCGGCACAGGGCCCTACGTTATGTGCAATATATCTTTTTTTTAAATCTCTTATATACAATTACATGTTGACTTAAATTGTTATCACAGTAATTTACATGAATATCACAGTACGAGTAGTTTGTTTTACATAAATTTTTAACTCTGCAGCATCCAAAATAAACGAAAAGATGACATCGTTCGATATGTATGTAGTTTTCTAGATTATGAAAGAAACGCAATAAATAAACTTTTGTTTCAAAATTGTGCCATATTTTTGTTTCTTCTTTCTATTAGTACATGGCTTATACATGCAGCTGGTTCACTACTTCCTACTTTTGAACTTGTTAAAAAGCAAGAATAATTTACTTTAGGTGTCTTTGGTGTTTCGATATAAGTAAATAGGTACGTATGTAGAAATGTCTGTGCGTCATGTCGTGAACATCTCTGCAAACTACGTAATGGTTTTACAATACATTTTATCAATCTGTAAAACCAGTGTTTTTCTCAAAACGCAAGAGAACTCTCTTTTCCTGGCCTTTCCCATGTGTGGTCTCAGCTTTACCAAAACGAACCTTGCATCAGTCATCACGCGTGACGTCATCGATCCATTTACAACCCAATCATGATGTTTAGACTAACATCCATTCTAGTAATGACGTGTATTGATACGAAATCTTTTGTTTATTGGTCTCACGTGGTTTTAGCTTTTAGTTGTGTAAATATGTGATGGGAATGCTTAGCAATTTTTTCATTATTCAGATTTTCAGATTTTCACACTGTGGCTAGTAAACCAGTATGGTCGTTTCTCTGTTTTGATTTCGTCAAAGAATAGGAAAACCAAGGTATGTATTAACCTAGTTTTCAAGTCATATTTTATTGTATTTGTGATGTGATTTACAATCTAATATTTATACTGACAGGATGTACGCACCTTGTGTAAAAGCGAACTTATAGTAAATAACGAAGTTTAGAGTAAACCATGACTGCAACTTCCTTTGTATCAATTGAGATTTATAAACAAAATCTTTGTTGGAGGTATGTTAACATAGTAAGTAAGTACACATTAACTTCTTACTCGTAGGAAATGTGTCAAAATAGATCGATGCTTTACAAAGTCGAACGACGAAGTAAGTAAGGAAGTAAGACGAAGTACATAAGATGTCGAAGTACATAAGATGACGAAGTACATGAAATGACGGAGCACATAAGATGAAGACGAAGTATATTAGATGGCAAATTACATAAGATGACGAAGTACATAAAATGACGGAGAACATAATATGATGGCGAAGTATATAAGATGTCATAGTACATAAGATGTCGAAGTACATATGATGACGAAGTACATGAAATGACGGAGCACATAAGATGAAGACGAAGTATATTAGATGGCAAATTACATAAGATGACGAAGTACATAAAATGACGGAGAACATAATATGATGGCGAAGTATATAAGATGTCATAGTACATAAGATGTCGAAGTACATATGATGACGAAGTACATGAAATGACGGAGCATATAAGATGAAGACGAAGTATATTAGATGGCAAATTACATAAGATGACGAAGTACATAAAATGACGGAGAACATAATATGATGGCGAAGTATATAAGATGTCATAGTACATAAGATGTCGAAGTACATATGATGACGAAGTACATGAAATGACGGAGCACATAAGATGAAGACGAAGTATATTAGATGGCAAATTACATAAGATGACGAAGTACATAAAATGACGGAGAACATAATATGATGGCGAAGTATATAAGATGTCATAGTACATAAGATGTCGAAGTACATATGATGACGAAGTACATGAAATGACGGAGCACATAAGATGAAGACGAAGTATATTAGATGGCAAATTACATAAGATGACGAAGTACATAAAATGACGGAGAACATAATATGATGGCGAAGTATATAAGATGTCATAGTACATAAGATGTCGAAGTACATAAGATGACGAAGTACATGAAATGACGGAGCACATAAGATGAAGACGAAGTATATTAGATGGCAAATTACATAAGATGACGAAGTACATAAAATGACGGAGCACATAATATGATGGCGAAGTATATAAGATGTCATAGTACATAAGATGTCGAAGTACATATGATGACGAAGTACATGAAATGACGGAGCACATAAGATGAAGACGAAGTATATTAGATGGCAAATTACATAAGATGACGAAGTACATAAAATGACGGAGCACATAATATGATGGCGAAGTATATAAGATGTCATAGTACATAAGATGTCGAAGTACATATGATGACGAAGTACATGAAATGACGGAGCACATAAGATGAAGACGAAGTATATTAGATGGCAAATTACATAAGATGACGAAGTACATAAAATGACGGAGCACATAATATGATGGCGAAGTATATAAGATGTCATAGTACATAAGATGTCGAAGTACATATGATGACGAAGTATAAAAGATGACGCGGTACATAAAATGTCGCAGTACATAAGAAGTATATAAGGTTCATGTGTTACACTTTTCTTACCTTGACAGTTGAAGGTAGCTTTTTAGGTTTGTACAAAACGTTAACTGAACTCCTCATTTCGTTGTTTATCTTGATATTCATAGCTCTGTGGACGAATTAATATTAATTTATTATTAGGTTTCGGTCATAGGCTGCATTGTTTAAGTAAGTACCTAATAAAAAAGAAACATTCAGCTTTAGATATAAAATATCAGTCTCTCTATTCTATTCGTAACAAAGTTCATAAAATCACTCAAATTGTATAACTCGACTAAATACAAAACAAATGACGGCAGTAGTATGAAGATTTTGACGTCAAATTTATTTATATGTCAGCCTGGACTGGATACAAAGCATATGTACGTAATGTAGTAGAGACCAAAGGGTCGTAAAGTAACTTCATGAACTTTGCAGATTCTACAGGGTGTAACAGAAAGGGGGCATAAAGCCGAAACACAGCGATAGTCTCCATGAAACTGAAAAACTTTCCCTGAGGAACATGGGTCGTGACTCGAAAAAAAATTTTCTATCGCCCATACTTACTCGATCAGCTGATCAGACATTTTGTATGGGGAGGTGAAATTTTTTTTTTTCGAGTTATGACCCATGTTCCTTGGGGAAAGTTGTTCAGTTTCATGAGGACTATCGCTGTGTTTAGGCATTATACCCCCTTTCTGTTACACCCAGTATAGTAGATAGATGTAAGTACTTACAGGTATCACAGATCTAGTCAGCTAAAAATAAACTCTAGTCAGCTAAAAAAACTAACTAGTTTACATAAATTTTTTGTACAAGGAGGTGCGCGTGAGTAAACCTAACAAATACGTGTATTTGAAGTGATTCACCACGTCTTCAGTTATTTAATTATTTATTTTATTAGGTAAGTACGCAATTAGAGGTTGAATGTTTTCAGGATGAGTAGGTGTGAAGTTGAAGGCTATTACTAAATCTTGTGCCTTTCTGAATCCCGCTGGTCGAATATCTGTTTTAAGAGTATTTAGTCTTTATCTACGCAAAAAATTCCACTATAAAACTGTCATTTGCTGGTGACCTGCCGAACTGTAATCTCAGATGTAATATCCGCAGTGTCATAGATATACATTTTCAGATTTTTACAGATTTAAAGACGATTAGGTGAACGCCAGAATTCTTATAGTAGAGGTTTTCCAGTTAACTAATTGATAAAAAAAAAAGTTCCATCCTATTTAACTAAAACGCAATTTACGTTGTCTGTTTTCAGTCAACGTCAATCTGTTCAATACATTTCTGAAATTCAGTATACAAGTCAGCAAGTCATGGTACCTACTTAGTTGTGAGTTGGTACGTCTTGGTTGTATTTCAAGAATTCACTTGCAGTACCTATGTAAGTCAATTTATACTTATAGATAGCCAGTTGCAGAAATGCTCATAAAAGTTAATTTTCCATTAAAATAATGCCGCTTTCTTTTGTTTTTAACGACGACGGGGTTAGCTATAGATTATTTATCGTAACATTAACTTCGTTTGCTGAAAATGGTTGTTAGTTAGAATTGTAAATCCGAAGCACTGCAAGTTTTAATAATGATGCTATTTATTACCTAGGTGCTTAACTAAACTTAATTGTAGGTAAGTACTTAAAAAACAGAAAAAATGAATAATTACCTTCCGTTCATTGACGAATCAAAAAGATAAAATGTGTAACTCTCACTATTTTCAAAAGCAAACCACAAAACCAAAGAAAAGCCAAGAAAACTTTGAATATCGAAGTTCACCGCAGTAAGATGCGTACGCGCGTTTACCGTAAAGCGATTGCTGAAACTGTAAGATGTTTGTGTAAAGTAAGGATTCGCAGACGCGTCAATGCGTCTTCATAATAACATACCTACGAGATCATCTTTGCTGTGCGTTAATGCAGACCAAATAGAGACAAAAATAATAATTTATTAGACGAAATTGGTAGGTATAGTTTAATTTTATGTATACTCATTTGAAACTAATAAAGCACTTAGCTTACATTATAGCTTATTTATGCTTAGCTTTTTTGTTTTTTTTTAACTTGGCTCAATCAAATTAATCAAATCAAACCCTAAAACGACCGAGAAGGATCTATTGTTGAGTTACTCAGAAAAATATATAAGTGTTATACAAAGATCACGACAGACAACAAAGGGTAATTCTTTCTTGCAAATCTTGCATTGGCTACTCTTGTTCGACTTTTGTCTCAAGTAAAGATATCCCGATTGATCTGACAATTTGTCACAAACAGTGCAGCCCACAGCCCAGATAAGGTTATTAACTAGGTAACTTATCTCATTCAGGCTGCTAGTTAGTACGAAGTGTCGTATCTGCATCTCTCTTTTCACTGCCCCAAGCGTGTTATTCACTGAGCAAAGTCATTAGCATCGCGTAAACGGTGAACATAAACCTGCGCTGTCTATCACGCGGGGTGGTACTCGATTCTATATATTTTTGGAATTTTCTAGTTATTTTATTTAATACAATGTATACGCACTAGCTACAGGTTGCTTTCCACCAGAGATGTGCTATGCTACGTTGCTATGGATGCGTTTCATATCCGCCAATCACATTTATTGGATATGAGGGCACCCTGAATATGATTGGTTATCAAACGCATCCATCCATAGCAACGTAGCATAGCACATCTCTGGTGGAAAGGCAATACGCAGCGTGATTCCGAAAACCGCGCAAAAACCAACTTATCAAACGTCAAATAGCAATCACGCAGTAACCGCTAGGTGTGAAAACAAGTGCGTAGTCAACTGAGAGTCAATCTGATTAAATAGTTGATTGCAGCAATGTCAAGTCGATGTCCCACTTATTCTTAGCTTATTACACTATAATGTGAACTTCACACTCTGTATCCTATACTACATTATGAACTCTTAACATTAGCCCATTTTCCAATAAATGACGTCCAAATTACATTTATGAAATTGTTAGCATAATTTTCGAAATTGAAATGCACGCGTAGTTCTAACCATTTCATCAATTTGTGAGTTTTGCTGATAATTTAACGCTCAGTGCAATTTCGATTGGGTCAATCTATTGCTGGTACAGTATTTGCTGAAACGTGCCTTTGATAATTACTGTCACAGAATTGGTTTTTGATAACATTGCGGTTGCAAGCATTCATCAAACGTTCAAAGCGCTACGGAATAAGTATCTCAGATTGGAAGTCTCTCTCGTATTGCGAAATTATACTTGAGTACTACTATTTAAAACGTCCGTTTTGTCACTTTCATAATTAGATTACATCGTGAAATTATCATATTATCTATACTTATACGCCTCTCGAAAACCTAGTTACAAAAGTTCCCTTTCCACTTGTGACGATACAGACATTCCAAAGTTTTACAAGTTATCTACAAACTAACAATAAGCAGAAGAAAGTTAAGTTTCAAAACGAAAACCAAAACATTAAGAGGGATAGACTAATCTATTTTACACTTGCGAGAATTATACAAATGTGGGCTACATTACCCCTAACGCAATGTGGTCTTAATCTCTCGTTTACAGCCGCAACAGTCTAGTGGTTAACCATTACTACGTCTCTTACGAAATACGTTCGTATTATACAAATTATCTACTCGTTAAAATTGTATGCTGTTTTGTTTTTTGAGTCATATTCCGCATATCTATCATAGTATCTTTATTGACAATATTTCAATCTAAAAAACATCAGGATTGAAGATAGCGAGAGGAGCTTGACTCATTTAGTAAAGACTGGAAAATATTGGGGCTTAATAGAACTGGCTAGAGAGCAAAGACAGAAACGGTTGTTCAACAATAGGATATGATAGGCTATCTCTATCTGTACCTTTAAATGAGGGCAGGGTAAACTTTTTTATCAATAGTCAAATACAATCACCAGAAATATGTAAATTTTTAAAACTAATGCTAGATTCGCAAGGTGCAGAGAGTTTTCCCCAGAGGAGAGCCTAGCTAGGAATTCTGTTGGGTTGCTCTCTTAATCGATACCAATATTTGTAAGAATATTTCTAGAATAGTCTTATAAAAAGCGTATCTCAGAATCGCAGCTTCAAAACTCTTGTTAAAACATCGCCACAGTAACAAAGCGGTGATTAATCAAAGAAGCAGTTAATATCGACAACAGAAATACTCCAGATGCTCTCTGGATAACCTAAACGACTAAAATACGAAGTTTTATGCAAACTTTTGGGTTTGCGTTATGTTCACTAAATTCTATTTTTTGTTTAGGTGCTTTCATGCTTTAAGGACTTTCATTCAAACTATGATCATATATCTATTTTATCCCTCGTAGCAAGTGAAGCGAAGTTTTCCCTAGTGGATAAGAGGCGTGACAGACATATGTAAGTATATATGTACCTACTACATCCCTTTAGCTACCTATTCTAGTTACTTATTTACTCTGTAATGTTGGTTGTGCCAAAGTAATTACTAACAACAGAAAACAAGATATATCGTTGGCAGCCCTGAGTCCTATCGTAATGAGATTCCTCAGCCATTAAAGTCAATGCCTTGAAAGCAAATCGTCTGTTGTCTCAGATGAAACTTTTCCACTATTGTACATGTACATACGATAATTTGCATTTTATATCAGTTTGTGATAACATTTTTGTTTGATAATACAGGATGTTTCTATACCTACTGCTTTACAAAATCAAAGTACGAAATCGGGCAATGTTTAATAACTGAATCAGCTGACTGGTATTTCATTATTTTTTCAAAGCACAGCAAAGTTTTAAAACTTTTAAAATTATATCGATCGATATTTGCCAACGGTCGACGTCAGACTATCATCCGAAAATTAAAGAATCTGAGTAGGTATGAATTGTACAAGTGTGAAGTTTCTGGAACTATGAAATTCGTCCTTCTAAAGTCTTAGTGCGTCCTACATCCATTTAACATTTTGCAACGTTTACTCGTGGGCATAAAGACTAAAATATAACTGCATTTAAAACTAAAGAGGCAATAACCGGAACGGATTTACCCGGACAGTACCAAACACTTGCCAAGTTTTGACAAATATCCAAATATCTGAAAGAGTAGCAAAATACTTAGCAGTAGGGCTAGCACAATTAACTATGAAAAGTTTGTCGCCTTTTCTTGTATCCTTGTGTTTTTGTCAAATGCAGACTTTAGAGAGAAACTGGAAGATGCGTAAACATGGTATACTGCAAAGTAGAGGTTAACAACAACAAATTTATACGAATTAAAATATACAGCAAATTAAACCAAGTTCATAGCAAACTAAGGAATATTATCTAACGTTAAATTTTCATATATAAAATAAATACTAGGAAACACTATATCTTACCTATTCAGTGGATTTTACATAAAAGAATAACACATATACTTACTGTAACAACCTCACATCGATCGAAATATAACTTAACGTTTAAATATTATATTAGTAAAAAGTGCTAGTGTTTGGTTTGTGCTACCCCTGAAGGATATAGAGTAGGGCACACGCATACGCACTGGCAGTCATTGACCCGTGGCAAGTTGCCCACAGGCTGCCTCGCTGCAGCCAACTTATAACTCTATAACTTTGCCAAAGAGCTGTACTCTGCCAACTTGATATTCACTTACTTGCCGCACTCCTTTTTTCGTGTAAAAACAAATGAGAAATACGCTGGAGTGATTCTTTGAGTGGGATTTTATCTGAAGCGACAAAGAAGTGAATCGCTCGGGAAATTCTTTAGATATCCGGAAGAAGAATTAAAAAAATATTTTATTATAAATTGTGGTTTTATACTTAATAGCTTACCGACTCATATATATCTACATTTAAATTGCCGCTACAGATGCTTTATAATTAGGTACTCAAATTCAAACTAAAAACTCATCATTCGGTTTAGTACTACTTAGGTACCTAAGTAGATATACAATTTATTATAATGCAATGAAAGTAGGTATCTATCCAATGTTTTGTTGCTACCACACTGCATGTTTGCAAACATTTTCTATTAAATTCATTTAGACAAAATATAAAATGTTTTCAAACGTTACTAAACCAGTGTGGGGAGCACCATTTTTAAAACCAAACCAAAATGGGGCTTAAGTGTTGGTTGAAGCAACATAATATTTTATAACGATATACAAAATGATATTGCTAAAACCAACAAACAACCGACACTTAGTAACAAAACACGCCCGGTTGAAAAGTTTTGTCTCCTGCCTAGAGACCGTGAATATTATACGAAATGTTAGAACACATTTACAAAGAAAAACTTATTCTATTGTGTATACTCGTTGTTACGCCGCTAAATCTACATTTAAGTTTTCTAGTTACTTACTGTTTCTTTTACAAGTTAGGTAGGTACGCTACAGTTTTCCCCACAATAGATTTTATTTTATGAACGAGCGTTATTGCGGACAAGTTTCCTAAAAGCGATTTTATAAACAATTTTTAATATTCTACGAAAGGAAGTTGAACTAAGTACCTAGTATAAGTTTTAGAGAAAATAAATATTACATACAAAGGGAAATGTGATTGATAAAACACGAACTTCATAGAAATATGTTTTCCACGAACTGATCCTTTTTATTTAAGAGTTTTTTTATTTGCAGTGGCTTTTTAAATAGGTATTTAAATATTGTAGAAAAACCATTGCAAATGATATAAAAATCAAATAATGTAAACGTTAGGAAATATTCTAGAATCTAATTCTAAGAACAATGTATTACCTATTCGTACGCCGCTAAAGTAAACTACCTAAATAATTAATGGTCCTCCTGGCGAAATCTTTTAGCACCAATAATGTATAATGAAAATACCTAATAAAACGATAACGCTGGACGATATGATGGTGTTATACCCTCATAACTAGTTTAATGGCTAGTTTTGCTTCCTTCACCAACCAACAACGATGAATGACGACTAATGAATGAGGATGAAGCGAAAGAAGTGTTTGGATCGTAGCAAGTAGAAGGAAGTGGTGTCTGCCTGAGAATGGGAGAGAGGCGTGACGGATAGGTATGTGTGTATGTAACATTTATTACATACATATTTTCCCATTGTGTTACGACTCAATTTTGTACACTGTATTATTTTAACGTCTCGTAAAACTTCGAACTGGTCTACAGAACACAAGAAGCTTATTTACAAAGATTTAAATTCGTTCCTGACCTGAATAGCCCCGTTATTACATTTTGGAGAACGTCGTTAATATTTTATAAGTTACGTGTAACCGGTGTAACCGTATTTCTTGGGTTTTTGTTTGTAACAACAATTTACTGGCCAGTTGGCTTGGTTGGTAGTGACGTGAGTTCGATTCCCACTAGAGACAAAACATTACTCTGATTTACAGATTCGAGATGATTTTCTCAAGTCTGGGTGTTTGTGTGTACAATAGGTACGAGTACGTATGCACTTATAGTAAACTTAAGTACAATATACATATAAGTAGGTACTTACGTACAGTAAGTAAGCTTGACTAAAAAGTATTAAGATATGTTAACATAACATATGCAGAATTCACAATAGGCTATTTGACAATATTTGGAAAATAATTTTAAATTAATGTTTATATGATAATAATTACCCTACATTGGTATTTCCGAAATATTTAATGTTTTAATGATGAATTTTCAATGTTGAAATTCAAATTTAATAAAACCCGCGAATAACACTGTTTCTGTAATGGCGCTGGTCACATGTCACGCGTGACGTCACATGCGAGTAAACAAACACAAAAAACACTAACGAAGCGCACTATTATGACAGCTGTTTACTCGCGTGTGACGTCACCTGAATGTCAACAAATAATAGGCCGTTCGTGTTCCAGATAAAAATTTTAAAAATATTATAATTTATTTATTTTATTTTGTTAAAAATAAACATGTTTTACATCAAAATAAAGTGAAATATATATCTTTATAATATAATCTTTTAGGATGGCCACATTTTGTTGTATATTTTGAATATAGTCAAATACCCTATTAGTAGTTGCCATTTTATTAAAAAAAGAAAAAATACCAACAGTTCGTGTCCCAACCAGAAGATGACAGAGCAGGTTCGACGGTAGGACAATAGAATAGTAGAGGCCACAAATCTAACTGATTTTGATCTTTCGAAATACGACCAATGTTACTAAGTAACAAGTACCAAGGTAACAATATCACGGGTTCATTGGGGCCATTCAACTCTTTTCACAGCTCTTTAGATTCAATAAACCTAAGTGATTTGACTTAGAGTTGATTTCAAATCAACCTAGGTATCTTACAAATAAGAAGAAGAAGAAGAAAGAAGAAGAATAAAGAAGTTAAGAAGTTACTGTTAAAAGCTTAGAAAATATTAGACAAGTAGGTATGAGGCCACGTCTGCCACATGCCAGAAGACTTATGGGCAAAAACAGCTACCCAATGGCTACCAACTGCCAAACGGTGTCGCGGCAGACCGCGGAAAAGGTGGCGGGGCGAGCTGGATACCTTCTTGTGTACCTGGGCGGAGGAAGCTCGAGACAGGAGAGAAAGTCTTGGCGTATGAGGAGAGAGACCTTTGCCCAGCAGTGGGACACGAGTGGCTAAATAAGATAAGATAAGGTATGAGGTAGGTAAGCTAAGCTGAGGCCTCAATTACAAAATAGGCCCTCAAAATTCCTAGTACACCCCTGGTTTCAATCTTTTAATGAAGTCACAAACACGACACCCACACGATCTTTAAACTGATGTAATTCGACGTATCAAACGCCTACGTTTACCAAACATCAAGGTATCAAACAATCATTGTTGAGAATTTGTTTGGAATCCGCTTTGTTACTCGAAAGAAAGATTTTTTTTGTTTTGTAACAGACTAATCGTGCCAAAGATTTGAATGAAGATGAGGTAAATTATGTCGGCATTGCATAAACATACTGGTTGCTCGATATTGTACCACATTAACGTAGGTACATTGCTACTTTAATTCCTCGTTTTTTAAACTGGGGGGCGCGAAGCCTTTCTCGGGGGGTCGCCGGCAAAAGAAAAAGCCAAAGTTCTACAAATCTACTCTACAACTAAGGAATGTTGGTACCAAAATAAAAAAAAAATTAACGTAGCATGTTCAATAAATTATTTCCTTGTTTGTCTATGGAACAAGGGGGTCGCCAAAATTGTTCAACCCGAAAGGGGTCGCGGTATCAAAAAGTTTGAAAAACACTGCTTTAAATTGATAGGTAAAGTTTTTCGTAAAGCCTATATATCTCTATCTAAGTTTCATAAACTTCTAGAATTTTTACTTTAATAACTCGGTCCGACATTTTTTGATTATTATTTGATTACCGAAGTATCTCTTCTAATCTAACCAAACAAACATAACGCCTTTTCTTATGGAAACTTCGTTTAAAAAAGTTATCCTTTTTATACTCACTCTTAAATACAAGCTCAGTAGTAGGTACCTACTTAAAAGGAATCCAGCGATCTTTGCGTTTTCAGCCGCTTTCTACTGAATACCCCATTTTAAAGATACTTTCACTGAACCAATCGACTTCTTATTTCCATCTCATGAATGTAAAATTAGTCTGCAACAAAAGATTTACAAGTTTACAATTCAGCGATTTTATATATCGCATAGAAGAAGATGGCCAGTTTAATAGTGCTGGTATTTCATGTCCAACGTTTTATGGACATAATAATATCTTTAAAGCCCTTTATACGAGCGTGGTCTTTGATGAAAAATACAATGTAGGTCTATTGTCTTGTTACGTAACAGGAAAATACATATTACGTAGGTACTAGTGGCTGCCCGCGACTTCGTACGCATTTATAGTCATATCTTGGAAAATAATTGTGATATCTCAAAATAATATAGCCTATGTGTTATTTTGATGTGCAAGCTACAATATTGCCAAGTTTCATCAAAATCTGTTCAGTAGTTTTTGCGTGATGAAGTAACAAAGATCCATCCATTCGGCACAAACATTGACATTTATAATATTAATAGGATAAGTATCTATGTTACAGTCAAAACTCATTGCCAGTCAAAACCACTTTTGACAGATTTTGGCAGTCAAAAAGGATTATGACTGGCGCGGTCTGTCAAAACCACTTATGACTGCGATAACAACCAGTCAATATCCATAAAAAGTTATGGTAGTGAAAATTACGAGGAAAATCACGTTATTAAATAATTTCCAGGTAAAAATTATAATATACAGGGTATTTGGTAGCAGGTATATTAAGCCAAGACGTATCTATATGTTCCTTACATACATAATCCAAATTGCGATTTAGCTATTTTTTTTATATCAAATCGATCAGATAATTGACCCTTTTGTGTGAAGTCGATTGTATAAGCACAAATCACGTAAAAAAAGATTGTATGACATTACTGTGATGATTTTCCTCGTAATTTTCACCACCTTTACTTTTTAAGGATATTGACTGGTGGTTATTGCAGTAAAAATTGGTTTTGACTGACCGCACCAGTCAAAACCCTTTTTGACTGCCAAAATCAGTCAAAAGTGGTTTTGACCGACGTCTTCAGTCAAAACCACTTTTGACTGATTTTAGCAGTTAAAAGTGGTTTTGACTGGATATGAGTTTTGACTGTAACATCTATACTTACCTCTACCTATCGACATGTAGGTATCTATTAACGAACTTTGGAACACTTTATAAAATCATTTCACATAAAATAGCTACCTATTGATGTATAAAACGAATTGTTAAACTTTAAGAGTAACTTAACACAATGGGACAATAAATAAAAGCAGCCTGTAACATAAATATAAGTCTCAGCGTAAGTGCCGTGCGTAACAGTTATTTCGCGTCATTATGTTCTTCACGGATTCGAACTTTAGACTTGAGTAGGTGCCTAAGTGTGAGATGCTACAGATTACGATTAGCAGATTTATGAATAAGTAGATACCTATCTATCTTAGTATTTGATTGGAATGTTTTCTTCAATCGAATATGGTTTTTAAAATCACTAAGGCCCACTTGCGCAGCCCAGAGTTAACGAAATAAACCCGGAGTTAGCTACTAACACAGGGTTAAGTCAAGATAAATCAATACAAATTATTCATTTAACAATGTGTTAGCAACTAACTCCGGGTTTATTTGGCTGCGCAAGTGGGCCTTACAGTTTTGCTTAAGTTGTGTAAGTACCTACATAAGATACCTATTTATACGGAAAAATTGTATCAAAAACTTCACTAAAATAGAATCTACTAACAAAATATTCCAAGTGTGTTCCATTTGGAGCACATACCGGACATTACCGAAGCCCTACAATACTTTATGAAGGGTTCCAAGGTGGTCATAGGGTCGTTGGGTCGCGGTCAGTTGCGGTTTACATGGATTTACATAACTAGGTACCTGGATGAGATATTTTTGGAAGGTATTTAAAGAGGAACTTTTTAGAATGTGAATGCAGATTATGATAAAGTGGTACATGTTAGGTAGATGTTTCTAGATGAGACATGGTAGGTAGGTATGTTTGGAGTTTTCAATCATAAAACAGAATATTTTTACAAAAGGTGCTTTGATTACCCCGACTACCCACTTATAACCGAATAACCCACGCGACGACCATTACAATTCCCGAGATATCCTTTAATTTTTTCTCGGAGTAGCTTTTTTCTCGTTTCTCGACCCGTTGTTCTCTACGTGAGTAGGTTTCATGGGCAGATTACATCACTTACCTATTTACGTATTGGTACCATATAATAAATACTTAGTAAGAATGATAAACTTGCGCCATTTTGAACAATCAATAGTTATGTATTTGTTCAGGACACAGTAACAATGTTAGACCTGTATTTTTCATGTCGTTGCCGAAGTAGGTCGGCCTAAGGTGCGTCAAAGCAAATTGTATAGAAACGAAACGTTTGACAAGAAATCACTTTAAATCATTCACGTAGAAGAATTCGTTAAACGCATGAATGTTACATTACGTAAATATTCACTGAACGTTGCTTTCTTTGGGTTTTCCTTGTAAATTGCGATGTATTTTGTAAAAAGTGGATGTTTTTTGCGGCATGTTGGATTATTTGTGATTATTTTATTAGTAAGTACGAGTAGGTAAGTAAATATTTATAGTACCTACCTATAGTTACTGACTAGTTTATTCTTCTTTTCTTCTTCTCTTCTTTGTAATTAAGCTAAGAAAGATAAGGCAAGCAAGCGAAAGAGCCAAGTTCAGATAGGTACCTACCTATACTTATCTATAGTTTGCGGTGTGAACCAAAGTATGTAAAATGCTGAAAAGGAACTCTACCCGACTCTTTCACTCGCTGGCGGAATGGCGAGAAAGGAATAATACGATAAAACTTTAAGTTAGGAAACACAAGATTAAATATTCAAACGCGCATTATATTTTTTTCGTTTAACATTTAATCCGTTTATATTTAAAACATTAATTTGTAAACATACAAAAGTATACAGTTAACAATTGACACGCAATTTATTACAAGCACATTGCAACCTTAATACAATATAGTAAAGCTTTATTTTATGTTTTTTTGTGACTATTATTCTTTTGTGACTTTTATAGACTATTTGTCAAGGCGGCTAATAACAAGCCAAATACAAATTACCTACAAGGTATAAAGCTTCGTACTCACATACGGTATTATTAAATAGTATTACTCAAAATCGAGTAAAAATCAACGCGTGGATATTAAAAAGCTGTGAGTTTCACTCTACTTCGAGTAAAACAGCCGAGTCATACCGTATATAAGTACGGAGCTTAACAATAAGGGTATACCAAGCCGAAAAGCAGTGAGAATAGGTACCTACACGTTAATCTGCATTTTTTTTTTAATCTAAAAAAATATTTTCTTCAGTTTTCCAATTTGTATGAAACAAATTGTAAATCTGAAGAAAATATTTTTTAGCTTTCATACAAATATCAGCTTTCATACACATTAAGTTCGTGTCCTAACAAAAGGATTACAGAGCAGGTTAGATGGTGGGACCATGGGATAGTGGAGGCCACAAATCTCACTGATGAAATTACACCAAGACTCATTAGCTGATAAGCTGTAATCTAAAAAATACATTTTCTTCAGATTTATAAATTGGTATGAAACAAATTGTGAATCCGAAGAAAATATATTTTGTTTATTTTATTTTTTATTTTGTTTTGTCGGTAGGTACTTAACTATTTGTGTGCAATAAAGTATTTCTGTCTATCTATCTATATTTTTAGCTTTGTTACAAATATAAGCTGACACATTACTTTTTGAGACTCAAATTCTTTTTCTAATATTCTTTGTTTTTTTGGAATAAGTTGTTTGGTCACGAATACTACCTATTGTTTTTTTTTATTTCGGCTTATTACAAGGTAGATATATTAATTCGTGCTCTATCAAGTAAGAAGTCAAAATATGAGCAGAGGAAAGACAAAGATGGCGTTTACTCCACTGACAAGAGCCTGGCTCTAAAATAAAAAGATAGATAGACAAGGTATGAAGTCAATTGCAATAGCAATAGGCCATCCTTATCATCGCCAGCTCATTCTCTCTCCCTTCCTCATAATTTAGCATCCGCCTTATCTTTGTCAAGCCGACACATATCAGTGTAATCACAGTTGTAAATAGAATCGTGGAAATATTCCAAAAGGTGTTTTAAAGGACACAGTTCTTGGTCGCACATCGGCAATTTTATTATCTTTTCTTGGTGTAGGGTTAGCACGTGGTCGCCGTGTTTGCATCTGAAATTGATTAAAATTGTTTAGATTTCATGCCTTTTTAGAGTGACGCACTACATCCGATTATTATAAGATACGATATACTTATTTGATATCTGAGATAGATCCTAGAACTATTTCTAATAGGTAAGTACTAAATATCTCGGATCGGATAAGAATCGAATGTAATGCGTAACTGCTTTGAGAGCCCATTTACTATGTGACTTTTTTATAATGGTCTGCAGGCCTCGCCATGAATTGGTATTCTCACATCATCCTATCTCTGTTACTAGACAAAGACGTAAATATGAAAGAAATCTAAGTATAAACCTTTTTTGTGAAAGCTAAACGACTTCTATAACAGAAGCCGTTCGCGAGTTTGTCTGTCACGTCATATCGTGGAAAGTATACCAAATATCAAAAGACAATTTAGCCTATGTTCTGTTCTGATAGCAAAACTACAATATTATAAAGTTTTATCAAAATCAGTTCAATATTTTTGCGAGAAAGAGAGTAAGAAACAACCCCACATCCCTTTATCGGCACAAACATTGACATTTGTAACTTTAATAGGATACTCACTTAAACAAAACAAAAGCGAGATTGGACGCGAAGCAGTCAATAAAGGAGACTTTCCACGGTCGGTCCCGTTGTAAACGATCGCCTCGCAGTGGCTCCTCGGGTTTGTATAGATGTAAGTGTGCTAGCACCTTTAGAAGAGTACCGGAGTGGGCGAATAGAAAGGTTGCGTTTGGGCCTGTATTTGAACTGGAAAGAAAGAAAGGAAATATAGATTTCAAATTGGTTTTAAAATGTCTGTTTTACTTAATTAAAGTAGGTAGGTAAGTAGTTAATAAAAAGTCAAAACGTGTGGTTTGTTAAAGGCAGCTAAGTAACGGGCAATCAAATAATGATATGGTCAATTTAAATGAGTAGCTACCTACTTGTCAACTCTTAAATCCAACACGTTAATACACTGCTAGGAGTGACGATTACAGCACTTCTTTTAAATGTATTACGTAACTAGAGGCTGCCCGCGACCTCGTACACATTTATAATCTTGGAAAAAAACATCATAAACAAAAATAAAATAGCCTATAAATGTCATTTGAATATATAAGCTACAGTTTAGGCTACAGTATTGCCAAATTTCATTAAAATCTATTGAGTAGTTTTTGCGTGAAAGAGTAACAAACATCCATCCATCCATCAACACAAACATTGACATTTATAATATAGTAGGAAGTAGGATGAATCTGTTGTGCGTCACAAATCTCAAATACTATGGATTGCTGGCATCGACGTATATGAACCAGTGACACCCAAGAGTGTAAACTAAAAACTAAGCGTTTAAAACTCACCTGAAATTTTCAAACATATTCTTTATAGACATGCAAGCTTGTCGATACGTCAAATCGTGGCCGTAACCATCCATCCAATAGTGCTTTAAATCGTGGTAATATTCTAGTATCTGAAAGAATAAAAAATAGGGTACTTCATGTATTAAATTAAAACCGTCATTTTGCAGTGACAACTTAAGGGAGAATGTTGTTTAATTCAAAGAAAATGGCTATCGACATTCATATTTTTATTTAGCGTTTTATTCATTCAGATTAAATTCAATCCGAATAATCATATGTTATGTAGAGTCGTTTATGGGATGTGTTGTTAAGGGCACAAGTTAAGGGAAAAACTGAAAAATTGTTATGTTGCTTTCTCTTTGCTGTGGGCTGACGACATGCAGTGGATTTCTAAATTATTGAGTAAACTATTCAACTAGCCGAACCTATTTCTCAAATAAGTCTCTCGGATCTGTTCAGCCCGAAAGCCAGACGCGCTTTATTACATGTAGTAAATACATTAAACCATTTATTGTTATAATCATCTAATTAAACTTTATTCACCTCAGCACTTTCATAATCAAATCCGTAACACCAAGGTGACACTCGATGTCTGCTCCAAGAAGTCTCGAACCCACATATTTTATACATTAGGTTTGCTACACCTGAAATAAAACATATATTATAAAATAAAGTACCTATATCTTTAGATAGATTTTGTGAAGAAATCTGTAATTTATGGATGGTTATGTACAGAAATGACTTTATGAAAGGCGGTTAGTAGCTGGGGTTTTAAACCAATTCAATTATAATAGGGGGTTTACGAATAATCAAGCTGTTTAGTGCCTATAATTTGCTAGAACTTTTGTAAAATAAACGACTAACGATTTAATAATAATATCTGGATGAAAATGTTGGTGAACTCTGGAGTCAGATAGCCACTTTTGTTATTTCAACAGATGAACTGTTGCTAACTAAATTATGTTGCTATTCTATTCGGGATAGAAATATGTTACTAAGCTGTGTACGTAGAGAAACTTTCATTGATTTGATTGTTTTTTTTTCTTTATCTCTAACTCCTATATCTATATAAATAAAAATGAATTGATGTTCGTTAGTCTGATTAAAACTCGAGAACGGCTGGGCCGATTGTGCTGATTTTGGTTTTAAAATGTTTGTCGTAGTCCAGGGTAGGTCTAAACGGTGAGAAAAATTCGAACCTTCCATCATTTCAATTCAGACCTTTTCTTTTTCCCATACAAATGTTTTCTTACTAAAATGTAGAGTCAATTTGAACTTTATTCCTACATAATAAAGTTCATTCTAAGGCGGAACAAAGTTCGCCGGGACAGCTAGTAACCAATAAAAAAGAGGTCGTGGTAGTCGCTGTTAGTAAATGCTACGTGTACCGTACCTACATATTATGTAAGTAAGTGATATTTTTTTTGTAAACAATTGTTTTTAAGTAATGCGACGTAATTACATGTTTATATGGAACAACAAATATCAATTCTGTGCTAAGCAAAAAGCCTTGTGACTAAGCTATGCTCATAGATAGAGACATCAACCCCCATATTACAAAACTAGTTTTAAAGATAGTTCTAGGACTAATATCATTTGTGACGTTTCGTCCATAGCCGAAACGTCACTCCATCTCTTAGTCCTAAAACTATCTTTAAAACTCGTTTTGTAATAAGAGGGCAAGTGTCTCTTAAATGTAGGTAGTAGCTAGTGTAAGCAAGCTTCATTACACACAGAGTTACGAACCCAAACTTAACATATCATCGAGTCCCAACCGTTTGGTAACCCTCTCCAATGTTCTATTCATTTCAGTGCTATTCCCAAAAGCTATCTGCTCTTCGTACGTACTGGGATTTTTCTTTACTTGTGTTTGCCATTTATCACAGTGTTTGTAAAACTGAAAAATTGCAACTAAGTGTAGAGGAAGCTAGATAGTTTAAATAAGAGGATAAATAGGATAAATATTTGGTCGAAAGTGGCGTTTAGGCCGCACAGTCTGCTAGTGAACAAGCGTATCACCTCACATAATTTGGTTCCAACCAATGTTACTTCTTACTCGGTCGGCTGATGGCTTTTTAAAATGACTATTAATCTTTCACATCCCAGAAAAAAAAGAACAATAGAAAATCTATTGTGTCTGGGTTTATAATGGGTCAGTGGGATATGAGAGGTTAATACGGCTGTGTTATAACATTACAATTTAGCTAAGGCCACTTTTACGGAAGCGTGACGTTTTCTGTCCAGTGACTACACCCTTTTTCGCCTCAAGTGGTGTAACAACAGTCTTTACAACAGCATAGTTTAATCTTGACTCTATAGCTATAACATAAGACTATCGTCAACCTTATGAGGCAAAAGTGCGCAACTAGCAGGGGTTGCAGCAATTAAAGTTTTATTTCTTTTATTTCCTAGTGAGTGATTAAAATGAACTTACTCTAAGAACTGGGTCAATTTTATTGGCTGGATGAAACACAACCTTATGGGAGTCTTTGCCCTCAAACAATCCTTTTGTGAAGTAAACAGCGCTTTGTTGGGTTCTCTCTGTAGCTGTGTATCGGAACTGAAATTAAGAAAACAAGTGAAGGGAAGTGGTCTCTGTCTAGACTGGGAAAGAGGTGTGACAGATATATTTGTATACCAGAGGCTGCCCGCGACTTCGTACGCGTTCATTGTTACATCTTCGAAAAAACACAAATATCTATGCATTATTCTGATGTATAAGCTACAATAATGCCAAGTTTCCTCAAAATCTGTTCAGTAGTTTTTGCGTGAAAGAGTAACAAACATCCATCCATCGGTTGAAACATTGACATTAATAATATTTGTAGGATAAAGATGCAAATCAATAAATCACTTACCAAAAACGTTTCATTGTTATATTTATGCTTTATGGTATTGGGGAAGCGTTTCTGCATTCGTTCAGCTAACTGTACCATCTCGTCGCGGCCTTCCCACGTCAGATACTTTTGTCTTTCTGCATCTAACTGTCCTACTGACCAATCCTCTAAGCTCTCCAGTTGTTCTTTTGTTAAGCTACCTGTAACACATTCAAAGAGAATAACTTTATTTTTAATCTATTTTTTAATGATGTTTTAAACACTCTTAAGTGGCTATGCCAATCTCATGGAAGCATTTAGAATAACTTTATACATAGGGCAGTAGCCACTGATAGGAATCTATGGAGAAGGATAGGAGAGGCTTTTACCTAGCAGTGGGATGAAACAGGCTAAAACAATATAGGTACCTACCTACATACTATCAAATGGGTACCTGTGGGGGCAGGGGAGGGCAGCTGCCCCCCCTGTTTATTTAACTTTATACTTAACAATTTATTTAACTACCTATGAAGCAGGATCATTAGCGGCTGTTTGCCCTAGACAGCACACTACTATACCTATTGTTTCATGTAGGTGCGTTTGCATAGGTACTGTGTATGACAAAACAGTATGACTTATAAATCTGATTTGTTCCCCCCCCCCCCCAAGCCAGAAGCTGGGTACACCCATGGTCATGCCAGAGATATATGTCATGTATAATGACAAGGGTACTATTTTTTTTTTAAGTGAGTATATATAAATACAACAATATGGCAATTATGACGTGTAGGTGTGTGTGTGGTTATGTTACTACACACATAATCAATGCATAAATGCTTTGTCAATACTTTTTATGTTTCTATTTGTGAAAACCTGTAATTGGCTCCTATGTTAATTTATAATTATCTATTGTGTATATTGAAGCTGTTGGTTTTCCAATAAATAAATAAATAAATACTTACCTTTTCCTTGTTTATGTGCTAAAAGTATTTTAAATTTCAACTCTTTTAGAGTACTATTCATTCCTTCAATGTCTTTAGCACTGGGTAGCCGTGTGCCATGTCTGATTATCATCCATATTTTTGTATCTTTGCAATCTGGAACGTAAACTCAAGATTAAATAAGTAATACTTCATGCTTCATAATAGGAAACTTCACGGTTTTTGTTAAAAATATATGCATATTAATTAACGTTTTGAATGTGTTTGTTTAGTTGTTTGTTTCTATTTAATGCAAAAACCACTGATAAATTTAACTATCCATACTGTTGATATGTAAATTAGGTAGGTACACAACAGAGTACTGACCGTACCTAACACATTCTATTGTAAATGTGTTGCTATATTACTTAGAATTCGCATAAAAGTATAGTTTCTAATAGGTGTTTCAGTTTTCTCATATACTTACTTGGAAATTTAATCTTAGCATCATCCTTATTAGATCTAAAACGGTAAGGAGTACGAGTTCCCAAATAATTTCTTACATCGTCAGATTTCACTGAAGCATTTATACATAGAAAACAATGTAAAAACAAAATGAAAAAGCTAATTACACTGGTATACATTGTTTTATCAATGAACTAAGATATAAATTGGCCCAACTTTTCGGAATCAGTTAAATAAAAACCTTTTTTCCTGATATTTTGTTGATGTCTTGATTTTTCATGTTTATTTACAAAAATTAAATCTCCATAACCTAAATTCCAAATGTCAATGTCAAATGGATCGACTCGCTCGACCTCGACGTTATTTATTTTTATATTTTATTGGCCTTGTAGTAAAAACTTTTGAGATAATTCTTTCCTTCGATTCAAAGTGTCAAGAAATACATACCACATACTTACCTATTTAAATAGGTACTTAAATAACAACTTTTCCCTTGTTTTTATTATACAATGTTGTTAAAAAATAATTTATTTAATAATCAAAATGATGACTAAGCAATTTATTCAACTTGCTGAAGTAGGTATTTTAATTTTAGGTTGTTGCAATGTCGCTTTTAGAGTAAAGGGGTTGCTCAAATTCTCAATATTAGGTCTCTGTTGCAAATCTTTCTCCATATTTTGTTCCTACATATTCAAACACATCAATACGCAGTTTCATGAAGCCTAACGTGGTTTTCGTCCTGTGCGAAGTAGGTAGGGGGAGGCGGGGCACATTGATACTCGGGGCACATTGATACAGTACCTGTTTTGAAATACTGAAAAACGATACGCACACGGACACATCATTAGAACACTCAAGGACATCCACAAGGATGATAGTTGTGACGATGCTTACCGCCTGTTCGCCGTTTTGCTTTGACAGGCACAAATGTGTTTTTGGGACCGCCAACTAAAATTTTACGAGCAATGTCTCAGCTCCATATTATTAGTGGTTTTCATAGTTTTATTTTACCAAAAGTACGTTTATACTTTAATAAATGTTATTTAATATGTTTATTTAATACAATATTGATTTAAAAAATAATAAATTACTTTTTCGTGAATATAGTCCCTTGAGGCACTTTGATACAGTAAAACGCGGGGCAGAATGATACGTATCAATCTGCCCCGTTAGTGTATTAAAGTGCCCCTTTAATGCATTAAAGTGCCCCGTTAGTATTTTAAAGAAGTCTTAAAAATCTCATTTATTATAGAAAATGGTCCGGACGTTTAAAATTAAGCAGAGAAATGTGAAAAAATCATTTATGATATCAGTTTTGTGATGTTTTTGATTATGAGTTTTAAGAAAAAGTTCCTATAATTTTGATAGAGGATTTTATTTTGTTATTTCTATATTTCACTATGTCCAATTCTGTAGTACTTCTAGGCTGATTACAGAATAATTATGTTTAATTAGATGTTTAAAATCTTGATAAATTCTAAGTTTTTGATGTCAATTTTATTTCCTAGTACATTTCATTATTAGGCTGATAGTGATTATCGTTAATACGAATAAAAACTAACAAATAATGTGATTTTTAGATACCAAGCATTATTTGCTTTTTATTTGGTCAATTTAAGTAATGTAACGATTTAATCTGAATAAATATTATAATATTTACGGAAATAAAATACGCATCAAGCTGCCCCACTCTCTGTATCAAGGTGCCCCACCGGTGGGGCAGAATGATACAAAACCATTTTTTTATAAAAGTCGCCATAACTTTTTCCCTATTCGTTTCTATCAGCTTTTTTTAGACTTAATTATAAGTTAACATATCAGGCAATGCACCCGGCAATTTTTTTATCAAATATGTTGACATTTGTGTATTCAAACGGAGTTTGAATTTTTGTGTATCAATGTGCCCCACTTCCCCCTACCGACAGACAGCAACTTGTTAACGATAATGAATTTTATATCAATGGCAATCGACGGAAGAGCAGGAGGTCAAGAGCACCCAAAGAGGACCTAGCATATTTTGCTAAGATATTCTGACTTTAGGAAAGCATTTGATTTGGTAGACAATGAATGACGTCTTTTTAGATCTATGCGCCAATGGGTTTTCACTAGAGCTATTTCGATTTTTTAACCCCCGACGCCAAAATAGGGGTGTTATAAGTTTGACGTCGATGTCCGAGTGTCTGTGTGTCTGTCTGTGGCACTGTAGCTCCTCAACGCGTGGACGGATTTGGGTGCGGTATTTGTTACTTTTTATAGTAGCGGGTTTTTAAAATTTTTAATTTAATATTTTCTCGAATACTGGCGGCGGCGCGGCGTAGCCGTAAGTACCAACCTTTCTTTGTCAGGGATGAGTCAGGGCAGCAATCTGGATCCTCTTAGCTTTAATATTTATGATAAAATGATCTTCCAAATATTGTGAGCGATGGTACCTAGACCTACTGATATGCTTTATTAGCACGTACCTGTCAGCTGATAGGTACTCATACGTGCTAATACAGCATGCTCATAAAATAAAATATTTTTCGTTTTTACAAAGTAGGTAAGTACCTAAGTAAATTAATTTGTTTGAAATTAAAAAAAAATATTAATTTAAAAAAAAATAACGTATTCAGTTAGGTACCTACCCCTTATGTACCTCCGGTATCAATATTTGTATTTCATTACCAAACTAATAAATTAATGTAGGTAAAACCAAAAAATTAATGTAGGTAAATAAATAAAATCTGTCCCTTTTAGAAGGAAGTACCTATCTAAGTAGTAGTTCTACTTTGATGATCTTGAGTGAGTGAGTGTCATAAATTCGAAACTGTGATTTTAAGTAGGTACCTATATGATTAAAGCTCACTGAATGACGAAAATTTCTGCGTTCTAGTCTTAACCAGAGATTTTTAAGTAGATGAAGATGCGGCGAAATGGTTCCTTTAAAGATGGTACGGCAGTGTTGCTATGAGCTCGCCTTGGCGATTCAATTATTCTTTCATTTATTTCTTATAAGGCGCGGCAAGTGGGTTGTTTGTGCGTATGCAAGCAATATTGTAAATCTGTCCTTGTGTTCTGCGTCACGCCTCCCTTAATAGTTAAACTACAAGTAGGTATTACGTCGTATGTCGGACTCGCGCACGAAGTGTTCCGTACCATTCACTAGGTTAACAATATCCCAATAATAATGTCTACCAGTAGCCATTATTGATATCGAGAAAAAAAGGCAAAAAATCACGTTTGTTCACGTTATTCTATTTTTAGTAAGTAGGTAGGTATGGTATGTGATGTAAAGCGCCAACGGTACAATAATCCATCATTTCCATTTTCGAAGAAACTCCCTAGCTAGAGTGCCTTCCATAAAATAATAGTTGCCATATTACATTACCCTTATTGTGCTGCCTTTAATTCAGGGATTTTTTCTGACATCGATATAGGTACACCAATTTCCACATTTGACATTCCAACACCATCATCATTATCATAGCACTGAAAGGAGAATCACAATCTTTTCCGGTTTTCTTCAAGGACCATTAAAATCTAACAGATCTAGAAGATAATTAACACAGCATAGTGAGCTAAGTATGAGTGAGATAAGGCCTGGTGACAGACGGACGGTCCGACAGCCGAGCCCAAGTAATAGGATCCCGTTTTCACCCGGGTACGGAGTAACGGAACCCTAAAAAGGAACTATTATAGCCATTTGGTAGACTTCTTATAAATTTGGCAAATGTTACATCTAAATAATAACTATGTACCTACTTATTTAATAACTCATAAGTAGTCAAAAAGTAGATAGGTACTTAATTAAGTGTTAGTCGTAGATATATTGTCTACAAAAACAGTAAGGAGGTACCTAAGTTGTCTAAATTATTCGATTATTTACTTCAAAACATTATAAGTATTGTATTTTATTAGCCAAGTAGATATTCCTGTGTGTATAAGATTCAGAAGCGAACACTACTTATTTAGACACTTACCTACGTAAGTTAAATCATATCGATTTATTTAATAATATTTAACATTCAAAAGCGTAATAATATTCTTTACTTAAGAAACCTAAACTATGGCAAATGAAAATGAATCCAAGATTCCGCAAATCCCCGCGTTTTACGCCGGTCGCAATATTTTTATCACTGGAGGCACGGGTTTTATGGGAAAGGTGCTGATCCAACGGCTGCTAGTAACTTGCCCGGATATTGGCCGTATTTACTTATTAATAAGATTTAAGAAAAATGTATCTCCAATCATCAGACTTCAGGAACTAAAGAAATGTCAGGTAAGTACGTAATTTTAGTTGGGAAATTACTCATTGAAGTGTGAATATTGTTGATCCGTAATAATTATTTATGCTACAGGTAAATAGCTACCTACTTTATTGAAAAATTATTATCTAAGTCATTATTTTATAATTTTCCATAGGGTTCCATAGGTACCCAAAGGGTGAAAACGGGACCCTATTACTAAGGCTCATTTTTAATTTCAAAACTAAAAAAAATCAAAACGGCCAAATGACCGATCTTGAGGAAGTTTCTATAGTTTCATGTAACCATACCCTGCATTAGTTAGTTACTTATTCCAGGTTTTCGACGTAATCCGTAACAAATGTCCGTGGCAACTTGACAAACTCCGTGTTCTTGAAGGTGACTTGACTCAACCAAATTTCGGTTTAACATTGGAATCATTGACTTCATTGTACGAGGTAAGTAATTGCATTTTGTTTAACTAACTCCAACTTCCGTATAGACAATACTAAGATATATTAAAGGCTACCTAGGAAATTTATATTTATTTCAGGTTTCGGTAGTATTCCATAACGCTGCAACGTTAAAATTTGATGAGCATTTAAGAATAGCTGTCGATATTAATTTGCGATCAGTCATCCAGATTTTGGATATTTGTGACAAATTACCCAGAATCGAGGTAAGATAATTTTAAAGGCTGAAACCACAAAACAGACGTATAGAGTGGAACAGTAGGGTATCTTTTCTACAGTCGGTGATTTTGACTAATTTCCCAAATTATGTACCTACTTATTTTTAGGCATTCGTTTACGTATCGACAGCATACAGCAATTCCGAGCGAAGTGAAATAGACGAAACAGTTTACCCATCTCCTTCTACTTTAGAAGAACTATTTAATTTTCTTCATAAAACTCCTGAACCTCTTATAAAGGATCGCTCGAAAACGTAAGTCAGGCTGGTCAAGATAAGAAAAGATAGTTTAAACTAGTGCAAAAGCTCACCGCTACTTTTTTTATTACTTACATAGGTACCTACATTATCTTGTCAAACAAATATTTTTCTTTCACAGATTGTTACGCGCCAAGCCGAATACTTACACATTTACAAAATCAATGGCAGAGAGTGTCATTGCGCAGAGAACAAATGGAAAATATCGTACAGCCATATTTAGACCAAGTATAGGTAAGGAAGAACGACAAAAACTCTAATCGACAGTCACAAATTACATGGAATTTAGGGCTCCCACACATAAACACGACACGACATAGCGTCGTAGGTACAACGATGCAGAGTCGTTCCACGACACGACGACGTCTCGCGTCATTGAAATCTACGACACATTTTCGTACATTGAACCTTTTTGGAAAAACTACTACATAAAATGTTTTAAAATTTTATTTTAAGTGGGAGCAGCGCTCAAACATCCATTCCCGGGTTGGATAGAAAATCTAAACGGCCCATCTGGTCTGATAGTAGGATGTGGAAAAGGTGTGCTTCATACAATACATGGATCAGGTCAAGTAATTATGGATTTGATACCCGTGGACATTGCTATTGACACTCTAATCGCGGTAGCTTGGGACATTGCTACAGTAAGGTAATTAATATACCTTACCTATAGGTAACAGACATAGGTAATATAAGACAAGGTCTTAACGTAGGTACCATTTATTCAACTTTTACTATATTTTACAGGTAGGTAGGTACTTACGTCATCGGAGCTTCATAATAAATTTTCGTCAATCACTAAATTATAATATCCGAAATAAGTAGGTAGGTATGGTAGGTTACCTACGTTTAAAACACAGACGTATGAAAGCTGCTGTAACTTGCGTTTAAAATTACTAACGTACCTACCTTTAAATAAAACATATTTTAAGGCA
Source organism: Anarsia innoxiella (assembly GCA_947563765.1). Classification (NCBI taxonomy): domain Eukaryota; kingdom Metazoa; phylum Arthropoda; class Insecta; order Lepidoptera; family Gelechiidae; genus Anarsia; species Anarsia innoxiella. The sequence continues at coordinate 3,167,268 of OX387396.1, read as the reverse complement.
CGTTAGTAAGTAAGTAGTTAATTTATTTTTAACGCCCGCTACGCAAAAAGAGAGGTAATAGTTTTAAGTAAGAGATAAGTCGGTATACGATCGCGTTAACTAGGTACCTATCTAATCAATAAATTTTAATTTTTGGACACAAAACTGTCTAAGAGTGATATTTAATTTTTAAGTTCACAGCACCTTTATGTCTGACTGTACTGTAGGTACTTACGTACCTACTTACGTACCTACTTACGTTTAACTGTTTTACTGACCTTTTTTCACAGTTCCCAGGAAGTACGAGTTTATAACTGCAGCGTTATTGAAAATGCTATAACCAATCAACATTTTAGAGACATGATCTTTAAAACTCTTAAAGAATATCCGTTAGGCAGACCTATTTGGTACCCGTTTGGATTTTTTATTAAAAATCGGTAAGTCTAGCTGAAAATCTTAAACAATTATCAGAAAAATACAAAGATCCTTAAGTTTTAAACAATACTGTAGGTAAGTACCTACTACTAGCCTACTTAATTACCTACGTACTCATATAAATTGAATTACAGGTATATCTTTAAAACTATAGAAAATTGCTTACAAACGTATCCACTCTACATTGTGGCATACGTGTCTACTCTATTTGGAATGAAGACTTCGTAAGTAATATTTATGCCTCATTTAAGTACTTATCTACCTCTTATCATTAGCTACCTACATATTCTAGGTTCATAAAATGAGAATGTGCTTAAATTAAGGCCGGCTATTTTGGAGTTCCTATAAATATTTTTATAGCAAAGTTTCAGCACTGCAAAAAAATCATGCCTGAATTTTTCTAAAAGGAGTTGAGAGATTTTAACCTAGAATAAAATTCAGTCTAAATCTTTGTCTAAACTGAATTGATGTACATAAGTACCTAATTAAAACTAAATTAATATATATTTTCTTTTATTTAGAGACGACTTAATATCTGTCAGTGGAAAGATATCAGCAATGAATAGAGTGTTAAACTTCTTTCTTTCAAGGGAGTGGAAATTCGAAGTTAATAATTTTAAAAAACTAAGAAACAAATTAACCAAAGCAGATGCTGCCATATTTAATTTAGACCCGAAGACTATCGAGTAAGATCTTAATAGGTACTTACCTAGGTACCCATGTATTAATTGGTTGGATTATAAATAGATCACCTTCGTACTCAAGAACATTTTTTTTCATTTGTTACAGTTGGGATGAATACAGCGCTAATTACGTAAAGGGAACAAGAAGTTTCCTGATCAAACTAAATGACAAACGATTAAGAAGCGATCGAAAATATTTGAAAAAGTAAGTTACAAAAATGTTACAACGATGATGAAGACTTATTTTGTAACCTACCTATATACCTTATTTCCATTTAAGTATAGGTAGGTATTTATGTATTGTTGAATAAAATTATATCCAAAAAGGAACATGTAGGTATGTATGAGGCTATTGATGAATGTGGACGAAGCGAAAGAAGTATGTTTGGATGCTTCATGGTTTGGATCGTAACAAGTGGGAGGGAAGTGGTCTCTGCATACCCCGATGGGAGAGAGGCGTGACAGATACGTAGTAGGTACGTATAACTATGACCTAAATATGTTTTCCTTTTGTTGCAGGCTCCAGTATCTACATTACAGTGTACTTTTACTTGTATCCATATTTGTATTGAGATTATGTAGTTCATTTTATAACGCAAAAGCTAGAATTAATGTTTTAAAAGTGATCTTTGATACTAACTGTTTAAAATTAAAAGTACTTAACTCTTACAGAGATGTAGCAAAAAATATCATCTAGCAGTTTTTTTTAAGTTGGCAGATGGGATTTTTCTCTCACCTGTCACTATGGACACACGCTTGATGTTGTATGTGGGATTTTAGGCAAAGGTGTTGGGCCTTATGTGTGGTTTTAAGTATAAATGTTGTTTGAGTAGTTTATGAGAAGAAAAAAAACCTAGTCATAGTAAAGATTACCTACATAAGTTAATAAAAACAGTTCAGATGTTGTTACAAAATAATTTATTTAATAATCATAATGTCTAAGTAATTTATTCAACTTGTAAAAGTATTTTAGATTGTTGCAATGTCGCTTTTAGAGTAAAGGGGTTACTCAAATTCTCAACATTAAAGGTCTCTGTTGCAAATCCTTCTTCATTTGGGTTCTCGTGTAAAGAGAAACTTATATCCTTATTGTCCGCTCCATTAACACTACAAACATTTTGGCTAAACGCAGGTGAACCTTCTTTGAAAAGCTGCACGGTTTGATCTAGATATTTCAAATAGACATCTTTGCCTAAGAATTCTACTTCAGTGTTCAAATCATTTAGTGAAAATTCTGGTATTTCTAAGAGCATACCAGCTTGTCTCGCACAACCTACAGCTATCACCTCATCAGGGTTTATACCAGTGAGTAATTCAGCTTCTGGAAGCAAACTAGCAATAGCAGATTGCAGTTTAGGTATCTTCATACTGCCTCCACATAAAACAATCTTATTTATCTTCCCCTCAAATCCTTCTAAGACTTTTTGAGCGGGTTCCAAATATGATGATAGTTTAGATGAGATGACATTCTCAAATCTTGCTCTTGAAACATTCTGACTCCAATCAACACCATCTAGTAAAGATTCAATAAATACATGGGCTGAGTTTAATGTTGAGAGCACATGTTTGCAGTTATCAGCATGCTGTAATAATTTGGCCATAGCTCTGCGACTTTCGTGGGGATCCAACTTCCATTTTTGTCTGAATTCCTGTGCTATGTAATCCGCCAAGTCTTTAGTAAGACACTGGCCTCCTAAATCCGATCTAAAGACATTCTTCTCAATAGAAATGAAGCCACCTGATACTTTAAGTATGGAGACATCACAAGTAGACTCTCCAAGACGGTAAACAAGTACATTTATATCTTCAGCAGTATCTTCAATGTTGTAAGCTAGTAATGCAGCAGCCGGTTCACTTATAACCTGAAGGACTTCAAAGCCGGCTAATTCAGCACATTTAATTAACCGATCACGACTAGCACTGGTCCAATGTAACGGAGCCGCAAGTACTAACTTCAACTCATCTTCATTCTTACCAGAGTGGCTAGCGATCGTGAACAACTTAGCATAAATCTTGGTCGATATATTATCAGGACTCGAGTACTGAGTCGTTTCACTTGTTTCAAACTCGTACGATAGTTTATCGTCGTTTAATATCTTACAAGATGATGTAGCTTCAACGTACGACACATCGTCTTCATTAAAATCGCAATTCATGAGACGCTTGTTGTGTTTTATGATGGACTTCGAGTTGGGTTGTCCAGATTTTGCCGGTAATCCAATTTCCCATTCTGACCCGTTTAATGCAACAATTGCTGGCGTGACTCGGTCTCCAGCATCGTTAGCAATAACAGAAGCTGCCCCATTGACGAAAGAAGCTAAACAAGCCGAACTATTCCCCAAATGAATGCCGTATGCCATCGCCATTGTTTACGATCCAATTTCACGACACAGATTAAATCTTGAGTTCAGTTAACACTTGTATAAGACAGTAAGAGGGATTTTACTGATATTATATCTGTATAAATAGCTTCTTCACTAATAAATAATTAGATGAAAAATCAGAACAAAAGGTTATAACACCATGCTTCAAATACAATTTGACAAATTGTCAACTCACTCAATCAAACGTCCGTCAGTGTCACTTTGACATCTCGTTCGGAAATTATTGTTATGACTTTTTAATATCTTCTCTTTTCTGGCACGGAACACTGGCAATGTTTGATTGAAAAAATATATTTTAATAGCCAGTTGTGCCAGAAAAATAAAAGCGTTTTCTTCTTTATACTTCAAATGGCAATCGAAAACGATTTTTTTTCCACAAAAATGGCCAGTAAGCATCTAATAAGTTTTCATAAAAAAGTACCGTACCTACAGAAAAAATATCGATATGAAATCTTTTCGGTACAGGGAGGACTGAATACATGCTAGATTATGTGATAAATAACAAAATGGCGGGAAAAACTATTAAACTCAATTGTTATTGTTATGTTTGTGCGTATTTAGGTTCCTATTTTATTATTTTGTAATAGAAATGGAACAAAAGGAACATGAACCATCCAACCCTTATCAGGATCGATTCCAAAATTTACTTCAAGATTTGTCTCGATGTAAAATAGTAAGTAGGTAGTTTTGTTACTTACTAACTTGTATGTGCTTCACAATGCAAGACACAAAGTTTACGATAGGTATGATGCTACTTATTGCAGGATTCAATAAACGAAAAAGAAGAAAATAAAAAGTTTCGGGAGGCGTTTTCAAAACTAGAAGTTGAATTAAAAGAAGCACGTGAATCAAACAAGTCTCATCGCTACCATTTACAAACTTCCCGAGAGATGATCGCTAACTTACAAGAAACCGTTTCTCAACTTGTTTATTTAAAAAGAGACAATAAGAAATTAAAAGATGAGATGACTGTGAAGGACGCCGCCATGTTAATGAAAGATAAAGTATGTTGAATAAAATACTCTGTAGCACCCTTGTAGTACTAGAACCTACTCAAAGTTGTTAACGCCTGGTAAATACTTATTAGCAATATTTGTTAATAGTTGATGTACAGACGGTGGCAAAAACCTTTTTATTCAATTCATGCTCTATTATTCAGGAGATAGAAGCAATTCTTCAAAAGCACGAAGAAAACTTAAAGGAAATACATCACACTTACGAAAAACAATTGGAGGAACGTGACGCTGCGCAGGAAAGGAGCAGTAAGTTGGATTAGGCTTTACCTTAATAATTTAACAGTACCTACCTATTTAACAGTAGGTACCTGGGCTGGTATATTGCCAAAATTAATCTTTCACATCCCAGAAAAAATAAAATAGAAAATCTATTGTGTCTGGGTTTATAATGGGTCAGTGGGATGTGAGAGGTTAAGGCCCCTCCTTAATTTTCATTCGACATTCGACATACTACTCACTTTTGGCATGGCACCAAATGCGTTACTAAAGTAGGTAGGGACCTGAGTAGGTAGACAGATACATACATACATATCTGTGACGTCTCTTTCCCATCGGGGTGGTCAGAGTCAGAGACCACTTCCCTCCACTTACTAGGATCCAAACACACTTTCTTCGCTTCATCTACATTCATCGCCTTGTAGGTAAATATAAATACTAGGTATAAAAGTAGCTATACGAGTGATCCTAATCGGTCTTACCTTAGCGTTAGTTCCAAAACTTCGAGCAACGCGACTGACCGAACTTCGTCATATTGGTCTTTATTCCAAAACCAACTTTGGTTGCAAATACAATAAAGCGTTCGCTTTAATAACCTTACCTACAACTGCAGGTGTGTTAAACTTATCCATTATATTATAATTATTGTATTTTAGTCCAACAGATACAACATGATGCAGATACGCAACTAGCGCAGTTCAGTTGCGTCATTGAGGAGTTGCGAGCCAAAATACAGGAGAACGAAACAGCTTATAGAGATAAGGTGAATTTGGTAGTTTGAAGGTATTTGATGCTTTGTTAATTTGATGAAAAATCGAGGAAACAAACATGCATTTTTGTAGACTTTAGTAAATACTTTACCTAAGTAGGTTCTACAAGAAGAGATACCTAGCTATTTACGTGGTGTCGCATGGCTCGGAAAGCAAACATTGTATAACTAAAAAAGGCAAATCAGTAGATATCTGAAAATATCAAGGTTCTTAAATTCTATTATTCTCAAATCCACCTTCCTTTAAATTGTCGTAGGTGTGTTTCTTCTGGTACCTATGTTATTATGAGTGAAAACATTTTATGAGCAATACTTAATAGGTAGGTAGGTATCTACCTACAATAATACTTTCTCAAAAATTTCCTTAAAACTTCAAAACTACTTATACCAAGATCACGGAATGTTCCAGATGAATGTTGTCGTCCTAGAATACGAAGAGAAGCTCCAACGTAGTAACTCCCAGGTGGCCCAGCTTCAAGAGCAGTTGGCGATGCAAGCTGCCAGGACCGATGCCAATATGGACGCTTATCGACGGGTGAGGATTTTATATACCTAAGTCTGTTTCACGACTTAAAGATAAAAAACTGACAGATAAACATATTTCATTAAACATGAGGTTTTAGACAGTGACAGATATAAAATAGTCAGATTTTATGTAGAGTCCATTTCACGGAAGAAGTCCCCTAGCCGCGGCGCTGTATTTCGTGTCAAAATTGATAATGTTGCCATTTATGAGTACAACATCTATCTATATTATGTTTATTTCATTTGTAATTTATTAAATAATATTATTTCCTGTATATCTCGACTTTTCTGGCCATTCCATGAGTACGTTAGTATATATTTTGATAAAAATGTCTACTTAGCTATATTTCTGTTATGTAAAAAGTGTATTTTTATTAAGATAAATAAGGGGTTTTCTACCTACTATCAGGGAAAAGGTCAAGAAATATTGAAAATGGATCTGTCAAATTTAGTTCCAAAAACATCCGGGGGACTTCTTTCGTGAAATGCACTCTATAAGTGGGGAAAGAGGCCCTAAATCTTAGTTTCTGAGACCATGGTTTGACAAGCGCAGTGTCAAACATCCACCAACAAGTTGGACGAAAGACTTGGCGAAGGCTACAAAATCACCGTGGCCGTAGACGCAAGCTTGATGCAGAGTATCTTTATAATATCTAATAACTAAGTTTCCCACAAACTAGTTACTTTACGTATAGTACTCTAGGAAAGTTTGCCCCAACAATTCAAAACTAAAACAATGAATTCTCCAACAATTTAAATGTCAGCACTGTTTACGGGTGCCTCTTTTTTGTAACAACAAAATTACAAATTCCGCACTAGAATTGCCATCATCACGTTTTCCCACGTCTTGTGTTGCCCGAGGCTACTTTTAATTACACTTTCACTTGTAATTTACCCCATTTTTTAGCGATTTGAAGAACTAGAAGAGAAACTAAAACAGTCACAATTTAAACAATATCTGGCTCAGTCTTACCCGTCCCAATATGAGAGTCAGGGCGAAAGGCCATATTCTGTTGAAAGAGATTATGGTAACGCGTCAATCGATATGAATCCTGTATTGGAAATGCCGAGGTCTTCGAAACCACAGACCCCATTGACTCAGAATAAGGCGGTGAAGCCAAATACATTGCAAGTTATGTATTACGATAATAAGAATCCAAATGTACCGAGAAATGAGAGGAAAGGCCAGTTTAACATCACCAAGAAAAGGAAGCTGTATAGCGAGAAGGATATTCCAGATTTCTAAAAATGTTTCTTAATTAATTGTTTCATATATTTCTTAAGTATTTCCTTGGTATTTCGCAATTAAAAGAAAGCTGTTATTAAAATGTTTAAGTTTACTTTCTAACGTCTGGCTATTTTCATAAATGTGTCCACGTTTGAGATAAGACACAACTTCGAATAATGGCTATTTTAACTTACCTACTCGTAAATGTTAAAGTGTTACAACTTCTGTTATAATAACCTAACTGTAATTAACCAAATTACATAATTAATAAAGTGTCATTATAATTAAATTCGTGACGTTTCTAACCATAGGTAATAATTAAATTTTTGTTGCGTCAAAGTAGAGCAACTAATATTTATAACTGCCGTTGAACCAAATGGGTAATTAACCAAAGAATTCACTGTTTTAAAGCTTATCTAATATCGCACAAAGAGTACATAGCTAGCTTATGAAAATCATTACATATGACTATTCATAAGTTACGTAATGACCTAAATATTTCGGCTAAACTCGCAAAGATGTGCTGATGCGTGAATTTTTATTGTTTGTACAGCATATAAATTAGCTAGTATTTGCAGGAAGTGACTTACAATAAGTAAACCATCCGCAAATATTTTCTTAGTTTCAGCTGCAATTTGTTGAGATTGCTGCACACATTACATCAAATTAAGTAATTTAAAGGCCTAAAAAATTCATACGAATTCGTAAGAAGGCTCATCGTGAAATATAAATACGTAAACATGACATGTCAAGATTTACGACATGCATGACACTCGTGTGACCACTTATTATGAGACACAACTCTCTATTTAGACAATTACCTTGCCTACTTAAAAAAAGAAAAAAAAAAAACACTTGTTAAATAACGTCATATTCCGGTAATAGATAATCTTTAAAACATACTTACTGCCTACATGATATATAACGTCTTCTCAAGTTCTTAAACTAGAATTACTCGTAGGTACTTTACCTATCACCAAATCAAATACTCGTATACCAAGAGATTCTGGTAGCAGTCAAACTTTCGTTATTCTATAAAAGCATCTTATTTTTCTATACCTAAGTGCCTCTATACGTAGATTAAACTAACATGACGGTTGTCAGTCGTATCTATTTGGAATCCTTTAATAAAGTTATTGTGCCAAATAGGTACCTACTAGAAATTCTGTAAAGATATGCCGTCTAAATTAATGCAAATTCATATTAGCATAAACAATGTTGAAGTGGGCAAAAAAGCAGAAACGTTCTATAGTTCAACGACATCTGAAGAAAAAGCGATACCGCTGCAATTTCTTGGATTGCCTTATAAAGTATAGATAAGTAGAAGAAAAGCGAAAGCTTGACGACGTATATTCAAGTGATCAGCTCTCGAGTAATGCAATAAATAAGTTGTTACATACCTACCTATTTATTGAAAGTCAACCGCGATAATAAAGACAAATTGTGGCCGCTTATCTACTAAGTATAATGGTTAAATGAAAGTTCCTATATCGGGATTTTCAATGCAGTTAAGTGGCCTTTGTTGGTTAGAGATTAATAATAATAGGTGTAAGTTAAACTGAGGTAAGCAAATATAAAGCCATATCTTTATCATTCTTCTAAGAACATGATGACAAATCTATGTTACATAGACGCGTAGGTAAGTAAGAAGCTAAGTTTGAACTGCTCCCTACTTTAAGCTCTTTTCAAAACGGAATATCGAAGCAGTTGTTAAGTACCTGATTAAATATCTCCAAAAAAATAACAAATGAATATTTAAAACAAAAACACCATTTATTTATCTTTGGCCAATATAAAAATCTTAGCACGTATTATATTAAACATAAATAAGCATTTGTTTCATTCAACATCCCCTTGTAACAACTTTACAAATGTTAAAATATAACATAGCACTTTATAGAAAGTGCTTACAAATAAAATAACTGTACCTAGCGTATCACGTTCATGTTCATTGGTTTCGAATGAGTCTGTCAAGAGAGTTCCAGCTACAGGAGTAGTCGATCTGAAGGTGTCCATATCTGAAATACAAGAAAGAGGTGTCAAATATCGAGGATCCCACTCCTTCAGGGCTAAAAGAGAGAATGTAAACAAGGATTTTATGTACCTACGCCTACATTCAAGTAAAGACGCTTATTATAGGACGAAATGCGAATCCAAGTAGAGCAAAGGCCTAGTCTTGACAAAGCTATCCGACATTTGTTTTCATCACTGGAGGAAAGATAAGATGAACTTATGTAGGTATCTACCTACCCACCTAAGCATTTGGCAAAATGTTATATAGGCTAATCAGCTAAGAAAAAAAAGAGGGAAGTAAAAAAGAAAAACAAACCTTGACAAATGGAAATTGTCTGGTGCAGTTTTAGGGAACGGACGGGCCCAATCTTCATATTCTGGTGACAAGCTTTCGTAGGCGAAGTGTTCGTAGGCGTCCGTTAACCTTTAATGGAAAATAAAATATCAGGAGGAGATATTATGAAGGCTCAGCATAAAGGCTGAAACACACTGGATGCGTATGCGTAACGTAGACGTAAACACGGCGAAGCTACGCGCGTAGTTACGGCGTAACCCGATGTGACACCGGGCTACGCATCTACGCTACCATGCTGCATTGCGTACGGCTACGCGTCACGTCGACGTGTACGTCTACGTTACGCAAGCGGTGTGTCCTGTCTCATACGGTTCCATACATTACAACTCAGAGGTACGCATACGTCAACGCATACGCATCCAGTGTGCTTGCGACACATATCTCATGTCCTACTGTCCTTATCACATTTAATCTTAAGATAGAGACGTAAGCGTCAGAAAACTGAAACGTGCTGAAACTTAGGGTTATTAAAGATAAACCGTCGGATCTATTTACAAATCACGCTGTAAAACAATAATTGAATGGAAATCGTCAATTATTTTGTTTCCGATATTTTTGTAAAACGAGACAATTATCTATTTATTCAAAGTAGTCTACGTATTAAGACTAATCAAGGTTGAAATTGCACGAGATGATTGCAAAGGTTTGTTAATTGCAGTGGGCTTTTCAATTCTAAGCGCGTAACTAGTTAGGAAGGTACCTATGTAAGTAATATAGTAACAAAATCATCTTCGGGGAACGTTTAATTAGTTGGTAATCCCAAAATAATAAAACAAAATAAAAATTTACTTGTAAAAGTTAGACGATATCTCAAATTATCGTTCTGCGACGCAGCGACTAAGTAGTTTAATCTAATGCACTTGATGGAATATGATGGTCATATTAGTACTTCAGTACTGTAATTTCATGATAATTCGGTACTGAAGTACTAATATGACCATCATATTCCATCACATTCGTATCTACCTACTCTAAATACTAGAGCATAACCAATAAAAAGATAGTCAAATGAAATCTAAACCCAGTTAACGGGTAGTTAGGTTTTAAGTGGATTACTCTACTGAAATCCTAGTTTAACGTGAAATAATTATGTTAAGAAAAACTTGTTTGGAGAAATTACTGGTCTGTTAATAACAGTGAGGTGGATAATTGAAATCATTATTAATGTATAAGTAGGTAATTTGATTTAATAGTTCAATTGATTTAATGAGAGAGAACTACACCGCTTTTGTTTTTGCTTTTAAGTACCTACATAATTAATTATGCAATTAGCATTATTGCCAGTTAATATCTTATCTAGAGAAATAGGATACAATCCCCCAAATTGGGCTTACTTATCCACATGATTTGAGAGAACATTGCATAGGTAGGGTACCTACTTACTTATCGTATATGAATATCAAAGTATACATCTAAAACTGAATGTTTGTATATTATATAGCGCCCTACTAACTCTTAATTAAAATAATTGTTTGATCTAATTGCACCTTTACATAACATCACATCATTATCTGTTACACATCTTAAACCAATTTCTAATAACTTCTAATAAACGAAAATGAATACAACAATTCTGAATAGAAGCCATCATTAAAAAATTGCAATTCATCCACCATTACGATTGCCGATTCCTCATCCATGTCAATAGTCGATCATGGCGCGGATTAGATAACAATCGAAGCATTACCAGTTGCGACTGCGCACCAATTCGCAAACGTTATGATACATGCTATGTCTATGACTTTCTAGCTAAACTATAATACGTAACGTGAAAGCCGCGGAGAACAATTACCGAGCTTCTTTATCTTCTGGCCGTTCCGCCGCGTTCCCTTTATGTTGGACAAGTGGCTAGTATTAAAAGTATTAGCGTGATAATGGATAGTTTAACATTTTTTGTTGTCATTGTTTTATTCACGTGAAGTTCACAAATGAAGATTTATGTAAGAAATAAAATAAGGTCGAAATGCTTTATGCATCGCGGTGATGCCCTCCTTTATGAAGTGAAGATATAAAGAATTAGGTTCAAAACTGTCTTTCCAGTTCCTAGTGACCAAGAACTCTTATCTTTAAAATTTTTATATGTACCTTTGTATGATAATTCTTAAATATTGTTTTCAGAGCCAAGACATCAAGACTCCCAATTGCACCAGTCGACTGTTCCACAGTGTTTTGTTTCCTTCTTTTTTAAACATAATCGATACTGAAAGAACAATACAGATTACTGTACAGATTCACTACAGGCTAAGCTTTTGGGCTTATAACTTACGTGCGTGTGTTCACAAATTGTGCTTCCATCTGCCTTGGATCCCCACGCGGAAATCAAAACAACAATGCAGTAAAAAACACAAATAACAGTACAATCATAAGCCCTTTTCCCATCAGTCTACATTTACCCTGCTATTGTACATCACGGTCATTCGTAGGTCAATGTTATTGAACAAGTTTCTCTGAAGAGAGGCTAGGTTCTCACAGGTGCAACTTTCATTTGTAGGGAGCAAAAACTGGCGCGTTCACACGTTGTTGTCTGATCGCTTCTTATTATTGTAATAGACGCTTTTTGCAGATATGTAGTTGGGTGAAGGGCTTAACAGGTTGTTAAGCCGATCACTTGATCGAGATCATGAAGAAAGTACGGAAGATTAATCATTTACTTTTTACAAATAAGTTTAGGTATAAGTAGTATGTAAGTATAAGTAAATTATGCGTGTTCTAATGCTTGCTCAGTTTGTACAAAAATCGTTATTTATCTATTAATCTAGTCACATTCCGTCATAAGTTTACTAAATTACCTACAGTTTTCTAAACGTGAAAATGAGCATCAAAACTGCTTCAGAGCACGTAATGCTAATAAATATAAGTACGATATTAGGTAAGGTACATTGAACTACCTTACACGATACTTGACTACTGCAATAGATAGTTAGAAACTTTTTATTAACCTATTGCAAGTACTAATAGAGATTAACTGCTTAATCCATCTCTGGCTTGAAGTATAGGGGAACACGACAACTTTTTCCGCTAACATTTTCCGAGAAGTTCGACGAATTACACCTTTGTAACAATGGGAACTGGCTGTTGTTTACAATTAGGTACTTTAAACGGTAGATTATCTTTATGAAGTGCACTTTAGAGTTTAAATGACTGATTTAAGCATTTAAGCACTTACTTATAACTAAAGATGCGACCTGTCTGCCTGTTATATTGAGCGACATAACTTCTGGATCCTCAAGTATTTCAGGAAAGGTCCTTGCTTATGTTATATGAGTGATATCTTTATGGTAAAGAAATTTTAAAAAGGCCACGTTAAAGCGCTTTTATTTCGCATCTCTACCTTGTCTTTATCTGATCTTTTTTAACATATATTAAATTGTAGAGTCGGCAGTTCAAGTGCCACTTCCAAAACCAGATGAATAGCCCTTCAAGGGATATTCTAACGAGATAAAAACTTCGTTGATGTCAATGTACTGTACCATATATGTAAGTATACAAAACAATTGCCAGTTTTCACTATCACGAGAGCGCAAGTCTCTTTGATTACCAGTTGCAGGATAGACCTGTCATTATGTCGTGATAACCGCTAGAAATCACTGACTGATGGTTCCCGCGCATGTCTATTCATATCATTAGAAACTGCGTGTTTTGCTGCGCCTGTGCATCTTAAGCTCAGCTGTCGTGATCACTACGCGTAACGGTCGTTTTTTAGAACTACACACATGATTGTTATGGAACTATTCTTGCTCGAGGTCTATGCAATAATTATAGCATTGCACATAAAATTTCAAGTTTGGTAAACTTTCCAGGTTAGGATTACGATGCTTATTAATTACTCAGCTCATGAATAATGTAACTGCGCGCGCGCAGTCAACATGGTGATGTAATATTTGAACGACTATTTTTGTAAATATAAGTCATAAAAATTTTGAGTCTATTTCGCCTTACGACGGAAACAAGTGCGCTGACCTACAAAGACAGGTTGAGGAAGTGATTTATGGACATTTTGCTGTCGCATCGTGAGTTGTTTCGCTGTCTTTCCGGAAAAGAAAGTAAGATAAAACCGAGCTATGTTGAAAACAAGTGTATCAAAAGATAAGGACCTTAACAAGGAAATACTTTTGGCTAGCAAACGGATACTCCTATCACATTCCTACTTATCAATGTGGATAGCAAAGATTATAATAATCACTAGGTTTTAGTGGACAGTATATTTTCCAAAAAGTTTCTAATCAAAACGGAATGTAAAACAAAAGAAGAATTAAAAGTACCTACCTGGAATGTCTCCTAGGCTTGCCATAAGCCATAGCCGCCATGACGTAATCAGGATGATGCTGCAGTGACATACGAGACCGAGGGGGCGGGGCGATGTACGCTGGTGGTGGCGGCATGTGTCCGTACAAAGGCTCGTACAAAAGAGGATGGGGAGCGTACATTGGGTCCTCCACGTAGAGTGATCTTCTACGATCCCCTGAAAGGTTTGAAAAGGGGTTAATACAGGAAGTGTTACTTACCTACTAAAGGTTTCGTGATGTGCTCAATTTAAAAGTTGTATATCTAGGCCTCTGTCTGTCTTCTGTAAATCTAAAGTAAGAAGGCAGAAAAGTCTTAACCACAGATCAGAAATAAAGTAAAGCTTATTAAACTTTACGTCTGGCAAGAAAATATTTTTATTTTATCAAGGGTGATGTGATACGAAATTAGGAAGTCACTGCATGTCTTGATGATTACTTACTTCAATTGGTTTAGTTATCAATGACCATCAATAATAGAAGACTTAGGTACAGATTCCATTTAGATATAAGTACACTTTCCTAGCTTACTTCAATAGGATAATGAACATGCCTAAGATTTATATCAGTATGTGACTAACATGATAGGAAATTCTTATCCTCACAGAGGTTAGTATTAATAACGAATAAGGACCTGTGCGGTGTGCTTCTAAACTTCCTTTATTTATCTTTCACGCAATCATTGCTTAACTCTTCATATCGATTATGTATTGAGGCACATTTCACTATACCTACTATAGGTGTACTTCTGACCTCACATGATACTTGAGCCTAACATAATTACAAATGCAAAATGCGTCTGTCGTTTGTTTATTTCCTTCTCATGGCGAAATCATTGAACGTTTAGGCAGAAGCCTTGAGAAACCCTTCTACGGCGGGAGTAAACTTCATGTCGTGTTGTGACACTCTTTCAGGGTGTCATTACAATTCTCACTCGTAAGTATGATAAAATTGATAAACATTACTTGTTGAGAAATGTTGAGAAATGTTGAGAATTTAAATAAAACAATAGCTTCTAATGAGGTGTTATCATTAAACATGGATCTAGTGAAAACATTGAAGTTTAATGATATCGGAGATTCATAATTTTATTTGAAACTTGTGTTTTACTCCATCGGATCCGCATCAGACCAAAATTCAGCCACGGTTTGCGGTTTTTTAAATATGCTCGAAAACCATCGAAAACAACCAAAAACATTACGCTGAAACTATACTAATGATATTGAACCTACTAGGACATTAAAAAACTCACTAATTGGTCTATCGCCATAAATCGGCGGCATTTCAGGAGCAAAATCTGGAACGATCGCTCTGGACAGCTTCCTCCCGTAGATTGCGAACTCAGGTGCTACTTCTTCATGAGGACTGCTCCTCCTCACCGGCATTGGCTCCTCTCCAGAATCGTAGTTTTTCGTCGGCACGTAGTAAAAACTAGCACTGACAGGCTCGCCAATGAACGAGTTGAAATTCTCTTGGCTGGACTCCGGGGCATCTTGAATGAGTCCGTAGGCTTCGTTATCCCAAGGGTCGAGGTACACTCGATGATTAGCTTGTTCTTCTTCTCCTTCGCTCTCAAAGTCCACAGCGGCCCAGTAAGGGCTTCCAGCTTGACCCGGCATCACTACACTGAACCGTCACTTCGCGTCTAGTATTCTACCAACACTGGCACTAAGAGTTTGGACACATAACCATTACCGCACGTACCCTGTCCACTTATGGCAAGTAATAGCTCACTCTGTTTGTTATTCTCACCACGGATCGCGTGGACATTCGTCAAGCGAGCGTTGCAATTGGCAGGTAGTGTATGAATAAGATGCGCGGGCGCACGTCGCGGTACCTCCGTTCAAATAAAGGCATGCGCGTGCTCCGCCGCCGCCACCGTTGAACACTCAAGAAGATGCAGAGAAATGTTCGCACAGTGGGGCTCTTCACACGCGAGCTATGAAAGCGAGTTAGTAATTAAGCAAAAAATTACTCGTGAACAATAAGTGCAGTCTAGTCGCATTACAATATCATTATTCATTTGAATTTGTTGTTTATAGCTGCAGGTAGATAATTAGAAAACATTACGAGCTTGGTAATAATCTTATAGGTAGGTACAGTACAGGTGCCTTTAAGTAAAATTTATTTTCTTATACTACTTAGAAGTTACCTACCAAGAAGATACGGTATATTATGTGCTATAGACACTGTTCGGCGCAAATGAAATGTTACATAGCTAGCTACCAACCTACCATAATACCAGCCATTTGCAGATAAGGCAGTTAAACTACTTATTTTTTTATTTTATGACAAAGTTTTATTTAGTTAGACAATACATGTTTTGAAACAGACTTCCAAGATTTAAAATATATACGCAGAAAGTTTTTGGCGCGAATTTTGCATCCGTGGGAAAAGTTGCCGACGAATTTATTTAAAATAGGTATATGTTTCATATTTCGTACCGTAATGAAATATTATATTTTTTACCAAATTCAAAGAATTAAGTACTTCTAAATTTTGATTATATTCCAAAATTCCAATGCTTTTGTAAGATAACTGCCTCCTAGATAGGTTTCTAGCGAATCCCAGGTGCCAGGCCAAGAAAAAAAAAATCAAAACAAAGAAGCTTCGCGCCAGAACCGCGGAATGCCAAAGAAATGTCAAAAACATTGCATGCATTGCATTGTGTGATTATTTTTGGTGAAAAGAGTTAAATCCTGAAGAAATTACGAAATGTTTTAGCATTTTTTTGTTATATTCTTGAAAACAAAAGAGTGCAGGTTAGTTTGTGATAATACTTTTATATTTAGCAGGTGAAATTCTTGTTTTTTGTGCCGCTTTGGGCGACAGTTAGATGGGTCCTTTATCAGCCACTTAAAACTTGAAATCCACTGAATCTGCGTGGCTTCGACGCTACTGTTTAGTGAAACTACTTGTGTGAACGCTTTAAGATGTCTGAACAAACTATTAACTACAAAATTAACGACACTGTTCAACACCAAATTACAAATTGCTGGTATCTAGGCAGTTACATTTACGTACGTACCTACATACATAGAAGGGTAGACTATGGCCATAAGTATTATCTGTTTGGTTTTCATTATTATGGTAGGTAAGCGTCAGAACGTAACCTTCACAAAATTATCCATATATATCCAGTGTCCTGTAGGTACCTACTTTCAGTAGATTGTGTAGAATTTGTCTTGGTTTTGTTGTAACTTAAACAGGTTGTTGCATGTCGAGAGTAGGATGCACATAAATGCATCAAGACAACATGCAACTGACTGCAATTGACTCCTTTAACAAATTAAAAGTTAAACAAAAATTGCTCTACAGAAATGTTGAAAGCAAGAACCCTTGCAACTCCTGTGGACTCCATACTAGAATGTATGGAAGATGAAGACCTACAATCACATGTCACACGTACACAAAGCTACTCACAGATTGTTAGCCTGCTGAAAGACATTGGTATATCAAGTCCAAGCTTTGATGCAAAGTATGCTGAAAGACTGATCTCAATATGTGATCGTGACTTGACAACGGATCTGAAGTATGCTTCAAATGCTTTAACAGTCATCACACTGGTTTTAGATATTATTCAGGTAAATTATACTTTTGTTTTTTTTTTAAATTTTGCTCTGGATGCAAGAAGGGCATTTGTTAAGTTTGGCCCACACTTGTACATAACATAGGGGCATTTCAGAAGGAAAATTTTGTCAAACAGTCTTATTTTTTACTTTTTCAAATGCTTATTTTATTATTGGAATTTTTTTAAATTGAAAATTATTTGTTCCATATCTTTGAAGTCCTTCATGACTGACGATTATCAGACCTTAAAAGGTTCATGTTATCTGCAGGCAGTCCTATATTATCTATTCTATTCCAAAATCCTTTACTTTCCTATTTTTCCTTTTTTTTTTACATTTCAAAAAAATCCAATTAAAAGAAAATTTTATTTCAGAAAGGAAGATGTGATCCAGTACCAAATCTGCTAGCATCAGCAGTGTCAATACTCAAAGTAACAAAAAAAGTGAATTCGCTAAATAAAGTTCACTTACAGACACTTTGCATCAATGCACTACTTTCATATCCTGATGCAATATTTGAAGAATTGCTTGTACTGCACTACACAGATGTGTTAAACATATTTGACTGTCCTGAGAGTTTTAACCGAGATGGTTTTTATAGGGTAATTTCTTACACTGTTTATACAGGTTGACTTTAAATTAGTGAACGATAGAAAAGGATATGCATGTACTCTTAATAACAAACAACTTTTACTATGGGACCAAGGTCGAATTCATTCAAAAATTGTTGAACTCCCCATACAAAATGCACCAGCTGATAGTACGTGGGAACAATTTTTTTTTATGATTTCAAACTTAGCCCCATAGTAAAAGTTGTTTGTTATCACGAGTACATGCATATCCTTTGCTATCGTTTACTAATTAAATGTCACCCTATATTAAAGTTTTTAAGTTATATCTAGGGCCATTTTATACAATGTGCCTTTACTGTAGTGAAATAAAGAGTGCTGGTGTCTTTGTTTCACTACAGATACTACAGATAAGGAGAACTTCTGATCCTAATTCAACAAAGTCTTGTTCCTTTCTCACATCCTTCTGTCCTTTTCTACCAGCATGCTTTAGACAGGGAAGAAAATATCAGAGAGACCAACAAAAGTTGTAGGAACTGTGCTAGGCCAGTGGCTCTACTTCAAGTACCTAGTAATTTCTATAAACTTTATTTTTAGGAACTCAAAACCTTTGGAGTTAAAAATAGGTTATTCAATTTATGTACGTAATTATTATTTGCAGGCCCACAACGTATTATTCAAGATTCTGAACCTTTTGTCGCCAGAGAAAAAGTTGAAGTTTGTACAAGGTGGTGTAGACATTTGGTTCGGATCGACAATCCCATACTTGATGAGTAAAGCACCAGAGAATCTGGACTATTTGAAAGAAATTGTACCATGCTTTCAGTCGCTTGTAGAAACTCTTGTTAATATTGACTATTCTAATAATATCCATTGGGAAAATCTTGTTAGAAAGATAACCGATGTGAAAGCGTAAGTGTGCAGTCACACCTGTGTAACGTGCCGCGTGGAACGTTTGGTTCAATATGCTCGCAATGTGTTTCAAGTCACCTATGTATGACACATCAGCCGAAATTACGTCGCATACAAATTAGTCCAGCCGATGAACGTTCTGCGCGGTACGTTACGCAGGTTTGTGGCGACCCTGAGCGTTTAATTTTGTTGTTCTTCTATCTAATTTATTAAACATCCATTTAAGCAGGTAATCATTGCATATATTTTTCTACAGATACCCTGCCTTTCTTAGAAAGTTGGTAGAAATGGGCGATGATAATTGGGACCAACTTTGGATCATATTCGTCAAGCTGCTCAAAAGTGAAATAACAAAAGTGAACCAATCCGGAATCAGTCCAATCAATGCTTTATTACCAGTAATTGAGTTTGCTTTTAAACTGGACTCAAGTTGCCGATGCAAAGCTTTTGAATCCTGGAACGTACTGATAGATAACTTCTCAAGTGATTTGAAACAATCTTTGGAGCTAAACAGGCGATTCAAACTTCTAATAATACCGTTAAAACTGAATAATGCGAAGGATGAGATTGTTGCTTTAGCAAAGTTGAATACGTGGTGGCATTTGATAAGACGAGTTGACAGTAAGATGAATAAGTTTCCTGAGCTAGTATTGTTGCCGTTTTTACATTTCTGTTTTGGGAAGCCGGAATCTCAAACTAGGCCGCCCGGTCAGTTGTCGAAAGTGGTAGCAAGGAAGTGTTTAGAAGCATTGACAGAGATTGTTGGCCATGTGGAGTGCAGTGGATGCGTTTCATTAACACCATTGAATAGCAGATTATTGTGCATCAAAATATTGGTAGACCATTGGAGCGATCTAATGCATTTCCTCACAATTGCATTAGAATCTCACGAATGTGTATCGGAGGAGGAAAACCAAGCTGTAATATGTCTTTGGTCAAGCTTCTTATTAACTATCAGTGAGTTGCCTGAGAATCAAATTCGTGCTGATCTTCTTAGTGAACTTTTAAAAGTTATGCAATTCTTAATACTGGTATGTATTTTTTTCTGTTTATGTTTAAATTAATATTGCTGTCTAGCAATGAGGCCGCCTTTTGCTTACCTATGTTTGTACTGTTTTTTTAAAGCTAGGCTCTTGTCGACGGCGTAAACGCCATTTTAGCCTTGCCAACAAATTGATTTCTTTATTGAACATGATGTGTAACTCTCTCCTTCTATGAATTGTTTTTTAATACACTTTCTTTAATTACAGCAGGAAAATGAAAAACAGCAAACTACAGGGTTCTGCGTATTATTGAAGTCACTGTTCAAAAACCGTAAAATTAAACAGCTTTTGAAGACAAAGACAAATGAAGGACCACTTTTTAAGATGGTTGAAATTGTTACACATACTAACCTTAATAACTTTTATAGCAGGTACGTTTTATGAGCAAACAAGAATTAATAACATTACATATGTCTACTATTAGTAAACTTTTGTACTATGTATACGAAATTCTATGTTAAAGTTTTTGATATGGATGTGAATGTGAGGTTTACTCTTTCACTCTTAAGCCTCGGTTTATACCGAAGTGGCGTGACGCAGCCGCGCGGCGGAAGCGTCCTGTCAAGAAAACTCTTAAAAGTATTAGAATACAGTCGTATTTGCCGTTTGCTCCGAGGAGCGCGGACGAAATTAAGGCAGTACGACTATGTACTAATACTTTTAAGAGTTTTCATGACAAGACGCTTCCACTGCGCGCCTCCGCCACGACACTTCGGTATAAACCGCGCCTAAGGGGCTATCCGCACATTGCCGGGTCAAGGCTATCCGTATTCAGATTCGTCCGTTTTTCTATAGGCGCTCTGACACGGAGTTGTGTGAATAAGTTCATACAATTTGTATGTAACCGATATTTTCATGGTATGACAGTGAATGTGTACGAAGTTTCGAGCAGCGTCTGGTAAACATACATACATACATACATATCCGTCACGCCTTTATCCCATTGGGGTAGGCAGAGACCACTTCCTTCCACTTGCTGCGATCCAAACACACCTCTTCCCTCTGGTATAACATATTAATTAGTCATTCAGCCTTTATGTTAATATCATTACACATTTCAGACAAACCTCGGAAACCATACAAGAAACGCTCAAGCCGTTGACAGATCAGTTATTAAACTCATCATTAGTGCAACCTGATGATATAATTGCGTGCCTAATAAGAACACTGCCAAGTCAAGATAACTATTTGGACTTGTACATTTGTTTGGTGGATTCTATAAGAGATGGCTCGTATAGATTGAACCCGGCGACTTTGTTAAATGTTGTGCTGTGGCCATTGAAGAATATGGATAAGTTTTCTAAGGTATGTTTATTTTGTTTTTCGTTATTAGTTGTCTAATAAGCTTAGCATATACAGTCGCGGGAAGCCGTTGGATGCGGGCAGCGCAAGAGCAGTCGTTGAGATCCTTGGAGGTGGCTTTTTGCCAGCAGTGGCTGTCCACAAGTTGACACAACATACCGTTTATTTAAATCCGTGACGAAATAAAGGAACACAATCTGTTCAATGTTAAAATTTCATGAAACTGAAAAATTAGATCTACTATAATAGTATATCTGTCATGCTTCTCTCCCTTCGGAATAGTTAGAGACCACTTCCCTCCACATGGTACGATCCAAACACACTTCATTCGCATCATCCACATTCATCAGTAGTCGCATACATGCTAAGACCTAATGATTACAATTATCTCCACAGAAAAAATCCGAGTCACTCTGGTACAAATGGTACATTCTATACAACAGCGTGCTTACGATAATACCCAGCGCTTTATTGAATCAAGAAGTCTCAAAAACATTGAACTTTGCACACTCAATGAATGATTACTTGTGTTTGGGCGCGTCGCTTGCTTTGCTGAGACGAAAACTTGTCAATGATAAAGGTATGTACATACTATAAGGGCGTTTTCAGACTAGCGTTTACTATAAAGGGCTAACCACACTTTACAGGGTCAGGGCTATCCGTGTTCAGAGTTGTCCGTTTCGGCAATGGACACCTGACACGGAGCTGTGTGAACAAGTTCATATAATTTGTAGGTATTCGATTTTTGCTGTGTTCCGTCAGACGTGTTTCCGGATATGTGTGGTTAGTGCCTAATTAGGTACTGAAGTATTATGAATTATTGATATTTTGACATGCGTTACATAAACAGCAAATGATTAAAAAAGGCGTTAATACTGAATCTGTCTTGTAAGCAAACATTTAGTAGAAGGTTTGAGTCCCGCTCATTGTAATCTTGATGGCTTTAGTTCTATCTAACTCACATTGTAAAACCAATGAGACATTATTGAATGTAGGTTTAGAACCGAATTTCTGTATAAAGTATTTTTTATATTCGAAATTTAAATAATAAACGTCTTTTCCTATATTCACATTTATTGGAATTTAAAATATCAGATTTTTATTACATAAAATTTACATAAACTTAGCACCCGATGTATGGAAAAGCTGTAATTTTAGTCTGTAAATGGTATTATAGTTAAAGTCATTTATATTTACGTAAACTATTATTTATTTTAGTTTTTTTCTTATTTACGATTTTTATTTTTAATAACTTCTTTCCGTGAGAGAATGCAGAAACTCAGTTCTTTCAGCGATTTCAATTAATTATCAGTTTTTGAAGGCTTAAACGATCATAAATTGTAATCGTACAATTATTTAACAACGTGGCAACTCGAGCCTTATTGCTATAAAGACAGAGATGATTTCTCTTTAGTAATATGATGCTGTTTACTACATTTTAGACTTAAGAATCAATTTAAATGAACATTTAATATTCTACGTAAAAACTTGTTTCAGATAATCAAAGCCTTCTCAAAGAAATAGAATTGATAACTAAAGTGCTTTATAAAATGAAAACTTACAAAGAAGTAGAGAGTTTCCTGCCGATTCTAATCGATACATTAGTGTTGCTACTGAATAAGATAAAAGACGGTAGCATTAAAGACCAAGGGAGAAATGGAGTGAAGATTATAAATCTGACCTTTATTCTCATCAACGCTGGGCTTAAAATCAAAGATATGATCAATGTAAGTATAATTTATTGTTACAAAGTTCTTTATTAGTTGGATAAATAAAGATATTTAGTGCAAGTAAAAGCAAAGTTTTCTACTTTATAAAATGTTTATGTTTGTACCAATATGGATAGAAAATGAAAATGAAGTGTTTTATTCAAAAATAGGCAAAATTCATTACACTTTTTTGATGTCACTTTTTTAATCTAAAACTACTGCCGGTTCACTACCTGTATAGCCGAGAGGAAGAAGACGGCAAGAAACCTTCGGCACAGGGCCCTACGTTATGTGCAATATATCTTTTTTTTTAAATCGAGACTCTTATATACAATTACATGTTGACTTAACTTGTTATCACAGTAATTTACATGAATATCACAGTACGAGTAGTTTGTTTTACATAAATTTTTAACTCTGCAGCATCCAAAATAAACCAAAAGATGTTAATAGGCATTTAAAAAGATATATGTATAGATGATGGATGTGAGAATGTTTGTTACTCTTGCATGCTAAAACCACTGAATCTTTCCTCTTTATAATATAGTGTAAAGTGGCGTGCACTCCATAAAGGCAAAAAGACATTGCCTACCCTACAATATTGAATCAAATCGTAAATAAAATAATACGAATCAATCGAAATAACGTTTGGTTGAAAATCACAAAAAAAATAATTACACTAACAGTGCCACCTATCTATTGATCATAGTACTACTAACCCTTTAAGCGAGCGGGCTATTATGCCATCTTTGATTGATCGCGTACCTAGCGCCGCTTCCTTCTGATTGCGGGAAAGGCACAAACTAATTTTGTCTTTCTTGCCTCGTAAAGTACAGCTTGTTAGGTAGTGTGCGTGCTTGTAAATCAGGGCTCGGAAGCGGTAAGCATTTAAGGGTTATAAAAGGATTTTTTTGTTTGGGTAAATAAAAAGACCCTCACGTTACGATTACCCTTTGAAAGGCTTAATTACCCGGGGTTTTAAAGAATATCCTTAAACCCCAATATTTTAGTGGTTTCCACTAGTTAAAACTGAATTCAACAGTTAACCACTTAAAAATATCCATTTATACGGGTTTCCCCTTGAAAGGGTTTGAAGGGGTTGTACATGGAAATTTGATATCTACTGCACAGGTGGTAAGGCTCGTTTTATGTGTGAATAACGACTCATTGGCTTAGCTAGCTCCGAAAGCAAGTGAACCGCCAAAATTGTCGTAAGGAAAAAATGACAGTCGTCATTTCTCTTTCTATCCTTATAAGTTTTCATAAGACTTCTCTGTTCTTCGGGCGATATCAGAAAAAAAATCCCTTATAATAAGGGTAAATGCTTCATAGGGTTGCTGATAAGGATTACACATTACCTAGTTACCACTTAATGTGGTTTTTCTATTATGGTTATGCGAATAAAATTATGGCAACCCCTTTCTCTAAGGTAACCAAAACGAACAGGTTATCATTATTCATGGTAACCCAAAAATTTGGGCTATCAATACGTTATGGTTAGCATTCTTATATGGTAAGCAAACGAAGGGGTTTTCCGAGCCCTGTTGTAAATACGCAGGCACACTGACAAAATCGCGCACACAAGCGTCCAAGGTAGGCAGTGCCTTTTCGGTTTTCTATAGTAATTGTGCGACCATTTCATTATTAAGAGTACGCATTATTTCATGCAATTGTGACGCAATTTATGACCATTATTTTTTGTGGTGTTATATTTTGACATTACGCGACCACTATGAAGAGTAGGTTAGTTTCAAAGTAATTAGACAAAATTATGTATTATTGTTTTTTGTTACTTAGGTATCCTTAAAATGTAATTTTGTTGTGCGTTATCGCGGATTTATTGATTTTTAAAATGTATAAGTTTGGTATAAGTATAGATTGTGGAATGTATTTGAGTTGTGACTTGTGACGATTGTGATGGTAGGAGGTTGGTACTTATTCTCCGGGGTTTTGTAAATTATCTTTTAACGATAGGTAATCAAGAAATCATGATTTTCTTTTTGCCTACCCTGACTGAAAAGTCTGTGCACGCCACTGAGTGTAGCTAATGAATTGTTCATTAATTTATTTCAGATAAACGAACTAAATATCGTAGACAACTTTCTCCGCGAAATAGAACAATTCTTTCAACTAGACGCTAACACTATATTGCAACCATTATTGTCAGAGACAATTCTCGAATCGATTACACTTGTAGATAGAAATCATCCACTACGCGCAAATTTGCTCACTTTATTGAAAACTTGCATGACGAAGAGCAAAGACGTCAATACTGTAGTCTACAAGGACATAAAAACTGTATTTGAAATAATTGAAAAACAAGAAGAAGAAATAAAAAAGGTAAACGATAATAAAGACACAAATGACAACAATTTCCCTGCACCAGAAAGTAAAGCACCTAAATCTAAGAATAAAGAACCACGTATACTGAGTACCGTTGTTGATAACGGCGAAGAATTTGTTGTTGTTAAATCAAACTGGAAATTCAACCCTAAAAACCTGACTGAAGCTCAAAAAGACAGGCTTAAAAGGAAAAGGGAAGATATACCAGCTTTGTACCAAGATCTGTCCCAATCCCAGGATGAATTCAAACTGACTGCTTGGAAAACTGATTCGCAAGACGCTTCGACAACAGTCAGTAGTAATTCTAATAGTAAATCGGCAAATGGGGATGTGTCATCGATTTTGAAGAATATGGCCAGCTCTGAAGTAGTACCTAATATAATAGATAACCTTTTATCTGATGCCAATAAAGAGAGTGAGAAGAAAGACGAGCAACCGAGCGTTAGTGTAGCGGAAAAGAAAATACGTTCCCCAGCTGTTAGAGATCCTAAATCACCGAGATTAGCTTTGAAAGATAGAGTATTCAAAAATGTGAGGAGTCTTATTGAAAAGTCTGGTCTTAGTACAGATGACGGCAAAACTAATAATGTAGAAGTTGAAGATATGAATCAAACAGTTAATGAAGGTAATTTGAAAACACCTGTGAGTAAAACCAAGCCGAACTCAAACGCCACTAATTCAGCACCGCCAAAAATAACGTCGGAAAGACCATCGCGCGCAATAAAGAAGCCTAAAAAGTTTGAGGACACAGAAATTATTGCGTTAGGCAGGAAACGACGATCGCAAGGTAGCTTTCCTCCAGATGGCGAAAGTGATAAAAACAAAAAAGTTACAAAAGAAAATCAGAATGAAGAAATCGAGAAAGATGTTGAGGCTAAAGTTGATGAAATCAAACCGCCTGAAAATGTGCCACAAGAAGAGAACATTGAAACTGTTGACCAAAAAGTTGATGAAAAGATTGTGATTGAGAGTTCCTGTGTCTCCCAAAATGTTCAAGATAACTCAAAGAATATCCAAGATGAGCAAGTACAAGAAGTTGTAAAACAGGAAGATAATTTGCCAGTTATTGAACAGGTCAAAGAACAGGAAATTCCAAATGAAACGGAAAATAGTAAAGAGACAATGGACATACCAAAAGAAACTTCGAACGATGTTCCTAAAGAACTTGAGATTTTAAATGTAACTCCAGACAACAGTTCACAAGTCATCGAAGAAATAGTCACACCAAAACCTTCTTCAAAGAAGAAAGATAATAGTCAGCAATCAACTATCAAAAAGAAAAGATCGCGAATTGAAAAACAATTATTAATCGATATGGTAGAAGGCCATCCTTTATTGTCACAACCAGACAAAACTCAGTCAGAAAAAAGGGTTTCTAAAAGAGGGAAGAATGACGCTGAAGATAATGTTACTAAAAGGCGAAAGAGTTTGATTGAAAAGTCGAATAAACTAAAAGCTGAGCTTCTAAATACGGAGAAAAAAGGAAAGGAAAGGACTAGTGCATTGAAACAAAAGTCTACGTCCGTTCAAAGTTCACAAGAAAGTTTACTCGATTCATCCCAAGACATCCCAATGTCTGAAGACGTGATAGAAAGTTCGCAAGACTCTTCAATCACAACTATATCTGTTAGATCAGCTAGTAAAAAGCGAATACCAGTAGTTAGCCTATCAAAATCAAACGCTCTCGCTCTGCCTAAAGCCACAGAAACACAGAAACTTATCGACGAATTTAAAACTCAAGATGTGGATAGAAAATCTTGCAGTCAAGAAGATATAGAACTACCTAAGAATAAAACAGCTGTGGAAGATAAAGAAGGAGATTTGACTGAGACTTTAGATACGGAACCTATGGATGATTCGGGAGAAGTTTTTATAGTAAACGACGAAGAACCACCAGTTATTACTATCAATACTGAAAACACAGTTGGTAAAGAAACGCAAGAGTTAGCTGACGCTGATACGTTACCAATGGAAGTTGATATAAACCTAACAAATACTGGTACAGAAGTTGTAAATCTAGATAAATCGCAAAATAAATCACAAAATGATGCCCATATAACCCACGTGCCGTCTCTAGACGTAACGCCACCAATACCTGAAACCTCAGAGGCTATAGCTGATGTAATAGCCGAATCGAGTAATACAGAATCACCTTTCAAAGAAAACGTGAAAAATAAGAAGGAGAAATTCTTAAACGATACAATAGAGATATCACCAATAAAAACGATGAGTCCTGTTAAAGAGAAGACGCCGTCCCCAGAGACGAAGAACTGTTATGTGGTGATAAAATTGACTGCTCCTGTTAATAGTAATGGTGAGCCTTATGAGAAATGCGATTCACCTGAAGTATTTACTGAAGATAAAATATCACCTGAGAAGAAAGACCAATCGCCTCCAAGAAAAGAACCTACAGTACCTACAAACACAAGCCCAAGTTCTTCCTTATCATTGAAGAAGAATATACCACAAATGCGTTTTAATGGCCGCGCAGCACAAATGCTAGGTTTATGTATAGCTGAGAATAATAAGAATGAAGATATAGCAGAAAGAGAAGAAGCAAGAAGGAGTCCAGTTAGTACTCCTGCTAGAAGGAACTTAAGAGCTGTTTATGGAGAAAGTGATAGACAAGGTGATGATGCAGAAGATAGTGAGAATTTCTTGAAGTTTAAGAGAAATTTGCCGACATCTGATAGTAGTCCAGCAGGGCCTATCTTGAAGAGGAAACTTGCTGATATTACTGATGAGACTACTGTGTCTCCTGCTAGCAAGGTTAGTTGATCATCATTTATTTTTTTGTTTAGTTAATGACATCTCATCTAGCCGTCGGTGCCCCATTGCTGGGCAAAGGACTCTCCTCTTACTCCGCGATTCTCTACCATGATAGATAAGCTCAGAAGCCGCCTCTACCCATCTTATTCTTCAATAAACATTATAATATCTCAAAAGAACTACAGAATTCCATGGAGAGCAAAGTCAATTGCCCAAAAACAGGACGAAAAAAAATCCTATCTGTTGAATGAATTTTGTAGAATGAATGACGATATTTTCATAAACATAGAAACAGCCTTTACCGCCAAGTTATTCGCGTATTTTGACAAAACTGTTAATTACCTACAACTTACTTATATTTCAGAGAAAACGCGTAAGTTTCCACGACCCACCTGTGTCAACAACCGTCGCCGTACAGAAATACATCGATCCGTGCGGCGTTCGATCACCACAGAACTCCGCTATCAAACGTCAAGAGCGGCAACTACGTGCTTTGAACCATCATCATTTGAAATCACCTAAAAGACTGGACAAAGTATTCAGGCTGGATACAATACTAACAAAAGCCGTTGAAAGCTTTTCGGATAATACAATGAATGATACAGTAAGCTTAGACGAGACACCCGCCGCTGAAGTGATTAAAACAAGTGAATTAAACGACAAAGATCCTATTTGCCCTGAGCTTGTAAATTGCAAAGATCCCATACAAAATATTGCTGGCGATTTATCCTCGAATACGACGAAAGCGTTGCTTATAAAAGAATTAGAAGGCAAAATAGAAACGATAGCGGATTTAGCAAAAATGACAGAGTTAGAAGTAAACAGGCTTTGTATCAAAGCGCCTAAAATTAAAGTAGCTAAGAAAGTATTAAATGACTATGCTGCTAAGAATGCGGCTGAGCTAAAGACCCCTGAACCAGTTACAGTAGAGCCAGTGGTTCGAACAGTTAGTACAGAAGTACAGACCAGTGAGATTTTGACGACGTGTAGTGAAATGCAAACTGTAGAAGTGCCTACATCGGTGATGCATACACAGACAGATCCGAAGCCTATAGCTCATTGTAGTGTGCAAACAAATGAGTCTGGAAGTAAATCTACTAAGGAATTAATTGCTACGTGTTTGAGTGAGGTAAGTGTTAAGATAAACGTGTTTTATTTATTTTTTAATTTTCCAGCATTTTTTATTTAGAATAACAAATTACTGTAGAGAATAAACCTAAAAAAATGTTCACATGTTCATTTTAGGGTTTTGTTTGCCGCCATATTGTTGAATACAGTCACCATCTTAGATATAACCATAATAGAGCAAGAGCCCATGACAACCAGACCTTCCTATTTTTCGGAAATATGAAAGTTTTTCCATGTGTGCCCCCAACACAGGTAAGAATAATCCCCGCCCATGAAATCTGGATCGTGGTTCCTTTGGCAGGTAACAGGTAACAAAGGTGTATAAAATCTTATCTCCAATTTTTTAAGTTCGCAAGCTCAATTTTTTTGTATTTTATTCGTAACAGCATTAATACTCACGATGCTCATTGCCAGACATATAGCATAGTTCCAACCCTCCGCCGGACACCCCTAAACTATAATTCTCTGTAATTATACTTACCTTATTTTAGGAAAGCTGAATTTATAAATGTTATTCAAAGAATTATTAAACTAAGTTTTCTCAGTAGCCAGACAGTTTTTTGGGTTCTATAATCCTGCCAGACGTATTAAAAGTGTCTAATATAGAGGAGTCAATCTAGCTCTGCAATGTATGGGGGAACCTACATTAATTCACAACAGGCTGAAAATCACAGATATTGTTCAAAATGTAATTATAATAAACTAGCTTTTACCCGCGACTTCGTCCGCATAAGTTTTTTGTTTTCTCCCGGCTCTAAGTCCCCCTGCAACAATGTCCCTCTATCGTGTTCCGGTCCTCAACTTCACATCAAAATTTGTTCAAAAGCAACCTAAGCACATAATGGATAGCTCCGAATGTATAAATATAAAAAGTAAATAATGTAAATCGGTTTAAAATACTACTAACTATACCTACCTGCCAACCCCCGATGTATACAAATCAGATCAATAGTTTTGGCGTAATGTGATTCTAGACAGAGTTTTAATGTTGTAGATAGGTAGCTATGTATACGTTCCTGTGGGAATGAGATATTTTCCCGAAGTAAAAAGTAGTCTGAATTTTGGTACCTTCCTACCCTATAAGTTAAGTAGTGTGATGGAATGTCGCTAAGTTTCGATCCAAGTAAAACTGTTAAATAAAGACAGTTGCATCAAAATTTTATCATAAATTCCATAAATTATGGCGCCTACCTACCCTCTAAGTTAGAAAAGTGATTAAATACTAACTTGAAGTCTTAGTAACACTCAGTTTAAAAAAAACATCAAAATCATTTCAGTAGCTATGGCGTCATGCGCTTCTTAACACGATCACGCTAGATTTCCACGGGAATGAGGTATTTTCCCGCCGTAAAAAGTAGCCTGTATTCGTGCCTAGGATTCTATCTTTAAATTAACCAAGTCTTAAAAAATTCGGTCAGACGTTAAGGCGTGAATGAGGTAAACTTTTAAAACAAACGATTAAAAATCACTAACTCAATTCAGTTTTCTGCCTACTTCCTACCCCCTAAGTACGATGACGTGATTATTTTGATCTTATATCCGTTTTTAGGTAACCATCTATTACCTTACCAAATTTCATCAAAATCCGTTGAGCCGTTTAGGCATGATAGAGCAAAACTCCCAGCAAAAACCATAAAAAATTCACTAACTCAATTCAGTTTTCTGCCTACTTCCTACCCCCTAAGTACGATGACGTGATCATTTTGATCTTATATCCGTTTTTAGGTAACCATCTATTACCTTACTAAATTTCATCTCCCATACTAACTTTCATCCCTTATTACCACCCCCTTAAGCCTTTTTTCGCGACAAAATATAGCCTATGTCCTTTCTCAAGGTCTAGACAACCTCTCTACCAAATTTCATTGAAATCGGTTCAGTAGTTTAGGCGTGAAAGCGTAACAGACAGACAGACAGAGTTACTTTCGCATTTATAATATTAGTATGGATTAGTATGGATAGTATGGATAGTATGGAAGTATGGATTTAGTATTAAGTGCGTAAATATAGAGTTTCATGGTTTTATCTTTGAATAGTGACGATCTCCCATACTAACTTTCATCCCTTATTACCACCCCCTTAAGCCTTTTTTCGCGACAAAATATAGCCTATGTCCTTTCTCAAGGTCTAGACAACCTCTCTACCAAATTTCATTGAAATCGGTTCAGTAGTTTAGGCGTGAAAGCGTAACAGACAGACAGACAGAGTTACTTTCGCATTTATAATATTAGTATGGATAGGTATGTAAAAGTTCCCCATCATTCCTATGTATAGAAATATGGTGATTTCACTTAATTACTTAATTTCAGTTGTAGATACCCTAATTACTTCAAAACTCACAACTTGCTAAATAAGGTCTCTATAGAATAAAATTGACTGTTTGCTTATTAAAAACTATAAGAAAATACAATAAGTTAAACTAATTGCCCAGAAGTTACGAAATTCAATCCTTACGCGTGCGCTGCGGATACAGTAGGTATTGTCTACATGATCATACAATATTTGTGATGAAAAGATAGTTGTAAGTGACACTGGCGACAGTGGCCGAAAGAAAAATAGTAAAAAATATATTAAATCTCTAGAGATTTATATATGTGGTATACTTATGCATAATAAGACCATTTCAACTTTATCGATCGTAATATCTCAGAAACGGTGGCTCGTAGGAAAAAAGTGTTGATACAGTTTTTGTAGATAATTTTAAGACCTACAATTTTTGTATTGGACCTTTTTATGGGAATCTTACCATTTCGCTGCAAATTGCGAAAAACTGATTTTTATATCCAGACATCGGAATGATGGGGAACTTTTACATACGTCTATTAGGTAATTATAATTACATTTTGAACAATATCTGTGATTTTCAGCCTGTTGTGAATTAATGTATTGCAGAGCTAGATTGACTCCTCTATATTAGACACTTTTAATACGTCTGGCAGGATTATAGAACCCAAAAAACTGTCTGGCTACTGAGAAAACTTAGTATAATAATTCTCTGAATAACATTTATAAAATTCAGCTTTCCTAAAATAAGGTAAGTATAATTACAGAGAATTATAGTTTAGGGGTGTCCGGCGGAGGGTTGGAACTATGCTATATGTCTGGCAATGAGCATCGTGAGTATTAATGCTGTTACGAATAAAATACAAAAAAATTGAGCTTGCGAACTTAAAAAATTGGAGATAAGATTTTAAACACCTTTGTTACCTGTTACCTGCCAAAGGAACCACGATCCAGGTTTCATGGGCGGGGATCATTCTTACCTGTGTTGGGGGCACACATGGAAAAACTTTCATATTTCCGGAAAATAGGAAGGTCTGGCTGTCATGGGCTCTTAGACTATAAACTATATGTTTGCTTCAAAAAATCCGTATACTTTATTCAAATGTATATCTAAACATTTAATTTTCTTTATTACAGAGACCAGATTTCGTGGAAAGACTAACAGAGCAACTACCAGAAACATCAATCCAGACAATCGCTAACAAATTACCATTCGAACCTGCCTTAGAATTATTACTCAAGAAAATGTCCGTCTCAAATTCAAAGGAGTTACTAAATCGTGCACTAGCAAAATGTTCTGTTAGTGCGGAGACGAGTGAAAACCTAAATTTGATCATACTACAAGACTACTTGTGTAACAGGTTTGATTCTCAATCATTAATACTATTCTGTAGTCAGTTGTTAAAAAAAGTACACGATAAGTCTGCTTAAAGTGTCCGTCTTAATCTATGTAAATGTTTTTTTTTTCTCTTACGAGATTACTTTTTAATTTTAAGTCGAATATCAGTGCCTTTTTTGTTTTTATTTGTTTATTTTCTTTCGGGCTATGAGATTTTTTAAGTTTCTAAAAAGAGTTTTGAATAAAAGAGAAACAATAGAAGAATTATCAAAACTAATTTATTTTAAAACAAGTTTAATATTTACATTATTCAGTCATGATCAGTGTCCGCGCGGGTCACAATGTGTCTGTCATGATTTAACATAACATTCGATTTTCCAGTACAAGTGATCTACGCAAACGATAGATTTGCACGACGTGCAAATATCAGGATAGTAATGCAGATTTCATTGTGCAAAGTTAAAATATTTTTTGATAATGTCGTTAGAAAATCATTCGTCTGCGCAGATCTTAGTACAAATACAACAAATGCAACTATCTCATAGACATTTAGTGTAATCTATTTCTGTAATATAAAGTGTAGATTAAGAAATACAGATACACACAAACAGAAGTACAGAAGCTGTAACGATGGCATCAAGATACATTATCTCAACTAATATTTACAGTTTTATCTAAACACAGGTAACGTTAAAGCTTTACTGTAACACTAAAATATTTACAAGATATCGAAGATAAACGCACCAACCCTTTTATTTAAAAGTTATTTCAAAATTATCTGTCGACAAGTTAACAGAGAATGCGCAACAAGACAATTCACAAACATCTGTTAAATCATTAAATCTAATGCCGTTTTAATACCAGATTAAACACAGCATTAAAATACCGTATCTAGATTAACTAGACCATTTTTAGTAACACATTCTGTGTAAACTTGTTAGATTATCCATGTCTAATGGATTATTGCCAAGTGGGTGAAACTGACTGAATTATCTTAAAATAGTTTAAGAATTAGGAACTAGCTCGTTCAATAAATTATGCATTTTAAAAATTAGCAATTTGTTTTACTTGAAAACCTTGATAAAATACGGGGAATTCATGAGGGATATTTTGAAGTGACAGTTTACATTTTTGGCTTCATTTCTTGCTATCTATTCCTAATTCATTTAGACTAACATATGAGCAAACAGCTTCGTTACAATTGTATATTATATTTACACAATAGCTTGGTCTACAATTCCTACATAACGTCTTCAAAAACAACCCAACCAAAACCAACTAAACTTTAAAACCTAAAGCAATTTATAAGAACAACACATCAATATTTTTCACCACTGCCTGCAGAGATTCGTCAATTAATTCTTATATTTTGCAGTTTATTCAAAACAATGCCGATAATATGTTCAAAGATTGATATAGTCTTGTACTTGTAGTACAAAGATATAAAAGATACACCACACAAAGTTCATTTTCATAAATCCACGAAGCTTGTTCACAATTAAAATTAAATTAAATATACTAATATTGAAACCACAGCAGGCCTCCACACGACTTACTTTACTTTGGTCCATTTGAGCACTTGATTGGGACTACATTTTAATATTAATGTCAGGGAAAACGCATTTCCGCTACGTAGTCTAAATGTTCCAAATTGTGGTGGGAGTTTGAACGTCTTGGGGCACGAGGTCGGTGGAGATTGTGGTGCGAATGAGCACGCATTACTCTGTACGTGCCTTCGCGCCGAGGACTGGTATCACTGCTCTTACGAGGCCATTCTTCCTCACGAGACCCTGGACCTTTTCTATAGTTATCGAATATTCTTCGGTTATCGTCATAGCGTTGTCTTTGCCAGGCTCTTTCTAATTCGTGTCCGTATAAGTCAAGTTCTCCAGATGGCTGGAACTGGCTCGAGCTCTGAGCATAGCTGGATCGTTTCCATCCATCTTCGTATTTCTTTCGGCCTTCATCGTCTGTTTGTCTACGCTGTGATTGGTTGGAACTGCTTTCACTTGTGTCTTCTCCTGACGTGCCAAGCCCAAGGTCTTTGTCATCTCCGTAGATCTTGTAAACGCCGTTCGGGTTGATGTTCTTCCCGTTGAAGATCTGATCGTTCAACACGAGTTGTGGATGTGGGATGCAGTACGGATGTGGAAAGCATTTCTCTACGTTTGACATTTTAAAGTCTTCTTCTTTTTTGCTACAAGATCCAGGTCCAAATAGAGATAGGAGAACAGGAAGTAAGAAGAGTCCATGCATTGCCCCGAAGAAGATAACCATGAATACCATTTTGAAGAAGACGGAGAATATGTAACTGTCTGCTAGTAGCAAAGCGACGACACCAAGTATAGTACTGAAGGAACCTTGGACGATTGGTAGCCCGAGTGAATACAGACATTCGCTGACTCTTTCATCAGGTGTTTTTGCTTTTGATGCCATGTAAGCGTAACAGATGTGTGCAGTAAAGTCTACTGAGAATCCGATACACATGATGAGGTTTATCATAGAGATGGAGTCAAGATTGATGTCCCAAAGAGCCATGTAGCCGACGACGCCGATTTCGATGGAAATAATACTGAAGGCAACCCAGAGTGAGCACAAGATGTTAGGGATGAAAATGAAGGACGTGATCATCATCATAAGGGCTCCGTAGCACAGATTTTGCATTGATGTTGGTTTCACAAGCTCGAACTGAAATAGGAGAAAGATATTCAAAATTAGAGTAGTTGTGAATGAAATATTTTGGATGAGAAAGCGTCAACATATTTTTGTGGAAAATCGAACATCGCCATATGATTCCATGGCATAAATACTCACTTGATCAAAGAACACAAAGTACGGATGGAACACGGAAGCGTTGAGCGGCGACTCAGCAACAACTTGCCGAAGAGCTTTAACCATCTCTTTCTCGTGATTGGTACCGCTGATATTGATAGCTTGAATGAGGAAGCGAGACGCCTCGATTCTGTCGCCTGCTTCGTTGAATTTTACGTCCAGGGAGAAGGGATTTGCTGGGAACAGCCACAGCTGGAAAAAACAAAAAAGTAAGTTAATTTTACAATTACTATATCGATAATGTTTTGAACGCATTAGGGTTGTAGATAAACATCTAACTTTTAAATTTAACTATGCTCTAAGGTTTACGGGTACGTACAGGCTACATCAGTTTGAATTATTTACTTAAAAGTTGCGAAAAACCTTACCTCTTTCAAATTATTAATAAAATCTTGCTCGTTATCGATGGAAACGTTCAAATAATCGTTGTTTCTTTGCACATAGTTCACGAAAGTTCTCAACCAGGACTCAGTGTATAGTGAATTTGAGATGTACGACGTGTTTTCCAATCTCTGAGTTAGGAGTTCTACTTCGTCTTGGACCTTTGGGTCTGAGTAGTTGTAGTTGCCAGTGATTACCACCTGAAAGATAAAGATCGATATTAACGAGGTTCTTAATAAACTTATCAATTCTAGATGTTACATTACCTAACACAATAGCACTCTTAGTGGCTATTTCACCACCTAGAGATAAAATTTAAATGACAGATAAACCTATGTCTATTTCATAAAACATGACCAGAACAAAAACAGTGGCAGGAAAAATATCTGTCAGTAACATTTTATCTGAAAGTGGCGAAACGGGCCTTTACGCTTCTAATTTATCTTTTACAATAACGATGTAATGTAATTCTAATCGTAACCCTATTAACAAATAGTTATCAATTAACCAATATTCTCCTTTAACTAATTAACCCACCTGAATCCTGTACGGGAACTCTCTGTAATACAAATCTTCGCGATCAAAGAACTCGACCGAATAAGAATCGACTTTCGACAGCTTCCTTCTTTCGAGACCTTCCTTCAAATTCGTGACTCCATACCCAGCGCCGGCTAAGTACGCTAGGAACACAAAAATGACAAATGCTTTGACGAAGCCGTTGTTTAAGATGTCTGCCATGGTGTGCTTAAAGAAACCCATGATGCAGTGTTCTTGGTTGTCTACTGGATTGTCAGGGTCTGCTCGATCGATACCGCCGCTACAGAAAGCGCGGTATAGCCAGGATTTTTGTTCTGTAATAGATGTGAAAATTTTATTATTGTCATGGCTAAATTATGCTATGTTAGTATTCTTCGAATGGATAGTTTCCTTTCTTAAATTTTCCCTGTGCAAACATTGATAAAAATTCTGTGATTTCTGAAGCACCGTTAATGTACACTTGTGTTGATAAATTAAGTTTTATACTTTCATTTTTATTATTTTAAACATATTTTAAATCTTCTTACCTTTCCTCGCCCTCGATTCCGGCAGAACTTTAAGAAAAGTGATAGTATGTCTGTTCGCCTTCTCTCTATAGCCTGATATGGCCACGCACCCTGCGAAGAAGGTCAGATGCCACACAAACGTGAAGCATACTGCTAGACCTGTAATTTATAAAAAATACATTTGATATTTAAGATTTTGAAAACAAAGGAAGTAAAAGACTGAAGTTAACCTTGCTTGAATGGATTAAAAAGAATGTTGATTAAAGTTGGGTCTTGTATTATCCTTGGGCGAATGTTGATTTTTGACTGATTTATTGTAGTAAGTACTTAACAAAATTCTGTTTTGAAATCAAACTCGCAGAATTCAAAGAGACTTTTATGATTCGTTTCCGTACATATTTCCATTCGTAAGTACATATTTTAGAGGTAGTAGGCATAAAAACAAGGTAAAGTGTGTTATTTACCTGAATACATGCAAAATATCTGCACGGAAGGGAACGGTGAGAAGATACCAATGAAAAAGGACAGCATATCGGTGACGGACGTGATCGTGATAGAGACGGCTGCTTCTGACAGCATGATAGCCATGCGCTCTGGGACTGGTAGCTTCGGAGATGTTCGACGCCAAGCTGCCAGCATCACGAATGTGTCGTCTATACCGATACCTGGAAAAAATCGTCTTTTGTTAGCCATATGTTGTACAGAGAAATCGGGTTTTAATATGTTTTTGGAAGGTCTGAAGAACGCTACTTCTAAACTGATAGTGAATTTTGTCTGCGAATGTAGAAAGGGCTAAGTTAAATCCAAATGTTGACGTGCAAATCTAATTAACATTAAAATGTTTCAGAATCTTCTGTTACTCAATCCAGTACTTTGCTGACTTAAGTGCAATTTAAGTACCTAACTAGGTAAGCCCAAACACAGATTTACATATTACTTATACTATTAATATAAAAAACTTACCAATCATCAAGAAAGGAGCAGCCAAATTGATTCCAATGAAGGATATTCCCAAATAGATGGCAAGCCCAAACGCCGCTGCCGTTGCCATCACAGCAGATATATTTCCAAGCAAACCAAGCCAGGGTTTTGATCTAACCCAGTCTGCCATCATACAGGTCGCTATGGAGAATATACCCATGAGGATGAAGGTGGAGCTGAAGAATGGTATCACAGTCCTGGTGTTCTTTTCCAACTCGTGGTCGAGGGTCCTGGATGCGAATCGTGAGACAGATATGTGTTTGAAGCGGCCGGTGTCTTCGGCTACCCCAACTTCGTCGAGAAAAGCGTCTTCCCATGCTGCACCTCTGTGGACAAGATATTTCTTGGGTAAGTTTTTAAAACCTTATGAGTAGTCTGGGACTAAACTATTTGGCTGTCATTTATGGGAAATTTTAAGGTCCTATCTAGAAGTGAAAGTTTTAGCAGGAAATTGTCAAAATGGCGAACATACCACAAAGTATCGATCCAATCACCAATCACATCGAAAAAGGTCTCGAATAACTGTTTATGATAGGCAACTGTGGTCTATGGTTAAATCAAAATATCCTAAAGCCTAACTGCATTATTATGGCGTCTCTCATATTTTAATATGCATTTTAACATATCTTGTAATAAGTACCTAGGTACCTATTTTATCAAATTGATTTATTCTTCCGGAACGGTACAGTAAAATAAATCTCTCAAAAGCGCAATAGAAATCATCAATTACTTTTCTTGGTCGCTGTTTAGTATTCGTCAAAGCATTTCAAACCATGTCAAGATCACGTCCATCATAGGAGACACTTGTTTACAAGAACTATTCGAAACCCATTGGGATTCAAATCAGGTCATAAATTCTTAGGTACCACTTTGTCACTAATAGGTACAATGATGTATCTTGCAATCGTTGCTAATTGACTTGCGTAGTGTCTTCATAGTACCGAATCTATCAGATACCTATTACAATTATATGGCTTTATAACTTTGTTCAGGTTATCATTTGGAAATTCTGAGAAATATTTTGATTATTTGAAGGTGCTAAAAGCGTAAAGTTGTAAAGTAAGTTCAATAACATTGTTTTGTTTTGATACATTCATATTTTACTTTGCGATTGATTGGTAGTTTTTCAATGTCATATTTTGAAGTTTCCTCACTTCAAAATATGACATTGCCTTACTTACGAATACGAAAACCGTTTTAACTTGACAGCTAATGTCTTAAATTTGATCTTGCATAGTGCATCATTTACGTCAATAGCCTTTAAACAATGTAGAATTGCCAGGCCTAAACCAGTTTGTTGAAAACATCTTGAGCTCAAAATAATTTACTCTAAACTGAACTAGTAACTACTTGATGTAACACATAGATGTTTGATGGGTAAATTGAGCTGGCGGAATTAGCTTCCAGAAAGAATTTAGTTGTGTCGTCTGTCATAGGTACCTTCGTATTGTTTATGTGAGTAATGTTATCAATATTGTCGCAATTTACGATCGAATCTTGCAAAATTGCCTGGATGTGACTACAACATAAGGGAAATCATTTATAAGACGATAACATCTTTGAACGTTTTATAAAACAAAATGGTATTTTTGATTGTCGTAAGTTCTGATGTTAATATCTGTTTATTTATCCGGAAACTTGCTAGCGTAGATTCGGGACAAAGTGAATCAAGATCAAATTCGATCATTAAAATCAGTCAAGCGCGCGGGACTAACATGTTGAATGGTAATATAGTCTGGGGTAGGCAGAGAACACTTTCCGCTACTTGCTACGATCTAAACACACGTCTTTCGCTTCATCCACATTCATCAGTCTCGTCATACACATACATCGGTTTAGGGTCACTTTAGTTAGGGTACTCTTCTACTTACAAGAACGTTCAGTTCAGTCCTTTATTTCTAATCTAACTGGATCGACTCATTAAAGGTTTGTCCCAATGACTATCAGAAAAGCGAAAATCAACATCTAAATAAAACCTCATAACTTTACTAACCTTTCTTGCTGCAGTTTCGTGTCAGTCCTCACAAACCACACCAGTTGCACGGCCGGTACTGACACTATCGTATCGTCGACCACTTTAGCACCACCGAAGTATACGGGGAACGCATGCGCCTCCCACGTCACCGGGTTGAACATTATCGGGAAGGTTAGGTTTAGTTCGCCTCGTTCCACCTGGGGAAAATACAGTTGTTTAAGAGTTTGTACTGTTGATGTTCTGGCAATACATTCCAATGCTTTAAATAAGGATAAGTTCTTGAAATTTCGTCTGTTTATATCGAATATGTTATTAAAATATAAGACCACTTTTCATTACTTGTCACTAGTCTACTTTTAAGCCAGACGGAATCTGTATGTGCTCCTAATGCTCATAAGACTTCAGTCTTGGGTAAGATAGCCATCACGCCCACTTGTCCTATCTAAGTACAATATTTTGCTTGGTCATCATTCCATCAATTACAAAAGTGTCTTCTTATTGTACCTTTTCTATTTACCCAAATGTTTAGTTATTGACCAAATCAGTCTCTTTTCATGTAACGATTCTGCTTTTCAAGTAAAAGAATATTTTGAATTATGCATGCGGCACCAATTCTCAACAAAGCAAGCTAGTGTACTGGCGTTACTGTAACTACCTGTCTTCTATCGCTGGGTTTTCCAGAACTTTTGTCTTGTTTTTATCTGCTGTTGTAGTGACTTTTCGTTGTAGTGAAAAACTAAGTTTATCATTTAGGTAAATAGGTATTCGAAAATCCATACTAATATTATAAATGCGAAAGTAACTCTGTCTGTCTGTTACGCTTTCACGCCTAAACTACTGAACCGATTTCAATGAAATTTGGTAGAGAGGTTGTCTAGACCTTGAGAAAGGACATAGGCTATATTTTGTCGCGAAAAAAGGCTTAAGGGGGTGGTAATAAGGGATGAAAGTTAGTATGGGAGATCGTCATTATTCATTATTCAAAGATAAAACCATGAAACTTTATATTTAGGCTCTTAATACTAAATCCATACTTCCATACTATCCATACTAATATTATAAATGCGAAAGTAACTCTGTCTGTTTGTCTGTCTGTCTGTCAGTCTGTTATTCTTTCACGCCTAAACGGCTGAACGGATTTTGATGAAATTTGGTATGGTGATAGATAGAAATGGTGATAGGCTATAAATAATCACGCCATCGTTCTTAGGGGGTATGCAGTAGGTAGATAACTAAATTGAGTTAGTGATTTTTAGTCATTTTTGTTGGGACTTTTGCTCTTTCACGTCTAAACGGCTGAACGGATTTTGATGAAATTT
Organism: Anarsia innoxiella; assembly: GCA_947563765.1. Classification (NCBI taxonomy): domain Eukaryota; kingdom Metazoa; phylum Arthropoda; class Insecta; order Lepidoptera; family Gelechiidae; genus Anarsia; species Anarsia innoxiella. The sequence continues at coordinate 3,125,885 of OX387396.1, read as the reverse complement.
AGTAAAATAGATGGTTACCTAAAAACGGATATAAGATCAAAATGATCACGTCATCGTACTTAGGGGGTAGGAAGTAGGCAGAAAACTGAATTGAGTTAGTGATTTTTAATCGTTTGTTTTAAAAGTTTACCTCATTCACGCCTTAACGTCTGAACGGATTTTTATAAGACTTGGTTAATTTAAAGATAGAATCCTAGGCACGGACACAGGCTACTTTTTACGGCGGGAAAATACCTCATTCCCGCGGAAAGCTAGCGTGATCGTGTTAAGAAGCGCATGAAGCCATAGCTACTGAAATGATTTTGATGTTTTTTTTTAAACTGAGTGTTACTAAGACTTCAAGTTAGTATTTAATCCCTTTTTAACTTAGAGGGTAGGTAGGCGCCATAATTTAAGGAATTTATGATAAAATTTTGATGCAACTGTCTTTATTTAACAGTTTTACTTGGATCGAAACTTAGCGACATTCCATCACACTACTTAACTTATAGGGTAGGAAGGTACCAAAATTCAGACTACTTTTTACTTCGGGAAAATATCTCATTCCCACAGGAACGTATACATAGCTACCTATCTACAACATTAAAACTCTGTCTAGAGTCACATTACGCCAAAACTATTGATCTGATTTGTATACATCGTGGGTTGGCAGGTAGGCATAGTTAGTAGTATTTTAAACCGATTTACATTAAATACTTTTGATATTTACTAAGGAAACATTCGGAGCTATCCATTATGTGCTTAGGTTGCTTTTGAACAAATTTTGATGTGAAGTTGAGGACCGGAACACGATAGAGGGACATTGTTGCAGGGGGACTTACAGCCGGGAGAAAACAAAAAAACTTATGCGGACGAAGTTGCAGTTGCAGTTGGCAGGTAGGCATAGTTAGTAGTATTTTAAACCGATTTACATTAAATACTTTTGATATTTACTAAGGAAACATTCGGAGCTATCCATTATGTGCTTAGGTTGCTTTTGAACAAATTTTGATGTGAAGTTGAGGACCGGAACACGATAGAGGGACATTGTTGCAGGGGGACTTACAGCCGGGAGAAAACAAAAAAACTTATGCGGACGAAGTCGCGGGTAAAAGCTAGTTAAACTATAAAATCATTCCAAAAATAGCCATTTTAATATCGAGGTGATTAGAATACGAATTAAAGTAAATTAAGTCCATAATATTTTCTGAATGTCACAACCAAACGATGCATTATCCAAATTGCGTACTTGGCAGTTGGCAATAATGCAGAAATTAGCATACACATAAGCATCGGTTCTTGTTAAGTTTGTGGTTTCTGCATATTAGTTGATGGTTTGAATTTAAATGATGGATGAGTTGTCGCGGTAATAAAAGCATTTAGTCATTAGCTTGGAGGATTTATTGGCAATAAAGTACTTCAAGGTTATACAAGAGTCATCTTAAGAATTGGGGTAGGCAGGGACCTTCTATTTGCTAAGATCCATTCTAAGTCTGTTAAGATCCTACATCTTTGTTTGCGTCCAAAGTGCTCACCACATGCTCGCTGGTTTACAGTACTATGCTTAAATAGGTGACACAGATATGTAGGCCCACATACCTAGGACACACCAAGAAATCTTTGATAGGTATTCTTTCATTAGTAAAATTCTGCTCCAAATCAATCCGAATTTCCAACCTTGTATTACGATTGTTGCGGGAAATAAGATGCAGTTATGTCGGCCTAAAAACTCCCTAATTAAGAACCCAATAACTCATCACTAACCATAATTGCTACCAGCTATCTACACTTTAAATCTTTAACACGCTCATTAAGAAAAATAGAACATTGTAACACAAAAACAGCTATATTTTCCACAGTAAATAAAACCTCAACATCATGCACCAATAATTACATACGCTATTGCAATTCCTCGGACAGAACTTGTAATTTTGCGGTCAACAGTTTCGGTGGTTTATGACTAATAAAATAAACTGTCTATTGTCAAAGATATTGGTATCATGAATCATACAGCATTACCTTTCAAGAAACAATGTCACATATTTGTTGTAATTATTGGTTCGTGGTTTTATAGGTTACAAAGTCCAGATCAAGAGCGTGTTGCTAACAAAAAAATATCATCTAGTTGTTAGTTATTTCCTATACTTATCCAATAGACTAGAAAACTAAAACTGTCCACAACCTCTAACATTACTTCAGTCAAGTTCATTTGAGGGCCAGTTTTCCCACAAACTTGTACCTTATCAATAGCTGTTAAACGACCACCGCTATACATAACCTTTCTTTAAACATTTCCAATTGTCTCATCGTCAATCCCTGCACCTTAACCACAATATCTTATATGTAACTTTTTCTTTCAAACTACTATTCAGTCCAATACAACAAAATAGTTAAACAAAAACAAAAAATTCAACCAATGGGATGTACCAATTCTACAACATATTAGCAAATTTTCCGACTTTGTGTTACGCGTTCATTTTTACGAGCTTCCAGTATTGGCGAACACGCGGTGTCTGGCTATAAAATCTGGTGACAACACGAGCATAAACACGTGTCCTTCATTGAAGTAGAGAACGTGAGCGAATATCTATTGAAACATCAGGTTCTTAGGACTTTGTCTTTAAATGGTCATCGATTTGTTAAGATAAAGGAGTAATCTTTAACGTTCGCGAGATCGATCTTGGCTTCACATAGCATTATTGTATCTGTTTTAATCTGAACAGAAGAACAAAAAAGGAATGTCTTTATAAATCTTTTTCTGAATCGAATGACAAGAAAGGACGTAACGATGAAGATGATGTGTTCACTGGTTTTGTTTGATTTTTGAACGGGTTTTGATTTTGTTTTTATTTTTATTTGTAGTTATGAAACTGATTCTAAAATACCTAGAGATCAAGTACGGAAATCCTTTGAATTTGATCTTTGAATCAAGAACTGGTACGAGAATCAGTGCTTTGATCTTTTGAAAACTGTAGACGCGCTGCTATCGCGAGTGATTAGAATTGGGGGCTTAACTTCCGACGAGCCACTCTTTTAAGACAACTACTTACATAGCAATTCAAAATAGTCGTAGCTTTATTGCATCTTCTTAAAAAACTTAAATGAAGGTCAAAGCGAGGTCACGGTCGAATCGGCAGTAAAATATAAAGTTACATTTCAAAAATGAATCCAATCAAAATTCCTTTTTTTATTACACTTTGTCGCGAGCAAAATAATGCTTGTTTTATGGTCATACCTTTGTTATCATATATTTGCATGTAGAGTTGCTTAGCTCATGATAACCACAATAGGTATTACAGATACCTACGTAAGAATAGGTATATATGATTTTTCTATTATAGTAGTGAAATCTTAAGAAGCCCGATTTGACAGCTATTTAAGACTATAGAACGTAATTTACGCGAAATCGACAGAATAATAAAAATTATAAATATAACCCCTAGATTTTTTCAGAGCACTACTATAGACGTGTAATGCTATAATATATCACAATTATCCTCAAATATACTTTTTTCCATGATAGTCACAAAATAAAAGCGACTGTTTCTTTACTACGTAAACCGTTACATCCTATGTCTTTTTTTTTAACAAGAGATATCTGATAGAGATGTAACGAAGTAATCACTGTATTGCACTAATGACTTAACGAGAATCGAGTTATTCGAACTTTGAACCCAGGTAAAGTTAATGCATTTTTGTTATATTTTTATAATAAATGTTATATTCAACTGAAGTTAGCAAATATGGACACTAAGATTTAACTACAGAACTACAGATTCACATTACAATTACGTAATTACCTACCCTTTTAGCAATTTTGAAATTTAGAATTATTAATAAAAAATTTTACTCAAAAATAAAAATCGATAAAATAATATATGAACTACAAATCGATTTTTCGTAATAATCGGATAATTGTGTTGGCTATTTAATTTGATACATCTCTAATGATGTCACATTCTTATCTGTCAAAACGGGCTTTTTAGGTTTTCACTACTATAGTTTCTATCTTTCTGAGGTAACTGCATCACTTTACGATAAGTCTATTGTCTTAAAAGTTTTTATTTAACTTAGCAACGTATGTTCAATTATTCGAGTAAAAACTTGCTTCTCAAAGCATATTGAGCTCATACCAATTGAGTTGATCTTTTTCGAATTTCTGGGTACCTTTCCGTAAACCTTATTTTTCATACTGAAGAAGATATAAAAGCCATGATTATGACAGTTAAAACAAAATCTCACTCTTCACCCGAAAAAGCAAAGACTTCAAACCCATAAACTTAATCGATACTAATATCCATACTAGTATTATAAATGCGAAAATAACTCTGTCTGTCTGTCTCGCTTTCACGCTAAAACGGCTGAACCGATTAAAACGAAATTTGGCACACAGATAGGCTATATATAGCCTGAGAAAGGACATAGGCTACTTTTGATTTATAATATTAGTATGGATAAATAATAAACAAAACTCAGTATTCCACGCGGACGAAGTCGCGGGTACAGCTAGTTTGACTCATAAAACAGACCTTTGTCTTCACTTTCCCAGAAAATAAAGAAAATGAAAGCAGAATGAGTTAAATACGTAAATAAAGCACACGTCCCACTTGCGCCGGTCCCCTGACTCCGTTTGACACAGATTTACAAAGTTACTGTTGTTTGTTTGCTCATCTTTTTATTTGCACTTACCTAACTGTTTTATTTTATTTATTTAACAGTTTATTGTAAGATGTTAGTACATAGAGACAGAAAAAAAGAGAAGTTATACAAAAGGTACAGCATATTTCTAAAAGAAATTTCTTCCTGCAGACCCAACAGAGAGAGAAGTGATAGCATAAAGGCAGGATAGTCACCTACAATACCTACCTACCTATCTTACCTTATTTATTTGTGGACTAGGTGTGTTGTAAAGTGGTTGTAAAACTTAGAGTTAAGGGGTGACGCCACGGACTCGCACTTATTATTGTAACAAAATGGGGGATGGAACTTGTATGGACCATTCCTCAAAAACTAAATTAAAGAGATTGAAGTAGCAGGTAAAAGCTATTACGTATAAAAATACTTCTTATCCATTGTAAGCACTAAGTTAGCTGTAGTTACTTTAAATAAAGTGCCTCATAAACACATGTACTGCTTGGGTTTTATACAGTTTCGCTTATTTCCTAGTTTTCCTACCGACAGGTAAATTCCCAAAGGTCATTTCACTTACCAATGCAATAAAAGTTTAATAAGATATCATCGGTACTTAAATCGAAAGTTTCCTTAATTAACAGCTGATGCGTGTATTAACAGACAAAGACAGATAACAGTTTTGGAATGTAAATTAAATGTGAAAGAAAGTGACGAGAGGTCTTTATTTACACATTTACGACGTCAACCGACTGAATGCAATAAGGAACAAGTTTTCACTTTTAAAAAGGGCCTTCTTTTGAATATTAAATTTAAATACTCGACAGGTTTCCGAGGACAGTTCTGCAGATATTTCTTTTCTGACTTAACGGTATTTTTAATAAACTACTAAATCGCTGACTATATTTAATTATAATCATTTACTTCAACGTTTTGGCGTTTATAGTGACGGTATCAACCTATTATGAATTAATTTATAGGTTTAGAAAGTCAAATGCACGTTAGCGATGTTTACTACCGTTTTACAGCCTTTATTTAACTTAGAGCCATAATTTATTAAACAGACGATAAACATACACCTAGGTACATTATTCAAATTTATGTCTGTGATACTATCTAGAATGAGTGAGAGGAATTGGATATGATTTCTGAGGACTTTATTTGCTCAGTACGGTATGTCGATAGGGCCGAAATGTTTGAGGGATATTTTTGTTTGAGGATTTTAGTTACATGCAAACTGACACTGTGTAAAACACTATTCTGTGCTGCGTTGAACCATTACATTAACAGAACTTATGTCCACCATTTTGAATCGAAGGACCATAAAACATCGTTCTTACCCCAATAACTACAACATTAGGGTGTTACGAGTATGTCCAAGTCTGTAGCCTATAGATAAAAAGCAAAAACATACCTCTCCAATAATTTTATCCAAATTCAAGATGTCGTTTACGAAGCACTGCCCCTCCCATTTCGCGCATTCCTCCCTGTAGCTAAACGTCTCTCCAGAAGGCAGGTTCACCGTGATGTTCTGCACCAAATCGTCGAGCTGTCGTAACTCCTTCCACACTTCTGTTCGAAGGAGATTTGTGTTGTTGTCCTTTGATACTATGATTACTCTGCCGAATCGACCTGGAATATAAAAGTTTAGTATCAATATTGTCGAGTCCAGTCATTTAAATCTTTGATTTTATTCGTAGGTAATAACTCGCACATATCTGTCAAGCCTTCCCTTCGAGATAAACAGAGACCACCTTTACAATAATGGAATTTTATTATAATTTTATTATTAATCAAAAATTTATTATCTACATTAATCCTTATGACGTCGTATCTGTTTTTTTTATGTGACGACAGACACCTATCTATAGTGATACTTATTTAATCTATAAATTCAAGTAGGTAGTATTTTAATCAGTTCTTAATGGACAAGACGAGAACCACGACAGGTGTCCGACAAGGTCACGACCAAATATTCAAATCTTTTAACATATTCATACCACGTAGAAAATTTAATAAAATATAGACGTGTTAATATAACAACATCACAAATTATACAAGTCACACAAAAGGCGATACTATACAGCACATTTTCTGTTTAATTGGCGGTAAAAATATATATTGTATCTTTTGTATTATATTTCAAGCTTTATTTTTGCAAATATAAATAAATTCACACATCTTTTCATTTGCTTTTAACATCTTTAGAATTCAAAGGTACCTTTATGCCACAGACAATTTTCTCACAAGCTTCTGAGTTTAACTGACTGGATGAGGCTCTGCTGAGACTGTATTTATAATTATACACTAACAAAACTACTTAACAACTTAATAATAAAAAAATTAAGGCTTAAACACCACTTACCAGCTCTCGTAATCCTTCCAACATTGAACCGATTTGAATAATTCACTTTAAAATGTTCTTCAACGATTCTCCTTTCCAATTTCCCTTGGCCACTGACAGGGGAGAACAAGTACTCTGGGTCCATTTCATAATGTACTCTTTGGTAGCCAGTGATCATAAGTAGTGAAAGAAGTATGGGAATTATGATGAAGTACCCTGGCTGCTTGCCGACGACTAAACCGAGCTTATAAAATGATTTGTTGAGGATGTCATCCACGAATGTTAGCTTGCAACCCATCTGGAACAAAGGAAATTGGAGTTTGAGTCAAATGTCACTTGTATAACAGGTAGTGTTTTGAACTCGCCAACGAAAACTACCTCGGTGTAAGGACAAATCTGCTGAACGTACGACGACTCCGAAAATTCAGCGGTTGGAGTGCCTAAATGTACCTAATTCGGTACATAATTTCTGCTGATGTGTCATAGAGGACTTTAAAAACAGTGCGAGAATATTAAACCGAATGTTCGGCACCGTACGTCCCATTGATGCGTCGCGATAAGAAACGTAATTTGCTCTAGAAATTTCACTTTCTTTTAACAACATAGATTGAAAAACGATATTAGAAAATCAATCTTCATCTTTAATCAATTAATTTATGAATCAAGCAATTCTAGTCGAATGCCATTTTGTATTTATTTGGCACTTATGTAAAGTAGGTATCTTAAACAGTTTTGCAACTTCCTAAATTACGAACGAATTGTTATTTTTAAATTAGTTTTTCCACTTCTTTATATCAACGTATTTTGTCTTATATTATGTTATATATTTTGTCTTACGTCTCATGAGTTTGTTGATCTACTTTCTTTGAGTAAATTACTTTAAAAATGCAGGATGCAATGACGATTTAAATGCAATTCCGGTACTGTGGAATGCACTTTTAGTTACTGTAATTATTCTAAGTAAAAAGCGTAAATAGGTGATAATGTTTATTTAAATTACGAATGAAGATAATTCTCCTTTAATTTTATTTGTAAAACGTATTCAATACTTATAGGTATCCTGGAGGTAGGTATATGCGCTTTCTCTGTATTTCAGCTACAGAAAAACAAACACAGAGAAAGCAGATGAGAAACTGAAGAAGTTTTGAAGAAGTTTTCCCAAAGCACACTTGTCGAAATAAAAAATCATCATAATAAGTAGCTACTTGTTTCGATTCATGTTTCTTAGGATTTTTTTTCAGTTTATGGACAGATTTACGTGTCATGATTTTCGCGAGGAAGTACCTATACAAACACCCTTATTGTCGGGTATTTCTTGCTTCCTGTTATTTAATTATGTAAAATCGACATTTTGTTACCTGTTACCATAGCTACAAACTAAGATAATAAACACGTGTTTCATAATTATAATCGTACGTAAAACTAATTTTCATGTAAATATGTCGAATTAACATAAATATTTTGGCAAAAGTAGATTAGCTAGTTCAACAGGTTTCTATTATATAATTATTATCCTGTTTTATTAATTGACTAGCTTTTACCCGCGACTTCGTCCGCATAAGTTTTTTTGTTTTCTCCCGGCTGTAAGTCCCCCTTTTTTTTTTTACGTGGGTAAATCCATTATGGATACCCTCCGTCGCGGAGAAGGACGGAGGGTTGTGCCGCACTCCCACCGGCTAAAAGAGAGCACGGGAAAACTCGCGCATACTTCCGCGAACTCGTCTGTGGTGTCCGTGATTAGGACCCGTCTCAGGCTGACGCCTATCTTTCTCGTTAGTTGACGTGTCGGAACACGTAGACACGTCAACTCACCGGCTGTAAGTCCCCCTGCAACAATGTCCCACTATCGTGTTCCGGTCCTCAACTTCACATCAAAATTTGTTCAAAAGCAACCTAAGCACATAATGGATAGCTCCGAATGTTTCCTTAGTAAATATAAAAAGTAAATAATGTAAATCGGTTAAGTAGTGTGATGGAATGTCGCTAAGTTTCGATCCAAGTAAAACTGTTAAATAAAGACAGTTGCATCAAAATTTTATCATAAATTCCCTAAATTATGGCGCCTACCTACCCTCTAAGTTAGAAAAGTGATCAAATACTAACTTGAAGTCTTAGTAACACTCAGTTTAAAAAAAACATCAAAATCATTTCAGTAGCCATGGCGTCATGCGCTTCTTGACACGATCACGCTAGATTTCCGCGGGAATGAGTTATTTTCCCGCCGTAAAAAGTAGCCTGTGTCCGTGCCTAGGATCCTATCTTTAAATTAACCAAGTCTTATAAAAATCCGTTCTGACGTTAAGGCGTGAATGAGGTAAACTTTTAAAACAAACGATTAAAAATCACTAACTCAATTCAGTTTTCTGCCTACTTCCTACCCCCTAAGTACGATGACGTGATCATTTTGATCTTATATCCGTTTTTAGGTAACCATCTATTACCTTACTAAATTTCATCAAAATCCGTTCAGCCGTTTAGGCATGATAGAGCAAAACTCCCAGCAAAAACCATAAAAAATTCACTAACTCAATTCAGTTTTCTGCCTTCTTCCTACCCCCTAATTACGATGACGTGATCATTTTGATCTTATATCCGTTTTTAGGTACCTAACCATCTATTACCTTACAAAATTTCATCAAAATCCGTTCAGCCGTTTAGACGTGAAAGAGCAAAAGTCCCAACAAAAACGACTAAAAATCACTAACTCAATTTAGTTATCTGCCTACTGCCTACCCCCTAAGAACGATGGCGTTATTATTTATAGCCTATGTCCATTTATAGGTTATCATCTATCACCATACCAAATTTCATCAAAATCCGTTCGGCCGTTTAGGCGTGAAAGAGTAACAGACAGACAGACAGAGTTACTTTCGCATTTATAATATTAGTATGGATTATGGAATAGACAGTAAGGGCTACCACGGATTGAGCTGTAGGAAATCGGCTGGACGTTTCCCACGCCACCACATGTTAAACGAGGTTGTCAGAAGAGCTTTAGTCACCATTGCAGTTCCAAGTACCCTTGAACCCCCTGGTTTAAGCCGTATGGATGGCAAAAGACCAGACGGGCTAACCTTGGTCCCTTGGGGAAGAGGACGATGCGTAGTATGGGACGCCACATGCGTGAGCACTTTTGCGCTGTCCCATCTACCACGAACAACGCGTGTGGCTGGGGCGGCGGCTGAATGGGCCGCAGCTCAAAAACATATAAAATATGCCCCCCTAAAACAAACCTACATATTTGTCCCGTTCGCTGTCGAGGTGAGCGGTGTTTGGTGTGCGGAGGCAAAAAAATTTGTGCGGGAGTTGGGCAGGCGTCTGCGCAATTATGCAGGAGAATGCCGCGCTGAATCGTACTTGGTGCAGCGCATAGCCCTCGCCATACAGCGCGGGAATAGCGCAAGTGTGATGGGCACTTTTGCAGCAGGTACGATTCGGGGCGGCCTCTTTGATTAGATTTAAGTAGTTTTAAGTTAGTTTAAATAATGTAAGTAGTTTGTTTTAAGTTAGCTAGCTAAGTATTCATTATGTTTTATTGTTCCCTTTATTGTAAATATTTCTTTAAATAAAAGTTGTCGCAAAAAAAAAAAAATATGGATTATGGAATTATGGAATCAAGAATTATGGATTATGGAAGTATGGATTAAGTATTAAGTGCCTAAATATAAAGTTTCGTGGTTTTATCTTTGAATAATGACGATCTCCCATACTAACTTTCATCCCTTATTACCACCCCCTTAAGCCGTTTTTTTTTCTCAAAATAAAAAAATAAAACATAGCCTGCGACCTTTCCTAGGTTTTAGTCGAACTCTGTAACAGATTTTATGAAAATAAGTTCCGGAGTTAGGTGTGGAAGCGTAACTTTGATAGGACTTCCATACGAACTTTCATCCCTTATTTCACGTCTATACAGGTAGATATTTCCAAAAAGCTAGAACAAATATTTATTTATTTAGTACTAAGTGCCTAAATATAAAGTTTCATGGTTTTATCTTCGAATAATGACGATCTCCCATACTAACTTTCATCCCCATTTATTACCACCCACCCCCTTAAGCCTTTTTTCGCGACAAAATATAGCCTATGTCCTTTCTCAAGGTCTAGACAACCTCTCTACCAAATTTCATTGAAATCGGTTCAGTAGTTTAGGCGTGAAAGCGTAACAGACAGACAGAGTTACTTTCGCATTTATAATATTAGTATGGATTTTATAACATTAATTTATTTAAACATGTCACAGGTGGGTTAATCGTTTTGGGACACGTGTTTTATGATATTACTTACCTATGATTAAATAATGATATTATAAACAAGAATTCGTAAGTTTTTTAAATTATTTAGCGACAGACGGAAGTACCTATTAAGGCATGTAATTTCTTTTCTGTGACCGCAAAAATAAGTTTAGGTAAATACAAACAAAAATGTTTTAAACACTTATTTATTTAAATATCTAGTTTTAATTGACGAATGTTATCTATTAATTTTGTGATCTTTTTTTTTAGCCTATTTCGTCCCACTGCTGGGCAAAAGCCTCTCCCATGCCTCTCCAAACACTCCTGTTATTAGCTGCTTCCCACCAATGTGATCTTATATCAATATTATGATAGGTAATCAATAATGAATCCATACTTAAATGCTATTTTTCCAAAGTGACCAGTAGGTAAGCCCTCAATTCGCACAAGTGCTCATGTACTCAAAATCCTTCTATTCAAAATGTTGTAAATTACGTCATAAATCTAAATTATCTCACAAATACATCGATTTAGGTATTCATTAACATAACCAGTTCTTGTGCTGTATGATTTTGAGAATTGTCGATAGGTACAATCGAGGGCAGGTCAAATTTTACAACATAGGGCCAATATCGCCCATATGCTGTAATGAATTAAGGTGTAGCTATCTGTGTGAAGCTTGATGTGCACTTGACTATACTTATATTACTGCGGTCGCTGCAGGACAATTTCTGTTCTAACAGTTTTAAATCTTGTTGCACTAAGAGCCATTAAGTTAAGTAATGTACCATTAATTCCAGCAACAAATTCGCTTAATTAAAAGTAAAGTCAATAGCTTATCCAAATAATTATCTTGGAATTCTTTTGTTTGGTTCAATATTAGTTTATGAAGTAAGTAGGTATGAATGATGTCACGATTTTTGTCATTTGTATTGTAAAACCAGATATTTATTTGGTTAAATTAGTCCTCTGAATTTGTCATATTCACGATCACGAGGCGTGTTGCTTAGATATAATTTTGTTTTTATATAAAAAAAGCATTTGACTGAATGAAATATCAATAACTACCGCAGTAATCTTAAAAAAAGTAAACGCAGTTTATAAAGCTTTAAATACATAAAGAATTTAATCAATGAAACACAGTTGATCTTTACATTAATCTTTTTCGATATTAACGACGGATAAATCTGCCTGTCTTGTCAATGTCGCCAACGATAACAGAGGTTGGCAGATGAAGGGTTAATTATTTAATTTTCTTGAGTTAGGGTATAATTTGGATATCACTTATTCGGTAACAATTGATCTACTTACCTTTGGCTTTTATTTTATATTTATGTCAAATTAAGTTAAGTATTATGTCACATTGATTTGTATAAAGAGTATTGGTTTCGGTTTGATGGTTTTTCTATGTAATGTCAGTATAATACAGTATATTAAGTTTATTGTTGGCATTGAACTTTCCTGAAAATATCGTTTGACAACCAAATTAGTTTTACAACGTGTCCTCACTTGTAGGTACTATGTTTCTTAAATTAAGTAATTATCTGTCTGGATTGCGGAGGATTATTTTCTAGACACAATGATCATAAAAATTAACACAAAAGTAGAGCACTATTCCGTATTAGCCTAAATGCATTGCATTATAAATAGGAAATAATTAATAGGCCTTTTGTTCAATATGTAGGTAACTGAAACCTTAGTCTAGTTTTTAAACGTTTTATTAGTATTTATATACCTATATTTAGATCTGTTATTATGATATTTAACTAGTGTTTAACAGACCGGAAATCACGATACCTAGTTAGAAGTAAATCAAGGCCATTTAGGCGTATTTCTTTAAAATATGATTACCTAGTCCTTTTCTAGTTATTATTTGTTTGCTTCATACAAAGCTCTCTTTTAAGGGCGATTGAATATTGTTTAATCTAGGACAATACCGTATCTACTTTAATATAAAGAATAACAAGGAAAATAGGCGTTGTCTTATATCAAGTAGTGAAATATCATACAAACTTATTTATTTACTAGAAGATGAATTAAAAAAGAGAGGCACTCTAACTTTTAACATTTTAAATAAAAACAAATAAGTTATCAGTACTTAACGTTAGTCACTAAAAAGGCATTCCTAATTTTTATTTCTTTTAAAGTATTTAAAAAAACAACTTGCTAAAAACCACACTCAATTCTTGGTTCAACGACGTTTAACTATAAAAAAAACGAGTCGTCTTTTGTTTGCCAATGATAAAAAATGTATAAATATTGACATTTCTTATTAGTACGAAGTCAGGTATGATCTGTCGAGTGTTTTTATAAGTTTGTTCTCGGATTTAACAACTTACAAAATAAATAACGTTGGATTCTCATAAGTTAAATAAAAGCATGGCTCATTGAAAGTGTAGGTAACGAAAACCGGGCTTATTTACCCACAAGATGTAATTTTATGATTCTGTTGTCAAATTAGACCCAAAGGCAATAATATTGTATAAATAAAATAGTTCTTTGTATTCATAAAAAAAAGTATTACCAATATCTTATAGATATGCTTATTCATAAATAATCAAGCCAAGTCAAGATGTATGAGGCGTCTGCTGATGATTTGAGATTGTAGCAAGTGGGGGGAAGTGGTCTCTACCACGATGGGATATTATTCATCAATATCGTAGATATAGACCTAATGGACTAATTGATTGGTAACATTGCAATTCCTGTTTATTACCAGATCTTATCACAAATGTAACGAGGTAACGTATACCCTCTCTCACCAGATTAAGTACGTCTATAAAATCATAATTCCAAGCAGATTAGCTAGCAGTTAGAGCATAACACTTTACCAACTCACTGAAGAAGTGGGTAAACATAAAAAAACGAAGCACTTAACTAGCCGTTAGATGCAAGCAAAAACTAAATTCTACCTCTATTGAGGTCATTGGTACTGAATCCGCTTTCTTTAATAAAGTTTATTGCAATAGCGTTAAGGTAATTGCAAGGCTTAGAAAAAGATAGAATATAGCAATAGGTGGTTACCGATTTTTTTATCTTTCGCACGTTTGCTACGGCGTTATCACAACTTGACTCCCGTATAGGTCTGTGGAATAGGTGGATTCTAGAGCGTAGTCTAGAGTAACAATGTACTAACTTTTAACTCATACCTATATTTCTAAAGAAAATATTTAAGTTACTTTAAAATATAAGACAGATGACGAATACAAACTACCTACGATTAGTGAAGCATGTCACAACTAAATCTACTTATTATGACACCACATAAAATAAATTGAGAACTGAAAAGTTTGTGAAAACTTTTTTAGGTAAAAGCATTCAAATACGGTCCTTTTATCGAAATATCCTTAAACGTAATTAATAAAATACATCTGTGTTTATTTGACAAGCCTTCGTACCTATATGAAATCCCAACATTTTTTATATAGGCTCAAAACGTAGCAAACAATTTTAAAATTCTTTACCAAACCTAATCTGACCTGTTGATAATTTATACGTAATACAACTTCAATTTAGCTATAATACCATATCAGATCGCATGTACGGGCTGCGCACGCGACCTCCTTGACCGTTCAAGTTTCCTTTCACTACGATATTCCTAATTTGAACATTTTTATCGATTTATACTTTGGGAAAAATAGGCTGTCTATGATAAATTGTAGTAGCAAATAAATATAGATTTAACTGAATAACTAGGTAGGTACGAGTAAATGAATGTGGACGAGGTTCCCGAACCGGGCCGAATTAGCCAGGGTTTCTGAGCTTAATTGGCCTCTTTATATTTTTATGTGCTAGCATTAGCTTAAGAATAGCCTTCAATAGATGTTCTAGGTTACCTAAGTAAGTTTAAAGTTAGTTTAGCTCACTCTGATTCATAAAAAAAAATATGAATCGGTTTAGAACAAGGTTAATGATTATTTTGAAATCAATTATATACTCGTAATTTTGTCTACTCAATTTTTACATTAATTGCAGTTTATAAGTGTTATTAGAACCATTACGGTTAGAAATTACATCACGATTAAAGATTAACTTATCTATTTTATCGCCGAATAAAACTTAAGTTGATAGAGTTACTTAATTATTATGTACCTGATAGCTACCTTGTTAATTAACGTCGTCGTAAAAAAGATTTGCGCAAAAAGACAAAAATCTTTGTCACAACTAATAGGACCACAACTTTCTTTTTAACTAACTACCTACTGAATACGTAAAAAAACTAGGATAAAGATTTTCTGGCAGTGTTTGATGAAAAATAACGTTCGAAAAGAGTTTAACGTTCTGATTTTGAATCCAAAATATTGATTCTTTTGTTTATAACTCGAGCAGCCATAATTAAATTCAAATCGAAATTATGTTAATGAATAGGTACCTAATCTACGTGAAACAACATTATTGCAGTACATTGCCTTTAAATAGTGGGTCGAACCGTCGAAGGTTTTCTCTGGTGAATGTAACTTATAAGGATTTCCGATACGATAGCATTACAAAACTCGAGTACTTATAGTAACGTATTATAAACGTACTCGTAATTTGTATACTGAATGCTCATTTAATTAGCTAGTTGCAGAACAGGTCAATTAAAATAACGCTCGATTACACTTATACCAGTAACAGTAATATACCTACATTTCTCATGTTATGCCTCTTTCCCATCGGGGTACATAGAGAAGAGACCACTTGTCTTCTACTATACTTAATTCTTTTATTCAATACTTAGTCAAAAATCTGAATAACGACACGATGCGATGTTTAAACATATAAAATAACATTATGAGCCTTTTCTTCTTCTATTAATTTCTTTTTAAATAAATTAAATGCAGATTAATTAGTAATTATGAGTATAGGCGCTCTCCGTGCAGTGTGTTCCCAGCATTAATCGCTACACCTGTGTGAACAGTATTTACTAGGAACTAGAAATGTTTCTCACGCTTTACCGTAGATAATGTTAGAGTATAAATCAAAGGCAGCTATTCATATTCAATAATAGATTTGCACGACAAAGGTTTATTACCAACTTCAATCTCTATGAAAAGTTTGTCTTATAGACCTTTTTAAATGAATTTGAATTTGATTGAAAATAAATCGATTCATTTACATATACAGTCAGTAAGGTTATGTTTAAAGGTTGTTCAAGTGAAGAGAATAAACAGACAAAAACATATCGCAATTCGTAGGTACACTTACATACATATCTGGCACGCCTCTATCCCCTCGGATTTCTGCCCCATTTTTGCATAAGATATATAATGTCTAAAGAAACCCGGGACTTATCTCAAAACAACCTAAAGACATTTCTGATGCAAATACCAGGAACGCAACCCAATTGTTTACTCCACGCCGCCAGAACTAGTTGCGTTCCTAAGTTACATAAGCTGAGCTTGTCGTGAGTAAACATTGAGAGTTCACGTTGCGCCTGCAGGCCTGCAGGTTATATTGTATGCTAATTCTGACTAAATCAGGCCGTCAACACTTTGTACTTAATTTTATGTACTTACCTATTATCTAATATTGTAGTTTTGTTAATGTTACATTATTTAAAACATTGATCGCATTCGATATTTAAATCTACAATTACAACATACATACTTCATCTCTAATTTACTTTAAATTCCAAATTAAGCAATACGCATTGATGGTTACACCGCCAGAACGATTTGACGCTTGTTAAATAAAACGCCCAATAGATCGGCGGATTTGTCGCGATTTGATATCGAAAACGCTAACTGCACAACTCGATTGATCGCGATTTCATATTAACCTTAAAAACTTCCATTCAACCGCAAATGCGATAAAGCTCAAAGAAATGATGACGACACAAACATCCATACGAGGTAGGTATCTAACCTAACTGTTAAATCTCAGTATCACATTACTGCTAACTAGTATTGTCACAGTGTAAAGCTGTGTAAGTAAACAAAGTCAATGACCTTACTCTGACGCATACTGTATCTCTATACAGGGTGTTTTTGAACCTGAACGAAGTGAAAGAAGTATGTTTAGATCGTGGCAAGTGGAAGGAAGTGGTCTCTGTCTACCCCGATGAGGCGTGACAGATATTATTATGTGTGATTTTGAACCTTCTATCGAAGTTTATAGTTTGAGATAAAGTAATGCGCACAATTTATATTAGGAAACTGAAAACGAAACCCAAGAAACAAGTTAAACAGGAAAAAAATGTTCCATTTTCCCAGATCAACAGATCGACTTTCTTTTCTACCAATCTCAGGTCTTTTGCCTGTCTCTGTCATTGTCAAAAATCAGAATAAGACGGCACAATGTTTAGTGGATTAATTTAACGAGTCTTTTCAGCAACAAAGGTATTTTAGAAATGAAAATAAAATCATATTCCAACCAATTTTTTTAGGAAAATATTTTACGTTTTGTAGCCAGACCAGCTTGAATAGGTATCGCATCTAGTATATATCTTATGTAAGTAAAAGAAACATCACTCTGCATTATAATACGAGTCCGTCCAAACATAAACCTAACTGGACAGAATGTCCTACATCGCCTTTAGGTGGTTAGCAAATTGGAGACTTCCTTATTGAGTCGGCTTTTTGATGTATTGGACAATTGTTTTTGACCCTTGAAATGAACTAAGGTACGTGTGCATGGGTAGTGTATGATTCAGTGAGATAAAAAGTTGATGTTTAAACAAATGTTCCTTTTTAAATAAGAGTGAGTGTACATAAACTTTTGTTGGTGAAGGCGTGGTTGGCAAGACTGATTACGAGTAAGTAGGTGTGTGACGGCAAACATTTTGATTATTATCATTGTTTGCAAGTTGTCTGGAAACTATTGCAATACATTTTGACCACATGTATTTGTGTTTATTATTTTAACTTTCCCCTTAAATCTAAAACGCAAATAATACTCAAGAAAGTTATAGATATGTACTTTTCTGTAATTATAGACATTCAAGCAAAACAGTCAAAATATATTCCGAAAGGTTGGATAAAAGACCTAAAGATTGGGTAAGATGTTGAAATTTTGGATAAAATTGTTATTCAGATTTTTGAGACATAATGTGTCGTATTTTTGAGACGGCAGAGAAGAGAGCAGAGCGGCGAAGACTCCACCGACAAGAGCGACGCTCTTTTTAATGATGATGAAGTGTAAAACAAAATAAACATTAGAAAGAGCAACTAAATAAAAAAGTTTAAGGTTACCTAAGTAATTTATTGCTCAACGTAATATCACAATTCTAACTCATATTACCTACAAATTAAGTTGCAATTTATACTAAAGACGACCTAGAACTTTAAATAGCCCACTTAAGATTGTTTACGTAAATACTTACTTAGACACGCATTATGTACTTTAGTATGAACATTAATATTATTGCATTAAACTTTATACAGGGTGGAAATAAGAAGTAGGAAGGTACCTAGTACAAACGAGAATTGATAATTTAGGCAGATAATAATTCATTTGTTATAAAGCTTGAAATAATTAGTACTTACTTACATATTTACATAAGTAGGTACGTATCTATCACGCCTCTTACCCATCGGGGTAGACAGAGATCACACTTCCCTACACTTGCTACGATCCAAACACACTTCTTTCGCTTCATCCACATTCATCAGTCGCCTCCTACGTGTACGTCGGTTTAGGGTTCAGTAATATTTAGACTAAATTCAAACTTTTAAAATATTATCTTCAATAAGTTCAAAAGTAGAAGTGTGAAGGTACCTGTAGTAAATTCAATTCAATTCAAAAAAGATTTATTTATAGGTATAGGTAGGTAACCCAAAATTACACTTGAATTACACGCTTATTATTGTAACACGCTGTATAAAGGTAATATATACTTATATAAGTACATTAAAGGTATTTATAGTAAAGTAACAAAGACACATTAGTAAAGTAAACTAATTGCGATTGCTTCCGATAACGTACATTAAGGTTGAGTCAACTTGACACTTATCAGGTCATTAGAGCTCATTTTAAAGTTTACTTATCCCATAAATGTATTTTAGTGTAATTGTGTTGTTTACGGATGCACCAATATATGACGTGGTAATGGGAAATTGTCTTATCTTACGAATAGTCCCGATATTCTTTGAAGTGAAAGAAATACTTGATGAACGTGGATGAAGCAAAAGAGGTGTGTTTGGATCGTAGCAAGTAGAGAGAAGTGGTCTCTGTCTATCCCGATGGGAAAGAGGCATGGCAGTTCCATATTCCTTTGATCTCCATGCGATGTTCCCAAAAAACGGCAAACGAAATCGCAGCAGTCCTAAGCGAAGACTCAATCAGCGAAAAATTTCAAATTCTGGCGTGCAACAGAATTTTACAGGCTAGGAATGTAATAAAATTGAACTTAGCACACAATGTGCTTTCCGAGAACGTGTTTCAAATAAAAAGAAAAACAATTGAAAAGCAAACAAAACTTTTACATTGTTGGGT
The DNA here is from genome assembly GCA_947563765.1 of Anarsia innoxiella. NCBI lineage: Eukaryota > Metazoa > Arthropoda > Insecta > Lepidoptera > Gelechiidae > Anarsia > Anarsia innoxiella. Next base: position 3,106,286 of record OX387396.1, on the reverse strand, counting down.
GATTATTTTTTAAAATGACCATTTAGATGAAAAAAATTGTCCATACGCGATATTTTTTATTAAATATACTTTTAAGTATCAAAAAAGTACCTATTATTGTACAATGTTGTATTGTCTAGTAGAATTAAACAGTTTTATGTATTAAATATTACAATTAAAAAAATAATACTTATTTTTTCTCAGTGGGTTCGGATGGTCCCTATACAAAATTATTTGTCCTCTTCACGAGATACGTTACAAAATTTGACCTAAAAAAGTTACTGGAACCTTTATTTAATAATGAGTGAATATATCGCCTAGACAACAGTGAAAGCGTATTTCTTCAGTATACATTATTTAATTTAAATAATTTTAAATATATATTTTTTACTTACAAAACATCGTCCGAAATTTTGTTCATTTTTGTTTATCATTTTTGTAAGAAATAAATCTGGTAATAATTGAAAACTAGAAAAAGAAACACTTAGCAGTTCAACGAGTCAATGGCACGCCAGAAACGAATTTGAATCGGTCATTTCGTTTACTGTGTGAAAAGTGCACGACGCGTGTTTTTTTGTCGACCGGAAAAATTCCAGTTTTAATTTATCCATTTTGTGTTGTTTGTCAAAATACACAGGTAAGCGGCTCCTTTTTCATTAATTGTTTATTGGAATAGTTTATTATGTATCTTTATAAAAATGCACGGTGATTTCAGTCATTGAGATTTCTGTTGGCATAAACTATTTGAGATTATTTTCAAACAATGTTGCTTCTTCATTTTTGTAACAATTTTTGATGACGTTACAAATATGACGTTACAAAAATGAAGTAAAGCTGTAATCACATCGGTGACTATAAAATAAATATAATGTGGACCACTAATTTAAACATTATAATCGGAGCGTGATTGTGCATGCGCACCCAAATGCAGTAAAAAAAGCCTCAGCCACATACAATTTTTACTAATTCTATTTTATTATGTCAATGAAATATTTTGTTTAATTATGTTTTCTTATATTTTAAGTTAAAGAGAATAATCTTTTATGTTGTTATTATATATAGTGACTTCATTGATTTCATTATTGATAAAAAAAAATACAATTTGTGTTGATTATTGAGTAAAATAAAATAGTAAAAGATAAAGTGTGCATTGTGAGTAAGCCCTAATATTTTATTTTTGTTATTTTTGTAACAAGTTTTATTTTTGTAACACTTTCATTTTTGTTTCATTTTTGTCACAATGGTCATTTTAAAGAATAATTACCCTGTTAGCACCGAAATAAATATTGATTATGTTTTATTTTTAAATGAAACTTTGTATTTAAAATCGTTTCATAAGTTAGGTAATGGTTCACGGTTAACTGTATAAATTAAGAATTTTCTAGTATTTTCTATATTAATATACTAAAACTAATTTTGTTAAGACGTCAATCTGAGCATAAATAAGTTGTAGGTATGTAAGTAATTACTGCTATTACATCTTAGTTAAATGTACCTAATTGTTTTTAATATGCTGTGACATAACTGCTATAATAATTCTTGTGTTAGTATTTATGTTGCGTAAGTAATATTTCACTGAGTGGATTGAGATATTTTATGTCACGTTCGTGCTATGATGCAGACACTTAGATATTTTATTCTTCAAAAATGGCACAAGAAGGAATAACAAGTCACCTACCTACCTCTAAATGGTATCTACACACCAAAGCCGCCGGCTGTTTTGGCAGCTGCCATTCGTATGACGGAAAGCCGCCGGCCTAGCCCGGCGGCATGCTGGCGGCTTTGGTATGTAGATAGCATAAGATAGATCGAGACACATTTGAGGCCTATTTCACCATCTACAGATTAAATTTATCCGACAGATATTTTATACCTGTGTCAAATACCTGTACCTGTTTAAAACGTGTCTAACGTGTCTAAAACGTGTCTAAAATATCTCAAATACCTGTACCTGTCTAAAACGTGTCTAACGTGTCTAAAACGTGTCTAAAATATCTCAAATACCTGTACCTGTCTAAAACGTGTCTAACGTGTCTAAAACGTGTCTAAAATATCTCAAATACCTGTACCTGTTTAAAACGTGTCTAACGTGTCTAAAATATCTCAAATACCTGTACCTGTCTAAAACGTGTCTAAAATATCTCAAATACCTGTACCTGTTTAAAACGTGTCTAACGTGTCTAAAACGTGTCTAAAATATCTCAAATACCTGTACCTGTCTAAAACGTGTCTAACGTGTCTAAAACGTGTCTAAAATATCTCAAATACCTGTACCTGTTTAAAACGTGTCTAACGTGTCTAAAATATCTCAAATACCTGTACCTGTCTAAAACGTGTCTAAAATATCTCAAATACCTGTACCTGTTTAAAACGTGTCTAACGTGTCTAAAACGTGTCTAAAATATCTCAAATACCTGTACCTGTTTAAAACGTGTCTAACGTGTCTAAAATATCTCAAATACCTGTACCTGTCTAAAACGTGTCTAAAATATCTCAAATACCTGTACCTGTTTAAAACGTGTCTAACGTGTCTAAAACGTGTCTAAAATATCTCAAATACCTGTACCTGTCTAAAACGTCATGTTTTATGAAATAGGCATAGGTTTATTTGTCAATTAAATTTTATACTTATGTAGGTGGTGAATCGGGCACTTAGAATGGAATGATAACATTTTTAGAATTCCGTACCAAAAGGGAAAACACGGAATCCTAATTCCCATTACCCAGACTTTTCTCTTCATCCATATGTCACCACAAAGCTAGATAGTCGATTGTTTTATTTCGAAATTTAAAATTACGTTTTTTATGTTGGCCTCATAAACTATTCTCCACTCATTTTCTACGCCTAGTGGATCCAACTATTGGCCCAACCATGCCGTGTTTATTTTGGAGCCAAAAACGCGGTAAAACGGTCAGTATTACATAGCCAGTTGCCCAAGTTAAGATCGACCTTGCATTTGACCTCATTGGTGACGTAACGCGACTTCAAGAGAAAATACATGACGACCTTAATACATTTTAAAAGAAATATCATTTAGTTTTAAAGTAAATGCATAATGCTGTCTACACACAAAAGCCGCCGACATGCGGCCGGGCCAGGCCGGCGGCTTTACGTCATACGAATAGCAGCTGTCAAAAAAGCCGCTGGCTTTAGTTAAGGTAGGTACCATAAGAATGCATAAGATTTGGTTTTATGAGGTTTAAAAGGTTTAAATTAAAGCAATGGTGATTTGACATAAATTAGACAAGGATTGACAGAAATTGTCACACTGCGGAAGTTCATATGCTTGACTAGTAACGAGCTCGTCTTAGCATACTTGATACGTGACGTCACGTGACTTTTAAGCGACTTTCCTATTTAACTGAGATGTTGTTGTTGTTGTTAGCCCATCCATATACATATGTCCCCACCGAAAGGCACGAGCCTACTCTCAAACTGAGACGACTGATTATTTGCAAAAAAAGTTCTTGAAGTAAAATCACGTGCTTCATTCCTTTACACATACGGTACTTTTTATAGGTACATACAAAAAGAAACGATGTCAATTCATTCTCTTTAAACCGTTATTTTTTATACAATTTCCATTTAGCTAACTATCAGATAATGTTACCCAGTTGCTAGTTCTATAATAATGTTAATGGCTGTATTTTAAAATTCTTAATTTTTATCCGTCCTTTATAATTAACTGCACGCAATGTGAAGAAACTAAACACTATTGCAAGTGGCATGCGTCAGTATAAATTGATGTCGTTTGCAAGTAAAACCTGCTTGGAATTTTTAATAAGGAAGTGCTTATAAAGTTAAGTCACTGGTCGAAAAGTTTGCGTTCCTTTTTAGAAAATTGAATTGAGATTTTTTTCATCAATGGATCGGATTCGAATGAATTCCAAATTAAACACGTAGGTACGTCGTAGAATTTCTGTCAATTAATAAAGCAATTTTATCATTCATTTCTCAATTAATATTAATGAATATTTATGAAATCAATCAAACTTAATCAATACCAAAACTTTACTGTAAAAGAAAATCACTTCGCTAAGGCACATTTCAGAACAGAAGGGGAATGGAAAATGATAATGAGTTTGATGATAGCAGCATTAGCAGCACACGAAAATCTTCAATACTTACCTACTTATAGGTACCTAACTTTAGTGCTTAACTTCATGATACCTACAAGTAACTTAACTTCTTACTTACTACTTAAATACTTAAGCAACAAGACAATTTACTAACATCCACTTAACCTATTTTGAAAATCATAGTTCTAAGTAACGGTCATAAACTGAGATGAGACGTGTAGGTAACTAATTTAGTAACCGCGACTTGAATTATGTAACCCAAACCAACCACTTTAAGTTACCTTTACTAAACTTTAGTTAATTTTACCGTTTGTTCACGAAAGATGAGAGTGATGAATGTGGATGAAGCGAAAGAAGTGTGTTTGGATCGTAGCTCGTGGAGGGAAGTGATATCTGCTTACCAAGATGAGAAAGAGACTTGACGGATGTGTACAAAAAACTATAATGTTTTGAGATAAGTGTGGTAAAAAACGATATTTATTTGAAAACAGAACTACAATGATATCTATTATATTGAGTTACTGCTTTTGTATTTTAACCACAAAATACCTTTTAGTATAGTTAAACCCTTTTGTAGACTTGAAGGTTTAGAATATTTGTAATTATATATTATATTACTTTTTAGTTTGAAGTGTAGATACTGAATGGCGACTATAAAAGCCAAATGCGCATACGCAACTGCAGTTTCTACGCGGTTTAGCGTTTTAGCTGAACCTATTCATGCGGCTGACTCTCGTTTCATAGGAGTCGTCAAAAGGTGAAGCTTTGTGGATTCTAAAACGAGGTCGCAATCAAGGATTTTTTAAGGCAAAAGGTATACGTCACTAACCTCCGTAAGGCTACACGCTTTGGACTTTCCTTAAGCGTTTCCGCTGTTCCTATTTCTAAAGCTGTGTGTCGATTGCGTGACGAGCATTTTAAGTGTTGCAATTGTTTTTGATAGTTATAAATTGTAAGTTGACATCTAATCTAAAGAAGAGGCATTAGCAAAGTATTCGGAAAAAATATAATTCTGTAAGTTTCTTTTTATTCTGCTGAATTAGGTAAACACCCTTCAATCTTAAAGTCTCAAAACTTATCTCAGACTCTATAAAGAAAGATATGGTTAGTTGATGTTGGATATAAAAAAAAGATGACTGGATTTTATTGCTTTTTACCTTTATTATAATAAGTATTATTTATTTATTTTGGACCCTTTTTCATCACAGTAAACATTGTTTCTAAACCACATTAAAAATAATAAGTTGGCTCTTGCAAAAATCTCTTATCCATTTCAACACATTAAACAATAAACCTAGTGAACATCAACCTTAAACAAACGTATTGTCAACTACACCTAGCATTCACCTTGTACTTGCGTTAAATTTGCAATAAAAAAAAATCGGTTATTGCGCAATAATGTTTACATACGGAATTACCCCTTGTAAAATATCATTCAAAATTACACCAATAATGCACTTTATTATATCGTTTTAAGGGTTTTTACATCTGGCTTTTGAGCCACCTCTTTGAAAACCCCGGAAAGTGTATAAATACGCAATAAAGTTTCAGAGCTTCTTTTGATTTTGATTACGCTTATAGCGTAGCGCAGTTTCATATGTAGGTAGGTTTGGGATTCGAATGTATAAAGATAAAAGGTCTATCTACACAGATCCGGGCCGTGCCCGGGCCGTGGCCCGTCAGGAGGGAAAACAATACGTCGTCATGGCAACGTATCCGGTTGTTATGACGACGAATTGTTTACCCTCCTGACGGGCCACGGCCCGGATCTGTGTAGATGGACCTTAAAAAGTCAACTTTATCAATAGTACGTCATTAAACCTAAATCCCGCTAAAAGTAATTAGAAATAATCATTAAACATTCGTTCCAAAAACTTATTAAAACCTACTCTATACTTAGTACTTATAACAATAAGCACTCAAACCTACGACACTTAAAAACTACACGCGCTCTTTCACGCCGAGTTTCTAGTTAATTATTGCTGAATAAACAGTAAGTTAGTACCTAACTAAGAATTACGTAAAATTAAAACTGCATTTACCTAAATTTCGTCACGAAATAAATATCATCGCGAGACTTTAGTAACGGCAGCGTGCTCAAACGTAATTATATTTAATTAGCAAAGTGCATTTGCTATGCAACTGCAACTGCAGTTAGGGTTGTTAGGTAATTTGTTTGAACAAACATGTTGTTAAGTTTTGTGTTTTTTGAAATGGTTTTCTTGGCAATTTTCGTTTATGATCAATATCGAAATTGTGTACCCACGTGTAGCTGAGCTTTTTAAATGAACTGTTATTTCGGTAATAAGTTTTATGTTACCGGAATTGATTACCGTTTAGTTGGGTAATACAATTGAGTGATTTAGACTGTAAATATTAAATGGGCAGGATTAGAGAGGGGAATAAATAGTATAGTAGAAAATATCTTCGAAAATGTGAAGTATTTAATTAGATTCATAAGTTTACTCATTGTACTTATGAAATACAAAATATTTGACGAGCATAGTTAAATTTCAAGTAATTTAATCTTGCGAGTCTAGCATTAACTTTAAAAAATGACCCGTCCTAAGTGTTCTCAAACCTAACCTACAGGATCAAATGAATTTTCATTTTCAAAAAAAACTATTTTCACCATAATGACAGAATGACTTTGGAGGTAGCAGATAATGTTTGTCCATATAGTGTTTTTTAGCGGTTTTACTCGTGTATCTCAATCTCCCCGTTTCTTGATTAACAAAGAGCTCCTCTTACATCCTTTATTATAATCCCCATTCTAAACCTAACTTATCAATCCCAGCCCTGCCGTCATAACATGCGCCAGCGCACAGTAACGTCGCTTTCTACCCTCTCAGTAACGCGTCAGAATGTGCGTGAGCTAAACTGTATATCACTTTACTGACGTGCAATTATAAATATACTTACTGACAAAATTGATCTTTTTATTATTGTTTATTTATCAATAAAGCACTTAGAAGAAGTGGTTTTCAAGTGCGTTGTTTTTTTTAAACAATTACGCCCTAAATATATGAATGCCAATGACTTGATAGTTTGAACAAAGGATGAACAGTAATTTGATCTTTTGCAAAGGAGATTTATCAAAACAGCTAGGCAACTGCTTTAAAAACCCGACGCAAAATGAGGGGTGTTCGATAGAAGCTGCGTCAGAGCGAATTGGCTCGCGCGGCAGCCTCAACGTTTTGCCTCGCGAGCGGCGCGCGCGAGCCAAAACGTTGAGGCAGCCAAACACTGAGGCAATGCTCGCGAGGCAGACCGAGCCATCAGAATGCGTTTATCACTGTTTCTGTCTGTGTTTGTAAGTATTTTTCTGTGGCATCGTTAAGTACTCAGCTAAAGGCGAAAAGAGATTTAATATTAGTTTTTTTTTATGATTATGCATCATTCATGTGGTATTCATAGCAGCGTGAAGGAGATTTTATAAAAGTCATTAGCTACCAATGATAAATCATTAAAATAGGCGGTTTTAAGTCACAATTTTTAATAAAAAGGAACTACTTACTTACTTATAACTTTAATAATTTTCGAATACCGTACGCCAAACACAGTCAATCAAATATTTCTTCTTCTAATGGAACCCCAATAGCGGAAAACTTCAAAGTTCATTCTCACGCGATTCAACCCAAGTTAACCCAACTAAAGTAGTAAATAATAAAAACCATTATTATTACATCAGGTGTGTCATAATTCTTCTATTACGTTCGTTCTGGTGTATGAGATAATCGTCTTATACGTGTATGGCTCTGTCTTCACAATAGATGCCATATTGGGTTATTGACACTACGGGTATTTGGACTTTGCATTACTTAGGTTAGATATTTAGATTTTTAATTCGATGTGTATTTTGTTTATTTATTTAAAAAAAAAAGACATTTTTCACAGCCCAATAAATAGACATGAAAATGTAAAAGAAAACAGTGGCTTATTCTATGAAATGGCTCTCAGCACAATGTTGTTTTTCAGTCTTCGCCTATAAGACAAATATATTTAATCATGTAACCATATTTATTTATTGTAACCCAAAAGCATTATCAAAATAATAAAAAAATATGTTTTTTTCCTATCATATCGCTTATAAATAAATGTTTGTGTCAAACACCTTTTCCAAAAAAAATTTAATAAAAAAACCAGAAATGTCTTTAAAAAGTTATACCTATTTCATTTTGTGTGTGACATACCTACAGTACAATAAAAATACGTACTTTAGTATAAGTCTGCACATTCCCTTTTCCTGCATTCTTAATCATAAAAATTCACAAAATGTAATTCCCCAAAAAACAAGCAATCCATGTCGTATAACGTTAGTGTTGCGCAGACGCAGTGAAAGCGGCGCGGTCTTGACCTACGAGCAGTCGACCTGCGTGGTATAGGATCGATGCAATGGAATTTGATAACAACTATAGACCTAACTATAAGTGCATAGGAAATTTTATAGCTAGAGGTATCGATATAATGCATTTAACGTTTTTATGAATACTTACACTTTTTCCGGTTTTTTCTCTAAGGTTTTTAATTCGATTTGGGTTTTCTAACACATACCTAACGAAATGGAAATTCATGACAAACTTTTTTAAAATAACGCATAGATAAGGCATTTAGAGGTTGCATCGTATTTTACAACAAGTGTGATCTTTATACGAACTCTAAGCGCCAAAAAAACACGGGGAAACGCAACTGCAACGCAACTGAAACTGCTAGTTACTTTTGAGTTGCATCGCGGTTTCTTCTATAGACTACCTTAGAAAACCACACTCGACGCAACTAGTTTGAAACGTTTCGTTTCAGTTGCGTCGTGTATGGTTGCGGTGTATTTGCGTTTCACCGTGTGTTCTGGGTCTAATTGATGCAAACAAAAAACAACCTAAATATGAACACCAATTCACCAACCAACAAAGAATTAATTTCATGAAAAACTTCTCATAACAAAACACCGAAAGCAAAACCCTTAAAACAATAAATATTAACATCGCCTATAATTTACACAAGCCAATCAGATGATTTTAGATCGCAATTAATCGCAAGTTTTAACAGCCTTACATAATAGCGTGCGCACACGCAGAAGTCATTTCAAGGGCCATCGAAGCGATCTATACTGGTGTTAACGATCGAAACATGACCAATAGTGATTGTTACTCAGCTAGAAATTACTAGGAAGTCATATTAAGAATACATCAACTGGTTTTTGCATACGATATAGATAGATTATTTATTAATATGTAGGTAGGGTTTTGTAGAAGCACTCACGAATAATCTTTCTCTCGTGGACAAAAATGTAGCAATTGAAATATGTCAATGTTTTTAAAACCCAATGAACAGAGAAAAACAGAGAAGAATATAGCAAGAAACCCTGTTGGATGGAAAAAGAAGAAAACAAGGACAAAAATGTTGCAGATGATAACATTTCCAGTATGTAGGCCGTTATACCTAAGTACATTAGCGGAGGCCATTCAATCGTTTGCTTCTACGGATTTTTCGCAATTTCATAATAGGCCTCAAAATAGCTCTGCAATTTCTAATTTCATTCGTGCGTTGAATTCTTCGAATATGTCACAAAATTATGAAACCATTTTGATCTCTTTCCTTAAATATTTTAACCCAAAAAGTTTCCTCAACCAACCAAACTACACATTCTGCGAAATCGCAAAAAGAACGCATTGCAAATACAATCATTACCCAATCATAATAACAAAATGGTCACAGAAGGAGGTGAGACTATGACAAATGTGGGTAAATTATAGAAGTGTCGTAGCGGACGGAAACTGTGTTGCAACTTATATCGCAATCGCGCTGCAACCGGCACATATAATCGAGAAGCGAGGCACCCAGCTTGATATGATGGGTCCCTGATTGTTCTTTGTCGTGTAGAATTGAAATTGAGATGCGATTTGCTGCGTTCTTGTCCTATGTTGAATCTGGTTTAACTTGTCGATTCACTGAAAGTATTTTGTATGATTTTGTATAGTATAGCTTCAATAATAATAATAGTTCATTATCATGAGACAAATTAATTGTTTAAAGTATTTTGCATCTGAGGTAACGCTGTATGTATGAGCGCCGATGTAAACCCGAATTCGAGAGATGGGAACAATAGGAATCATGCTCTGGCCATTAGAACCGATGAATGACCGAATATGAAACACAAAAAGTGGAAACGGTCTTAAAAGAAGAACATAATGTATCAAAATAACAATAGATTCTAGAATAAATGAATGAATAGCCCGTCATCACTTAAGAAGCATATCACCGAAGTCAAAGCAATACTTCACCTATAAGAAAGCCTAGATGTATCCAAGTAGTATGTTGTAGTAAGTAATAGACGTTGTCGCAACTTGGTTATGGTCGGCAGCCTGCGAGGCTGACGTAAGCCACGTTTGCGGCTTACGTATTTACCAGCTAATTGGGGCTTGGTGTTGCTGATTTATCAGCGTTTAATTTTAAGGCGTCCCGTCACTTTCGGCGCGTTCCTCGAGCGAATGAGCGATGTGACGGCCGCGCCGCGTTTTGCTACCGTGTGATATGTGTGCATGTGCACGCCTTATGTGAAGTCGTCCCTTGTCATTTTTCGTTCCGAAAGCCAAACTGGAGATGAATTCATGAAATCCAGTTTGACGTTTGATATGAAAACGTCAACTGCGTTAGACGATAGATCGGCGGATTTGTCCTAACTTATTTTATACGTCAAACAGATTCGGCGATTTGCATTATTAATAGACCTAATAGTAACTGAAATAGGAACTTAACGACCCAATAGCAAACCTGCGATCATAAATCACTAATCCAAACCCATTACATTTTTTATCGCGTAATGAATAAAAAAGAGGCCAATTTCCTTGCTAAAATTATTCAAATAATTATGTAGTGCGGAAACCAATTCAAGTACCTACCTATTGGCCATTCACCACAACGACCTTACCTATACTAGGCCAAAATTTAAATATTTATTATAAGTCGATAATTTTAAGATGACGTTTAATCCATCACAGCAAACACACTTTAACGGGTTTTCAAATTGACAGGATTACCTCGACCGAACGGGAGCTCGACAGGTTAATAGTCTAATTGCTTATTGCATATTTACTATGCAGCTTATAAGGTGTCTAAAGGCACACTTGGCTATTTAAGGTTCTACACAGATCCGGGCCGTGCCCGGGCCGTGCCCGGGCCGAGTCCGGGCCGTGGCCCGTCAGGAAGAAAAACAATACGTCGTCATGACAACGTGTCAGGGCCGTGTCAGGGAAAAATATCATTCCATACATTTTCTATAGATTCGTTCACATAGTCATGACGACGTATTGTTTTCCCTCCTGACGGATCACGGCCCGGACAAGTCTCGGGCTCGGCCCCGATCTGTGTAGATAATTGAACTAGTCAAGATTAATTTGAGCTTTTACAAATATCTATGCATCAACAGCCGATTTAATCCCGGGTTTTGATTTCTGACCTAAGTTTGCTTTCAAACACTAATGTATGTTAAATCACTATTGTAACCAGCAAACTGTAGACAGAGGCGGCTCAACCTTCAAGGCATAAAACTAGTAATGTATCAATTCTAGAATCATCAAGTGTTATGTCTAATTTTCGAGAACCTTGGTTTCGCGTGTTTCAATTCGTGTGGAGCCAATGAACATTTTACTCAACCAAAAGTAAAACTAAATTAGTTAGGTACCTGTGTCCGCAAAAATACAAGTGAGTAGAAAAATAAACCGTTATAATATACCTATTTCATTGTCATTGATATAATGAAAAATAAAATAAAACATGGAAAATATACATCATTTTTATACAAAGTCATTTATGATTTGTCAATTATTCGCTCGGCTACCCTTGTCGAGATATCCGCGATTGGTCCATGACAATCTGAGATCTAATTTAGATAAAAATGAGCACATGCGATGCGATGCCATGTACTGATTTTAAAAATAAACAATATGAATTTGAAAAAAGAATAATAATATGTAATTGCTGGCTGCAAAATGTATGGCGGTAGAAAAGTTTGCATAAGTTTCAAATAGAATGTTATTCTTTATTCAAAAAGCTTTAGCTTATAAACTTATTTTTAAAAATCGGGTGATTGAAATTGTTATTGAAAAGCACTAAAAAGCGTTTCTAATTTATTTCGATTGTGCAAGTAAATTGCCTCGATGATTCGATACGTTAAATTAACACGCGAAATCAATGAGAATGTCCACAATAATCATTGCCCACTAAAAGTATAGTAAGTATTAAAGTACTTTTGACACTATTGGAAAAGATAATAAAACGAATATTGTTAAATAATAAAAATATCTTCATACGCATGATTGAGTATTGCGAAATACCAAAAAAAACTCATAGAGTCATAACCGCTCATTTAAGTATACAGCTATTATGAGTTCAATGGCTGAATACGCCATCAACTTTCATAAACCGCCTTTATGCGGAAAGGCCACTTAGCCAGTTGCATTGCAAGAAAGGTCAATTAAGTTAATGCCCCATTACACCTGCAGTTGTACCTGTCATTGTCAAAATTCAGAATAAGATGAGACGACACGGTGTTTGTGGATTCATGCAATTGAAAATACTTTGATTTTTACCGATATGAAAATGATAATGATTTGGCCATTACAGATTTTTATCCACATAGCTTTTACCTTTTGCTATTCCACTAATTCCTAAGATTGAGACAAGTTAACACGATAGCACTCCGATTTTAAGCATAAAATCATTGAGTACTTATATCATTGAATATTACCTATGACTGAGAAAATCATTAATCATAAATCTGAGTAAATCAGTAAATCGATCTGAGTAAATCAATTATTGCTATCATTAAGACACTGAGTAGTAATAGAGAGTGAACAACGAAGTAGGAACAGAAGGCACAAGCGAGATACACCAAAACAATCGTAATCTAAAAAGTTTCCTACCTATCATAATTTCGTCACCAAAAGGTCGTACACCTTAATACCCGTACAAAAGCACGTATGCACCGCAAAGTGCAAGAAACTGCTCGAATTAATTACTTCCTCTGCTCGGCTTCCGTAAAGAAAATGCCTGCGGTAATATATGGCAGCACCCTGCTTGCCTTCAACGAATAATGCCTTTAACACCATAATTTGCAATTATAAAGTTCCGAAGAGGAAGTTGGGTTATATATAGAATAGAATTAAATATGTGATGGGTTTGTTTGTAATTATTTGTTTTGATTAGTCTATTAAAGGAAATTCTTTTTAAATCAATTAATGAAATATTATTATACATATATGGTATTACATATATGGTACCTACATACTATATTTATTTATAAAATTTGATTTTAAAGTTATGATTTATTTGGCCCATAAAAAAATATATAAGTATTTATACACCAATGGCACCTTATCAATTTTCATTAGAGGTATTTAGTAAATAAATCCCTTATTGGTACTATAACCATCCGATACGAAAATAATAATGAAGAAATAACACATTTCCCATTGTTCTTCTCGTATATATTTTTGATATACAAAAGTAAAACCAAATTAAGTCTACACTATACATACCTACTTGTTTACTCAATATAATAATTCAGATATCGCATCTCCAACAAGCTTAAAAACATTTATAGGCATTGAAGACATTAAACAAAATTACACAGCAACCACCCATCAATTTTTCATCACATCGGCCCACCCAATATAAAAAAAATAAGTAAATTAACCACGAATTCACTTTAATTATAGGTTTTCAGCGGAAATATTGATATCCGTCATGTAGGTAAAGGTACAGGCAGGTTCATGAATATTCGGTAGGCGGAAAGACTTATTACATTAAATACAATCCGTCAGAATTGAAACTATAAATGGATGTCATTAATTTCAAGGCGCGGTCATCAATTCTGAGGTCAGGTGATGAAAGCTGGACAAAATATCGTTGCAAAGAGAAAAATATATAAGGAAAAGTAGTTTTTTTTTTTGATGATTAGGTATATGGGCCCGTTTCAGTTACAGATAAAATTTAACTGACAGACACTAACCTGCCACTGTCTAAAACGTCATATTTTATGAAATAGACATAGGTTTATCTGTCAGTTAAATTTTATCTGGTTAAACGGTTTATTCCATTTGACCTTACTTAAATAAAAAGCATTAAAAAATACCACGTCATTTTTCATACGTCAAAATGTGTAAGTTTTGTACATCTTTAGACATAGACCCCCTATGTCTAAAGAAGTACAAAACTCAGTTCAAATGAAAAGTCTTCGATAATTTAACTTAGAACTGTCGTATCACATTAAAAAATTAAGAGATCGACATCAATTCACTAACATACAAAAAATATAGGTATACCTAGGTATAGAATAAACTCAAAACAAACAAACGCTACAGTCTAAATTAAATACAAATTGATCAAATAGATAGATAAGTAAAAATAGATTATAACAAAAAACAAGTCACTTTTGATATAACTTGCAACCTTTATTAAAAAACTTACCTACTTATACATACATACATATACAAGTTCACTTTAAATTAGTGAACGATAGAAAAGGATATGCATGTACTCGTGATAACAAACAACTTTTACTATGGGACCAAGTCCAAAACAATTAAAAAAAAATGTCCTTCCATAGGTACATTTAACACAATCAGCTGGTGCGTTTTGTATGGGGAGTTCGATTTTTTTTAATGATTTCGACCTTGGTCCCATAGTAAAAGTTGTTTGTTATCACGAGTACATGCATATCCTTTTCTATCGTTCACTAATTTAAAGTCACCTTGTATATCTTATATTATAACATGAATCTGTTACACATTTTGACGTATGAAAAATGTCGTGGTATTTTTTAATGCTTTTTATTTAAGTAAGGTCAAATGTAATAAATAGAATGTAAATATATTAATATTTCCGCATTTAACTTTTGAGTATTATACGTACTTAATTTCGATACGATTAATGATTTCATACAATTATGTCCAAAACACTTTTTAATAAAAAGAAAACAGTATTTTTATCATACTCGTATTTATTTTTGATGAATTCATTTATAGGGTGACTTTAAATTAGTAAACGATAGAAAAGGATATGCATATACTCGTGATAACAAACAACTTTTACTATGGAACCAAGGTCGAATTCATTTAAAAAATTTTCAACTCCCCATACAAAATGCATCAGCTGGATTCAGCGCTGATAGTATGGGGGAACATTTTTTATCGTTCACTAATTTAAAGGCACCCTATAAACATTTAGTAGTTTGTTTTAAGCTATAAGAAGTTTTGTACTCATATCTAGAACCCTTTAGTCTAGGTACTAAAGGTTAATTTATTTACGTTATTAAATCTTTATTCGACTGATATTATAATAAGTTTCTACATTGATCTGCACGTCTAAATAAAGCTGTGTAGTGTAGGTACATTAATTATACGTCCTTGTCTATGAATATGCAAAATATTAATAAAGATCTTCTATTGATATTAGTAACAACTTATAAATTTTTGCTTGCGAAATTAGTAACAATGTTTATAAAAATCTACCAATTGTTAAAAGGTTTAAGGAATTTGCAACCACGTTTATGTACCTAAGTAAGTACTTAACACCCTTACATTATTAAATTAAGTACTCAATAAGTATTCGTATAACACAAAACGAATCGTGTCCACCAAAAATGCATTACTTAACTAACAAAACCTATAATTGCAGAAGAAAAAAAAAATTAAATTAAAAATTTAAAAACCCCCGACTATAAAAAGTAACAAATAAAATGAATAGGTAGTATTTTGTCAACTGAACATCGCTTAATATTTCATACAAATTGATAACTTTCATACAAACTTTATTTCGTCGTGGGACCGCATTCTATTATTTTTTAATTTTGATATCTCATTATGATTACTTATGATAGGTATATATTTTTGCGTACCTACCTAGCTACTTAGCGGTCCCCCGACAAAATGAAGTTTGTATGAAAGTTATCAATTTGTATGAAATATTAAGCGATGTTCAGTTGACAAAATACTACCTATTCATTTTATTTGTTACTTTATATACCTAAGAACACTCCCAGGAATACCAGCTTTAATTTAAAAAAAACCGCATCCAAATCCGTCCACGCGTTTAGGAGCTACAATGCCACAGACAGACAGACAGACAGACAGATACACAGACAGACATCGACGTCAAACTTATAACACCCCTCTTTTGGCGTCGGGGGTTAAAAACACAAACAAATAGAGCAAAGAGCCAATACAGTTACTATCAACCTTGATAAGTTTTCGAAACATATCGAGCGATCGTACGCGTCTTAATTTTATAGTTTCTCGTCACAATAGGCATGTCGAAAGATTTTGAAATCCTATTCCAAAATGCAGATACACATTTACTGTTTACAACAAAAACTTTATTTCGGTATTTAACTAATGTTTTAAGAAGATTAAAGCCATTTTTATAATTATTTTTAAATACTGCGTGAAAACAGCTCTCCGTGTCATGGCGTCGCGTGTGACGTCACACTTTTGTAAATGTCAAATGTGTTCCCGCCCGGCTAGACAACAAAGTAAACAAACGTTTCGTATTTCTTGTGATAAAAATGAATTCTAAAGTTTATAAGTGGTGTGCAGTACCTCTGTGCAAAAATACATCAATAAAGACACCCAACAAGGTGTTTGTTCATGTCCCATACATTAAAAAAATAAGAGATACATGGTTACAGCTTGCACGGCGAAACCCGAACGAAGTAAAATTAAATTCGTCACTTTATTTCTGTGAAGATCACTTTGATGTGAGTATGTTATCATGTATTGATAGATTTTTAACTTCATGTTTGACGTGAAATAGATGAAATGACAATAATAACAAATAACAATAATAACAAAAAAAATACAAGGCGGTTTTCACGTTTCTAAATTCGGAGGAGCAAAATTCTTTATTGGTTGCCAGGAACTCGCCCAACATTAGCAAATCGATCCTGGGCAAATTGGAACTGTTTGCCCTGATAAACCCTGGTTCCATTATAATAAATTTGTAGTTATTCACAAAAATAAACAAAAAGTAAATCCTAGCGTACAATCAGTCAAAACAACACAGTGATGTTTGTTTACATGAGTATGACGTCATGCGCTGTGATTGGCGTTTCAGTCAAAATGGCCGATTGCAGTATTTTACTCTTTTATTTTATAGAAAATCTTGTTAATCTCAATTTTTTAAATAAAACTAAAATAGTTTTTTGAATCCTTTAAATGTGTATTTTCCCCTGAAATCATTAAATCTTCGATTATTTCATAGTGTCGTCACGCCTATTATGCAAAGCTACGTGCTGTGTGTATTGACAGACTATTGTTCCTTATATGCAGTCATGGGCTCGTGCTATGGAGTGATGAGGCTGTATTAGATATCACGGTTTGCTCAGGATCTTGTACCTATTTATTGTTTTTGAATTGTTTCTGTCATGGGAATCATGTGTTTCTTTGGGGACGAATTACTTTGGGGATATGGTTAGGATATAACCATGGTGTTGACAATTCCACTCGTATCAGAATAATTTTCAAAACTTCAAGTCAAGTGTCAAAACTTAAGCTAACCTAACTTTTTAAATTGTCAACGTCATAATTGACATTTTTTACGCGATCGATCTTTTCAAAACTATAGTAAACCTGCAACAAAAGCAGGTAGTATCACGTGCTATTGTTGTTTATAAAAAAAACTTTTTTCTGACAAAAGCAGGTACCTAGTAAAGTCAGTGGATCCTTTTTTTAGAAAGAGCGTCATAAGAAGGGAATCTTTTATTGAAAAACAATAAATAAGATGTTCAAGGCAACTTTTATGTAGACAGATGGATTTATATTTCGATTTATCCGTAGACATGTTGCTATGAACGAGCATAAGGATAATAATAATATGCGCTACCTTGATTTATCGTAAAACTTAGGAGAAATATCCAGGAATTACATTCATCACAAATACACTCAGAAAATACCACATTTACTTAGGTAGGTACTTGATTCCCGCAAAAACTTATTTTTAACCGACTTCAAACTAGAAACAATCCAATCAAAAAAAAGGAGATGGTTCTCAATCCTTCTGACTTTTTTAAGTTAACAAAAAATTAGAGAACTTAAGCGTTTTCCTAGCTCTCCCGTTTCACTATAAATATTTTAATTATACAACGTCATTCACGCTATCATTTTCACTATTATGAAAATGTGAATCTATCATAATTACCTATTGAATTGATTATCATTAACCAACTTTAATGAACACGAAGAAATGTGATTAAACTATGCTTTAAGCTTTGTTCCCACGGTAACCTAACCTACTTTCTTAGAAAAGATATCACTTAACATACTGTAAAATGATATTACACGGCTTAGGAACAGAAGCTCGACCACTAACATATTAAATTGAAACCTAAGTCGTATGTAAACATATATTTTCTAGATTTCAAGTTAATTCTTGCAGATTGTATGCATGTTATTGCAAACAGTACGTAGGTACCTAATGGCTGACACTCATCAAAATATGATATCTCAAAACAGATAAAGATTGACTGACACAAGGTGAGAAGGATATACCAAACTGACATGCGATACGTATAAGTTTAATCATTTAAAAAGGTAGGTTAACCCTACTGGTAATACTCAGTTAAAATGGTATTAATTTCTCATCGTCAGTTCTTCTATCGTCCCCACTACAGGGGCAGAGCCTACTCTCATACAAGAATGATTAATTTCTGTCAAGATTAAAAAACAAAAATTATATTTTTTTTTAGTCGAGAAAATAAAAAGTCTGACATATTTTTTTGGAAAATTTTCTTTTTCGCGCACTACTTATTCAAAAATAAAAAATGACCAAAAAGTTTTAATGCTAAGATTTATAGTATATTAATAGATACTCTTCATAAATAAGTAGGCAATGAATTTGTTAAACCTCAGGTAAGTATAAAAATAAATCTTTGAACGTACTTGTGTATCCGTTTGTTGAATAAAACAATGATTTAGCGAATGGAACGTTTTCGTCTATTGTCATTTATAGTTTTCGATACGGCGGTATGTCCTCAAATACCAAGTAGGAGATGTTTTTGTGAAGTGTAGGCAGTGTATGAAGACGTACCTATTTCTTGTAGGTATTAAATAGATTTTTTTTAATTCATAATAAAATATATATATATTTTCTTGTAGCTTTTAATAAAAACGTTCTTTTTTTTCTATTTATAGTATAACAAGTGTTTTATATATAGATACCAAATTAATAGAAAAAATATGTTTAAATATTGTTTCGTAGTTTTTTTACGTTATTTGTACATATTTATAATTAATGTTATTTAAAATAGGTACCTGTTATGTAGTACCAATGTTCTTGTTTTTATACCTATTAGCGATACCAAAAAAAAACGAAACTTGGTGCTTAACCTACCTACTTCTTTTGTAACGAAGCATAAATATATTTTATATAATAAACGTTGCTAAACGTGCAGTATGCAATATTTATGTAACGGTACATAATTTTGTATTTCTTAATACTAGGAAAAACAACTTAATTCTTTAAGTGCTATCTTGCGCTAAAAATGTAGGTACCTACTTGGGTATGTAGATTTTTTTAAATTATTCCTGCCTTTTTTATATAAATAGTCATAAATTTTAATAAACAATACGTTCGATTTTGAAATTTAAACAATACATTAACCATAAAATATTGCATTTTACGTAATTTGAATATCTGCAATAAATCCGTGAAAGTCGGTCCGGCGCGGACATTCTAAAGACGTGTGTTGTAATTAGGTACCGCGAACGAAACCTGCTGCTTTAGCATTAGTTGCAACACTTACTAACACACCTTTATAAAAAAAAACAAAAAAATGTAAGAAAATTAACACTATTTACCTTGAAAGGGTCTCGAAGTCCTCCGTTCAAAAGAAAAAACAAAAAACTTCACAAAAACAAAATACGTTCGTTCACTTTTCAAAAATTATTCACGGAACACAAACAGTTTCACCTCAGCACTGAATTCGGAGACATTTTTCTATTTTAAATTTGAATTTTTTCGTCCGTCGTTCGGATATTGTCGCGGTTGCGCGGGCGCAGGTTGAACGTGGTGTGGAGCACTGAGCGGTATGGACCACCCCACTCCACTCGCTGGCAGCTATAGTGAACTATAGTGCCTGATACAACTACCAAATGGTCGACAACATCTCAGATAAGGTTTGGTTGACCACATGTGGGGTTTTTTAATGGATTAATTTGACTATTTTGCTCAACAGTGATCTCAAAGACTAATTTTATTGTTAAATAAATACTAAATATATTCGCAACATCCATAAAAATAAAGATCACACAATTAGGTACTTGCAAAAATTTCGATGAAATTGAATTGAAACTAAAAACAATCTATCTATTAATAAAAAGAGGATGTTTCTCAATTCTGCAGATTTTTTTTTTACCATCGACCTCGGCCTGCAAATATTAAACTATTTAAAATCTATAAAGTCCTTCATATGTAAAAAATAAGATTATTAACCTAATTTATTATGGGTAAAGTTATACAAAGTCATCTTATATAATTTAATGTAAAAAATATTAAAATATGTTTACCTTCAAATTGACCTACTGCAAAATTGGTCCTTCCTTTAAAAATGTTAAGCAAGTAATTAATATGTTGAAAGATCATCTTTAAATTAAGGTTAAAATTAGAGATGCGCCGAATATGGGTTTTGCCGAATAACGAATACCGAATACTATTCGGTTTGAAACCCTACCGAACCGAATAGTTCGGCCGAACTATTCGGTTGTTCTTTCACACTAATTTTGATACAACAAATAGTTAAGTTTATAAATAAAAGCGCCTTTAACTGTCACTGTCACTAGAATGTCTAAGTTTCTAAATTCAATCTTTAAGTGTCACTTATTAACTTATCTTTAATTTATCATCTCCTAATAACTATTGTAATACCTAGATGTGAAAATGAGACTATAAGATTGACTGCTCCTTGGTTTAAAATAATTTAATATGAGGTTAATTTAATATCTTGTTTTATCAAGCAAATTATTACTTAACAAAATAAACGAATAAATGGCCATTTTAACCGAATATTCGGCCGAATACGAATATTCGGTTGAGGTGCCGAATATGCCGAATACCGAATAGTAAACGAATATTCGGCGCATCTCTAGTTAAAATAAAATGTTAAATTAACCTGACGTAACAAATAACTTTAAAAATAACTTAGAAGTACCGCAGAAAGCAAAGATTAGACAAGGGCACCGTTTAAATTGGAGTATAATGGTGAAAAAACGATTGACTGCTGGAAAAGTGTAAAAATTCATAAAAATGGACCAGTCTGAAAATTCCTCAAAAAAAGAATTCTTATATGTTGCTATAAATATTTAAATACGGTCTGTATTTATTTATTTAACAGTTTATTGTAAAATGATAGTACATAGAGACAGAAAAAAGAGAAGTTATACAAAAGGTACAGCATATTTCTATAAGAAATTTCTTCCTGCAGACCCCACAGAGAGAGAAGTGATAGCATGAAGACAGGATAGTCACTTAACCAACAATAAACAATTAATATATAATTATTTAGTCGGATTGATCTAATTTCTAATCCTTATTTTTACGAAAATAATATCCACCCTAGATAAGGACCACCGCTGCGTCCCGTAGTACCTTAATCTCGGTCTATGAACTCAGTTTTTTGTTCCTTTGGAATTCTACGTATAGAGTTACTTTTTATCCTTTTTTATTTTTAAGTTTTGGTTAAGACATTATCTACTCATAACATAATATAGATACGATAGTAGAAAGTTAATCTTGGTTTATGACTAGAGGCTGCCCGCGACTTCGTACGTATTCATCATTATGTCTTGGAATATAATCAAGATATCTTAAAATAATATAGCCTATATGTTATTCTAATGTATAAGCTACAATATTGCCAAATTTCATCAAAATCTGTGCAGTGGTTTTTACGTGATGAAGTAATAAACATCCATCCATCGGCACAAACATTGACATTTATATTATTAATAGGATTATATTCATATGTTAAAGATGTAGAAAACGTTAGAAAGTGCTTGTAAGAGAATGGAAGAACTATTTTAATTTATTACGGTTTATCTGCTTCGTCTTCTGTCTCAAAATACACAAAATAAGGCCCATTTTAATTTCTGCGTAGTGAATTGTAATGGTGTCTACACGCACTAAAGCAATTTTATTTTCTGGGATCTATATTACACTCACACATAATTAAGCACTGAATGATTTTTATAAAAAAAACCATTTCCCCATAGGAACGTGATCAAGAGCATGGTTTGATAGGGATCTCAAATTACAGCCTATTGTCTTGTTTCCTCTATGGGACACGTGCACTCTGTCAATTAGGTACTGATATAGAGAATACACACGCATATCTGCTGTTACACTGAATGTTCTATTTACCATTTTCCTTGATATTTTCATATTTGCCTATAGCATAGATCAGAAAACAGTACCTTTAGCAAATCACAGTAGAAATAGAACATCGTATTTTTTGCGCTTGCGTTTTGGATTCTCATTCCACTTTTGTATCACGAGTCTGTGATTTGATATCACACAATACTGCCGTGCTACAACACTTAGGTATGTGAACTCATGGCAAACGAAAAACCAGCAAGGTAACAGCCTGTAAGGGTAGACAGACATACATAAATACATACAATATGTCACGCGTCTTCCCCATCGGAGTGGACGGCTACCACTTCCCTCCACTTGTTACGATCCAAACACACTTCCTTCGCTTCATAAATAGATTAAATATATGTTTGTGCAAACTACTTACTTAAACTAAAAGTAAAATATGCTTCGTTTAGATTTATGGACAAGACCCTCTGACGGTCACTTGCCACTTTATTGAATTAACTTACCTAACTGTAATATTTGGCAAATTGTCAAAGATACGAACAGAAAGACATAACGGGATTGGCTGATTGATATGCTAATAGCTGTAAACCTTAAGTAGGTACCTAATTACTTAAATGACATAGCGGAATTTGGTTCAAGACTATTCTAGGTAACAAATATACCTAATGGAGGTATATCAAAGCAAGTGTCCAAATAAACAGGTTACTCATACTTATCTACTGCTTTTTTGTTTTAAATGATTAGGTACTTAAATTAATAAATTGATATTTATAATTGTATAATCAACTGCGTTTACTAGATATATTAAATAATTACCTATTTACCTATAGTTACTACAATTACTTAATGTACGTAGGTAGGTACCTATAATTATAATAATTTGTTTTTTAGCTAGCTAGAGTTTTGGCTACTTGAATCAAAGGATGATCTTCGAGGATCCTCTTACTGAATTACTAGGTAAATAAAACTTCTATGTCATCATTCTCTAATACTTACTTTCAGATAGGGTGTAATGGGCATCCCCCCCGGTGGGTTCTCGCCTTGCAGTGGCGGGGGGGCTTAGTACCTGCGGACTGGTCCATCTGCGGGGAAGCTAAGAGGAACCCGAGGAGGACCGCTCCCCGATGCCTTCCGGTCGGGCTTGGGTTGAGCGGTACTTGGTAGGTGGCGAACCTTTTGGTGGCGCTACTGAGGCGGACAGCCTGTGTTGTATGGGCGGCACAGGCTGTTGAGGAGGTGCGTAGGCAGCGGGCCTTATGGGGGGTTCCGCAGCTGAGGCGGGTGGCTGGGCTGTATGGGCAGTCCAGCTGCTGAGAGGTGGAGGCCGCGGTGGGAGAGGACTGCCAGTATCACGGTGCGCCGCTTTCCCTACCTCCCGCGGCCTAGACGGGGTCGCCACCGTTTTTTGATGGCGGACGCGGTGGGGTCACAGGGGAAGAGGAGTGTCGGTATTCCGGAGGCCGCTCTCCCTATCCTCTGCGACCGTGTGGCAGGCAGCGAGGCCACAGATCTGGCTCGCTGCGGGGAGACCGTGGGTGGCGGAATCGGAGAGTCCGTCACTCACCACTGGGTGGTCTCCGAGGAGGTGCGGCTGACGTGTTTGGTGTTTTGACACGTTAGCTGCGGAGAGAGGATGGGCATTTGCCCGAGAAGGATCTGCTTCGGCGGATACCGCCGACAGGGTTCGCGGACGTATGCGGAAGCTTTCCCGTGTCCCTGTCACTTGGCGAAGAGAAGAAACACCATGGGGTTTTAGTCGGTGCGAGTCCGACATAACCCTTCGTCTTTCTCCGAGACGAAGGGTATCCATAACGGATTTCCCCAGGTAAAAAAAAAAAAATTGTGTAATGGGCATGACGACAAAAAAAAGTTTTTAGTCTATCATATAGATTATTCTAAAATATTCGACACGTATTTTTTCTTTTTTCTCTTAAAAAAAAATGACAAAGCAACACTGGGTTAAAGTTGCTCGTGACGTCACGCCTCAGTACGATTTTAGCCGAGGAGTGACGTCAATACCCCCCACTCCGTAACTTTGATGCTCTGTAACTTTGTATTTATTTATGTATTTGAACAGGTAAAAATGTGTTTCAAATATTTATTAATAGCCTAAAAGACGGACTAATTATTTTTTGAATGTAGTCATCATCCCCATTTGTAGCAAAACAGTCAAACAAGAGCCTTTGTATAAAACTCTGTACAATTTAAATCAAATTTAAATTAAAGAGTCACCAAAAAAGTAAAAGCATCACTTAGATAATTCACCCAAAAGAAAAAAAACCCAATGGAACTTTTTACGACAAATCTAACAATTTGTTTATCAACAGATTGCGCAATCAGTTACGTTAAACTGTTTTTAAGTTGTAAGTACAAGTGAAATGTCGGACAGACCTGCGCATGCGCCTCATGTCCACTGATCCACATTCAAGTGAACAAGGTAAGCCGGTGGGCAAGTGAACTGGTTCAAGTAGAAACGAACGACCAGAGAAGTGAAGGAAAATTCTTGAATTTGTCAGAAGCCGTGACTGGGTTTGTTTATTATTTAGTGCTTATTACAGTAACTATTTAATTAGAAAATAGATTTTATTATTCCAATTTAAATTAACACATAAGTTCTTAATTACCTAGTGTAAGGTTTATTATTATTTTAGGATTATTTACATTTTATGAATTTTTAGACTGTGGTTGATTTTGTGTTTTTTTTATCAAAAGAGGGTATCTTTACATTTGGTGATAGTGGTAGAGAAAAGAGGTGGGGACAGTTGGCCAGTTGAGTCGCCGTAGAGGCAGTCGGTGGTAGTCGATTGAACTGTGCGGTTGTGCTTTTGTGCTCTAGTGTTAGTGTATAATAGAAAATTAAAAGTGTGTACCTCAAGGAATAAATCACCTTTATACTGATACCCCGGAGTTTGATTACACTTCAGAAGCGGGATCAACGAATTGTGCTGATGGAAGAAAACGAGCATAATCATGACCCTCGTCGACTTCAAACTCCACGACGCCAGCAGCGTGCTGAAATGAGTCGAAACTTTTCCCGGAGCCGTAGTCGTGTGAGTGTGTCTAGCCGCAGTCGCAGTCGTAGTCGACGACTTTTGCTGCGGGAGAAGGAATTAGAAAGGGAGAGGGATCGCCTCCGTCGTTTGGAGCGCGAAGTAGAAAAAGAACGAGAAGCCAGCATAAGGCGTCACGATGAACGTCGTTGTGTTTCTGGATCCCGGCGAGTGTCGAGGAGCCGCAGTCATGAGCGGCGCAGCAGACAAGGCAGCGAGCGGCGGGCCGACAGCAGAGAGCTCCCGACTGACAAAGAGAATAGCCGAGACCGCAGCGCCGGAAATAAAATAAGGTCAGGTAGTCCTTCTTTTTCTGCCAAAGATATTGCGTTATTATTGCAGTCTCTCAAAAGTGGTCTCTCATCCCAATCGGTAAATCAGAGCACGACTTCATCTAAGATAGATTCAAAAAACATTTTACCCGAATTTGATCCGTCAACTAAAAATCAGCGGATTGATGTGTGGCTTAAGAAAGTCAATGAATGTGCCTCGGTTTATGGATGGGATGAGAAGACCACAATTCATTTTGCTATGCAAAAACTACAGGGACTGGCCAAAACCTGGTACGAGAGCTTAAATACAATACTTCATACATGGCCCGAATGGCAAAACAAATTACTTAGTGCTTTCCCATGTGAACAGAATTATGGCCAGTCCTTGGAGGATATGTTGAGACGGAAAAGCCGATTTGGCGAACCAATTGAGTGTTATTACTACGAGAAGCTCGCTCTTTTGAATCAGTGTGAGATTACTGGAAAACGCGCTGTAGACTGCATCATTCACGGTATCAGTGACAGAACAATGAAATCAAGTGCGTTGGCACTGCGCTGTACTCTTCCTGAACAGTTACTGCAATTTTTATTAAGTAATAAGGAAATAGTAACTTCTCAACCACCAACGACGTTTGGTCGAAACAGGAATGGTGCTGCGAGTGCCAATGTCACAGAAAAATCCGACAATAATTCAAATAACAGATCGAACCTAAAAACCGTTTCTTATTCAGGGATGTTTTGTTTTAACTGCAAAGAAAAAGGACATCCTTATAGCAGTTGTCCCAAACCTTTACTTAAATGTGACCTGTGCAAACGTATAGGGCACTCTTCGGAAACCTGTAGGTCAGATAGGTTGGCGGAGTCTACGAGGGCTAACACTACTGCCGTTCAAAAAACAATGTGTATCGCTGCATCTAGTCCAAGTGCCAAATTTAATAAGCAAGTAACTGTGAATGGCAAGTCAGTGGAAGCATTTATAGACTTCGGCAGCGAAGTAACGTTAGTGAAGGAGACCGTATTATCGCAGTTAGGCGTAACACATGATGGGATAGGAACAACCATGAAAGGTTTTGGGAACGGCTTGGTACAATCTTTGGGGTCAGTTTCTTTAGAAATCGCTATAGACGGCGTAAAAGCGACGGTTTTGTGTAGAGTAGTAAAAGACGGGTTGCTAGAAACACCCTTATTAGTGGGCCAATCTTACTCGGAACAACCTCATATAATTGTTTTGAAAGATGCGTCCACCTTACAATTTCATGACATTAGTACAGAGGTAAGCAGTGATGTTATATTCGATAACAATAGCGACTATATTGCAAGAGTTCGTATACTTGGCAATAGCAAGCTTTACGGAGCGGCAACTATTAGGGCCGCAACGGAATCTGATTTCTCAGGGAGTATTCTACTGAGTACTAAGATCATAGGGAAACCCAATGAGCAATACATTGTCTGTGGTGGTGTTTATAACGTGAAAAATGGGCATGTGAACGTCACAGTGACTCCATGTACCATCCCGTGTACACTTCAAGATGGTTTTGTTTTTTCTCGTTCTGAAAAGATAGAGATTGTGAACCGAATCGTGACACCGGTTGCTGATTTGACATCTGATAATTCCGTTGAACTTATCGAAGAAAGTAAAATAAACTTGGGAGATTCAGTTACCGAAGAAGTTAAAACTAAATTGATCGACTTGCTACAACGCTACAGACACTGTTTTGCTCACAACCTGGCGGATTTAGGATGTACAAATGTTGTGGAAATGAAAATCCATTTAAATAGCGAACGTCCTGTAGTGTATCGGCCCTATAGGTTATCACACGTCGAACGTGAGACCGTTCGTGAAATGGTAGGAGAGATGCTCGACGCAGGGATTATAAAAGAGTCAATCTCTAACTACGCGAGCCCAATTATATTAGTGCGTAAAAAAGACGGCAAAACAAGAATGTGCATTGACTATAGAGCTCTAAACGCCATTACTATAAAAGAGCGTTACCCTATGCCCATAATAGAGGACGAAGTGTCTCGCCTGTCGGGCCAAGCGTGGTTCATCACCCTGGATTTAATTTCGGGGTATTATCAAGTACCTATTTCAGAAGAGTCAAAACATTTGACTGCGTTTGTCACGCCGGACGGCCATTACGAGTTTAACCGTATGCCGTTCGGTCTGGCAAACGCACCCGCTGTCTTTCAGCGGATGATGAACCACGTCTTGGGGCCGGCTAGGTTCCATAAGGCTACTGTATACATTGATGATTTGTTAGTGTTCGGTAGGAACCCTGAGGAATGCTTGGATAGATTGGAGGAAGTGTTGCAATTGTTGGAACAAGCTAACCTTAAACTGAATTTATCAAAATGTAGTTTTCTTAAAAATAACATTGACTATCTTGGTTACGAAATAAGCTCGTCAGGAATGCGTCCGGGTGAAACGAAAATTCAGAGCGTAAAAGATTTTCCGCGGCCCGAAAATGTTCATGGAGTTCGTCAGTTTTTAGGGCTCGTCAGTTATTTCCGGAAATTTATCCAAGCATTCGCCCAATTGGCTTATCCGCTGACTAAGTTGTTAAAAAAGGAAGCAGTGTGGGAGTGGACGGAAAATCAGGAGGAAGCTTTTAATAATTTAAAAAGTAGATTGATCAGTAGGCCGGTATTAGCAATTTTTAACCCTTTGGCGGAGACAGAACTCCACACAGACGCTAGTAGAATTGGAGTAGGTGCGATATTATTACAGCGTTTCGAAGGCAGCGACACATTTCAACCCGTTGCGTACTACAGTCGCCAGACGACACCTGAAGAGAAAAACTTTCATTCTTACGAACTAGAAACTTTAGCCGTTGTATGTGCTCTAAAAAAATTTAGAGTTTACTTGCTCGGGAAACAATTCAGGGTCGTCACCGACTGTAGTGCGTTACGTTCTACGTTCCTAAAACGAGACCTCATTCCGCGAATTGCCCGATGGTGGCTTGCATTGCAAGAATTCGATTGTACAGTAGAGTATCGCGCCGGTGTTAAAATGGCACACGTTGACGCATTATCTAGAAACCCCACAGCGGACACCGACATGCGTGATATTGAATCTTTCCCGGCGGTAATGACAATCAGTGATGACGACTGGCTTTTGACACTACAGCTAGGAGACTCTGAGCTCTGTAGGGTCCGAGATATTTTGAATTCTAACCTTGATGCGAAATCGCTAGATTACATAAAACAGAACTATGTCATTAGAAACAACAAACTTTTTAAATGTTTAGACGGAGACAAAGAAAACCTACGCTGGGTAGTACCAAAGGGCGCACGGTGGCAGGTGTGCAGAATGAATCATGACGACATTGGTCATGTAGGACTTGAGAAAACTATCGAGAGTATCAAAAAGAATTATTGGTTTGCGAAAATGACGCGCTTTATTAAGAAATATGTAGGTGCATGTATCGAGTGTGCATATGCAAAGAAATCGAACGACTCTCGAGAGGGATTATTACACCCAATCCCGAAAATCGAAATACCCTTTCATACTCTGCACATCGACCACCTTGGGCCCTTTGTCAAATCGAAGAGAGGGAATACTCACTTACTTGTCGTAGTAGACTCATTCACCAAATATCTATTCATGAAACCGGTACGAAACACTAAAACGCAAAATGTGATTCGGGTATTGGATGAAATATTTGATACTTTTAGAACCCCGGATAGGCTAATAAGTGATCGCGGTAGTTGTTTCACGTCACATGCTTTCAGAAAATATTGTCTTGATAGGGGCGTGAAGCACGTACTGAATGCTGTGGCGAGTCCAAGAGCTAATGGGCAGGTGGAGCGGTATAACCGCACCATCTTGGATTCGCTTACAGCCCAAAATATTGATGGCAATGAAAAAGATTGGGATACTAAGGTCGGTCGAATTCAGTGGGGTCTTAATAATACATTACAGAAGACGATTGGTAGAACTCCCGTAGAAGTAATGTTCGGCACCGCGATGAACGGACAGGTTAACCCAATTTTAAACGAAATAACTGCAGTGACGCGGGAATCTAACGATGTAACGGATATTCGTAATGAAGTTAAAAATAAAATTGATATAGAACAAGCAAAACAAAAACATAGGTACGATGAGGGCAGGAAACCTGCGCGTGAATATAAACGTGGTGACCTAGTAAAAATTACGAAAACCGCATTTCAGAACCATGGGAACAGCACAAAACTTTTACCTTCTTACGAAGGACCCTTTCGAGTGGTCAAAGTACTAGGAAACGACCGTTACAAAGTAGCTCCAATCCCAGGATTCGAGGGTACGCGAAAAAAACGTAGGACAACGGTGGCCGCAGACCGTATGCGACCTTGGATTCACATAGCAGCGTTAGAAATTGACGATGACGTTTCTGATACTGTGAATGATGAAAGTGGGGATGATAATATGTCGGAGTGAATGTAATATTTATTTTGAATGTGATTTTAAAAAATATTGAGCTGGAATTGCATTAACTACATAGTGATCTTACATTGTTTCAGAGACAGAGGAGAGATTGTCGATTGGTTCGCTAAATAAAGAGAGACGTTTATGAATGAAATAATACCACGTAGAAATCAAGTTAATTCTGAGAAATATCGATTAGGAAGAATAGAATTATAGCGAGATGAAATACTATGATTGTATAATGTAACACTACCGTTGTAAGATGAAACTCTACCATTGTAAGATGAAATATTAAGTTTGTAAGATGAAATATTACGATTGTAAGATGAAACACTACGATTGTAAGATGAAATGATAAATTGTAAGATGAAGATAATATTGTAAGATGAAATTATAAATTGTAAGATGAAATAATAAATTGTAAGATGAAAGTAAGATTGTAAGATTGTTGATTGATGATTGTAATTAAAACGAATGTGTACTTATCTATTAGGTAGTATAATACGTTTTTGTATTATTTATTTTTTTTCTCAACTGGCCAAGTGTAAGGTTTCACCGGATACGTGTATGAGGACATACACGCTATCAGGATGGTCGAGTGTAAGGTTTATTATTATTTTAGGATTATTTACATTTTATGAATTTTTAGACTGTGGTTGATTTTGTGTTTTTTTTATCAAAAGAGGGTATCTTTACATTTGGTGATAGTGGTAGAGAAAAGAGGTGGGGACAGTTGGCCAGTTGAGTCGCCGTAGAGGCAGTCGGTGGTAGTCGATTGAACTGTGCGGTTGTGCTTTTGTGCTCTAGTGTTAGTGTATAATAGAAAATTAAAAGTGTGTACCTCAAGGAATAAATCACCTTTATACTGATACCCCGGAGTTTGATTACACTAGTAAGTACCAAACTTAGCCACTTTGCTGTTTAGCACTTTCTTTTGTTTTTCTTCGTTTGGTTGGTGACAGAAACGCAAAGAGAGTTCCATTTTTGAATTTCAGAATTTGTCTTATGATAAGTTTTAGTTATGTTTTAAAATGCAATAAATTAGGTAGATACTAAATATTGATAGAGCTAAGACCATAGTGAACGTAACATGACATCAAAAATATCATTCTTTCATACTAAAGCAGTAATCTCAGTTGAAGCATCGAATCGATAGCTACATTTGTAATGTAAATAAAACATGTGTCAGAAACATTACCCTTCTTCTTCGCTTCATCGTAGTCGGGTAAAAAAACAATCTATCTCACTCAATCCACAAACCCATTAGCAAAGCATCAGCAAAGGAGAATGGCAAATAGTTTGGTTTATGGCCAATATCATTATACTTTTTGTTAAAGTTTTATGTAACTAGGTGTTAAAGCACAGTTTTGCCCCTTCACCTGTCGTATTAGGTGATCGATACACAATTGGATGAAACGCAGCGTAGACTATAAAGTTATAAAGCTTGAGACTTGAGTAAAATGGTAGTGTAGGTATACAATACAAAGAGGGTCTCTATTTATGTGTGACAAATGATAAATTACGCGTAGAAAATGATGTGCATGGCCATGTCTTGTATGCTACGTATTATCGCATCCACATCCGCAGTTTTCTTTTACAATGCATCTCGGTCAGTGCAATGCAAGCCAATACATGATTTTAGAATCAAAAATTTTAAATAATTTCATTATTTCAGGTAAAGAAAATGTCGTTAAATGTATTTGTCATGCCGAATCGCATCACGATTTATTTATATATTCCGTAGATCATCAGTTTCTGCACCTAGAATACAAACTAAAGATTTTTCACGCAGAACGCTGCGTAGCGTTTACCAGTGTGTACTTAGCCTCACGTTAGAATGTGATGAGGTAATGTAGAGGAGCCCATGTCAGCCGGAAGACAGGCATCAAGGATAACTAAATAATCGTGATGGCTCACTGACTATGAACCCGCCCAAGATTTCTACATAGACTTTTGATTCTATGTGAAGTGGACATTGATTAATTTTAGCCAATATGTAATTTACGAGTATTTTAAGGAAAATTATCTCGTTCGGAACTTTATGTTTTAGGTTGTCTGTTAAAATTTTATTTTAAAAGTCCAGTAACATTCTTATAATTTCGTATTCCTCTATATACCTAGTATCTATTCTCATGAAGCACTAAATATTTTAAATTCTATAAACTTAACAAGTTAGCTGCCTAATATAGATATTTGTTTCGCTAAATACATATCACTGTAAAAACCAATTGATAAATAACCTGAAAAATACAAATCAATACCTACCAGTAGTACGAAATATGTATATCTCATTGACAAGCGTTCATTTAAAAAGTCGGGTAAAAAGTGAGTTTAAAAAAGCCACTAAAGGCTTACGTAGTAACTGAAAGAAAATCTAACGCAAACCAACTTCAACTTAAAAGAAAGAAGTATAAGTAATAAATAAGTAAACAGCAATTACGGGTAACGGATCTCTTCCGTCTGTCCGTCGTTGTTATCAAGTTCTTGCCACTTCAGTAGCCAGTGTACAGTAAACGAGCTCCTATGAAAATTTCATTAGGAACGGGATTCCGTCTCGCCCCATTTACTTTATGGGCTTGCAATGGTTGCCATGCCTACCGCGTCTTCTTGTATCGGATCCGACGTCTTCGATGGCAGAAAAGAAGCTGTTCATATTCGTAGGATTTAATTATGTGTTGGCCACATAGAAAAGTCATCGTCAGTAAAAACCACATATAAAAACTATGTATATTTGAAACACGTTATCTGAAAAAGCGGTTTAAATAGATACTTGGAATTGAATCTACGAGTAGCGTTCCCGAAGTTCGTCGTAATTTATGTAGGTACCTATTTTCTTGACAGATCGATTCAAAAACGCAACAAATTGCTTTGGAATTTATTTCAGTGAGGTACTATTTTAAATAAACATAATTTGCATAGTTCACGTAACAACTAAGTACGTATCCTAGATGTGACATCAACAATACCAACACAGTTTGAAAAAATAAATGGAGCAATTCGCAAAGTGAGCCCCCACCTTTAACACAGTAGGAGGACACTCAATCATGCCAAATGTTTGATGTAACATCTGCAATCACATTATCCATTAGAGCTAGTCTAGATTGATCTAGATGTTGTCTCTAAGCAATTTACTCAAGGTCAAGTACCTTGTATGTATCACTAATGTCATCGCAACTACATGAAATTGTAACTCTGTCTGTTTGTTACTCCTTAATAAAAATGCTAAATAGATTTTGAAAAGGTCTGTATGAATTTTTTGCTCTAACAGTTTCTCTATCAGTTTCACCGCTCCATCCGTTTCTATCAGTTTCATCTCTATCAGTTTCTCTATCAATTTCACCTCTCTATCGTCTCCGCGTTTTGAAGAATGCTTAGCACTGAAAAGACCATTGAGTTTGCGTTATACCAGTTTTGCCATCTCTTCTTTTTGACAGATGTGTGGGTGTGAGGAGAGTTCTGCTGTCACCTAAACCTGACCACTCAAGGGTCAATTTATAATAGCGCAAAGAAGAAACAAAGCGAAAAATCAAAATTCAAAATAAGAAACGACTCGACACTGCACTAATATAAATTGACCCTAAGCCAGCTGCGAACGGTGGATCTAATGCAGCAAAAAGTGATTAGAACTCACAGGCAACACTGGTTTTGAAACCAAAAAAAGAAAAAAAAACTCGAAAATATACTATTTGTCCATATTTAAAGTTTCAAAGACGTAGACGCAGTAAAGCCTAGTTTGCAAAGATGATAGCAGATTTAAAGACTCCTTGCTTCGCTCTTGAATTTTGTTACAGCAGTTTGATAACATCGGCAGGATGAGTCCTTTTAAAATTTCCTGCTTTTTATTATCCGGTGACGTGTTAGCTGCCATACTTGTATCACCCAGAAACTACGATCATAAACATATCATACTTAGGTATGCACTTATGATTTATTTACATCATGGAACTTATGTACCTGTCATATAACTTTCAATCTCTATCTTCGTCGGTCTTATAAGTATATCATAATATGATTTCACTTCAGAGAAAGAAAATTAAGAGGATGACGCATTATTGCAATGTTTATTGCTTGAATTTTTTTTTAATCCAACTTATATCGACACCTTATGTCATTTTTTCGCTTTGTACCAGTTAGGAATCCATTTGTATTTCATTGGCAAAAAAAAAATAGTTTTTAAAGTATTCAGATAGTAAACATTACTTGAATACAGTTTAACTTCTCAATCTACGTTTCAGTTGAAATTCACACATCCTATTCAACTAGGCTTATACAAACCAAATGATCTTCAATTGTTCTCAGTAATCTATGAATTTATAATTGCCAGATTTCATTTATCTAGGTACTTAGGTATCTGTTTAATAGCTTAGCATGGCCCGAAGTCAATTATAGGAATATGTTTTTAAATACCGAGCTATGAGTGCATGCACGAACGGCCTCCGCACGGTATATATTGAGCATTTCAATGGCCTTATGTGAAAACGCTACTTAGTTGGCATTAGATTAATTACCTACTTACAAATATAATAAGTTTAGGTGCCCGTATTCATATTGACTTTCTTGTAATCATTTATTTCACTTGTAGGTAATAGAATCAGCAACAACAATAAGATTTATATAAGCACTACACTTTAATAAATAAACTATAACTCTTAAACTAAATTAAATTTGATTAAATCTAACTTTCTTGTTAGATTCTTCTGAGTTTAAATTAAAAGCGTTAAGTATAGGGCTAGGTATGTCGTTTCTACGTGTTTCCACTCCATTAATTATTTCATTTGCCGGATTTTCTTTATAGATATTTGAGAAAAGTTCGCTGTGTTTTAAATAATTAGGTATGGACAATACCGAACAAATACCATTAAAGGCCTTAAATAAACCAAATCTATATTTGTACAATGATGTGACAAGACATAACGTTGTCCTAAAGCGTCAACAATTTTCCAAATAAGGTCACTTACCTTCTACCTACATTTGTTAGCAAAATTAAAGGAAAATACATAAGAAACTAAGAGTATGTATTGCATCGGGGTTTTCCTCAAGGTGCTAGCAACTTGACCAAGTTATTCTGTTGCAACTTGCATTTGCACGCGAATGCCTTGCAGTGAAAGTTGATTTCAAGAGATATACCTACTACTTGCTTGCTTATAGAATTTCTTCTAGGTTTTAGCGAGTTTATTTGGAGAGCAAACTTATCGAATTAAAGCGATATAAAAGCGTCTTTAATGCATAAATGATTTTTGGTCATTTCTACTGAGGCCCAAGTCTAATTCTAAATATTCTCAATTGTGTGACGGTAAACGCAACGCTATTTGAAATTAGCAGACTTGGGCCCCTGAAATTGGTTGATATTTCTTATGTGTGAAACTTCTTCTGTGACAAATTGCAGTCAAACCAGTCCAATAGTTTTCTCAACTTGAAAAATGTATCACAAAGATTTTTTAAATACCCATGCCATTTGCTTACAAAAGAAACGTTTAACTTCACTAACCATAGCAATCAGGTGCCAAGTTATTGCGTAAATACTCTCCACGATTTAAATTTAAAGTCAAGGCGTAGAAACGTCATTTTAGTTATTTTGTACCTACTAAAGTCGGGTCGTTGACGGTCAGTTCTCAAATGGGTCGCAGCTACATTAGCTAACTTGGCACCTGGGTTTTTTGAACACGAATACTGTTTAGGACTTTAGTTAAAACTTGCGGTAGCATTAAGATTAAAATCAAGTTATAATAGAGGTAAATTATAACTCAATTATAGAAGAGGACGTACTTACTTAAGTTAGGTCTATTGTTAGGTGTTTTGAGAAACCTGAAAATTGTAAGTTTATGTATGACAAACTTTTCTAAGCGTAATAGAGACTTATCATTGCCTAACATTTAAGCCTTAGATTTGGAAAACTTATTTATAATATACAATATTTACATTAGTCTTTGTGTTATTCTAATGTAACTATACCTAAGCTACAATATTGTAAAATTTTATTAAAATCATTTCAGTTTAGGCAGCAAATGAGAAAAGAGAGACCAAGTGTAAATCGACGCAAATGTATTACGAAACCGATGAATTTGGATGAAGCGAGTGGAGGGAAGTGCTTATAGCGTTTTTATGCCATATTCAACCATTTTGGCACAAATACACTTTAAGGAAGTAAGAATGAATAATGTTAATAAACATTTTCGTGTATCGAAATTAAGTTTTTTGTTATTTTGACATTTCTGGGAGGACATAGAGAGGCACTCCCTCTAAAAGTATTATTTTTATTCGACGCAATTACTTTATGATAATTCTAGTTTATTTACCAACTAGGTAAATGAATAAAAAAAAAAAAAAAAGGTCACAGGTCATGGTTATATTATATTTACTCCCTTCTTGGAAAAAAAACGAAAAACAACACGCCCTTTACTTTTTATTATTTTTTCTCTCTGTAATCTTTGTCTTTCTTGAAAGAGCGAAAGGTAAAAAATGAATTGAATTTTGAAGCGAAAGAAGTGTTTTTAATCGTAGTTCCGTAGCAAGTGAAGGGAACTGACTACCCCGAAGGAAAAGATTGTGCCAGATATGTATGTAAAATGCATGAATTGAAAAACTTATTTGTTCAGACCAATGCAGGTAGCTAAAATACTCTCGTACTATATTTAGTAACGATTTGAAGCAATAAAGTCGGTACCTACATAAGTCCTTTGTTATTATAGTTCATTGCTTCGTTCACGTGCTAATGGTGTGTAACTTCGGTATATTCTCTTTTGGGCAAGAGCGCTGACATGAGGAACGTACCTACTTACCTAATTGAACTTTACATATAATCAGCTGATCGACATAATATTTTTTTCATAAAATGTATTTGAGTAACCAGCTCATATGGTAGATGAAAACATTTTATCGTATGCACCTACCTATGTTTTTGGGTTAAGTTGTTCAATTTCATTGACGAATTACTTACGACTCTCGATATTCGTTATATATTGAAATAATACACTATAGTACCATAATTAGATAGGTACTATTAAAAATAGGTTATTGACACAGGACCTAGTACTCAAGGTTCTATTATAAATCTTATGTGAAACAAAAACTAGATATGACATTGTATCTAGCGCAGATCCTCTCTCTGAATCGATAAACTAGTTTGATTGTGCCACGATAGCTACAATCAACAGATTCACCTTCTCATTATGATCTATCGATTAGGTAATAGTTAGGTAATCAATTTCAAAGTCTAATCTAGCTGCTAGCGTGACCTACTTACGAATGCTTAGTATATTAGTAAAGTCTAGACTTTAGTCATAATTTTTGCGGCATTATAAAAGTTATATTAACTCTAATAAGCGCTTATTTTAAAAGTTGGGTTTTATAAATAGTTAAGTGGTTTTGATACTGATTTTAAAATAAAGAAATTTCCATTGTGTTAGGTATTTAGTTTTGTGTGTTTGGATCGTAGCCAGTCAAGTCAAGAGTACCCTTAACCGCCGTGTATGTAAGAATGAGGCGACTGGTGAATGAAGCGAAAGAAGTGTGTATAGAACATAGCAAGTGGAGGGAAATGGTCTTTGCCTACCCCAATGGGGGCGAGGCGTGACAGATATGTATATATGTATCATTATCCAGGCAGTTGTACCAACTGAAGTTACTCTTATTATTTGATTAGGGTATTAGAAAGAGCGGACATGCCAATTGGGCCCCCTCCGTCGTAATCTAAGTACTGTTAGCATATAGAACTGTACTGTACTGTTATCGTTTGAGTTTTATACCTAGGCATTTTAACACTTACCTACTTAAACGAATTCTATGTTGAAATAATAAATTAATTTGTTTACTCGGCAAATGAAAATATATCTTAAACTGCGATTGGAGCCTCCTTAAGTTATAGGCCTGTGTCAGAACTCTTGTCACCACTCTTCAATATCTTACTAAACAAAGCAATAGCATGTAGAAAAGGGAGGGAAAAGGGAGAAAAATATTTCTTCCTAGGCCACCATAGGTAAATATATGAAGGAAGGTGATTAGGTGACAATTCACGAAGCAAACAATGTAAATGCATGTATTGCTATTAAAATTGATTAATTTAAACTTACGAGTATAAAATGACTCAGTTTAGCTTCTATTCAAAGACCTATATACAAGAATATAGATATCATTTTCTCAAGAAACTTTGCCCCACTAATGTCACTATCCATTAAGATAGATTCTTCCTTCCTAATTACTTTTAAAGCTTATGCACATTATATAACCTAGAGTATTTAATGTTTATATAAACTAAGACAATTTTAAAAGCTAAAAGCCAAGAAAAACATGATATTATAGCGACTAGCCCTTTGTAGGTCATTACCTATTACATCGATATTTCGTCAAATTGGCTCTACACACACATAAGTCACGTAAAAAAGCTAGACTCTTATCGGTTCGCTATTTTGACCTCTTTTCTGCTAGAATTTAACTTCTAGATACGAAATGACGTTCATTTATCTTTCAAAAAGTAAATATGTCTCTTGTTACTAACAAAGACTACAGATCAAATATTTTTTTTACTTGTGAGCAAAAGCCCCTCTTTGTCCACGATTCTAGATACTGAACCACCTCTGCTTAGCTCTATGAAGATGTTCAGTTTATCCTGCCACCTTTTCCATGTTATACCGTGTGACCTTTTGACAGTCGAGATAATCGACAGGTCACGCAGTACAACCCTATATTTACTACAAAAAAAACCATCACAATGTGTCCCGCCCTTTATTACCTTAGTCAGAGCTTCGAAGAAGTCGTCGGTGTCACCCGGTCATTGTCACATCGTATTGTTTTCATACCGATTACTCATGTTTTACTAACTATAATGGTAATACCCTAAAGGTCTATCTACACAGATCCGGGC
This sequence comes from Anarsia innoxiella, assembly GCA_947563765.1. NCBI lineage: Eukaryota > Metazoa > Arthropoda > Insecta > Lepidoptera > Gelechiidae > Anarsia > Anarsia innoxiella. The sequence continues at coordinate 3,067,271 of OX387396.1, read as the reverse complement.
CGTGCCCGGGGCGTGTCCGGGCCGTGGCTCGTCAGGAGGGAAAACAATACGTCGTCATGACAACATGTCCAAGCCGTGTCCGGGACGTGTCAGGGTAAAAATATAATTCCATACATTTTCTATGGATTCGTTCACACACGTTGTCAAGACGACGTATTGTTTTCCCTCCTGACGGGCCACGGCCCGGATCTTTGTAGATAGACCTTTACATTGTTCGTATTTACGGATGATATTATGTAGCCTAGTTTGGCCTTATATTTTTGTGTATTTAGAGCTACGAATATGCAAGTCTCTTGTTTTATTGTGTCTTAACAATGAGGCTCAATTCATTGCGTTTCAAAAGTTGCACTAGTCAACTTGAAATTAGTTTTCTTCTGTTATTGTTTGAACTTTACAATAAAGTTTATAATTTAGGTGTTCCGTGTTCGAAATGGTTATAATATATACCTATAGGTATTATCTGTTTATCAAGTTTACAAACTTACATAACATTCATATCTGACACGCCTCTTTCCCATAGGAGTAGATAGAGACCACTTACCTCGATCGACATGCTACGTTGCTAACATATTTACGTCTTTCGCTTCCACATTCATCAATCTCCACATACATAGGCTAGGTACTTCGTTTCTCATCACCAGAGAATCAACTCAACCAGAATTGCTGAACTTTACAATTACTTTTATACCTACCTTCCTTACAGATATGTAAAAAACATCTTTTATGCTATCTACACACCAAAGCCGCCGGCATGCCGCCGGGCTAGGCCGGCTTTACGTCATACAAATGGCAGCTGTCAAAAAAGCCGGCGGCTTTGGTGTGTAGGTACCATTAAGTAGGTACCTAAATGGATTTCACAAAAACAGTAGGTACTTTATGACAACTTATATGCTCTCCTTGACAACGTTTAATACTTTATCTTTAACCTTTGTCCCTCTAGTTGCGCAAGAGTCCCTACCTGCTAAATAGTTATTAGCTTGTAAAGGATACGCTTACGAAATTATAATGCGGCATTAGAATTATACATTTTGCAAGTGTTTTGAATGACGTACGAATAAGCTAGCTTGAATTATTGATTGAGTAGAATTATAGAATAAGTAATAAGGTATTAATCATGATTGGATTCTTGAATACCTAAAATATAACCTATAAATCAAATAATGTATTTTCTGAAGTTCGGTAATTGTCGTACAATGATCTTATTTTGAATAAAAAAAAATTACTTTGAAAAAAGAAACTTACCTATATAGAAAAAATAATTTCGCATTGCTTCATTTTCTTTTTCGAAAAACAGAAGAAGGCGTAATATTTAATCAAGTTTTCGTATTTAAATGGCAACTAGCGCACCACGCCTTTTACATTTCTAGATAATTCCAAAAGCCCTAAACCAGTAAAGTGACTTAATAACTTGGATTATTTAACCAACGGGATACGACATACGCCGCGATCGTGGTACAAAAAAGTCTGCCGATTTTAAGGGGGACGAGGTAACGCACACATTCAAAACACTTAACTACTAACGCATTTTGGCTTTCGTCGCTATTCACACACACAATACTATTGTTAAACACTAGCTCGAAGTTGACGCACACAATCAAATTCGCACACATAAACATGTATCGGTGACAGTACGTAATGGCCTTCGACTCGTAAGATCGATAGAGATTGACAACACCGATATTTAGTTATCGATGATAATCGATAACGATTAATAGTCGATAACTGTTTTTCTTATTTATTTATATTAAAATATTTATTTATATTAAAAATACTCATTAAGAAATCTGCTTCAGGTATATTTTTTCTAAGTACCTACTTAAATTAAAAAGAACAACTTACTACAGGTTTGTTTATTCATAATTTTATAGATGTTAAGTTTTTAAAACTAAAATCAACTTAATAAATCAATAAACAAACATAAATATAAAGTAAATACAATTATAAAAAAAAAATATAAAATAAAAATCCATTAAGCCGTTTAGGCTGTAGAGTGTGCCAAAGATTTACACATACAAGTAAAACATACATACAAACATAATTAAAAAAACATACATACATACTCTCGAAAAACATTACCCTCCTTCTGGCGCAGTCGGGTAAAAAATATCGATATATTTTAAGTTATGATAAGTCACATCTCTAATTTTCTTGAAGTGTGACCAGGATGGTACAAGAAAATACTACTTTTTTTAAAGTGAAATTAATTGTTGTCAATGTTGTTTAAAATATAAATTTGTAGTTAAAAATATTATTATGAAAGAAGTAAAGTCCAAAATTGCTTGTTTTAAACAGTTCCAAGTATAAAAGCACTCAAAAAGTTATTCAAAATACATAATTAATAATATACATAGTATTTTTACATATCTGCAACAATTATTACATTGATAGTTTAATAAGTAAAGCGGGAATAATTTTCTTCTAAATAAAATCAACCGTAAAAACCGTTTAAAAAAACGGCAGATTAGTCGAATATCTCATTTGGTGGCAACACTGTTCATCCGATCAGAAAGGTTTTTATTTTATTGAATTTGTGGATTATTAGATAGTTTATGGAAAAAATAGTACTCAAAAGTGGAAAGAGACGTTATCCTTGGGTAAACTTGATGTTTGTGACCTCGTTTTGCAATGAAATTCACTGCAATTAGGCATTTTAGCTGGACTACATTCCGCGCGCGCGGCCGATGAGAAGTGACGCGAGTACTTGCGGCAACAGTTTTATATAACGCTTACGACCGGCGGGCTCGTACCTTTGGCAGAGGGGAAATCGTCTTGATGACGACTCCATACTGGTTATATGCTCTAAGCTTAATAACTATCAACTCAAGCAGCTAGTATGACGGGATGTGGTCACATGGTGCAATATCCATCGGCGCCCGGCAATACCAATATACAGGGTGTTTAGTAATTATATTTACACCAATATACTATACAGGATGTTTATTTGTTTTATTTTAAACCGAGACTCGTGATTTGACTGTGTAGATTCACTTAAAATGCCCTATTACTGGTGACTTCAAAAAATTATGGATTTTTTTAAAGATTCCCGACTGATTTTTTATGTAAGGATCGTCTGTTTTCTTTTGATATACCTACCTACCTAACTTGAACATATCTAACTGGAACCACTCGGTTTACCATCCCCACTATCATCCCCTATACGGGGAGTATCCCTTACTTATAAGCGGCTAAATCGACATTCATTTTTTTTTTAGCCTATTTCGTCCCACTGCTGGGCAAAAGCCTCTCCCATGCCTCTCCAAACACTCCTGACATTCATCGCATTCATTTTCATTCCTCGCGGCGACATTCATTACCCTAAGTTAATAAAACATAACTTTGAAACAAAATCAAAATCGATTAACGCGCTCGGGAATTACTTACGATGATACACAGACATAGAAACCAAAACACAGACCGACAAAAACATCATACTTATTACATTCCTCTTTTTGCATCGGATGGCCATACAATATCCAACAATACTTACATAGAAAACTTTTACATTACGAATAGAGATCTTCATTACAAAAACAAAGCCCTAAACGAACATGGCATCTACAAACCAAATGCAAATCAAACATTGCAAAGGTCAGTGTCGTTATCTAACAGCATTGTTGCGCACGCGCCGGACCCACTGACACAGTTCCGACAGGTTCCGTCAACTTGATGGCAGAGACCGCGGGAGATGAGGCGGTTAATGAGGGGCGGTAATTAGAAGAAGTGAGGGTTATAAATAATATTTTCGTATTTACTTAGGTAAAAATCGTAATATTATAAGCTCTAGAAGATTTGATAGGTATAACATACCAATGATTGAAATTAAATTGACATTATTCGACAAAAAATACTACATATAGGACATAATGTACCTACTGATAGTACTTATATTTAGTAGGTGTACATAATATGTACAGAATACAGATGGCAAAAATACTTTCTTTATCAGCTATTTTACAGTACAGGAGCACGAGCCTTCTCTTATACGAGAGCGATTCGTTAGTGACATCGCTCGTCAATCAATAATACAGCTGTCGAAAGAAAAAAAAAAGAAAAGAAGATCGATGGGGCGATATAATTCAGACTGCGCCTTAGGTACAAATGCCTTAATCCATCCCTGTCTACCAACTGACCGACAGAGCCCTTCATTACATAACCTATTTGGTTCATTTTGATAGAACTGGCATGTGTGACATAATAATAATGAAAATAAACAACTTCATGGCGCCAAAATAAAACATAATGTGACGTAATAAAGTGTAACATTTATTAGGAGAGTGGTTAAATCATGGGTTTTGGAATTATGATTAATGGAGTGTAGATAGTGATTGTTTTGTTCTGCGGCCCAAGTCTACTAATTTAAAATAGCCTCAGTTTTGTGTAGGGTTGTATAAAATTTTAATACCTATATCTATACTTATATAAAAATATGACAAAATAGAAAAATACTTTGGGATTAGTACCATTTTTTTCTTTGACCTGGGGCCCAAGTCTGCTAATTTACAATACTTATTTGTCAATTGTGTGTCGGCAGAGTCTCGATCGCATTTTTTGATACATTTGGTATTCTGCTAAACAATGGCTTACATTGATTGCGACCAAATGTGTCAAAAAATGCTATTGACACTCTGCCGACACACAATTGAGAATATTTTAAATCAGACTTTGGCCCCAGGTCAAAGATAGAAATGGTATTAATCCCAAAGTGTTTTTCTATTCTGTGATATTTTTTATATTAGTATAGGTATAGGTACCTACGTATTTACATTTTCTTGGAGGTTTCCCACAATTTCTAATACAATCTACACACCAAAGCCGCCGGCATACCGCCGGGCTAGGCCAGCGGCTTTTCCTCATACGAATGTAGATACCATTAAATGTCGTTACACATGAACCCAGATATTTGCAGATAGAACATATTACTTTAGTGCCTCACACATAACAATCCCTGAAAAATATAAAGAAACGCAATATTACGACCATAAAGATCCACATTCTGTATAACAAGCTTTATGTTCAATCAGATAGTTTGTTTACAACCATAGCAGATTACTTTCTATTGTCTTTTGTGCCCGTGTTATATTCGAGGGCACTTATATCGTTACGTCATAATAACAGTTATACAGTGTACACTATGCTTTATATAATTTAAAGCAATTGGTTTAACAGGTGTTATATTTTACTGTTTTATTGGTATGGTTGTGTTTGTTTACTTATGTAATATGTAGCTACCTATATGCTCATTGACTTGCAATTCTGTCAGAAGTTGCTTGATCTTGAATAGAACCTATAGACATCAACCAGCTCGGGCCCAAGTCTGCTAATTTAAAAAGCCTCAGTTGTGTGTCTGCAGAGTATCAATTGCATTTTTTATGACTTACACTGATTGCGACCAAATGTGTCAAAAAATGACATTGACTCTCTCATGGACACTCTGCCGACACACGACACACAATAACTGAGATGTAAATTAGCAGACTTGGGCCCTGGCGAAAATCGCAGGAAGCCGTTGGATGTGGGCAGCGCTGGACTGGTACATACTTATAAGTGTTTAATTATTACAGAGTTTCATGAAACTTCATTATCTATAATCCAAGATTTTCATCAGTGTCATTATATCATGACCGAAGCAAGAAATCTCGTAGGTAAGTAGGTACTTTAAAAAGGTCCTTTACATATGAAAAGAATGTAGTTAAAAACCTGATTTAAATAAAACAAAAACTCAAGGACTATGAATCCGGTTGTGCTTTACTCGCTTGATAACATCTGCTTGCTTTTTTAAAGATTTTTATAAGTCATACCATACATAGGATCTTTTGACCTTTAAAAAGGTGAATAGACGATTGGATACAATTTAAATGGAAAATCGCGGAAAAAGGTAAAATAAATGTCGTTTTAGTACTTAATACCTAGAATTTCGAAAGTCTACCAAAATTGTAAAGGATGCCTATTTAGGGGTCTGGTAAATTGTTACGGAACAACACATACTCTTATCTAACTGTCTTTTGACTTGTACCTAATCTGTTTTGTCCTTATCTAGTAAACGTTATAACTCGAACTAGTATTTTTACGATTTTCATAAAAATCGCAAATAAATTGATACATATCTAACTTTCATTCTCTTGTATACCTACCTATAATTCCCAGCAACTGCCTAAGTACGTCATAAGTTCCTATTCATAGTAGACATTACATTTTACTTTACAATTACTTTGTGGACATGTGAACTCTTACTCCACTTTGAGTCTATAAAACTCGACCTAACCCTTTGTACTTCAATCTAGAACTGTCTAGTTCCTATATGTCTCACTAATTCTCACAATATTACAGCATAATGATTGGGAAAATCATTTCGGAGAATCATCGTTGAGTCTGCAATATTCAGGAAAGATAAGTTGTATAGGTACCAGGTTAAGCGGCCACACAGCGTTATGGATCTTAGATAACATATGGTTTGATAATACGAGCGACGCCGCCCTAGCCATGTCATCACTAATATGCAGGCCCTTACAAAAAAATTGCTTAGGTAATCTAATCGAAACAGTTCCCTGGATAAGATAAGTCCAATTTCTAGTGCAGAGAAAGACCAAGATTTAGGGTCTAGAAACACTAGAAACTGGACTTTTCTAATTATTATTATCACTAATCAACTTATTAACGAAAAAATAAAGTTTTGTAGAGACTTCTCTCGCAAAATGTACAGAAGCTTCTACCACTCTTGCTATTCAAGAATTGAATACCAATAGAGCCTAAACTACCTTATCGGCCCTTTTAACGTCCCCACTGCAGAGGCACGAATCTACTCTCATTCGAGAGCTATTTCGGAGGAATTAACGTATTAATCAGCCCACGATCAGCTATATATATATAAATATATATAGCTATCCTATCATTCTCTCTTTCTCCCTTCTCTGGCTCCACTCAAAATCAGGCATCCATTGACATGACACTATGCTGAGTGGAGACCATTTCCAGTCCATACCTACCTTCTTTCTCATTCTTGTTTCTCCGTTCTATTTTTATGTTCAGTTTTAAGATTCTAAGTTTTAAGTTCCTGTTTTATTTTGTGTTTAATTTTGTTAATTTTATTTTGTTTTTGTACTTACATTTATATTATACTGGAAATAAATATTTACTTACTTACTTACTTACGATACATAATAATAAATAAGCATATATACTTTACTACCCTGGGCTGAAATAAATAAGGGAAAAGTTCCAAACAAACGCAGCGTTTATAAACCAATTACACGCCCGTATTTTTACAAGATCTGCGACATAAATGACGTAACAGTCGCGTGTTTCGCAAACGCGGACCGCGGCGTCTTGGCGCGTTATGTCACTGCCTTTAGTTCCAGAACGATTAGTCTTTACCTTAATCATTGTCTTTGGACATCATTAGGTGAGCGTAATGAAGATTGGGTTGGTTTAATGGTTGTTTAGAAGATAATAGAAAACTGTAGAGTACGGTCGGGTAATTTTAGAGAGCTCTTATTATGAGCTTCCATTTGTGTTATATATAGGTATAGATATGTAGGTACTTAGATTATGAGGTGCCATTTGGCTTCTTATTTTATGGTATCTACACACCAAAGCCGCCGGCTTTTTTGACAGCTGCCATTCGTATGACGTAAAGCCTAGCCCGGCGGCGGCGGCATGCCGGCGGCTTTGAAACACACCAAAGATAGCATTATAGTATACCTAGATATGAAAATAATAACCATCCTGCTTCTATTCATGTCAGGATTTTGTAACCTTGTCACGCAAAAACTACAGAACCGATTTTAATGAAACTTTAAAATTTTGTGGCCTAGGTACCTACTCATCAAAGATGCAAGTTAGCACACTGAGATGTGACGATAAAAACGCACAAAATTGTGGGCGGCCGCTGATAGTTCTTCAGTATGTAATTAACTTTCGTACACACCTAACTAAGTAGATACCTACTTGCATGAATGAGAATGTTCTGTTTCAAAATTCCGGTCACTGACGACATAAATAAACATCCGATTTCGATTCTTAAGACTTGACTGAGGATGTGGCTTTTAAGTTTCGGAAACCAATATTTACCTACCTTAAATGACGTAGGTATGTTACTTAGATTAGAATGCAGTTTACAATGTTTAGTTTTCCGAGTTTTTGGTAACATTAGGTAGGTACCTACGTCACCAGTTAGACTCTTGTCGGTGGAGAATTCGCCACTTAAGCCTATCCTCTGCCATGCTTTGACTTCTTGATAAGACATGACGTTAACTTGGTACGTACGCAATGTAAAACTACATCTTGGCCATACTAAGTTAGTGGCGGGCGGGTTGTGGTCAGTCACACACAGTGTTTCTGCGCATGTTTCAGTGTCTATGTCCATTAAGGTGCAGGGCATAGCCAGATGAAGATTCACAAAACCATTTCAATATCTCCCTTTCGTATAGGTATCTAATGAAATAAGGTGCCGATAACTTTTACTATAGATTGAAAGTATATTGAGAGATGCGCCGAATATTCGTTTAGTATTCGGTATTCGGCATATTCGGCACCTCAACCGAATATTATATTCGGCCGAATATTCGGTTAAAATGACCATTTATTCGGTTATTTTGTTAAGTATTAATTTGCTTGATAAAACAAGATATTGACCTCATATTAAATTATTTTAAACCAAGAAGCAATCAATCTTATATTCATTGTCACATCCAAATATCTAAATATCATCTAAATATAGATAAAGATAAAGTAAAAATAAGCTATCTATTGTGACACTTGATTTAATTTAAGAAATCTAGACATTCTGCTCTATCTGGTAACAGTCGATGGCGCTTTTCTTCGTAAACGTTACTTATTTGTAGTATCCAAATTGCTGTGACAGAACAACCGAATAGTTCGGCCGAACTATTCGGTTCCGTAGAGTTTTAAACCGAATAGTATTCGGTATTCGGCAAAACCAGTATTCGGCGCATCACTAATATTGATGGTTAAACGATTAAAAAATACTTTTCCAGATATTGCGCCTAGCTTATCAGCTGATGAATCACCAATGATTTTGCTAGTGGGTTTAGCAAGGAATCCAATTATGCATTTAGCTAATTAGATGGCAATGAAGTATATTTTGGGTGTTTTCCTAATTAAATAGCAATTACATGGTAGAGTATTTGGTAAATGCACGCGAGACCTATCAATAAATTAATTTCTCAATTATCCTACTACTAACGCCACCTAGAAGAAAAGCCCTACAATATTAAGCTGCTAACTCAGGTGCTACGTTATCAGCCAAGAAGTTCAAAAATTATTTGATAGATGGCGATGACAACAATTGCAGATTAAGCTTCTATGTTCTAAATATAGATGTCGCTGTTTACAAGTTTCACTCTCATTCTTTTTTCTAAGAATTAAGAATCTCATTCATTCTTTTTTCTCTTTTTCACAAGTAATTATTGGTGATTGATTATCAATCACATTGTCATTTTACATTATAAGCAGCCTGCACGTTGAAAAGATCACTCCTGCTAAGTTCTTACTATTTAGGCCGTTTATCACGCTTTACATTATGTAGGTAGTAGGTACCAGGTAGGTAAGTATAACTAGGTACCTACCCGTAGGTATAAAATAAAGTTATTCTTTCTTTGCGGATGCTACGCGTGCACATTCGCATGTTTCTAAAGCTGCACTTACACCATAGCAGTCAAAAACAATTTAAATTCAACCATAAGCCATTCATCATAAATATCATAACGAAGTAATAACGCACATCATAAATAATCCAGGTGTTACACTGTGTGACCTCTGGTAAACACGCATACGACATTAGGTACGTTTACCCCACCCTTAACGCCCCCCTCCAACCTTAAGGGGTGACTGCAACGTCGCAAAAAAAACAATCGCCTATCTGCTCTGCATAGATTGAGTTTTTTCGGTAACATTTTTTGATAGCTAGGAATTTGATTGATAAAATTGTAGTTAGGTAGGTAAGTACCTATACCTATTGGAAATTACTTAATATACCTACTTACCTAAGTATTTCTTAACTTGTTTTCATATAAGTAGGTACTTAAAATCACCGTTTGTTGCATAGAAGTCCTTTAGAATTAAGGCTAAGCCAAGATTAGGTACTTACCTTAGAACAACGAGCATATAAAAAGACTGATTATTAAATATGAAACCACAGAAGTTTAGTTTGGTTGAAATATAGCAAGTGGAAGGAAGTTTTGCCTCTATTTACTCTAATGGGAGAGAGGCGTAATATGTACCTTCGTATAATGTAGAGATAATGACATATCTTATCTAATATATGTTTATGTGTAGGTAGGTATAGTTTATATGTATATAGAGTGACTTTAAATTAGTAAACGATAGAAAAGGATATGCATGAACTCGTGATAACAAACAACTTTTACTATGGTACCAAGGTCGAAATCATTCAAAAATTTTTGAACTGCCCATACAAATTGCATCAGCTGATAGTACCTATGGGGGAACATTTTTATTTTATAATTTCAAACTTGGCCCCATAGTAAAAGTTGTTTGTTATCACGAGTACATGCATATCCTTTTCTATTGTTCACTAATTTAGAGTCACCCTATATGTATACTTATACTATAACTTACATAAAGTATTATTTATCGTATGTAATAACATATCTCTATTTACTTTTCACCCCTCACTTACCTATACCAACATAAAGCGCGTCACCACAGAAATTGACGTAGAGCCTGCATAACCTCCACGTAAATCTACGTTCTCACCCCCTTGCAACCCCCCCAAGGGGTGGAAAGAGGGTGTAGAAGGCCTACGGTCGGCTCAATGTCGTCTGCGTTCGTTGGCCGAAGAGCTCGACTTGTAAATTGGTTTTAAAGATAGGTATAGTAGATGTTCACACATAATGTCTACATAGTGTAGGTTGACGTTTATGTTTTTTCCATATTTTATAAATAAAATTAGCTTTAGATCGCGACTTCATACGTGTGAACAATAGAAAATATGTAATCCTTGCGAGGCCGCAATAGAAAATATGTACCTAATAAATACGACTAAGCCCCTCCATAACGGGCACGCGAAAGAACCAAGTGTCACAAATATCACAGAGAAGCGAAGACCTCAAAGTCCTGAGAAACCGAGGACAGTTACCAAAACCAAGTCTCCTGTTCGACAACCGAGTCCAGATAACAGAACTAGAACAACTTCTCCCACGAAAACTGCACCCAAAATAGTTTTTTAACATGATTTAATCAGCATTACATTACATTGTAAGTGTTATAATAATCCCGCTTTGTTACTTAAGATTCCTAGAACATACATATTAAGCTTTCAATTAAGTTGTATTATTTATAGGATCTGTAACAAGACCTTTTTGATCCTTCCGTACAATAACGCTTTTGGCATTATCTTATTAATTCATTCAATAAATAAATAAGGTTACTTACTTGATACAATGATGTCCATAGGAATCACTTTGTTTTGTATCATGTCATGAGGTTAAATTGTTGCAAGTCCTTTGCCTTTGAAGCTATTATTAAATTTATGTGAAGGCCTATATTGAACACTATATAAAGTCCTATGAACTGGCTATCTTTAAAATAGGTCAAAGTATAATAACTTACTATAAAGGTAGGTACGTTTAAATACCTAATACACATACCTACCTACATGTAATTTGAGATACTAGTGTGGGAAGGCCTCCAACAAGGTGGACTGACGACTTGGTTACAGTCGCTGGAAACCGTTGGATGTGGGCAGCGCAAGACCGGTCGTTGTGGAGATCCTTGGGGGAGGCTTTTATCCAGCAGTGGACGTCCACAGGCTGACATGATGATGAGTGTAATTTTGTAGCAAACCAGGAAAATCATCTTAAAAAAGAAAGGCAGTTAAAGTAATTTATCAAAACAGCTTATTTACTGCCTAACTAAATGTTAAGTACCAATCACTTTACTTCAATCATCCCAGCTATTTTCGCTTCGCGCTAGTCGGTTAAAAAACCAATTTCACATTACAAAAGCTTTAAAAAACAGCCTCACTGCAGTATACGTGCGACCTTCCCCCTCCATCGTCTAGGCTGAAATTTCAGGCAGATTTCAGGCATTCAGACGACCTAGGCAAGGTCGCAGACAGACGCACACAAACGCACTAACGCACTGGAGGGTGGGGGGTGTATCCTGCATTAGTACATTAACTTTACGAGAGGCTGTGTACCTACCTATTTATATCTATGTGAAGTTGAGTTAAAAACGTTATTGATTTTTGTCGTGTTTCGTTCATTTATTTTGAAGATTTTTATGAAATTGGAAGGCTTTAAAATATTTTTAAACTTAAGAAATTCATTGTATTGTATTGTGTGAGTGATGAATGCTTTATAAGTAGATATGTTTAGGATATTTTTCATCGTTTTAAAGTAGGAACCGATTTTTTAATAACGTGTTGAATGAATTAACTGAGCTATATTCCTGTCACAGTCAATGTCAATCTAATTTACCTAATTTCTTCTATTGCAAAAACTAAAAGTGAAGCAATAGGATACCTAACGTTTTAAGTAGGTAGGTACGTCACATAAATTAAAAAGAAAAAGATATATTGGACATAACGTAGGAACCTGTGCCGAAGGTTTCTTGCCGTTTTCTTCCTCTCGGCTATGGTAGTGAACCGGAGTAGTTTTAGAAAAAAAAAGTGACATCAAAAAAGTGTAATGAATTTTGCCTATTTTTGAATAAACACTTTTCATTTTTATTTTCGAAGTCAAAGCATTAGCATAGCAGAAGCAAAGGCTCTTAGCGTAATTTCAATTTGTAAACAAGGTGTCCACATACTAGCGATAATTTTATCGCCTTGAAAACACCTTCGCTTACTACATGATCAGTATTTTACAAGATATGCATCTAGCCTTAAAATATGCGATGGTATTGCTTTCACTGCGACATGGTGCGCAGTATGCAAATAGGTGCATTAATAAAATGTTAACTTACAGCCAGCTGCAAGAAAGGAAGAAGAACGGTCAATTAATGTAGCTATCACTGTCATAGTCAAAAAATTGGAATAAGACAGCACGATGTTTAAAGGATTTTTAAATGAATAGACTTTGAATAGGCTTCGTTATTGTTGCAACTGCAAGATAACTAACAGACTTTGCAACCTACATTTATTTATTATAAAACCAACAGCTTATTATACATAATAGAAATGTATCCTCAAAAATAATAAAGTGTTTAGAAATCTTTCGATCTTCAATGAAGTTTTTTAAAAGGCCTAAAAATGTGCTTAGGGACCTTTCTTTTAAATAGAATGTGAAGAAAAGGTTTCTAGTTAACATCACATAGCTACTTAATATGCCTAAGGTGCCTACTTATCACGTAAATCATTCATTAGTATGTACTAAGTTAGTTATCCTAGTTCTATTGCTGTGTTAGCTTTTACTGTCTGTCGTCCAACCTTCAATGTTACTGGAAGGTGCCCTTAGCATTTCCCGAGAGGCTGTTAATTTGTATTAGGTAGGTACCTACTTTGAGTCATTTAAACAGTTTTCAGGGCGTTTAACAAACACTTAGAAACAGTCGTCAATTTCACTCAGTAAGTACCTACTTAGGTACCTACCTACAACTTCTTCGTAACCTTTCACTTGGATATTTGTAAATCGTTTGTAATGCAGTAGCATGCAATAGGCTGTGTTAGTGAGCTATACCTACACATTAAATGAGTTTTTTTACTATTACTTCTAGTTTTGCTAAGTTAGGTTAGGTTAGTCTTGACTTAGTCTTGACGTTACAATTTTTTCGATATTTTATAGTTAGGTAGGTATTTGTAAAATGAAATTCGTAATGCAACTGGCTATTAATGAGCTATAGGTACGCTTTAAATGCGTTTTTTATACCAACCTACATGGTTAAACTTAAAAGAAAACCCACTAAGGACTTTTCCGTAGGGACAAATGTAAAACAAAGAAATTATTCCATTTCTTCGAACCAGTTCATCGTTTTGCTACTGCGAGCATTTATCTTTGATTCTTGTGCATTATTCTTTAGGAAAAGGCCTTACCTATGCATTGATACCTAAGCTATTCTCGACTTGTCGCATAAACTTTAGCCTATAGGCATGCCTATGTCGTCAGTCGCCTTCGACGACGACCTTTCTTTGACTTTTTATGTTCGGTGTCAATTTCAAACATTATCTCTTGTGTACCTACACGTTTTTATACGTCTCCCTGATATAATATTCTTGTACCTAGGTGCTACGATGTGAAAAACAAAATTTCTACTACAAAGTAAACCGTTGCAGCTAAAATAAACCAAAAATTTTATCACGTATACCTACTCGTAATTAATAAAAATGCAAAATACTGTTTCGTTATATTACCCCTGGTGGGACTCGAACCCACAGTCCCCGGCTTAGGAGGCCGATGCCTTATCCATTAGGCCACAGGGGCTTGCGTCAGAGGGTTGGAAATTTACGTTCGGTTTGTGTGACGGAGTTTGAATGGGGGTTGGCTCAGTCGTCTTTTGTTTTCTTCTTAAACATATTTTAGAACCTTATAATTTTTTTTTTATCGTGTTTTGTAATTTTTATTTCCATTGAGCATGAGAAGAAGAGGAGAATATAAGGATCCTTAATTAAAACAATTACTTAATTAATATTACTGTGATATCTATTGAGTTTATTTGTTTCAGGAAGTGACATAATAAAACCAAAGTCTTATATTCCTTATTTCTTTAATTTATCACATTATTTTAATAAAGGCAAGTACTTAAAAAATACTTTTTGTAATAGGTAAGTATAAGTATTGCCTACGTAGGTACTAGGTACCTACTAAGTTTTTTTTTTCTTTACTGCTGCAGTAGCTATTGTAGTAGAAAGAAACTGACAAAAGGAACTAAAAGGCACCTACCTATAGAAAAGTTGTAGGTAGGTATATTACTTAAAGTCAAAGTACCTATTAATTAGTAGCTACAAGGCTTTAAAATAATGTTGGTAGGTACCTATAATATTATAAGTCCGACTGCTTAAATAAGATTGTAAGTAGGGGGAGGCGGGGCACTTTGATACTCGGGGCACATTGATACAGTACCTGTTTTGAAATACTGAAAAACGATACGCACACAGACACATCATTAGAACGCTCAAGGACATCTACAAGGATGATAGTTGTGACGATGCTTGCCGCCTGTTCGCCGTTTTGCTTTGACAGGCACAAATGTGTTTTTGGGACCGCCAACTAAAATTTTACGAGCAATATGATTATGTCTCAGCTCCATATTATTAGTTGTTTTCATAGTTTTATTTTACCAAAAGTACGTTTATACTTTAATATGTTATTTAATATGTTTATTTAATACAATATTGATTTAAAAAATAATAAATTACTTTTTCGTGAATATAGTCCCTTGGGGCACTTTGATACAGTAAAACGCGGGGCAGAATGATACGTATCAATCTGCCCCGTTAGTGTATGAAAGTGCCCCTTTAATGCATCAAAGTGCCCTGTTAGTATTTATAATAGAAATACTAACAGGGCACTTTCATTCATTGATTATAGAAAATGGTCCGGACGTTTATAGTTAGCAGAGAAATGTGAAAAAATCATTTAGGATATCAGTTTTGTGATGTTTTTGATTATGAGTTTTAAGAAAAAGTTCCTATAATTTTGATAGAGGATTTTGTTTTGTTATTTCTATATTTTACTATGTCCAATTCTGTAGTACTTCTAGGCTGATTACAGAGTAATTTATGTGTAATTAGATGTTTAAGATCTTGATAAATTCTTTGTTTTTGATGACAATTTTATTTCCTAGTTCATTTCATTATTAGGCTGATAGTGAATATCGTTAATACGAATAATAACTAAAAAATAATGTGATTTTTCAGATACCAAGCATTATTTGCTTTTTATTTAGTCAATTTAAGTAATATAACGATTTAATTTGAAAAAATATTATAATATTTACGGAAATAAAATACGCATCAAGCTGCCCCAATCTTTGTATCAAGGTGCCCCACCGGTGGGGTAGAATGATACAAAATCGATTTTTTATAAAAGTCGCCATAACTTTTTCCCTATTCGTTTCTATCATCTTTTTTTAAACTTAATTATAAGTTAACATATCAGGCAATGCACCCGGCAAAAAAAATGATCAAATATGTTGACATTTGTGTATTCAAACGGAGTTTGAATTTTTGTGTATCAATGTGCCCCACTTCCCCCTAAGGAATAATCATTAGAAGTTCTTAGGCACTTCTCAATTTTGTATACAATTGAAAATTCGAAGTCTTATGTAGTACTTAGACCCAGAACACACGGTGAAACGCAACTGCAACGCAACTGAAACTGCTAGTTACTGGTTTGAAAAATTTCGTTTCAGTTGCGTCGTGTGTGGTTTTCTAAGGAAGTCTAAAGCAGAAACTTCGATGCAACTCAAAAGTTCCAGTTGCATTGCAGTTGCGTTTCACCGTGTGTTCTGAGTCTAAGTGTGTTTTGGCGCTTAGGTACTATAAAAATCTAAAAAAGTTTTATTTGGAATGATCACTTTCAATTTAACACACGCAGTGACTTAGACTTGCAAGAATAGCCTTCAAAACTGCACCCATCGCAAATACTAACTGACGTTAAAATTTTTCATATCCGCGTAGCAATTACCATTAGCAGCCTCTTGCATTTGTTCCATAAGTATTTCATTTATCCTATTCCTTAACTTCATCTTCTGCAGCGGCGGCAACTTCGACATTTCCGGCAGTATGCTCATCAGGTAGTGATAGTCATCAGATTTCGTCAATTCCCTCGCTTCAATATTCTGCAAAGTCAATTCTTTTTCCAAAATCTTGAGTTTCTTCCTCTCAATATCTAAGTATTCTGTTCTTAGATCGTTTGCGCTCAGTCGCTTCTTTGTTGCGTTTGGTTCCGAGTGTTCTGATGATGATGATGACCTTCGAGGCGAGTTTGGTGTTATCCTTTGCGCTAAGTGTGGCTCTATAGGCTGGTACTCCCTATAATTTTGTGCAGTTATAATCCGATCTTGTGGTTCCAGTTTAACTGCGAGATAATTTTGAGTTTCCTGTGGCTCGAAGGTCTCCCAGCCTTCCTTAGCCATGATCTCGTCTTTCAAAAAGTCTAAATATCGGTAATGAACCCATTGTGATTGGATGTTTGTGGCTAGAGGGTCTGATGATTGTAACACTGATATTTTCCTTAATTCTTTACGGTATGAGTCTTTAAGATTCTTCCATTTCTTCTTCAAGTCTTCCACTGTAACAAAAATTAAGTAAATCACTTAGCGCCAAAACACACGGTGAAACGCAACTGAAACGAAACGTTTCAAACTAGTTGCGTCGTGTTTTGTTTTCTAAGGAAGTCTATAACAGAAACTTCAATGCAACTCAAAAGTAACTAGAAGTTTCAGTTGCGTTTCACCGTGTGTTCTGGGTCTTAGTTAGATCTGTCATCAGGCTCAATAGATTAAAAGTTACTAAAACCTATTTAGGGCCTTACTGGAATCTTTTCTTTAACAAAGAAAGTCTAGATGCAATTTTAGACGTTGTGTACCTACTTAATTATGCGAAAATTGAATAACTTACGAACTATTATCAAGCTAGTCTAATACCTACTTAAACAACATCGTTTAACATCCCAAATCAGCTACAAACACGACAAAAACAACATTCAAATTAAAACTCTACTCCATTCACAAAGCGTCCAACATCAAGTTGTCCAATACGTTTGTTGTTGCGATTACATGTTGCCGTTTCATTCTTTCCTTAGGCGCGTAAGTATGGCGGAGTGAGATAACATTTTACTCACACAAAGGAGTAAATTTAAAGCGTGGCCGACGCTGCCGCTGCCGCCGGTAAGTCGCGCCTGCCACCGCTACGCGAATGAAATTATGTACCTACCTAGTTCTTATCTTTCATTTATCAAAATAAACAAAATACTCACCATCAACAATGATTGGAAAAGATTGCTGTATTTCAGTCCACAAAGCCCTTTTGATCCTCTGGTTTCTGTGTTCTGGATGTTTGACTTGCCAAAGAGCGGGCCGGTCTCTGATGGCTCTTATAAAGACCTCATGGTCTATTTGGTTCGTTTGATTGCTGCTGCCAAACATGATTGAGTGGTTGAATCACCGTTGAATAGACGCGGAGCCGCGACGCGCACCGCTATTCGCTGTAGCAGTGTTACTACTCGCCATGCAGCTGTTGTTTCGCTCTGGCCGCTTTCTCGCCGCTCCCCGCGCCGCCCCCGCTTCGCTATACGCGCCGCCCCCCGCACCGCTCCCCGATCCGCAGTCGGCGTTCCGCAGCGTATCGCGATGACGCGACTGCGGCGTTTGGCGGGAAAGGAAATCCGCTATAGCAGGGCGCTAACTTGTACCTACATAACCAGCAAACTTGCAACCCCGCGCAAAGATAGCTGTATGAACGAAGAGTCCAAGTTAAAATTGGCCGCGGCGGGGTGCACGCTTGTCAACTGGCAAAGTTAATCTGACACCTCGCGTAAAGTAAAAAGTATGAGATCGCGGGTTCAAGTTAAATAGTTCGGGTGGGTTGTATTGAAGAGAGTAGTGTTTACCAACAAGTCACGTTCCGGTGACCTATTCGTGGGTCAGACGTTTAGAATCTATTTACGGTTTCAGTTAATACCTATTTACAAACAAATTGTAAAGAAAGCATTAAGGAAAATATTATACTAGATAGACTACGTGTAAGATAACTGATAAAAAAGAAGAAAACTTGATCTCCGTTATTAAAAGACGAGGTTTAAATATAGATACCTAGAAATATAGTTCTAGAACTAATATCATGATAGACAAAACATCATGAACATGTCATTTACCTGAATTCATTCTAGAACTAGGAAAAGGTATATTTTTGTAATACTGCTGATTAACATTCGAAACGTGTTCTTACGTATAAATTCGAAGTTCCCCATGAAAATAATCAATTTGATCCTATAAATAGTCAGCAATTAATCATCCTTTGCAAATAGCAATAGCAATTAACAGTCGGTTGCAATTGGTAGCTGCGCCTGCGCAGGTCGTGCGATGATAAACGAATGGCAAACTCTTGGATCATTTCATGCAGGCGTTTACAATCAAATGCTTATATGTACTTGCTTGTTTCCCCTTTGAAATCATTTCAGATTTCTTTTCAGAAGTATTCAGCCTACCTATTGCCTAGTTAACCTTGAAAAAAGCAACAGGAGGTATCTTGTATGGATCGATTGTTTCTAGACGACTATCGATAGTGGCTAATTTTACTACATTGACAACACTTGTGCCTGTTTTATCATTTCATTTATCTACATAATTTCCGAGTATGCTATGGCGATGATGGTATAATAATGTAACCTCAAAAAGCCATACTTATGTTAGGTATTCCATTGATTTCAATTGCTTCATGTACCTTTAAGTTCCTTAATAGGGTATAGTATAAAGGTCTATCTACACAGATCCGGGCCATGCCAGGAACGTGTCCGGGTCGTGGCCTGTCAAGAGGGAAAACTATATAATACTAAAACTATAAAGATATGTCGTCACGACAACGTGAACGAATCCATAAAAAATGTATGGAATGATATATTTTCCCTGACACGTCCCGGACACGGCCAGGACACGTTGTCATGGCGACGTATTGTTATCCCTCCAGACGGGCCACGGCCCGGACAGTCCTGAGCACATCCCGGATCTGTGTAGAAATACCTTTATTCATACCTTAGCACTTATACTAAACTTCCCTTTCCGTCTGCTGTGCAAAAACATGACTTCTAGTGTTAAAATTCATGCTGTTTGCTCATTGTTGCATTAAACCACTCCCGTCATACGATAGCACTCATTTTCAAACTCATAAATATCAATCAACGGTCATTAGCTGCGATACATTGCATACTGAAACCAACCATTTACTATAGACCTTTAGGACTTCAAATAACTGTGCTAAAGTGTGTTTTGTTTATTTACACTAGAAAAAGGGGGGTAAAGGTCTTCAAAATTTGGCAGTATTGAATTATCAAAGTGCCAGAGTGGGGGCTTCTGACGTCATTTCTAAGAAAAAGTTGTATCTAGGCGTAACGTCATTTCTATCTAACACTTCAGCCACCTTTACTCTTCAGCCACCTTTACTTGAGTCACTTGAGTTACATGAAAATGCGTCCAGCTCATCCCCCCATCGTTTTAATGAATACTTTCTTGAATAGAAATCTATCCTACGCAATATAAGAAAAAATCCAGTTCAATCCAGAAAGTATAATATCCCAAACACTAGTGAGAGTCTGACCTGTCTGCCTGGAGACGGCGGTCGTCCTTGAGGTCTGCACTTGCACCCCCTCCCGCCGGGATTCATCCCCCACCTCACACCCTTTGTAAGACCACCCCTCTCACATCTAGCTCTAGGGCTTTTTAGATGACCTAACCTAGGTTTTTACTAGATATGGACCTATTGTTTTAAATCTTGGTTTTAAAAGCGGTTGGACTGCCGTATGAAGATAATATAGTTGATCGAATCTGCGAAATGAAACGTCTTTGGCCGTAGGCGTTTTCCTGAAATGACAAACCGTAATAGCGGTTCATCTGCTAATGAGAAAAGGCCTTGAAACCGCGATGAGATTCCCCAGCTGGACCACAAAAGCCTGATTCTGATTTTGCGTAAAAGTTGTAACAAAATATGAGTGTGAATTACCACTTTGCTATTGCGTAGTCAACATCCAAATAATCCCAGGTTTTAGGGTTGTTGTTTTCCCTACAGACAGGGCTGTTCTGAGTAAATGGGTGCTAAACCACTTAACTTGCGACCTCATTCGCTAAGTTTTCTAATGCAATTGGTAGAGGTAGGCATACAAGCTAGTTATTTAAAAAAAACGTTTCTTATGGTATCTACACACCAAAGCCGCCGGCTTTTTTTGACAGCTGCCATTCGTATGACGAAAAGCCACCGGCCCAGCCCGTCGGCATGCCGGCGGCTTTGGTGTGTAGACAGCATAAGCGTCAAAGATTCTTGTCCATGACGATTGCCAAATTAGAGTTGGAAACAAATTTCCGATGCTCAAATGTTTTAGGTCTTCCAGATGATATGAAATCGACTAACATTTGAATTCACATTCTGTTAGTCACTTATGGTATCTACACACAAAAGCCGCCGGCTTTTTTGACAGCTGCCATTCGTATGACGTAAAGCCACTGGTCTAGCCCGGCTGCATGCCGGCGGCTTTGGTGTGTAGACAATATTACCAAAACAATATCTATCTAGAATAAAAAAAAATGGATGCAAAGCTTATGCTCCCCTTCCAAATACATCTCTGAAGCCAGTTTTCAGCCAGGATCTAAGTAAAGGCTTAGCAGACATCATTGACTTCCAAAATTGAATATTCATACACATAAGGCTTAATCTTTAAGGCAACGTGACCTGAATTATAATGACGAATAAATTAGTGATAGGATTTTGGCAGAGAATATGATGTTGCCATGATACCTAAATAAGATTACTGAATACAAGTTGTTTCGTTTAAGGTTCAAATTCAACAAACAGGAAATTACTTCTTATGTAAAATAAATCAGCTAATCAATGCGAATCATCAAAATGTTGAGACCTATAACAAAGTTGCATAATCATGAACACAATCAAA
This sequence comes from Anarsia innoxiella, assembly GCA_947563765.1. Classification (NCBI taxonomy): domain Eukaryota; kingdom Metazoa; phylum Arthropoda; class Insecta; order Lepidoptera; family Gelechiidae; genus Anarsia; species Anarsia innoxiella. Next base: position 3,045,693 of record OX387396.1, on the reverse strand, counting down.
ATGTTTTGTTGGCACTAAGACACCACGTAAGTAGGTAGGTACGTGCTTTTAATCTAATGGTCTCTACACACCAAAGCCGCCGGCTTTTTTGACAGCTGCAATTCGTATGAAGTAAAGCCGCCACCCTAGCCCGGCGGTATGCCGGCGGCTTTGGTGTGTAGATACCATATGGAGTAACCAAGATTTTCTAGAATAGAGCAATAGAGCGTAGGCAAAACGAATATAAGCATAGCAAAAAGAATAGCCGTATCTACATATTTCTGTAACATAATTTTACTTGTCTTTTGATGTAGGTACATAAATGTAAGACAAAACACTCTATGTAATGTAATGCAGAGAGGCTTAAGTAATAATGATCGAAGATATTGTCAATATTGTAAAGGTCAGCGACCCTGTACGTATATAATTTGGATACCATCGTATTGAAGCAATTTTTAAGTATTAAGTAATTTTTCGAATGTTTATTTTGGTAGTAACAAGAATAGCAGAGGTAGATGACACGACAACTATTTCCTGTAATATCCAAGAAAATAATCTAACACCTGATAGAGAGTTCAAGGTCAGATTGCTCTATAGACAATATAAGTACGCGGCTACAATTATATTATATCACATATCTGACTACAGTCCCGCTTTTATCAATACGTGCATCATGGCGCCCCCTGGTAACAAACGTTAGTACTAATCTGGCTCCCACTGCGCATGCTCGGTGTTCTCACTGCAATGTAGCATTCAATAATAATTCCTTACAAATAAATCCTAAAAAACCCAGTTTTTGACTTACCTACTTCATCCGTGATTGCCTAATTGATTCCTAAAGTGGCCGCGAAAATTTGACGCCTCCTATTCAAAATTTTAATTCAATCTGTTGCTTAATTTTGTTTTTATTGCAATAATGTCGTAAACTTCCTACTTCCTAGTGCATCGGAAAGTGCAGTGTGGATTTCCCAAATCGGTAAGTGATATTTTTGATTACTCTTTTGAATAAAATCTGTTTGCATAATCTCTTTCGTGTTGGTAAAAGCAAAATGTGCCTTAATTTATATGTTCATAGCATCGTCCTTCTAGGTTATTCGGGCCCTCTAAATAAACATGAAAGTAGGACAAACTGTTTCTATACATTTCGATCAGAGTGTTACCAAATAATTTGGATTAAAAAGGCCTATTCATATTATGTTTCGCTTGTCATTGATTTTCAATTGTTCTGCATCTGCCTACTGACCGTGCATCTTTTGTTTTGCAAATCAATAACACTTCTTTATTTATATTTTCTGGAAAGGTCTATTATTTTAATTGAAGTGGATAGTACGCAAATCTGATTTTAGAATTCTATTTGTGTTATGGTAGCTACCTAGGTATGTTATGATTTGGCTTTTTAAATGGTAGATAGTTAAGCAAACGATTTTGACTCAGATTTGCTGTACCGCAAACAAATTATTTTCAGGTATAGATAGGTATGCGGTTTAAAACTTTTAAGAGGGCATAAAATATGATGCTAATTAAGTAGTCTGTTATTGCTAAGGACTTTTGGCGCATACACACTTGGAGTTGCATCATTGCATCCCGGTTGCGGTTTAAAGTTTGATATGAAAACCGTGAACATATTGATCTTTGTTAAAGAAATAATTCAAACAAAGAAATAATTTTATAAAGCACATAATTAAAAAGCAGACATTAAATTGATTCGATTGTTTACGTACAAACCGTTATAAAAATAAACACTTCTTAATAGCTATTTTCTATTCAAAAAGTCAAAAGCAATTTCTTGGAATCAATTACAATGGGTATCCTTATGAATGAAAGTCTATAGACGTAACTTCCACAATTGTTTAAGCTCTAGTATATTTAAGGGCTCAAAGAACAAACGATGAAGAAAAAGTAGATTTATTTTCTTTTCAAAATTACGAACACACGCAAGCAAAACCCCTTTCTTCTGCACTTGCATTCGGTTGCACAAATTTGCAAGCTTTTGTGCATTAATAATGCAGTTTTTGTTCGGCATGCATTCAGGGCGTGTGAATTTGGGCCAAGTTCAAGGGCAGTGATGCAATCGTTTACTATAACCCTTTTTAGGCTGATTGCATACTGTACGATTACACGAATTTGGAGTAGTCGGTTCTTGGTGTTACTTGGTACGAATTTTTAAGATTGGCGCTTACCTAAAATTCGTAATATTTAAGTAATAATTTTGATTGAGTATCTTTTTCTCTCGACATTTTTTCACTAATAAGACATCATATTTTTAATGGGCGTAGAATATTTTTAAAAGATATACAATGCACTTTTCACATTAATCATTCTTTTTTTTACCTTTAGCAATTCTGTAACTTGATGTAGGAAATCTATTAAAATTCCTTACTTTTCTTAAATGGAAACATTGGCATGAATTCTGACAGTCTTTATAATAATTATTATTAATCTTTCACATCCCAGAAAAAAAGAACAATAGAAAATGTATTGTGTCTGGTTTTGTAATGGGCCAGTGGGATGTGAGAGGTATCATAATACCTAAAACGTTTTAAAATCGTACCGTTTACTTCCAAACTAAAGAACTTCAAAACTAGGGGTCGTTTCCCAAACCGGTCGTAGTGAAATGGACCACAAATTACCGCCGATATTCGAATACTTGTAAAGGGGCTATCTTCATCTAGTTTTGACAAAAGACAGATCTAGTTTTCGGTGAGATTTCTTTGTTAAAATATCTTGGGAAAGATTTAAGTTAGTTTCAAGTGTGAGAAAGAAACCCAACGGATATGTCCGTGAAATTCTCAAACGGTCACTACTCGGGTTCAAGTCTGGTAATTAACAATATAGTCGTGTGTCGGCAGAGTGTCAATGTACACATATGGTCGCAGTCAGTGTAAGCCATTGCTTAGTAGAATACCAAATATGTCAAAAATTGCCATTGACACTCTGCCGACACGCAACTCAGGCTATTTTAAATAATCAGACTTGGGGACCTTTCCAAATTAATTTCGAATTCAAATTCTTTATTTTGCACACCATAGGTTTTACAAGATGTTATTACAATAGTTGACAGTACCTTTTATGGACCCTGAATATTTGCCTGAATATTGTCATTTAAAATCACTGTCAAAGATAATTCGATTATTAGGTAATCGGCAACTCCATAATCCGACCAAATACAAATCGATGGCGGTGTAATTAATATGAAAAGCGTTAATTGAGGCAATTGTGGTTTCGTATCGTTTGGATTTAATAAGCACTTATCTCGTGAGTATTTAGTTGCGAGGCTATATGGACCTGGCTAGTAAATATTTTGCGCACACGAACCTGAGTTTGTCGTTTGACATCAAATGCGGTTCAACCGCCAAATTTAGGGCGCATTGCCCATCTGGGGCGCTTTCACGTTTGATAACAAACCAAACTGCTTTAAAATACGGTTCAATTCACGTTAAAGGCTGAAACCCATCGGATGCGTATGCGTAATGTAGACGTAAGCACGGCGTAGCCACGCGCGTAGTTACGGTGTAACCCGATGTGACACCGGGCTATGCGTCACGTCGACGTGTACGTCTACGTTACGCAAGCGGTGACAGTTCCTTACATTACAACTCAGAGGAACGCATACGTCTACGCATACGCATCCGGTGTGTTTTGGCCTTAAACCGCCGCAACTGCTAGTGCGTGAGCGCCTAGATTGTAGTGTTATTTATTTTTATATAAAACATAGCAATATTGTCTCATAAAAGTCTACGTGGATGAGTTATTTAGAATTCTTTAATCAACGCATAATACCTGTAATTATCACTTGAAACCGGATATTAGCAACAATAAACTACATTTAGTATAGTAAAATACTACCTCGTTCTGAGTGTAATGATATTTTATTTTATAAAATAGTTGCCTTCAGTATTCTAAAAGTGCTAAGTTTATTGACTTAATTGGTAATAAAGCTGAGATATCAGTTGAATAGTTTGAGATTAAGAATTACTTTTCAATTACCTACAGGATTATAATTACTTTTAATAATTCTAGAATAGAACTTCAACTAAGCTCTAACTAGGTACCTATATTTTAATTAACTTAATTATTATTAGCTAGGTAGTTGAAGATAAGGTTTTCTTCAGATTTCTCCAGTATGGAAGGTATCTGGGGCCCAAGTCTGCTAATTTACTATAAGTCTCTCAGTTGTGTGTCGGCAGAGTGTCAATGTAATTTTTTGACACATTTGGTCGCAATTAGTGTACTTATAAGAATATTTATCAGAATACCAAATGTGTCAAAAAATGCCAGTGACACTTTGCCAACACAGCACTGAGTCTATTTTAATTTACCAGACTTGAGCCCCTGAACGCTCGAGTTTGTCATCATTGCGAGTTCGCGGTCTGCCGCTTTCTGCGTCTTTTTTGTGTTCAGAACTTCATTATCTCCTCCCAAATTTCATCCTGCATCTCCCGTGACATCTTAACCTTGACATTTCCAATAAATGACTGTGAAGATTGATAGCGTTGTCAATATTGTTCGTCACGTTACTAAATTGGAAGCTGGGATTTATGAGACGCTTATTTGCTACGTGTAGTTCAAGGTTATAAGGGCAGGATATTACTTATATGGCTTTTAGGATGATGCTGCACTTGCGGGTGATCCGCAGCCGTCGGGTAAACTGCACGTCGCGGTTAAATCCAAAAAGTTTTAGTTCTTAAAGGAGACCTGCTAGCTTAGCATACACTCCGTGACAAGACGTTGTCATGGGTTTGTCACGTTTACGTCTCTGTCTATAGTTTTAAATGTGATAAGGACAACATGAAGTGAGATAATTGTCGCGGCACGTATTCTAAGCCTCCTGTCTCATAAACAAGAAATCAAAGAACAGAAACACGTCTACTCCAAAAATTAGGAAAATTCTGTGAAAAATTCTATAGGATAACAAATAACAGCAAAATTAGACTTATAGAAAGCAGTTCGTCGACGACACAACATCAAAACCAACAAACCAACCATCTAAAAATACACCTCAAATCAAGCACTACTAATTCAGTACACTAAACCCCCGGTCATTTATCACACATTGTGACTAGAAGCCATCGACCTGAGCTAATGTATTCCTTTCAACGAGAGACAATACGTATCGACACACAAAAAGTCAAGCAAAAAGAGTTTGAGTACGTCCTCTACACCTCACCAAGGTTAGTCCCCGTGTGTTATTGATATTAGCTAAAGATGTGTGCTCACGAGAACAAAAGGAAATGGTGATAAAGGTAGAATTGTTGTTTTGGGGGAATTTTGATGCTTTTTCAGGTTTGTTTTTGGAATTAGAATACTTAATCTGGTCGCGAAACGTTTATTTCTTTTTTTTAACGATTTCCAGCATTAATTGCATTTCTATTTAGTGGTAGTTATCATCATATTTAAGAACGTCGCTCTTGTCAGTAGAGTCTTCGTCATACTCTATTCTGTGGTGTCCGTTTGAGCACGTGATACGACATAACTTCAGTTAGGTACTTATAACTATTCTCTAACCAGTTTGTCTGATAGAATGCAAATAGCAATTCAGATACGCTAGGTATCAACATCTCCAAAGTTTCTAGAACTTTATTTTACTAGCATATTCAGTTGGAATATTTGCATCAGTGAATCCTGTGCATAAGCAGATGTGGGTTGCGTCAACGCATCGTCCAAAACGTGATTTTCCTCGGTAATTGTCGATTTGACTTATATTCGTCCGTCGAGAAAAAATACGAGTAATTATGCTGTCTTGAGTTTTTTTTCAATTTGTTAATTGTTTTAGTAATGGATAGTTTAAAAAAAATACTTGGTGTTTTCATTTTGTCAATATTGTTTCATAAAAATAAGCGTCTTGCATAATTCAATGCATTCTTTTGTTTTTGACAACTAAAATATAATAACTAGAATATCATATTTATATCTTACTGATTTTTTCTGCAACAAGCGAGGTATCAGTTGGAACTTCAATTTCCCGCTGAGGTCGAAACAATATTTCAGTCAATATCACTATTATAACAAGTCATGGTATTATGATCATATGTTGCAGAAACCCAAGGATGACCTCAAGTTCTCAATTCAATATGACAGTTTAATTCGATTCGCCATTGTTCAGTTCAAGACCCTCCATGTAGAAGGTTCTGTGGTCTTGTCATGCGTGCGGGCAGGATAGTAAATTCCAATATTGGTTAGGTTGTTACTACATTGTTGGACCCTATTCAAATCTTGTTTGGAACTTGGCTGAAGTTATGTTTGTTGATATGCAGGATGTTTATACATTGTTTCACGAAAATAAAATGTCGTAAGGCTTATAAAACTAAACTCCTTTAGAAACGTGGAAAGAAATATGACTAACAAATTCATCTTGCCTTATTACTCGTAATATCGAAGCTAATCGGGACTTTGTTTGAAAATGTATTCTTTTTTATTCATATTTTTTTACACAATATTTGTATTTTTTCGTGTGTCTTGGGGAAAATTGTTCGATTTTTGAGTTTGTACGATTGTTCTGGAATGTTCGTTTTGATTGAATTCATATGATATTACGTGGATGGATACATTTAGGATATAATTCTTAATGACGTATCCTTTTTTAATGAGGTACCTACCTGATGTTTATTTAACTTTTCTGAGCAAAAAACGTAATATGTTGTACTCATTAATGATACTAATTAATCCGTATTTGACATGAAAAACATTGTTGTTTAGTTAATTGAGGATTGAATTTAAATTTATGTCAAGATGTTATCGCCGTTTGTTTTTCCTAATTTATTTCTTAATTTAATCTCAACGTAGGCCTTTCCACACTAGCAGTTCAACCGTCTCCACTGGAGACTTTTAATATGAAACCACGTCAATATTATCAACTGTCTAGTGCAGTACGCGTTTTTCTTAATGGGACCTATTTAAACACCCGCCGCCCCGGCTCGATGCACGGATTACGTCATTTTCAAACATTTTCGATGACGTTTTTGACAAATGAAGGCAAATGGTATGTAGATACAATAAGACTTCAAATTGGGGAGGCACATTTTCAAATAAACTTCTCTCACAATAAGCAGTGCTATTTAAAAAGTCAGATTTATAGCTCGTAAAGTATCTTAAAGCGGGATTTACACCGGCTTCTGTTTTCATTACGGAATTGGCACAATAAAGGAATTCAATGAGGTTAGGGTCTTGTCGAGGTCGTCCAGTCCGCACTTAATTCGAATATCAATCATGTTGTTTTAGTGTTCGTTCTTTCTGGACTATTGTAGTCAGTAATGTGATGCATGATTTGCAATTGCAGTATCCAGATTGTTCTGTATAATTTAAAGTATTCCAGAATTAATTTGTTTTGAATTGGGGTCAGGTTTTTATTGGATATCTTTAGTTTATAAAGATGTATTATTTTTATCGTTCACAATTCATGTCATTATTGTCTCTTGGCGCATATGGATTTAAGTAGAATATGTTATTTGATACCTTGCAAATGCCAAGTATAGAAACACAAGTTTCATCTAATAGATATAAATTGCAACATAAAACTGAATATAAAATTGGCAATTTATTCTTGTATGAACTCTTGACCTTAAAGTCGCCTACACATTTGCAGCTGATCCATGGTTTAAGCGCAGTTTTACATGAAACTTCAAACCACATCGTCATCGAATAATTTGATACAGAATATTGGTAATCTTCATATTCCTCATCCTAGTAACCTCATTCATAATTCTCCACTTACTATCACAATTTCTAATTAGCTAGGTATCATATTTATAGCATACTTAGGTACCTACATATAAGTATCTACTTTCAGCATTATTTCTAGCTCCTCCTAGCTTGACAACATCAGAAACTTTGCCGCTACAAAACACAGTATCATCAAAATTAACACGTCTTCAGGGAAGCGCCGAAATGAAATACGTAGCATGTTTGCAAAAATATTTGACACCTCCAGGGCTGCCAGCCTAGAGAATTTAAGAGAATTTTTAGCATTTTTGTCAACGCAAAGTAAGTTTAGTATTTGGATAAATATTTAAGCTTGAATTTTACAAATAACCATGAATTCTTAAAATAATTTCTAGCAAGTTCTGAGAAATATGTTTAGCCGTAGCGCCAGAAGTAAAATCTAAATTTTTGCCTCAGCTACTAAGGTTTCTCTGTGACCTTGAGCTTATTTGGTTAAAAACACGGATAGAGTTGAAATATATAAGGAAAGTCCTACTTCTAGGTTCCAGCAGTATCAATCTCTGGCTGTCATTTGTTATAACAATTGATGAAATATGAAGATCTTTGAGATCTCTCAAACACACTTGGCACTGGCTAGCCAGTTCCTTTGCTTGCCTGACACACTGCCGCGTATCTGCATAGATTTGTACTTAAATATCTTTTTATTTCTGCCAGCCCTGCACTCTACAGTAGCTCATCAGTCATCGGCCCCTTTTCCGCTTGCGTACAGTTCAACGCCTCTTTGTAAGTCCTTGTGACCTTCACACGCAATTGCCACTCTTATCATCTAAATATTAATGTTGCAAATATGCCTCATGTAATTTTAAGTTCGAAGCCGAAATTTTTAAAATTAAATTATTGCGATTTGGTACAGACAAAACCAGTTTTCAATCTTTTAATGAAGCCTTCTTTGTCACATCTTTACCCCACTGCGCTAGAAGTAGAGTGTTATTTAATTGTGCTGAAACTTAAGTAATTATGTTGTTGGTCGTTAATTCAATGAATGCTATCTACTTAGAACATTCCCTACGTTTTGTATTCTTCAATTTACATAAGTACATGAGTGTCACTAATAATTTAATAGTCGACACACAAAGACCCCTTTCGTCGAAAACATATCTTTCACTAAGTACTTCCGTACCGTACACATGCTATAAAATGCTGAAGGCATGTGCCAAAGCAGAAATGGATTGAGCTTTAGGCAATGCAGAAAGTAGGTAGGTCGCACAGTTTGAAGTGGGTTACTGCATTGCGTTCCGTTTTGCAGACCTATTTGTTGTCTAGACAGTTTTTAGGGTTCCGTTCGTACCTGAAGAGTGCCAACCTGCCAACGGAACTGCGAACCTAAAAAATGTGCTCATTTTAATGAAAAATACCTTACAGGCATGCTTTTCATCTACGTCATGCCTAAATGATATGAGTCAACGTAAAAATCCGTGACTACACAAATTCTAAAATTATTTCTTATCTCTCGAATCACACCAGAGTCCGAAATCTCTGAATCGATAAAGATACATTGAATCTTTCAAATAAGTCTATTATTTGTTGCCAAGGTAGCACAAGTCGTCTGGGCTCACCAATTTTTCTGTCTAAAGGCCATTACCACGTCTGGCCAGCCACAATTTGGTCCTGTCGCTAAACGCCCGAATCACAGTCATCATCTTATTTACACAGACGTGTATAAATTATTTTTTTATTGCACTGTCGGTGCACACTCTGATCATTGGTTTGACATTCAAACTGTCTAACATTGCAGTTCGATTGTTGCTGCAAAATGAGCTTTGGTGTAACAGTTAGTAGAGTCTGCAATCGCTTGGATGATAGTTTCTTTAATAGAGTATACGTTTTCAGTTTTACGATCCGTCTGAGCCAAGGGCAAGGGTACAAATTACTGGCTGGCTCGTTGTTCAATGAATTTCTTTGCTATTCACTCGTTTGGGTCATTGGAACTTAAAACTATTTTCTATTATTGCAGTATCGAAGAATCGAATGTGTGGGAAATTGTTGGAAGGGTCATAAACTTAAATGCAATTTGCTTTAGAGTTTCTGTGTTTGGCTGTTTTGAACTTTATTTGCAGTTTATAATATTTTCGTCATCTTATCAGCCTGTGGACGTCCACTGCTGGACAAAAGCCATGATGATAATTTTGGTTGTTTTTACTTTACCAATTTTTCTTCTTAAGTACTTACATATTTTTGATTGCCTTTCTTGTTTTTATTTTTTTCTTCCAGACACTAGCCTCAAAATTTACTAATCATCCTCAATAGCCAAATCACGACCTTAATCAAATACTAAGAATCTAGATTTATAATAGATTCCTTATGTTTCTTTGATTAAAAAACGCATAACTTGAGCACCATGACTTGTAGAATTTGTAGTTTCGTGAATTACTATTGACATCATCTGGTCGTGACTTGCATGCTTGCAAATGCATTGAAGGCATCCACAGATTGTTTTTTTGATGCTGTTTTTGATAAATTGCATTTTAGTGTTCAATTTTTTATTGAGGTTCGTTAGAACAGATAATATCAGCTAGTTTTGAAAAATATCTATCATGGCAATTATGTTACTGTTGTTTTGTAATCGGCATTAATTGATTTTTATTTTTTAGGAAAGAAGCTTACCCCTTGAAGTATGAGTATCGTAATATTTATCGAACTGTGTTAGTGTCTAATGGCTTTTTTTCAAGCCTATTATTGCAAATGCCTTTGATTTTAACTTTTCATGTCATTAAAACTAATTTCTCTTTGTTGCAGGTCTAAACAAACCAAAAAACCAGCGAAACGAAGCCGGAATCGAAATCAATTTAAAAAATTAGCTTTAAACCGTAGAGTAGACTAGTTTTTAAATAATAATGCCTCCGTAGACAAACTTAAACTGCCATTTGCAATAATAGAATAATAATAATTAGCATAGGTATTAAGGTAGATTTTATCTTTTTTTTCGTGGTTGATTGAATCTGTCAAAGTGGAGAACGTAGCAGCTAAGAAGACTACCGGGTTCACCCCGGTCACCGATCGGTAAGTTTTTTTTTAATAATACTTAAATACTTTTTGGTAAATAAGAAGCAGGGTAACGCTAACTTTTTACATTACAACTTCTCTATTAGGCTACGCCAGTTGGAAGAATTCTTTTCGTTGCGTTCACTGTCAAAACCACTCAACTGCCAAACTCATTTGGTTTTAAAAAGCCGCTATAAGATTAATATCAACGGCATTCATTTGTTTTTAGTCCAGGAATGATTATAAACGAGAAGAATTGTCCCAACTTTTTTAACTTTAACTACAACCATAAAAACAGTCGCTAAGTAAATCTAGACTGTTAACATTTAAAACAGTGAGATACTGTGTTAATTTGGTTTTATTTCAACGAATCCTGCGCACAAGCAGCGGGTGTGATTAATTAGATGTTTGCTCACGTATTTTTCTAGGATATAAGTAAGAAGTTGGAGGAGAAAGGATTTGTGGTTTTCAAGATAAAAAGTTATCATCACTTATATATAATTTATAGAACTTGATCGAAACATTATCAGTCGTCGCGGGAAGCCGTTGGATGCGGACAGCGCAAGACCGGTCCTTGTGGAGATCCTAGGGGGAGGTTTTTATCCAAAATTCTAAATTTAATAAAGATTTATTCATAGGTAACCCAAAATTACACTTGAATGCGTCAGAAATATAAAACAAAAATAAAACAAAATTATAACAAGTTAGATACTCCAGAGAAGAAGCCAGCAAGAAACTCTTGAGGTTGCTCTTTTTAAAAATATTGTTTACAATCATGTGTTTACAAAAGAACAACTTAAATATTATGATCGTGTGGAGCTAGAGCATTTACACACCATGCCCTATTGTCAATAATAAAATCGTTAATGTTATAATACGCTCTCTGACAAAGAGTCCTCTTAATACAACGCTTAAATTTAGTTTCCGTTAAATTTAGTACATTATCAGGCAGTTTGTTGTAAAACCGTATACAGTTCCCTTCAAATGAATTATTATTAATTTTAGTTAGTCTACTACCAGGCATAACAAGTTTATTATTATTTCTAGTATTAAACTTATGAAAATCACTGTTTTTCTTAAATTTTGATATTTTTTTTCTAACAAACATTAAATTGTCATAGATGTATTGACACGGAACTGTTAAAATATTTATTTCTTTGAACAGTTCTCTCAGGGAATCACGACTTTTTATATCGTAAATGGCTCGAATGGTTCTTTTCTGCAAAACAAATCCAGCAGTGGACGTCCACACACAAACTAACATGAAACGATCTCTGCAACCAATCCAAAGAAGAAATATTAAAGTCTATGTTTCACGCATGTTTAATCTTGTATTTTTTGTTGAATAATTATATACCTAGCAACCTATGATTATTTTCCGTAAAAACACAGAAACAGTAAAAAAACATCCTTGTATGTCTATAGCAAGTCCAACAGCAGTACAACACACCCATGACCCTTTGCTATCAATGTTCATTATCTAGTCAGAGTAGGCACGATTTCGTTGATTTACCGGCTCGAGGAAAAAACTGAATTTACATATTAAGTACTTAGGTCGGCTGAAGCAGTCTACGGGCTCAGCAATTTTAAAGGTGAATGCTGAAGTTTAATGACTTTATTCTATTCGTTCGCATTTATCATGTCTCGCCAAGTCTGCTAATTGAAAATAACCTCAGTTATTATCGCAATCAGTGTAAACCATTGTTTAGCTTTAGCAGAATACTAAATGTGTCAAAAAATGCCATTGAAACTCTGCCGACACTCAAATGAGGCTAAGTATTTTAAATTAGCAGACTTGGGCCCCAGTTATTAAACGGACTGGTGGTCAAAGTCAAGATAATTATGTAGTTACTTACCTAATTTATTTTCAGTAGGTACTAGTGATGGGTAAAATGGAGAATAGAGGTTGGGTCGTATCAAGTGCTCCAGAGGACGTTAGATAATAGAGCAGGGTGGCGAAGACTACCGATAAGCGAAGATACCGAGAGCGTCTCTCTAATCTAAAATATGTATGTTAATGATGATAGGTAAATAATTTTCATTTAGGCCAGGGTCCGGAAAAACCTTTTCGCGGATGTGTGCGGAAGCGTTCCCGTGTCTCCGTCACTTGGCGGCGATTAGGAACATCGTAGAGTTTTAGCCGGTGGGAGTCCGGCATAACCCTTCGTCTTTCTCCGAGACGAAGGGTATCCATAATGGATTTCCCCACGTATAAAAAAAGGGGGAGAACCTGTCGTCCAGCCGTATGACACTGTAGACTACTAATCTTTATAAAACTTAGGGTGGATTGGATGTAGACCATGACACACTACACTACTCTGTTTCGTATTGGGAGGCTGCCAGAGCCTTGATTGTTTCACAACTATGCATTGCCTGCATGAAGTTGGTTTACATGGTCATTGGTCAGTGAATTGTAAGTATAGGAACTTAGAATTATTTGAGGTATATTTATATAGACCTATGTCCAGTGGACGTCCTAAGGCTGATTGATGATGATGGCCATAGCAACTTGATAGTTTTGATAATTTTGAGTCTACTTTTGAAACATCAAAGTCAAAAATGGAAATGAATAAGGCCCAGAGCACAAGATGAAACGCAACTGCAAAGCAACTGATACTGCTAGTTACTTTTGAGTTGCATCTAAGTTTCTGCTGTAGACTCCTTAGAAAACCACACACGACGCAACTGAAACGAAACGTTTCAAACTAGTTGCGTTGCGTTGCAGTTGTGTTTCACCGTGTGTTCTGGGTCTCAACGCTTAACGCAAAATCCCTAAATCTAGATGCTAGAATATTACTTATACACCACAAACTTAAACAACTACGTACCAACAAAACAAACCAATCATATTTGAACCCCAGAAAATAAAGTCACTAATCAAACAGCCATTTGAATGAGAACCTACTTGAATATTCATCAGCTATACAAACTGTCAAGCCCTCCCATTTAAGATGTCAGGTAACAATGGCCAAGTAAATAAGTGTTGGAGATGTATGATGCAGTTTGAGTGACGTGTTCTTGATTGTGCAACTCATAGTCTGTATTTGGTGTAGCTCCGTTGCGTTGTAGCGTGAAAATGAATCATTGTTTTCCAATATTGTATATTAATGAGCAAAGTTTTTCAACTGAAACAGACTTGGGTGTTTGACATGATGGGGCGTAGCAAAGAGGTTTATTCGCTGAATATAAAAGAAGTTTATTTCAGTTAAAACATTATTTTTTTCTCATGAAGACAGAGAAGTCACAAGAGAAAAGGTTGAAGCTGAGAAAATACCGTACCAGATTCGCAGTTTATATAATTCTATATGAAATGCCAATTTGGCATAGTTGTTAGCTTAAAAATACGTGATGCAAACTTATAAACAGCCATTTTATTAAATAGACCACCTACATACGAAATAAATACAATCAATACAAATATTTCATTCACTTAGTCAAGTCAATGCAAATAGTACCACTTAGTTTATAATTCTATTCAGTTGTTCAATATTTAAATAGCGTGTCTGATGGACAATCTCTAGATAGATTGCTGCAATTGAATTGCATCCAATTGAATGCACTTATATCATAGAAGTCTTTATATGCGTTTTGTTGGTGGGTGGGACAGTATTTATTAGATTAGAATTATACATACCTAGTATTTATGAAAAGAATGATATATAGTCGTACCTGTCTAGATAAAACCTAAAGATTTTTATACTATGTACCTACTTCTTTGTATACCTACTGCTTGTTTTTGAATTTGGAAAGTTTGGAATTCCCGCTTTAATATAAATGTCAAATAAGAAATATCAAGCGACAAACCAAGAAGTTCGATTAACAGCTAATTTGTAAAGTCTTTGATTGTATTTCTGACATATACCGTGCTAGTACCTAAGTTGTGAAAAAAGCGTAGTGTACATATAAAAAATTGTTTGATAAACAATTGCGAGTACCCTCTAGCTGTTCTTTTCATAAAGAAAATCATAACAAGCAAGCAAAAACGAAACAATTTTCTGACATTAAAATTTTATCTGCGTACACCCCAAGGGTGCATTCAAAAACATTTCCGCCACGACCCAAATCCGTCAACATAAATAAATAAATAAATAAGTAACAAATTGAACAATCAACGTTTGAACTAATCAAACAAGCATCCGGTGATAGGAAATTTACGAGAAACATTTGATCCGTCACTGAATTACGACTACACTGATTGTCTTTTACGATTGTCCCCGATCTTTTGTGATTTACGGCTCGCAATGTATGTTGAATAAAGTGTTGCGTTTTATGTTTGAAGTGGTAGTACTTGTTCATTTTATTGTTGTTTAATATCTTTACCGAAGTTTTAGTAGGGGCTACAAGTTATTTGTGATAGCAGCGCGTGTGTCCTTTTCTGTTTGTTATTCGAACACTGGTGGCCACCCGCGACTTCGTATGCTGTTATCGTCACAACTTGGAAAAATACGGCAAATTCTTAAAAAAAAAAAACAATATTTTTAAGTTTTAACATCTGATCAGTGGTTTTTGTGTGAAAATATAAGGCTGATTCCACCGTTTCGTGCAAATTTCGACCATTCCACGAATTTTTTTTTTTATATCGGTTCCTAAAATCGGTATGCTAAAAAGATGCGTATATCGTCTAGATGGAGTAAACTAGTTTGGACGTATTAATTTTTTTTATAGTTTTCGAGGAAATCGTTGGAGTGTAATGAGGCAATGGAATGTAATGAAATATCGTGAGAGTGTAATGATGTTGTTTGGAAGGTAATGAAAAAATATTAGTCAGTATTAAAAAAATTGATTAAAAAATCAAACTTTTTCCTTATAAACGTACTTATTCATGGAAATCGTATGTGTCAAAATAAACACAATTTTTTTTACGTCTTAGGAACATTTCAATAGACTTCTAAAAGTATAAACACCTAAACTAGAAACTCACATTGTGGCGACCTGCATAATAGGTGACAATTATAACGGCGCGGTGAAATTGTACATCTTATATTTGGAGTTACATGGTGATATGACTCTAGGCAACTGGACATAGTGATGACTTGGAGCTACGCTGCAAGACGCTGGCCGCGCGATGATTTGTGCGGACGTGTTAAGCTACGTGATTGCTGATGCAGCGGAACCATATCGATGCAGGAATATTTTCACGCTCGCTGACTTGTCTTATCTATCACGTACTCGAGGACCGCACAGTACTCCCCCCTTTGGAAAAGAAAATGAAAACAGGACTTCTAAATGCCGCTAAAACCTCGCTTGTTGCTCCTTTCTTCGCTGAATAGCTGCACCCATGATTCTTCCAGAGTAATCGAAGGAAACTAAAGCATTTACCATTAATCAATATTTCTTCACAACCAATAACTGCAGAGCGTTGCGTTGCGGACATCATCGTGGTCATTGCGCAGTCTGATCAAAAAAAAATTTCAAATTCTTTATATTAATTCAATAAACATCAGCAGTACTTCCACGCTCGAGCGTTTCTCTTACAGTCGTGGGCTGCATACACTGGCGGTTATCAAATCCTGCTCATGGGCACCAAGCGTTCTTAATGTGTTTCATTGTTTCACGTTATTGCAATGCAGAGTCTGGTTCAAAATACCGCAAATACGGCAGTGCAAGGAACTTCTGACTTCTTGCTGCCAAAAACTAAAAATTACTGCGAATCTAACGACGAGCCTTTTCCTTTGTTATTCTCTCCAAAAATGGTGCGTGTCGTGGCCATAACGATGCGTAGTTTGTCCAAGTGATAGTCTTAATTTCAATAATTGTAGTAAAATTTCAATGTAGCGTGATTCATTGTAAACTTGACCCTGTTTCGATGTTCGTCCATTTGTGCTGCTTCGTGCGTATTTCTTGCTTACTGAGGAACCTGCTTGTCTCAATTGCAAAAATTTATCTCAATATTTCTCATTTTTTTTTTCCGAGTCGTCGTCAATCATAAAAACAAAGTTGAATTAATCGTTAAAGTAGCTAGTTGTTGCAGCGCCGGGTCCAGATGCTGGTATTGTACTTGGCTGAAACTACGTACATAGTGAATCACTTCTTGATCCAGAGTCGGTGAGACCCGCTGATGGAAAGCAGAAACTAGATTGCCTCGATGAGGTGCTTGCATTGTCTTGAGATATATCTTCAAAGTAGCGAAGTTGCGTGTTCAATCGGCGGCGGTCACCACTGCGGCGGCCTGGCAGAAAATAGGTGACAATAAGATGGCACAGCGTTGTTGCAGAAATTATATTTAAGGTTACATAGTGATATGACTCTAGGCAACTGGACAATAGTAATGACTTGAAGCTACGCTTATATACTAAGACGCTGGTCGTGCGATGATATGTGCGGCCGTGATAGGCTACGTGATTGCTGATGCAGCGGAACCATATCGATGCAGGAATATTTTCATGCTCGCTGACTTGTCTTATCTATCACGTACTCGAGATCCGCACACACATAAACTCTAAAAAATACTCGTGTCAAAATCTAAGCAAAATGTACTGTCAGAAATTTTTTTCATATTAATTTGCGGTCTGTAAGAGTATAAAAAATAACAATAAGGCCAACCATTAACATTTCAATCTGAATTTCGTTAAGTAAATAGGTACCTAGATAGGTTGGTATTTTTTGAATAACATAAGTTGAAAAAGTATGTAGTTGCTTAATATAAAAATTTAGCCACGACAATACTCATTAAGGTAGGTAACGTTTTAATAATAATGTTATTTTTACAAAAAAACGTCAGTTAATACCGAAAACATGATCTTTATTAGTGTTTTATATTACTACTTTACTACCCGTAAAACTATTTCATTAACTTCCAAAACCTTTCATTCCCCTCCGCCAAAAAATTGGAGGGAATGGAAAGTAATGAATTGGAAAGGAATGAAATTTAGGAAGAATTTCTCGATTTATTTCGAAACTAAAAGTGCAATGACCTTAATAGGTATAATATGAAAACACCCACATACAAGCTATAATTTTATCTAAAATAAAATTAATTTGATCATTAGCTTACTTAGAAATGCAATGGATTGTAATGTGTACGAACCTGTGACAAAAGCGATTTTCAGAACTTAAATCGGAAATATTTTTAGTGTGGCTGCGCGTGGTCTTTCTCGGTAAATTGTTTAGGCAGACAGAGGGGCGCGGGAGACGTGGGCGTGGGCAAAAGTAGAAAGAGGGTTGGGAACACATTATAATGTTGATTGCAATTTTCGTGGAAGAGAATGAAGTTTTTCGTTTGACAAAATTTTAAGTGCGATTCTTTATATATTGCGCTATGAATTATTAATGTTTATTTAATAATTATTAATTGTAATAGTGTAACTTGATATTCAGGTACAAAAAACCTGAACATTTACCGTAGGAAAGTGTACTAAAGTATCTCAGAAAACTCAGGGTGGGTATCTGGATGAGGAGTGTAATGAGATTTTGATATGTTTTTGTTCAGGGTTTTTTTTATTTAATTAATTTAGCGATTAAATGAAAGATGCGTCTTTTAGCTTTACTTATACGTGAACTTTTTCAATTTAAACATTTTAGCTAACTGTTAAAATCATACGAGTTTTTGGTCTGGATGGCAAATCTGAACGAAACGGTGGAATCAGCCATAACAAACATCCTTAAGGTGCGTCCAGATAGAGCGAATTGGCTCGCGCGGCAGCCTCAACGTTTTGCCTCGCGAGCGGCGCGCGCGAGCCAAAACGTTGAGGCAACCAAACACTGTGGCAATGCTCGCGAGGCAGTCCGAGCCATCAGAATTCCTTGCGCATTCAAAATGGACAGCTACATTTCGAGTGCAACAATGATTTTGCTTGCTTATTTAGTAAGAAAAAAAGATATTAATGCAAATAAAAAGACCAAGATACGATTTTATGGAATGATATTGTGTTTGATAACTAATAATTTCACACGTTTGTTAGTGACTGAATTTCATCATTTGTGCTCGTCGCTGGTGGAAAAGGTTATGAAGCCTAACACTAATTTTATGGATGCAATATGTGTTATAATGCCTCTAGTACACTATGGGCCAGCGCTGGTCATCAGCGATGGTCACCAACGTGGTTGAACGCTAGTACACTATGGCCCAGCGCACTTAGTACTTGTAGATAAAATTCTAGAAGGCATCCGTGTTTGTTCTAAAGGCCAATGATATACCAACCTATTATATATGCACATTTACTAACTATGCTGAACGATCTCCGGGCAATTACAACAACCCAAAAGCAACCAATTCTTTCTTAAGTCGTGTTATACTACCTATCCAAAGGTTTTCTTTATATTCCTTTTACCAAGAGCAAAAAACTCTTCCCTTGACAAAGATGGAAGTGATGATGCTGGTGGAATATATTTAAGCTTATCCAGTGCTAATCGTTTCTAAATAGAAAAAAAGCAAAGCCAGCAATGCCACTAACAATCAACTCTAAGAAGCAACTTACATAAAACTTACAGCAAGCTTTAATTGTAATATTATTTTGGAAAAAAAATAGATTTTATGAAAAATAAACAAGTTCAATTATATTTAAATCATCATTATGTTCTATTTACCTCATCAAGAAGTTTTGTTATGTATTTTAATTGAACAGTTATTATTGATAGTAAAACTTAGTACCTATATTTAAGTATATTTAGTGTGTATTATCGTACTTCCTACTAATGTTATAAATGTCAATCGTTGTGCCGAGGGATGGATGTTACTCTTTCACGCAATAACTACTGAACAGATTTTGATGAAACTTGGCAATATTGTAGTTTGCACACTAGAATAACTCATAGGCTATATAATTAATAAGATATTATGTAAGTTTTCAAAGATTTATTATGACAAGATAGAGTATAAATACCTACGAAGTCGTAGGCAGTATATTATAAATGTTATTGAATGTGCCGATGAATGTATGTAAGTAAAGATTTTTGTAACTCCTTCATAGAAAAACTACTGCTACTGTGGACAGACACAAAATCATAACAAAAAAATATTTTATTTCAAAATTGGCACAATATTTTAGTACACTATTTGAATGTTGTTTTTTAAACTAAAACTGTGTGATGGGTGCACGATAACGCTGTGTGATGCCGAGCTCTTATAGTATCGATAAGTTGGTGCGGATCACCGTCCTTGGTATACCCAGCATCTTCCTTTAGCACCACATTTCAGGAGCATCTATCTTTCCTTTTTCCTATTCGGGCACTGTCCACATCTCTGTCGCATAAAGAAACATAATAAACACTAGCATTTTACGAGCCCGACTTTGGAGGCTTTAGTTATATGTCGATTCCTCAATACTTTCTTCCTCTCCATTACAGACCTAGACATGAGCATACGTCGTTTTACTTCATGTAGCCGCCGTTATTTGGGATATATAATACCAAGATATATACATAGTTGTTAACCACATCGCAGTTTGAAATCTGCGTCACTTTGGGCGAGCTGTTGTTGACACGGTCCACGATCATCATCTTGCTTTTAGATCGATTTATCTCTACGCACTGAGGATATTCCTCCTTCATAGAGCTTTCTAAGCCGGTGTACAAGGTGTTGTGGTGAGCTCTCATCCAGTTACGAACGCATTGGAAAAATCAACAAAGCATATGTATGTCGGCTCTCTGGTCTTCTCAATAATTTAGCGAACAATAAGAATTTGTTCACGGATGCCTTCTAGATATTTCAAACCAAAATATATAAATTAAACTGAATATGTGAGTCGTGACAGCCAGCCGTTGTCAAAATGCGGGGAGATGACAAGAAAAAGACTAGATTTACTTTTTTGAAAATATAGGGACGCGTCAACTATCATAAAATTTTTATCGACGGTAATCTATTCGCCGTCGATAAATAACACATAGAGGTAAAATTTCAGGTAGGATATAAGGACTAAAAATTCTAAGACAGATAAATATTTCTGTCTCCAGTAGGGCAAAACCAGAGATAGATAGATTATAGAGAACGGGTGTTAATTCTGAGATCTGGCTGACGAATGGGTTTCGACGGAAGAACAGATTTTAGCTCTGTATGAGTTCGACAATAAGTTGAGTCGACACCCTCTCCCCATTGTGTCTTAATGCACACTATTATATAATATTATTAGCTGATACTTGTACCAATGTTTTGTGATTTTTTTTGTTTGTAAATTAAAATGTAAATTTGTACTCAATAAGATTTATTCTTTTTTGTTCTACTTAAGCAATGTAAATTAAAATATAAAAACCCTGCCAAAAATATTTTTTCACTATCGATTAAAAAATTGTATGCCATTGCACAACACTATATTCATATTGTTATGTTGCCAGCAATGACAAAGCAAAACGATCTCTCTCTCTCTTTCTTAATTGTACTGACATACTTCTTAGAACGTAGTGATTATATGCTCTTTGGTCAGAATTTGTCAGGCATATTCCTCGATGTCTGCCTAGAATAGACAATCTAGACAATTAAGGTACAGTGGGCCAACAAGGCCCACCTAGTTGCAAATTGAAATAAAATCTTTACCTCAGGAAATTTGAGAATCCATATATTATTACCTACTATTTTGAGAAAACATATTAGTATTAAAGTCAGAATTAAATATGTAATGACATTGATTTTAAAGTTAAGTCTTTCATACATTGGGGCTTATTACACATATTTGGTATATAAGGCACCTCTATTGCGTGTTGCAAGGCCTAGTAAAAAATATCAGAATGTAAAAATATTTTTTCTTTGATTTACTTTTATATTAAGATGAGTTATTGATATAGGTCGGCTCCTGCGTTCCTAGTGGTCCATTTTACGAGTGCCAGGAAGTCAGTGCGATTTGAACATATTTTAATTGTTTTTTTTAGCTTGGGCGGCCTTGCAAAACGGCGGGCCTTATTCGCCCAATGTGCCTTAATACTAATCCTATTAATATTATAAATGTCAATGTTTGTGCCGATGGATGGATGTTTGTTACTTCATCACGTAAAAACCTCTGAACAGATTTGGATGAAACTTGGCGATATTGTAGCTTATGCATCAGAATAATACATAGGCTATATTATTTTTAGCTTTAGCTTGGGCGGCCTTGCAAAACGGTGGGCCCTAATCGCTTACTGTACCTTACTTTCATCTGCGATGTCTGTGGTCGTGACGTTAGAATTTAGAAACTCTCGCAGCAATCTCCTTGATGCAATCCACGACGTCGTGTCGCGTCGCATAGTGTCACGTCGTGTCGCGTCGCGTCATGTCGCGTCGCGTCGTGTCGTGTCGCGTCGCGTCGTGTCGCGTCGCGTCGTGTCGTGTCGCGTCGCGTCGTGTCGCGTGGCGTCTCGTCGTGTCGCGTCGCGTCGTGTCGCGTCGTGTCGTGAATTTATGTTTTAGCACACACATTTTCTATGCTTTTTAAAACACATTTGAACATAATAATATTGTTCCAACCTATCAGGCATATTTCGTAAATAAGATGGACGATGATTTCGTTTTAAAAATTTTATTGTTAGAAAATATGAGATATTGTTACAGAAAAATAATTAAAGACGAATTTTATTGCATTTTACTTTTATAGACTACGCTGAGGACATATTTCATGGAAGTTACTTCAAAATAATTTATTAAAGTTTGGCTCTATGATTTTTGATCCTTGCTTGTCCTGAATGGATAAATATAAAAAAGAAACATTGTATGTATTTATGTTAATGAATCAACTTTGCTCAAACGTTGATCAAGTACCTACTCAAAGTATAATCGACACGATGTGTCTAAACGCACCCGCGAACACGACAGCACCGTCCACACTGCCCGAACAGCGCACGCTGAGGCACCCTGAGCGCGTCCATTCACGGCTCGACCCTGAGCGTCGCTCAGCCGAGCCATCATGCGCCCGAATGGCCCTGAACACGTAAACACTGACCGAGCATTTGCCTCGCGAGGCAGCCGCGCCTGCGCGTGTGGTCCCGAAGACCGAGTCAGAACGCACGGCACGACCCCGAGCGCCGTGCGGCCGAGCCATCATGCGCCCGAATGGCTCGGAGCACGTCCACACTGACCGAGCATTTGCCTCGCGAGGCAGCCGCGCATGCGCGTTCGCGTGCCGGACTCATCTGACAGCGCACGCCTCAGCCCTGAGCGCCGTTCGGGCGCATGATGGCTCGCCCGCTCGGCCATTTGCCTCGGCCGCTCGGCCATTTGGGCGAGCATTCGTGCGCCCGAACGGCCCTGAACACGTCCACACTGACCGAGCATCTGGCTCGCGAGGCTGCCGCGCGAGCCAATTCGCTCTATCTGGACGCACCTTTACATGAATCTATCGGTACTAAAATTTTTTTTTTTTTTTTCTAAAGGCCAAAACACACCGGATGCGTATGCGTAGACCTATGCGTACCTTTGAGTTGTAATGTATGGAACTGTCACCACTTGCGTCTACATCTACGTTACGCAAGCGGTGACAGTTCCATAAATTACAACTCAGAAGTACGCAAACGCATCCGGTGTGTTTTGGCTTTTAATCGAATAGGTATTTTACTTATTTTGTTGAACTTCATTTTAGTTTGATACCTATGATCATAATTAAGTCACTTAATTCAAGGAAGGCTATATAATTTACGCCACATCATTAAGCATAAATAAACTGCTAAGTAAACCTAGTTGCCATATCATTAAAGCACTACCTACCTGCATAAATCAAAGCAAATAGGTAAACTAAAAGTAGATAAGACAATTTTATGAGCAAACTGTGGTCAGCAACATGGTTTAATGACTTTATTTTCATCGCATCAACAATGTTTTTTACAAGGAGATTAAGCGAGGCTCTTGTGGCCTTCTCCGCGGACATAAAAAAGGGAGATTCATGTCGAGGTCGCTATCAGAGGCTCAATTTAACTTTGTTATAGTTAGGTACGTACGTTGTAACTAATCGGTTATTTAACTAATGAGGAAAACATTCGAAGCAAGTGGAGGGAAGTTGTCTCTGCCTACCTCGATGGGAAAGAGGTGTGTGTAGGAAAACATGGGTGAAACCCTGGATCTGAATTTTTGTCGGACGACCGTTTTTATATTGAGTTCCGGCGCAAAACTCCATCAAGTGGAAACAGTTTCGACTTGGTAGCAGAAACAAAAAAACTGGACTCGATGGACCTTCAAAATTATTTGTTTGTTATTTGTTTCATGATTTATATTGTAATATCAGCCAATTCTAAGCAACATACGAAGCCATATTGTTAAAAGATCAAAGAAAGTAACTGAATGTTCCATTCCGTTTGTCAACGAAAAGTAGAGAGTGTGATTTCAGCTTCAGAAATCAGTTGCACCCCTGCAGCTGTAAACTGCAAATAGCTTCGTAAACATTCGGTCGAGATCGTTCGACGTTCGTTTTTCAACTCAAACAAAAAGGTCAGATGGCGTCGACCTACTTTTGTAGTGTTGGTAGGCAAAGGTCGCGAGGGAAATGTGATAACGATTTAATGTTTATTTTGCTATCATATTGTACTATAGAAAGTCTTATTACTCACTCGAAGTAGTTAGTAATCTCTATTCTTAACATACGGCCTGGGGCCAAAGTCTGCTTTGAAATAGTCTCAGTTGTGTGACTATTGAGTGTCAATGGCATGTTTTGACACATTTGGTCGCAATCATTGTCAAGCCATTGTTTTTCAGAGTACCTGCCAAATGTGTCAAAAATTACCATTGACAATCAATAGTCACACAACTGAGACAATTTGAAATTACCACACTTGAGAACCTAGTGCTAGTGCTAGCCGCAATATTGATAGGTAGTAGTTGTCCTTCAAAAAGAACCATTAGCATCTATACCATATCGATACTAAATTATCGACTGTTAACACTACTGTAAGGTATATCCCCCAAATCCACGACAAACAGGACTGAATCATACCCTAAGGTCCTTATCTCAAGAGGTAAAAAACCAGGATAAAACACATATATAACTAAAACCGATAAACTACATAATTATACACCCCATAAAACGGCACACGATTTACAATCCAGCCATAGAAAAACATTGTAACAGGCAACAAACAAGTCATTACGGTGAATCAACTCCTTCGCAATTAAGAAGTCGTTACAACCTATCAACTAGACGCAATGAAACAAAGACGCCGCTTCAAGTACTGTAGGGTATTTAATTTAGTTGGTTTACCTTTTAGTACGGTTTGTTAATTCATTTATTTGAACCTATACCTACCTAGTGTTATCCTCCTCTATCAGCGTAAACAACTATTAAAAATAATTACAAACCTAATATTATATGGCGAATGCCAAGTTATAGGCAGTACAGTGCTTTAGGCAAAATCACAAATGTAACAAAATAAGACTGCCGAATGGTGATGATGTACATGTTTAGAGACTGCCAAAATTGTCACACTGTCTAAAATTATCAAAACTTTCCTATCGTGCAATGCCGCCATCACAAACAAAAACGCCCTGTTCAAACAACCAGAGGCAAAACTGCACTATTTAAACAACAAACTACGCACTTAATATCATTTAATTGCAGGTAGAGCTGCGTTTGACCCGGTCATGGGAACTGGGTCAACCCCGCTCCCTTCAACCCCTCCCTGACCCGTTCTGACCCGATTTACGTCAATCGAGGCCCAAGAAGCTGGGTAATAGTGGCACTGGCTTCCCTTAAATGACATATTGGTTATTATAGGCATAATCGAGCGGATAAATATGCTTGACCTATTTTTGGGTGGCCTTTATCTGGTATGAACTTTGCTAAACATAAACATACCATAGAAATCGACAAAATTATTCTTTGATCAATTGATGTTCATTTCATGTTTAATAAGGAGATGATTGTATTCATGGACAACTTTTACCTAGCACCAACCCTATATTTTGTAACATATTCCTCACATTTAGTCCGTCTAGGTTAGGTGCTCATCTGATGCTGATACTCGACGACCTAAAGGTTTCTGACCAATGATGACATCCAAATATGTCTGACAGCGACTTTTTCGACTCTAGTAACCGTGTCTTAGAGCAACATATTAATCAGATTTTTGTTTACCTACTTATAATGTAGGCACACGGTGTACCCACGGTCTAAAATAAGATCGTAATTAAAGACAAGAAAATGTAAATACACCTACTTTCCTACCTTCCTTAATCTGAAAACAAATTAATCTTTACTCAATTATGTTAAATGAAGATCATTTTCACCGTTTATACACTTTCAAGAAAATTTAAGTACTAAACACATAATTGCTTACTTAATTGGATTATGTTTTGAAGACAGAGAAAGCGTGATTAACAAATTATTGTCACGTTTCAAAGCGATAGCGGAAAATTGGCTTGAATCGTGTTTCTGGTCATATGTACTTATGGTGGGGTCATGGGTACTCTGATTATAACACACAGGTTTTGTGAAACGCGGCGGTTTTTAATCACTTAGTGAGTGCTAACATATTGAGAGATAAATGTCATTGACTGCACAAAATAAATTGGGCCTGATTTGCATGAAAAAATGGTACAAGAAATTTTATTCACCGCGGCAATTAATGCTCAGTAACTTTGCTGGGGCTTTAAACCTCATTTGGCGTCATTACCCTTCAACATACATACTACGTATACATATCTGTCACGCCTCTGTTCCATTGAAGAAGGCAGATACCACTTCCCTCCACTTCCTACGACCCAAACACACCTCTTTCGCTTCATCCACATTCATCAGTGGATTCATTTCGTCAGTCCATATCTTGTACAGTTGGAAATCAATCTGTTAACTCAGGATCTTTCAGCAATCTAATTTATTTGTTGCAAATTCTGTTTTTTTACCATTTTAGCTAGTAGTATTTTAGCCGCCGCGTTTTCTTGCCTTACGCAGTAAAACCAGCCCAAGCGTACACTTGAAATGTAATTTTCCGGCTTGCCGACATAGAAACTCACGATTACACCAAATTCCGATTAATGTTTGCTTCTGTTGCTATTTCATATTACAGAATGATAATTAGCTTGTTTTTGATGTTACACTTGTTATTAGCAGTCTTGTCAGGTAGAGGCCAAAAACATTTTCCACTTGTCGAGGATTTTCTACGGATAATTATAACTTGGTTTCAGTGGCAGAACATTTTTTATATAGCTATTCACACTTATCCGTAGCATTGAGGCATCCATCACAAAGTGTCCTAAGTATTTCATGAAATAGGATAGGTTATCATATTATTATGTTAAGGTGCGTACAGACCATGTAACATAACATGTTATTTAACATTGTTATATAACATGTTTTACATAATATGGACACTGAATGTTATGAAACATGGTATAGTAACATGTTATTGATATGTACAATTGTACAACAATATTATATGTATAACTTTGATCGCGCGTCCTCTCGTGTCGACATTGTGGATTGTACTGAAGAACGACAAACGACAATGGTTATATAACATTGTTATATTGCATTGTTATTCTAATGTGTACAGTATTATTTTATGTTGCAATGTTGAATAACAAGGTTACATAGTGTGGACGTGTTATAAAACACAAGTTAAATAACATGTTACATGGCCTGTACGCACCTTTATAGCCGAGCGAGAAAGCCATTATTGCTTCATATCAATTGGACAAACCACGGTATTCAAATCAGTACCTTATAGGTATGCAGTAGCACTTCACAAGTCTCAATATCGTTTATTGACCCCGTATCAAATTCGAGGCCGGACCCAGAAATGGACATGGGTTCCATCCTTCATCTCAAATAGAAATCAATTTGCATATTTACTGAATGGGAGGTCCAATGGACGTGCGAAACATTTTCTTTGACATTTTGTGATAGGTATTTATTATCTTGAGAATAAATACCTATCGATGATTTACTACGTCAATGGATTAATTGGCTTACAAATCTCTGGTGTCACTAAACAATCTACTAATCGGTAGTTCTAGTGTCAAAACAATTACAGAAACTTAAAACTCCAACTCGCGACGACACCTAAATCTATTTCGCTACAAAAATAATGTTCGTGTGCGCTTGCGCTTAGTCCTTGGTCTCGAAGACGCGTGAGTCACCATCTATTTCTTATTTTCTAAGAATAAATACAAAACTGCACTCGTATGAGTAACTCTAGGCAGCAATAGAAGGGCATTGACCTTTCTGTTTACATCATGCGTTGATATTAAGCTTGATGTTTCGCAGAAGTTGAGATTTGGTGTGGAATGATTGCGTTTATGTGTTTATTCCCAAATTATTTTGTGTCTGTTAGTTTTAAGCAAGTATTGATGGTTCTAGGTTCAAACATATTAAGGTGAAAAGGTTTTCCTCTTATTCGTGAATTTCAGATACGTTTTTTGTCAAATGTGAACAGCTTCATATCAAATACTCTGACTAGTAAAGGCTCTGTATAATTTGACAGAAATCTGTAGAGAACCATCTATGCCTTGCAGTGGGACAAAATAGACTAAAAAAACTTACAAATATTCGAAACAGCCCCCTAAGAAAATAAATTATTCTACGATGATCAGGTAATACCCATTTAAGACTACACAGTACAAACTTTCCTGCGATTTCACATAATCTTCATCTTAAACCCATAATCGAACAGCACCTTTAAAAATACTGAAAAGAGCCACTCATTGTGAATAAATTACGCTCGTTTTACAACCAAGGCAGGCACTTTTATTGACCATCAACGCGAAGCGAAACTCTAGTGCAAAAACAAAAGAAACGAAGGAATCCAGTGGAATCTATATTGGAACCGTAAATAAGAGCATGGAATAGCCTAGATGATTGGCATGTCATGATAAGTGTGCAGAAAACCTATAAATTACACCTCTTTATCGTTTCATGTATTTATTGGGATTTCCATACCTTTGTCAGGTTATCCCGGGCTATTTTATTACTTGAACGTTTGAAAAGACACTTTTGGTAATATTAAGCTAGAAAAAGACTGATTCTACATTCGCAATGTATGCAACGCATTATGACATGTGTTCCATAGAAATATTATGACTAGAAACACACTTGTTCCCACGTAGCGTGGAATGCTATCTACACACCAAAGCCGCCGGCATGCCACCGGGCTAGGACGGCGGCCTTGTGTCATACGAATGGCAGCTGTCAAAAAAGCCGGCGGCTTTGGTGTGTAGATACCACAATAGCGTTGCGTGTGACAAGTTTGCTTATAATCATATTATTTCTATAGATCAGAATGTCAAATGCATTGCGTACGCGGGGCCGGTCGGTCTTTTCAAAAAATCTCACTTTCATGTCGGGACAATGAATAATAAACTCTAATGGTCTATCTACTCATACCCGGGCTGTGTGCGGGGCGTGTCAGAGAAAAAAATATCATTCCATACATTTTCTATGGATTCGTTCACACACGTCGTCTTTTATAAATAATTATATTAACTAGCAAAGAATAAAACGCATTCATGTGGATTGGATTGACAGATATAGTATATTATTTATAATAGGTTATGGGCCCAGCACGCATGACAACGTGTGTGAAAATCCATAGAAAATGTATGGAATGATATTTTTTTTCACTCCTGACAGACCACGGCCCGGACACAACCCGGACACGGCCCGGACGTGTGTAGTTAGACCTTAACTGCCTTTTCTATAGCTACCTACAGGTTACAATAGTTCGACTTTATGTGAAATTGAACATCCAAAGTAGGTAGTTATCTTGAGATGAAATCGCGTATAATCTTTCAAAGCAAGCTTGGAACTATTCTGACTATAACAGACACCCTTGCAAGGGACATTTGCATTTCAGTTGCGTTGGTGTTTAGCTAGTATATTTTGAAACTGGTATTTGTAACTAGTACCTTAGTACTACTGTTACTCAAGAAAATTTGTTGTGAGCGTATTATGAATTTTTGGTATGTACTCTATTGGCAAATCTTATGGTGCTTTGCAAAAGATAATCGAAATATTTTTAATCAGTAATTTAAAAAGGGTCCTTTGAACTTCTGTTTCTGAGATAAATCGCGAAAATGTAGGCAATCCATCAAGGCTCAAGTAGCAGAACATTTTATATGAAACTATTCACACTAGTCGACAAGTGGGACGTAACAAGTAAGAACTGGTAACCGTAAAAATATTTTTAGAACCTATTAAAATACCAGTTACTTCCCAACCCTATTATCTGTGCTCTCTTAATTACAAACCAAGAACTTTGTCTGAAGCGAGTCAACTTCTATTAAACTAGTCCGCGAGGTTTCTCTTCTGTCCAATTCTATGAACGAGAGTTACATCTTTATCTTACGAGTAACTTTAGTATGGCTTTGGCAAGATAATGTCTTTGGAAATGATTGCATAGTAAATCATGTAGTTGTTATGATCTTTTCAGATGAATTTATGTCTATGGGCTACTTTACAGTGTCTATGTTTATATTTCTTTAAGTTTCCGATCCTATGAACGCTGTGTGTCGATTTTTTTGGTGATTAAAGGTGTCTATACACCAAAGTCACCAGGGCCGGTCCTGGCGGCCCGGCGACGGCCTTAATTTCAAAAATTTTCGAACCAATCAAGGTTGCCGGCTTTAACCAGCAGCGTAATGCCGCAAGGTCGCAGGGCCGGCTTTGGTATGTAGATACCATAACATAGCTCCAAAGACAAAATCGCTGAGAAATCTCAAAATATATTTATACCTAAACAAAGCATAATAAAACTATCACAAAGAAATTAAAGAAAACCGGCCAGTTTAAGGTATAATGCTATCTACACACCAAAGTTGCCGGCATGCCGCCGGGCTAGGCCAGCGGCTTTTCGTCATACGAATGGCAGCTGTCAAAAAGCCGAAGGCATGCCGGCGGCTTTGGTGTGTAGACAGCATAAGTATCCTAGACAACATACATTTCCCTCTATATTTCCAACGAAACCAGTCTTATTTAATAATAAAAAGATTCTCCTCAACCGATTACTCCAACGAGCAACCCCTTTCTTTGTTCCCAGGAGTATTTGCATAAGAAAGTGAAACTTTCACTTGTACTATTTCGCTCCATAATTGAATTGTACAGATGAACCGCTTCAAAACCCTGTTATGTTAGTTCTAAAATGTACAGCTTTAGTATTTTAATTTAGTTAAAATATTCGCTTGGCGGATGACGGTGGATTTTCTTTTTAAAGTTTTTCTTTAGTTGAGATTTGCTGTTTAAAAACTTTTGTAAAATGAATACGATTTGAACTGTACGTAGATACCCCTTCCCTCTATCCTAAATTCTGATGTTTTCGCGGGCTGCAAAATTTCCCGCGAGTGCCCAACTAGTGCGTTTAGAGACCTGTGATAGCTTGTAATGAACCTAATAATACATAGTTACCCACATACATATCTGTCACGTCTCTCTCCCATCGGAGTAGGCAGAGACTACTTCCCTCCACTTGCTACGTAACAAACACGTTTCCTTGGCCTCAACGACATCCATCAGTCAGTATTTACAAAATCATGACATTATCGATGCATGGCGTTTATTTAAAAAGTTGAGTGAGTTTGTCAGTACGGAATTGCCACCAGAACAACATTTTCTTCAGCACCATTTATGTCTCCAACCCTCGTTACCTCAATAACAAGAAATAAAACAAAATACCCAACCAATCGCTTCTAATATTTGTCTTTCAATAGACCAGAAACTAATCTTCTTATAGCTTTGTATAGAGCCGTAGAAGTGACCAAATGAGTTTAGTAATCCTCTTGAATTTCCCAAACGATTGAGTGAACCATTGAATAGTTGCTCAAGTGATTAAATATCTCGTTTTATATAGGTAAGAAATTCTATTTTTCACTCTGCTTGTGTTGGATCTATATTTTGTGCAAAACAATGGCCCTTTGCATTTCTTAAATCGATTGTTGACTTGATGTTTTGGCATGGTTTCATATCAATCATCAACCCTAGTGGTGTCTTTACTCATGTGGTCTCCACACAAAAGCCGGCGGCCTCCATTTGATCCAAAATATTTGATTAGGAGGCCGGCGGTCTTAGCCGGCGGCTTTGATGTGTAGATACCAGAGATACCATAACCACGCCTTAACAGATACGTAAAGTCCCATAGGCTCACTCCGTATTTCGGACGTAGATTTGTATTACCAATATTGTACAACTTACCAACAATCTACTAAACACATCTCAAACAAATAACACTAGTACCCGATCTTTCACTAAATCCACCGATTTGTCGCCCAAAAAGTCTTTCGTCCCTAGAGAAGATTCGTCCTCTGCCATCGAACTGGCCAAATGAGAAGCGATAAGCGAATACAGTCTGATTTCCCTTGCGATTGCTGTGCCTAAATACTCACTTGTTGCGAGGACCGGGTGTCCATCGACTTTGGAGCTAGATATCTCATCATCCTATGAAATCTACGAAAGATCACAGTTACGAAATCTTGCTTTTTATCTCTTCTATTAAACTCTCTGAAAGAGTGCTCTGAACTGACACACGTGTATGAGGCGACTGATGAATGTGGATGAAGCGAAAGAAGTGTGTTTTGATTGTAGAATGTAGGATTGTAGAGGGATGTGGTATGGATGTGGTGTGGTGTGGTGGATAGGATGTGGTGCCTACCCCGGTGGGAAA
The DNA here is from genome assembly GCA_947563765.1 of Anarsia innoxiella. Lineage (NCBI taxonomy): Eukaryota > Metazoa > Arthropoda > Insecta > Lepidoptera > Gelechiidae > Anarsia > Anarsia innoxiella. The sequence goes on along the minus strand of OX387396.1, from coordinate 3,013,536 downwards.
TAGGCGTGACAGATATGTGTGAATGTATTTATATTTCTTTTGTATTTATTTAGTTTCTACAATATTATAAAGTCGATGTCACTGTTCGTTGACACGAGACATTGATTTACGGAACCTTTTCAGGATTGAAGGTTAAATGCTCCTTGGGGAAAGTGATTAGATAGCGGAACCCTGTTTTGAAGGCAGAGTATTATTTTGAGTGTCATATTGCACGTGCGCGGGAAGTTGGTACCGGGTAATTGACTGTCAAATAGGTATTATGGAAACAATCAGTATCTAGGCATACGATAGTGGTCGATGGACTCTTAGAAACCACGGTTGGTTCGTGGACCAACAGCTAAGAACCAAAAGGCAACTGAAAAGATTTTCTGAAGGAAAAAGAAGTTGCACTATCAGATGCGGAGTTTTAATTTAAAATCCAATTGTTTTTGTGAATTTCTCTCTTTTCACATTTTATAATTAACGCCAATCAATCGCTTTTCAGACTTCTATCGAACTGTTCATTAAATATTTCATTCAAAATTATATTTAATGTAAGTACCTAATCAGACGTTGAAATCTTAATAAATTCTACAAATAGAAATCTTCAATAATTTTGAACGAGTGAAAATATCAGAATGGAAATTGTGTATTTAAAAATTTTATTTTCATTAATTTTATACCAACTGAAACTTTAATAATTTTATAAAGAAACTCTTTTGAAACATAAAAGCAGTTCTCAAGGACGACCTTTGTACCTTGGATACCTGTTCAAGGTACGCGTAGGATAGTTTTAGGCTCGGCGCAAACGGACCACCGACCGAAGCCACCGGTGGCCAGTGACGGCGACCTAACACGCTTTTTCATATGAATTGTATGGCGGTGCCGCACACGTGTAGTCGGTGGCAGCGACTCGCTACAGTAGTGCTCGCTCGCTCACTCGCACGCTCGCTCGAAAGCTTGCTTGCTTCTGACATTGTGGAGTAGCGCGCGACAGCCACTTTCGGTGGCCCGTTTGCGCCGACACTTAGTTAGACACTAGACTAGGTTTCTATCGCTTCAAGCGTTTGTCCTTCTCAGTACTTAGATTGAAGTTCTATCCTTGAGCTGGATACTCCTACACTGAATAAAATGTACAAGGAGCTTTCACTCCGTAACAAAAATCAAAAGACGTTTTCCCAACTTTCTCAACAAAATAAGGGCGTTTTCTAGCGTTTTATATGCGCGTATACGCTCGTTTTTTTTGAAGTGCGTATACCTACGCGCTTATGCTGAAAACAACCGTATATACGCGCGTGTAAAACGCTATGTCTGAAAACGCCCAAATGGTCGAGAAAATACTATAATCCAAAGCTGTCCTTTGAAAAAGTATTCGGTTTCATGTTTTTTTTTCACGTCTGTTAAATTTTTTTCATGGAGTGTATCCATCGTACTACTTGTGCTTATAACATTTAAAATTTAAGAATTTAAAAATTTAAAAAAAACTGTAAGTAAATACAAATAGTTTTAATTGTACAAAATGATTGATGCGATTTAATAAATGCAGTCTGTTATGTTGTAAGCTCGTATAAGTAATTCATTCAGTTTTATAGTCCACTGCTCTTTCACGAGGAATTTAATATTTTCCGCTCATACTCGATGCGTAATGGAGATGATATTCATTCAAATTGTGCAATGGTCATTTCGTAGCGTAGAGTATGGGAGTTCTAGGGTATTTTTCATTTTGTTGGAAATTCTTTTTAGTACTTAATATTTAAGGTCTCTCTACACAGCACAACCGGACACGTTGTCATGATGACGTATTGTTTTACCTCCTGACGGGCCCCGGCCCGGACACGTCCCGGGCACGTCCCGGATCTGTGTGGATAGACCTTTATTCTACATATTTTTAAGCATTTGTGACTAGTAGGCCCTAGTAAGGTTTATTGATTCTAAACATATTTTCTTAGTATAAAAAACCTAAAATTAGTTACACTAAAACTCGTAACTTTTCGTGTTCAATCTGTAATTTAAATTACATTTTGATTTTGATGAAATTTTGTAAGCAAATATTTTCCGTTTGGTAGGTACCTACTCTTATGAAAGATAACTGAAAATTACACATACATATTAGCTTAACACATAATTTTAACGTAGTTGCGTTAAAAAAGACGAGAGTAAATATAATTTGGATTCATTAGTCATGTAGCAGTCGCAGCTTAATCTAAATTAATAGTGAATAAAAGTTAGTACTAAATGAATATTAAAATGTCTTTGTGAATGCCCTTCAAAGTTTTACGAACAAAACCCAAGTTTTTCAATTAACTAACGCAAATCTAGAAACTTAGGAAAGCAAACTATTATTTTAATGCAGAGTTGTTTGATTTAATTAAGAGTTATTTCGAATCTAGTATTTTTAGAAGGTTCCCTATAAAGAGGGAGTGTTAAATATGTTAAAATAATTTTAATATATTTTTAAAAGAAACAGATAAGTAATACTATTAATTATTTGATTAATTATTAATTCTTTTTCTTCACCTACTTACTCGTAGTACATAAAAAGCCTATATAGGCACGACGTAAGTACTTAATATACTGCCTATGTGTTATTTTTATGTAAACTAAAAATCTGCAAAGTTTCATCATAATTGTTTCGTAGTTTTTGCGCGAAACAGTAACAAATAATCCTAATCCAGCGACATCTATTCATCCAGAAGGAGCAGCCTCTAATATTGTTATATTAAATTATGTTATATACTTACCAATAAAATTCTATCAAAACAAACTCTAGTCTATACTAAAATTGACTTCGTAAGTTCAAACCAAATCAAATCACATCTAAGTACCAAATATTACATCAGAAATTACATTGTGTATCTACACCATAATGTAATTTTGGTAGAGTGCCTCTCGTTTCTAAGACAACTACGTTTCCCGTAGACTTTATTAAACGTAATTTATAATGTTATCTTGGTTTATAATCTTTAAGGGATGATACTTTATCTTCGGTAAAGGCTTGTAATGTAAATCATGAAAAACAAGAAATTAATCAAAAATTTAAAAATGTTGTCTTTTCCAATCGGAAAAGATAGATAAAAAGATAAATACTCAGACATGAAAGTTACAATTTAAATTAAGTTTAAATGACTTAATTGAGAGTCTTCTTTTACATAAGTAGAATGGACAATAGACCATTGCTTATCTCAAGACAAAAAAAAACAAAGTCAAATCACTGTCAGAATTCCTTGACATTAAGATCAGATGATGCGAAAGGACTGCAGCTGGAGCAAGTTTTTAATTTAAATTAAATAAAAAATCGTACAAAATTCGTTAAACTAATATTTACAATGACAAACTTTCAGTGATCGAAACCTAAAATTAAGAATTGATCGAAGTTTTCATACAGCAACAACACAATTAAAGCAAGGTACTTATCTACTTGAAACTTATTAAAGCATAATTTAAATAAAACTTGTGTGTACGATCCAATTTTTATCGAATGACTATTTTTATATGGGCGTCAACAAAAAGCAGGACCCGATAAATGTAAAAACAGAACATAATATAAAATACTCTGTGACTAAAGACTATCATAACATCCGAGACCGAGACACGACAAGTAGAAACGAATTTATGAATTAACAACACTTTTCTCGCATGAAAATCCATATATTTTTTTGTAATAACAAATAATGTATAGGGACAAAGGTGACGCTCATCAGACCAAGTTATCCGGTTTCAATTACGGGTTGAATATTTAACAAAAATAAGGATAAATACTTCTCGCTGCATACAATTGTACACATCTGTCACGCCTCTTTCCTATCAGGGTACTTATAGACCACTTCCCTCTACTTGCTACGATCGAAACACACCTTTTTGGCTTCGTCCACATTGATCAGTTTCGTCATATTACTTCGATTCACTCTTGGTGTCTTTGTTCTCATTTGCTACATCATTATCATAAATTTAAGAGTGTCACTCTTATCGGTGGAGTCTGCGCCACTCTGCTGTATTCTCTGCTGTCCGTTTGAGCACCCTGATACGTCACAACTTCTATTCACTCGGTTCTCTCTTTTCTATCTTTTTTTTCTCTTTTATATCTCTCCTCTATTTTCTCTTTTTTTTTCTTTTGTTTTTTTTTTCTCTTTTATTTGGTCTATGTAAGTCCTTTACAGTAGCTATTATAAAACCAAGATAAAATTATCAACCCTATTCCCTTCCTATTAAGTTGTTTTGTCCTTGAAACATTAGCCTTGGCTTGTTCCGCGCGTGTAGTCATTTGTGTTGTTTGTGCAAGTTGTAATAATTCTGTAATCCCTAAGCGATTAGGTTTTAGATCTAGGTGATCTGAGTTTTCTAGGCTATGTAAGGTGATAGTGTTTGTTCAATGCTGTTATAATGGCATTGTTAGGATATTCTGAATCATTCAACTAATAGAGTTAGTTTTGTGTTTTAGTTTATGCATTTGTAATTCTAATCCTATAACTATTATAAATGTCAATGTTTGTGCCGATGGATGTTTGTTACTTCATCACGTAAAAACCAATGAACGGATTTTAATGATATTTTACAATTACTTTTGACATCAGAACAATACTTAAGCTAAGTATATTATTTGCAGATATTTTGTGTTTTTTCAAAGATATGTCGAGAAATGTGTACGAAGTCGCGGGCAGCCTCTATAATCAATAATGAAATAAACATCGAAATCTTCACATTAATAGAACAATGACTTTAATAACGCTGGATACAGACCGGTCCCACGTTGCGTGGGATAGCGTTGCGTGGGACAAGTGTGATTATTATATATGTTGGTTCATCTTGTTTTTACCAATCAATGATTCTTATCAACGATTTCGCAATCCTATACATTCCTCTAATGCCTTTGTTAAATTGTAAGTTATACTATTTAATGGCAACATCAACCCTCAGTGTTTCACATTTGCCCTTAATTTAAATGCCACACTGACACCTTAATGATGATTTGGTAGACAATGAACCGAAATAATTCCGACGTAGTAGGATTATCAGCGGTGATAATCAATAATGATCTTATAACTCGAAAATAGAACTGAACTCTACATTTCAATACAATACAATACAAATATTCTTTATTGCACAAAAAGATATAAGGTACAGACACAAACAAGAATATAAGAAGCAACAGGCGGCCTTATTGCTAGGTAGCAATATCATCCAGGCAACCTTAGGGTAAGAAATAGCGAGAAATAGGTAATAATGGTTGCGGGTTGTGCAAATAATATTTCAATATAGTATAGTACGAATATTGTTAGTTTCACGAAGGTCTCTAGCAACTTTCATGTAATACTCTTATGCTTAGGTACTATTTGTTTAGTGCCTTATGTAAAAACTTTCAATATTTTACTATTAAATTAAATAATTAGGAACTTAAACTTAGAATAAAGCTATAGACAATGTAATGCAAGATGACAGCAGATTTTTCGATATAATTTTGAAAGTTAGAAACTTTTCAAAATGTGCATTGAAATAAGCTAGGTTAATGAAATAAGTATCCATAACGTCGTGTAATGTAAGGACCTACCTAAAAGAAACTAATTGAAGTAAAGGTAAGGCTGATTTCAAAACTACAAAGTCTTACCCTCTAATTTTACCAGAGTCCGAGTTAGAAACAGTGAAACAATAGCACATCTCAATCAAATAAACATTCATCATAACCCGGCCAATATTAACATTGCAACTCTAACTTGCAACGCTCGCCGGATGTGCGTAAGCGCATGCATCAAGCTACCCGTTTTATTTCGAAACAAGATACATAAACTGACTCTTTGATCTCAGTTGCATGTTGTAGAAAAGGTCATTATTGTAAACGTTCTTTTAAAAGTAGAGCTGGCTCTATCTTTCTCAAAAGTTAGAAAAAGACGGCAGAGTACTTAATGAGAGATTAAATTTTAATAGACTTTTCTGGCCGATGTTCTCAAGTTAAAATCATGTTAAATAAGAGTTTTGTCTGGAGTAAATCGCTCGAGATTTTGTGTGAAGCGAAAAGCTTATTTTGATAAATGCGATAAATAAAATTTTTGCGTCTTCGGGTGAGTTATAACTTGTAAATTGAATCTGGCAGTTGAAGGGCAGACAAATACTTTAACGTGCAACGGCGGATCCAGGGGGGGGTCATGGAGGTCATGACCCCCCCCCTGAGCTGGTTCCAGGACTCAGGCGAACCACTAATTGAACATAATTATTTTATTTATACATGGTAAAGACGCCACTTACAGACGCGTCCGATAATTTGTGAGCACCTAACCAGTACGGGCCGAAACATAGTTCCGCGTTGTGACGCCGCAACGCAAGAATCGGCAGTGGCGGCAGAGGCGTGGCAAGTGGCGCAGTCGTAGAATAATGTCTTCTTGATAACGAAAAAGCTACCAGTTTCCTACAATCAATGACAGATACAGGACTATTGGTCACGAGGAACTGGCTACCTACTATACGACAATAAAACGCTCTTTTTCGCATCGTCACAACGCCGTAACTCAAACTTCAAGCGTCAAAAAAGCGCCGCCTGCGCACCACTGCTGCCACTGCTCATTTAAACAAACTAAAGCTATCGGCCCGGCGGCCTTATTTGCTCGAAAATGCTTGAAAATTAGGGCGCCGGACTATGGCCGGCGATTTTGCTATGTTTTCACGGTTCACAGTTGCGATTTCGGTCTTAACGAAATCGTCTTAACGAATCAGAACGACTAAACTTCAACTCATTCTTGTTCTAAGTTGAAAAAATAAAATTTCTTTATATGTGACCCCCCCTGGCGCCAATGCTGGATCCGCCCTTATTAACGTGGAACAGAGGACTTAGTGTTCGAAGGGGTTGTATTAAATTTACAGAATACTGCTCTTTTATTTTACTCTTTGTATCTAGAAATGAGGAGGTCCAAAGACGTTTTAGTAAGTATGTACCTTACGCAGATCAAATAAAAGAGGGAATAGAAGTTGTGTCGTATCAGGGTGCTCGAACGCATGGTAGAAAATAGAGAAGAGTGGCATAGATGCCACCGACAAGAGCGACGCTCTTAAAAACGAAGATAAGGTACCTTGTAGTGCAGGTGTAGGGAAGAAGGTGTCAAATATTTCTTCTATCATCATCAAAGCATGATGATAGAAGAAATATGGGAAGGTGACTAAATTATAGTCACCTCCCCATTATCAATGTAGGACATATGTAACGGGTGGTCCTAATATTAAAATAATAGGTTTCAAACTTAGTTTCTACCATTCATGATTAACATAAATTCAAATCAAGTGCTAATTATTTCATAAGCAAATTACCTATTACGTGAAATATGTCGATGTTTTCTTATTTTCGAAAGTAGCAATTGTTCCCCGAGGAATCGAACAAAAATTTGTATTCTTACTGAAATCATAACATCCTAACTTCAGATCTTTAATAACGTTTAACATTTATATTGTTACTAAATAAATAGAAAAGAACACAAAACATTTATTTAGGACACGACCCCGTAAAAAGGAAATCTTAACAATTCCGATATTTCAGTTTATTAACTAAGTCTGAAGGAAAATTTGCACAATTTATATAATTTGAAGGAAGTTCTTAGTAAATATTTGTAGGTATTCTTATTATGTTTTCTACAAAGTGTTTTTGGCATTGAAAATTAATTTGCCACTTGTCGTGTTTCCTATTTTGCTTTTGGTTAAACCAAAGTCATTGTTAGCAAAAGTTTTCTATGGCATTCTCCGTAAACGCGCTTTGAATTGGCTATTGTTTTTAGTGCGAACCATTTGAAGTTTATTTTCGGAGGGAAATTATAGAATGGGTACTTTTGATAAACAAAAATGGATACCTACCTAGGAATAGTAGGTACCACGTAATCTTCGACTGGCCGATTGGCGTAGTTGGTAGCGATCCTGGTACTGGGAAACATTTTATTTACTTATTTATTGTTTATGCGAAACAAACAGTTACTTACATAACAACTTACAAACTACTACAAAAAATTAACTCTTGAACCTACAGTTTCCACTAATGTACATCTTCTATATATATAAAAATGAAACCCGTTTTCCGTTGTCACGGCATCACGCCTGAACGGCTGGACCGATTTCGCTAATTCTTTTTTTAAATGTTCATTGAAGTCCAAGGATGGTTCTTACGGTGAGAAAAATTAGAATAATTGCCGGGAAAGCCCTAAAACAGACCTTTTCTTTTTCCCATACAAATGTTTTCTTACTAAAATGTAGAGTCAATTTGAACTTTATTCCTACACAATAAAGTTCATTCTAAGGCGGGACGAAGTTCGCCGGGACAGCTAGTACTAAATATAATAAAAAGTATTAAGCACTTATTTTGTCATGGGTCTGAGTGTTGCACTGTATTTTCACTTAAGTACATGTACTTTGTATTTTTTCTCTCGTATTTTCGTACATTGTACGTCGATTGTCTTAAGTACTATTTGTACTAATTTAATGTTTTTCTTTGTTCACAGATACAGTGTTATACTGACTATATCAACAAACGCCTCTGACGGATTCGCCTTGATAAACGGTGAGTTCATTATTTTATTAGTAAGGGATTATTGCTTGTAGTTGTAGCAGTTTTATTCTTTAATATATGTAAGACCCAGAACACACGGTGAAACGCAACTGCAACGCAACTGTAACTGCTAGTTATTACTACTTTTGAGTTGCATCTAAGTTTCTGCTATAGACTTCTTTAGAAAACTTTAGAAACTTTAGAAAACTTTAAAAACTTCTTTAGAAAACGCAACTGAAACGAAACGTTTCAAACTAGTTGCGTCGTGTGTGGTAAGTAGGCACAGGTATTCGTATTTATTTTATACTCCCTCATGAAAGTTAAGTAGCTATCTTTGCGGAAACTCATCAATTTTCTCTAAGATACATGGATAGAAAAACAACAACAAAAAACACATTTTCACATAGGTACTAATGTCAATGATCGAGCATCTTGTGAGCATGAAATTGGGCCTTGCGTAGTGTGTTTTTTTTCGGATTTCGACCCATTTTTTTGAAGGAACTGTGTTTAGATTTATGAAAAGATTACATCTATCGATTTTTGTGAAATCGTGCTTAAACATGTAAATTAAATAGCTGTCCGAGTACCTATTTATATTTTGTAAGTAAATGAAACAAAGCATTCATTCATATATCAAAAAACCAGGGCTCTTGCCGGTGGAGCTATCGCCATCTTTGCCTTTCTCCTGCCAACAGTCTGAACAAAAGCATTATGAAGTAAATTATCTCTGTCCATTACAACGCTAATACCTCAACATCAGAGAGTTTGCAAAAAAACCGAATGACGTTAACATGACGATCGGCGTAACGACTAAAGCGAGAGCAATGGTGAATCTTTGGACTGTGCATTTGGAATATCTAAAAAAAAATATAATATACGGTCGAATAGAGAAACCTCCTCCTTTTTTTAAAGTCGGTTAACTAATAACATTTAAAAAAGGGTAAGAAGTGTGCTTGGATAGTAGGACGTGGAATGAAGTTGTCTCTGCCTATCCCGATGGGGAAGAGGCGTGCAGATAGGTATATACGTAATGTATGTTATTAATGTTTGTAAAAATAGTACCGCTATACTTACTTCCCAAGTATAGACACATAATTGGACTACACGCCAACATAAATTAGGTACCTAGTTATTTTGAATCTTTTTATTATCTCGTATCGTAAGTATTTCTTAAAATAAAACTTAGACTAGGCGGAGGCACTGAAGATCCCCAAGATTAAGTAGCCAATCATCTTTATTAATATATTCTTAGAAGTAATTGTGAAAGAAAGTGCCGACTTATCTTTTACTAGTTAAAAACTAAAATTTGCGTGAAACAGAGAGTGATCTCTGTTTTATGAGTTTTAATGTTTATTAATTTACTGGCATTTAATATGGCGTAACTAGTAAGTTTTTTTTTTATAACTTAGATGACAAGATATTGCGCTGCAAAGAACAAGTTTAAAGTTTTATGACTAGTAATTAATTTGTAAAACGAATTGCCTAATTAATGCAGTTTTAAAATGATATAATTATATTCGTTGGGTTTTATGTGTTTAATGTTACAACCTAAGTTAATATTAGCCATTAAAATTGCTATAAAACTAGATACTTACAGCTTAGTTACGACTAAAAGAGGTAAATTTATTTTGTTGTTAACTAACTATGATGCCAATAATATACAGCAGGAAATCCAAAATAAATAAGGGTCAGTTTCACCATTTAGGTACCTATAGATAAAATTTTACTGACATATAAATATTTAAGAAATAGACCTATGTCTATTTCTTAAAACATGACGTCTTGACAGTGACAGGTATAAAATATCTGTCAGATAAATTTTATCTGTTAGTGCTGAAACGGACCCAAAGTAACACCATGGTATTTATAATGGTATTTAACATAACTTTAATGGACGTTAAAAGAGCTACAAAGGCGGCAAAGCGAATGCAAACACAATAAAATTTAAAGTTAATGTCGAAGAGGATTACGGGCGGCGCGGGCGCAAGGGCACCGAATGTCAGTGGAGTGTTCACCCCGGCGAAGCTAATTGGAAACTAATCACGCCAGTTATGGAATTAAACTGTTCACAAATGGTTCTCAAAATCGGTCGAATATGAGTTACCGATTGTATTGAAATTGTCTCTGAAATGGGGACAAAAAGAGATTATGTATTTGTAGAACATTTTTACGCATAAAAAGGTGGTAGTTGTTAATCATGTATTGATTAAAGTAATGAGCAAGATAATTTGCTGAGAAATGTCTACTTACGAGACAAACTGTAGCAATGAAAGCACAAAGTTAACAACGAAACGGGTTATGAAAAAGCTTAGGTACACGATGAAGAACACATTTTTCTTATTCAACAGTCGATGGTTAAAACTAGGTAGCTCATTTCATCCCACTGCTGAGCAAAGGCCTCTACATCCAGCTCTATTCATCCCGAGAACTGGTCTGTACTGAAATAGTAGATCTGCGAAGCCGCTTCACTTTTGAAACACGCGAAACAAAAGACAACATATTGTGCAATTGCACATATTTATAGAAAAAGAGCAATCCTTGCTTAGTTTTCTTTCATCTTTGCCATCGGAAAACCCCTTTCTGCAAACTCATGCGATTTTCCCCGCGTGCCGGCCACGTGTCTTGGGGGGGATATGTGGCGCGAGGGGGGACGTCAAGGTCACCATATGACCTCATCGGCGAATTGGTGTTGCGATGGCACTTGTGCCGGACTTTGTCGTGATTTTTGCGTTGTTTATAGGTTATGTAGCTCTTATTTTTTGTGACTTAGCGTTGGGGAAAAGATAAAATGACGATGTTTTAATACCTACTCTGTAAGAGAGAGAGTGTTTCTGTCGATATAAGCCGGGCAATTCGCCTAAGAAAGTATTAAAAATCAGGCTAAAATAAAAGTGCTTATAAAATAATTAATTAATTAAAAACTTCAAATATTAAAGAAGAAAAACAACAACGAACTTCGTTAAATAAATAATAAGAACTCGTTTATTGAATAGACGCACAATATTTTTCTTTATTTATTTAAGTATAGGTAGATTTTTAAAAAAATCTAATAAATAAGTTAAATATTAAACTTAAGCAGCCATTTTGAATCCTAACACTCTTGTCCTTCTTTACTTCAAAACACAAATTAACTAGCTATGCTAGTATTGGCGCAATAAGACAACTTTTCCTTCAACCGGTCTTACTAGTTGCAGATAATTAAACGCTCCTTTAAATCTCTATCCGTCCTTTTAATTAACAAACATTAGAAAGGGACGGGTTGATGTTTTATGGATAATAATGGCCTTTCTTGCAACAGGGACTTAAAGACGTGACTCACATATTAAGTACTAGAGGCTGCCCGCGACTTCGTACGCATTTATCGTCATATCTTAGAAAAAAAAGATCAGGTCTTATAATTATATAGCCTATGTGTTATTCTAATGTATAAACTACAATATTGTCAAGTTTCATCAAAATCTATTCAGTAGTTTTTGCGTGAAAGAGTAACAAACATTCATCCATCGGCACAAACATTGACTTTTATAATATTAGTTGGACACTGTCATTAAAGTAGTTACATTTCTCTTTCATGCAAAATGCTCTCTTGAAATGTTGTCAGCTTTATTCTAAGAAAATCTTTTCTGGTATTCTAAGGAGGAAAGTTTTCTAGATTAGCTTACTGGAAAGTTAAGGTCTAGTTTCTAGCTTATTTTTGAGCTATGCCTAGAATTTGCAAATCTACTTTTACTCTGAACCGTACAGATCATTTTCTCATGCGCTTACGCATCGTTTGTTTCGGTGCGGTTGCGGTTTGAAGTTTGATATGAAAACGCGCGAAAATCGCAAATAGAATCAAGTAAAATAATTGATTGTGGATGTACGTGTGGATGTAGAAATAAAATGAAATTACAAAATAGAAAAAAGACATACCTACCTACTATAGACAATGCAACTTCGCCTATGACTTTTGGGTCTGGCCTGCCTGGTCTGGCCAAAAAAAAACTCACTGCCCAGAAATAAAACATATGTCAGAGTATACACCAAGACTGCACCGACATGTTCCAATTTGGGGCAGTGAGATTTTTTTGGGCCCAGTAAGTTGCACATCGTTTAATTACAATACTATACTATAGAATAGAAAAACTAAAGTCACCGAATGTAAGGTAGGTATGCACAAAGTTATAATTCAATTGACACTCAATAAATACCACCCACAGAATAAAACGAAAGTCATTAAACAAGTAACAATCCATACATATTAAACAGTCAATCATCATAGAACATTGACATAAGCCCATTGACTTGGCTGATCCTTACTTGTGAATGCGAAAGTGTGTCTGTGTGTATAATAAGTATGTAAGTACCTATGTTTGTCCATCTTTCGCGTTAAAACGGAGCGACAATTTATTAAGTTCGTTTTTAAATAATATCATAACAATTTGTCCCCGAGAATCGGGGACTTGCTCAAGAAAGGCCAAGTCAAGAGTACCCTAAACCGACGAGCATGTTTAAGGCGACTGATGAGTGTGGATGAAGCGAAAGAGGTGTGTTTGGATCGTAGCAATTGGAAGGAAGTTGTCTCTGCCTACCCCAATGGGAGAGAGGCGTGACGGATATGTATGTATGTATAACAATTTGTCATCCATTTACCTACAGATTCTAAGTAAACCTAAAAGCTTTGAATTTTGCGTTTAAATAGGTCCTTACTTTCGTAGTGGGTACCGAATCACTAAGATTTCGCTGTCCGTCTATTTATTTTAGTCCTGACAGATTTTTGGTTCTGACATTAAAGGGTTTTTCAGACTTTCAGTTTCGTTTATTTAGGGAATATTTTTAATAAGCAAGTAATAGATAAAACGGGAATTGTGTAGAAAATTACTTTGGTGTGGAATCTAGTTTACGGGTCTTTGAAGTATTTTCTTCTTTGGTTTCTTCTTTAGTTTTAACAAATAGCGAGTACTTCTGTTTTAAAATCGACTGTATTAATCTAAGTTTTTAAAATGAACGCCTATCAAAGTCAAATTTTTAGTACTACTGGCATTGATTTGGCATGACGTTAACTTTCTCCTTCACTTGAGTAAAGTAGGTACGTCGCGGTCTTCCTCTCCCTCTTTTTCTCTCAACCATGATGTTTCTCAAGAAACCGTCATGTCGTAACAGTACCCAATCTTTCCTCTTCTATTTTCTATCGTTCTTAACAAGCAGCGCCATGTTCAGGACTTCCTCATTACTTTTTCACTCCATCCAGCTTACAAGACCAATATTACAATTAATTTAAAAGTCACTCCAGGGCCAAGTCATCACAGACTTTATCAAATCGCCAATTCTAAACGCAACCGACAAACAGCGCCATAAAAATGTTAACAAAAAAATTGATTGTCATAATGTAAGCGATAGGGTCGGGCCGCCATACACTCGCAATCATACTAATAATATGAATGTCAATGTTTCTGCAGATGTGAGGATGTTTATTAAGATTTCGGAAAAACAACTGAAGATTCGATGGAGTTTTATAGTATTCATCAGATAAGTACACAAGTATAGCCATTTTAACACAAACATTTTCGAATTCGTCAAATCTAACGTAAGTTGCACCAATTTTCTTTTAACAAATGCGTGAAATGTTGTACCATAAATTCCATTTTCGAATTTGTCAAAGTTGCATCAAAATTGTCGTTATTTTTAATAAATAAAATTTATGATGAAAATAAATACCAGTTTATCTAAAAGAAACTGTATAACTTTTACTAGATATAACCATGAAGGCGTACGCAGTCGCAGGCAGCCGCTAGTCAACACGTTCGCCAGTCAGATATATGATTAATAGGATATCAATATTCAAGTCCACTAGTGTCAGATTAAACGAGACTATTCTATTCTATTCTATTCTAACAGCTACTGAATACAACGTGACATGACCATACAAACAGATTTTACAATTTGCAACTCGATATTATGACGTACTTTGAAACCAATGTGTTCAGGTCGTAGACATTATTTTATTGCAAGCTCGGGTATTATATTTTTGTTATAATTTGTGGGTGCTTGTCGGTTGGGGTTGGGGTTTTTGTCGTTTACACTCAATTTTCTGTAAACATAGGTTGTCTTTCACTCACATCCTCATATCTGTAAATATACTCGCCAAAAAATCCAGCTCAATTGCGCAGGAGTGTATGTTCCTTATTTGCAAACAACATACACATAGTTTGAAGAAAATTTTGTGTCGTTTTTACATTTTTTGTCTACCGAACTATACGAAACATTAAAATATGCTTTCATATTTTCATTAAAAAAAAACCCTTCTGATTCTTAAATAATGCCTCTATTTTCGAAATATTTTATTTCAATAAATATCCAACTATAATGACAAGCCAAGCTCTTCGCAAAACCACCTCAATTAAGGTATCTGAAGTTTAAAATTCCTTTAAAAGATAGCTCCGTAAAGTGAAAATGAGCGCTATAATAAAGGGAAAGAAATTACTTCCATTAATTTAGTGAAGGTATAGCTGCCATTTTCCAGATCACCTGGGCAGCGATTTTGATGTTTGGAGCCAGCGCTGCTTCCAGGGTCCTAAATCTGCTAATTTAAAATAGCCTCAGTTGTGTGTCGGTAGAGTGTTAATGGCATTTTTTGACACATGGCAACAATGGCTTACGCTGATTACGAACAAATCTGTTAAAAAATGATATTGGCAGCCTGCCGACACACAACTTAGAATATAGTAATTTAGCTGATTTGGGCCCCTGTACTGCGATAACTGTGATAATGTTTTGGTATGCTGATCACTAACGCCCGTTATTAATAACCTATCCTGATCCGTTTTTTACCAAATCGAGATTGAAAAAACAAAACACAATTGTCACTTGTGTACCAAAAACATGTCAAGAACACAATTGTGTTTTGTTTTTTCAATCTCGATTTGGTAAAAAACGGATCAGGATAGGTTATTAATAACGGGCGTAAGTGCAGTAGTTCCAAAGATCGCAAGAATCTTTGGAACTAGTCTTGCATCAATGCTTTAAGTACCACACCGATTACATATTACGTCCCGTACGAATCTGATGAAAACTTGTGAAAATATAGTCCAGAATGGTCATAAAACTATTTATATTCAATGATAGAATGAAATTGGATGACAGGAAATGGATATAATAAGTAAATTACCTTGAAAATAGTCTACGACATCTGAAGACTGTTTTAGTCACTCTATGTTAGCAGAATTGAAAAGCTAGTAGCCTAGTAGCATCAAATGAATTAAGAAGCAAGTATCCTTTGTTCAACATCTCCTAAGAGAACGTAAAGTTCTTTTTAATAAAGTCCGTGTCCACATTTTGGTTCGACTTTAAGATAAGTTTGTCTAACAAGCTAGGGGTTATAGTATGTTCTGTTTAACAAGAATTTTCTTTGTGTTAGTTTGGTCTTGTTTTAAATAAGAATAGGTACCTACGTGTTTCTTTTAGAATTCTTCATATTTCTGGTCCCGAAACAGAATAACTAGATATATGATGTTCATGTATCAAACTTTAGGAATACTTTTTTAATAATTCTTGAGAAAGAAGCTTCAGTATTCAATTAACATTCTACATTTTGATGGATTAGTTCTATAAATAAACGTAGAGCTGTTTAAATCCTTTCTATTAATCAGTAACATTCCATTAACGAGGGTGAAATGACTCGACGCAACAATTTCCAAATAAAACACGATTAGAATTAGAATAATCCGATTTATTTTCGGAACGTCATTCCATCACATTCTGACTTCTGTCTTCATCCTTTTAGAATTCAAATTGCTTTGCCATCTCGGTCCATTACACGTGTTACATCAAAGATTTTCCATCACCAATAGCATGTCACGTACCGATGGACTGGACAGTCTGAATTTGAATAGTAAATGCACGTATTCGATGACCGATAAGCGAACCGACCACATACAAATATGAGGTAATGCTTCAATGTCATTCGTGTTATGCAGAGATGGAATTAGGTTTGACGTGTAAATTAAATAGACTTTTGGTGCGATAGCTCGTATGAAAGACTCACAGATACAAATTCACGAATTTAGAGGTATATTCAATAACCCAACTCTAAGTGTAAAGGTAGCAACAAATAACGATAAGTTAGTTGACTCTGTATTTTGATAAGCAGACAAATCCCACCTACGTTTGATTGAACATAAAATCCATTCGTATCACTTTTTTGTTTGTGGTATCTACCTACCCCGATGGGAAAGCGGCGACAGATTATTGTGTATGTTGTTTAATTTATAATTTCAAATGTTGCTTTTTTAACGAACTAGTCTCATCGTGTTGTGATAAAATAAAATGGTTGCACTAGATTGTCAGTAGGAATCTAGTTTAGTAATTTTCACTGACCCTTAAGTTCCACATTTTTTTCTTCTCTGTCCACAAGCTCCCAGACTCGCATTTCCACGACTTTATTCTTCTCGCTTTCCTCTAGCTCCTAGATCCGCCCCTTGTTCCCCCATCAATAATGTTGGTGTAGCACTTCGTTCATAATTCACGCCACCAAACCGGGGCTAATGATGGCGGTTCATGGGGTGCGGTCAACGACCGGCCTTGCTTCGAAACGGACCATTTAATTGCCACCGAAATTGTTATGGACACGACACGCGTTGATGTACTTTGTTAGTAAACCCTGATGGCATTATTGTGGACGATGGAGATTGGAAAGTGAGAGTACCTACATACATACATATCAGTCAGGGCTCTCTCCCATCGACGTAGGCAGAGACCATTTCCCTCCACTTGCTACGATCAATACACACTTCTTTCGCTTTATCCACATTCATCACATTCAAGTGCGAGTTCTATAAAATTTTCTAATGTCAGTCCAAGAAGTCCATGACGGAAATCAAATTCGTAAGAAAAGAAAGCTGTCTGCATTGTACGAATATAAAATTGATAGTAATTAATTCTCTTAATAAAAGAGATTTTTAAATAGAACACTCTACTTAAGAGTAAATTATACACCTAGTTTGACTACATACCAGATAAGATAAAAATCTATAAAACAGAGTTCCCGCCACATAAATCGCTGGCCAATTACTCCTGTTCGATTTTATATTCTTACGTTAAACATAATATATAAACAAGAGAACCTTTAAAACAATTGAAAAAAGAACAAAATTATTTCTACCATAAAAACGCAGCATTTAACAATCTTCTACGATTACTGCTTAAGTACAATCAACCTAAAAGTGTTACCATTACGGGTTTGTTAATAGCAAGTAGTTTCGAACAAACATCGGTGGTAGGTTGTTCG
Source organism: Anarsia innoxiella (assembly GCA_947563765.1). Lineage (NCBI taxonomy): Eukaryota > Metazoa > Arthropoda > Insecta > Lepidoptera > Gelechiidae > Anarsia > Anarsia innoxiella. Next base: position 2,995,780 of record OX387396.1, on the reverse strand, counting down.
GTACTAGTCGACCAATGCTTTCATAAAATCTTCGAAAGAGCTCAATATTTATAGACTGGAACTTTCCGAGAAACGTCAGTTTTGCAGCAAAAGGAAAACGGCACTTAACATCTCTTGTTATAGCATCGTAAAAGTTATCCGGAGAGGTGATGTTGATTTTACATACATAATGCGTTTTTATCGTAATTTATTTTGGTTTGATGCTATAGACTTCGATGTTTGTTAAATCTTATAGATTGTATGTGAAAAGAACACAGTAATCCTATCTCATATTTTTAATAACATAAAAAGAAATCTGTTAAGTATTATAATGGTAATATTTAATATACGATGTTTCAAGCACGATTAAAAAATGAGGAGAACGAAAATTAAAAGTAAAGTTAAATAAAAATTTCAGACTACAATTCTTAGAACCAAACCAATGTACCTAACTACCCAAAACCCAACATGAAAGAATAAAAAGAATTCTGTGAAACTTTAAAACTGAACAGACAGTTTTGACAAGTCATGAAAAACTTCATAAATAATAAATTTTAAAACCACAATATAAAAACAACGACATAAACAAGTCAGACCTAATCTGACCAAAGCAAGTTGCATAGAAAGTGCAAGCAGTCTACAAAACTCATTCCATCGCGACTGGGCCACAGAACTTCCAATTCCAATAAGTCTTATATCCTCACGACACCTCATACAATATTTACCTTATTACTCTGTCTTTGCAGTAAAGAGAGCTTAGCAAACAGACGGCAGTTAAGTTGTGCAGTGTAACTAAAGTATTTATAGAAGATGCGTAGCGAAACCTGTGTGGCAGGGTAGACTAGTTTTAAGTTAGGATTATAAAGAGATTCTAAATGCGAATTGAAATTACTTACGCTTGATGAATTTAAATTAAAACGGTCGTAAATATAAATTCAATAGAGACATAGAGAAAAGGATAAAAAAGATCATAGACACATACAGATAGGTAGACATATAGATACAGCGAAAGTACTCTCGATTTTTTTTATGTTTACATCAATATTCTTGTACATCCAGTAGACATTTAGGTTTTTATAAATCTTATTGAACTCACGAGAAATGGGATATCAAAAATAATCTCATTTTACATAAACAACCATTATTTACAAGATATGATTACAAATTTTAGACAATTTTCTATATTCGATTTAGGAAAACGAGATCAAAACCACAAAATATTATAGATAAAGACCTAACCTGACAAGACAATAACACTAACATACTAATATATGGACCTAAATATCCTTTTTCGGAGAATCGAATTCATATTAGCATTACAAAGGAGATAATATGAAGTCATCGACCTAACAGTGAATCTAATACGGTAACTTGCCAAAAAGAGGTCACAGATTATTATCAAATGGTAAGTAGAAGAACGAAGACAGGAGTAGGTGGTGTATAAAATAAATGTTTGCTAATTCGTGCACATTAAGTCCAATGGAACATAATCCTGTCTCGAGATACAGATGTAAGAGTACCAGATGATCGTAAGACTCTCTTAGACAAATGTGTGTAAATACACCTCTAAATTTTAGAACCAATTAAGTGTCTGGTAATCCTTAATAAGTGAATAACTTTACTGAGTCCTCAACTAGGTAAAACATAAAAAGTAAAATTATTTGGCAAATCAATAACTTAATTGAAACATGCAAAATTCAAATGAGGATGCTCATGTACTTATTTATATTATTACCAAAATCAATTGATGCATAACCCGCATTTATTCCAGAAACTTCTTCAGTATCTTAAGCAATTCACGTCTTGATTTAAGTGCTGAAGACAAAAAATCTTTACAAAATTAAAAATGTTCAACCTTCAAATAGTTTGAGGACGGAGACAGTAATGTTTAGTGTTGTTTGGGTGCGTTGCGATGTCGGGGTTACAATTGCAACATCCGACGCGCCGTCTGCCGCGACAATTGCTCGTGCGCACGTTTGTGACAGCCGGATGAAATTTTTTTTTGGTCAGAAAATTTTTTGGTTCTCAAAAACTTTCTTTTGTTGATGATTTTTCTGATACATTTGATACTGCTGTTTTAATAGATTCATTCTGCTTACTGCTAAATAAAAATCATTCGAGACTAATATCACAATTATATAATTAAATTTTTATTATTGCGAATTGAATTAAAAAAATAAACATTGGAAAGACCTTGGACTATTAAGGATATAAATACTCAAACCAATTACTATTCTTGAGAACGCCGAAATGATCTGACAAAATCGGATACATAATGCAAAGTGCATAGTCGCTTTTAACGATCGATCTTATGTCGAATCTGGAAACGTGAACGAAATTGTAAATGAGGGCAATTTCAATGCCGATTATTCAATTTGAGATTAACTCAATTACAAAGAACATCGGCAACAAAATCAAAATTGAATCACGATATTATCATGCTGTTTTTAGATCTACATAACATACGATATAATTATTTTATTTAATCAATAAGCCAGCATCAGCAAAACCAGCATCTGTGTACACTTATACCAGAACGACAAGACAAACAACAGAATTTGATTTGATAGGACACAATTTTGTCACAAAGATTGTTAAATCACCAAAATGTGCAGTGAAAAGAGGCATATTTTGGCATACTGAAAACCGTAATGATAAAACTGAATCATATACAATATTTCGTGAGCATATTGTGTCGCACAATAACTGCTCCCACACAATCAAGTTCAATACCAATCCAGTTGTCCCACCATTTACAACTGCACCCAGCGAAATGGCAATTGGTCACTGTAACTGCATCTATGACTTCACCGTCAATTGCTGCTCTTGACTCACGCTGACCGCCAAATGGACATCTATTTGGTAATTTGAGCTCGTGAATTGTTGAGAATATTACAGCGGCTTCAATTTTAAAATTATTTAGTTCTATTTGCATATCCTCGTTTATCTTGTTCGTACATTATTGTCGTTAATATTTTTATCTACTTCTTCATGTAATAAATATAATAAAATACATTAAATAGATCAAAATAATTGTCAGGTTATTATTTAGGTATATTTTGCAGTGTCACCACATTTTTAACATAACTTTACTTGCCCTAAGTCGATATCAAAAGTCTGCATTGAATTGACGACACTTAAGTCTTTTATTCTGATAATAGTAAAAACAAAACACATTTCTTCAAACTAAATCTATTTAACCCAACCATTCCAATTCATCACAAACACCAAAACTTTTTTTAGTCTTCCTCAAGAAGCAAAGAATGTTCAAATGGACGTAGGTTTAGACCTTTGGTCCATTCGTGCTGCTTTATGGCGTTGCAAAGGGGAGCCGCCATCGCGACGTAATTTATGCGACGCCGTAGAACAATCCTGCGCCCGCGCATTGATCGCCGATACTGTTTCTAATAAGGAATCCTGCGCGGCCTTTTTATGCTCAATATAAGAACGTAGCTGGTTGTTTAATGACTCATTTATAATGAGAGAGCCTCTGGGTGAGGGTTAAATATTCGAGATTGGAATTTTGTTAATGTTCTTGGCTGCTTCTATGAGGCCGTTTATATTTTAATGTCTAAATATAATTACTGATCCTACCTTCTGTGAAAGCATAATTATTATTTATTAACACTAAACTATTAATTTCACTAAACTATTCATTGTTTATAGAATTATCATTTACTCTTCATCGGACATCATTAATTATTAAGTGCAGAAGTTGCTTTAACAAGAATCCTTTTCCCACTAGTGACATGGTAAAGACGATCTAAACCTAGTCGTGCTTCTCTCTGACCTCAGCTGCCCAATCAGAGTATTTTAAATCACAACCAACGTCACTTGTCACCTTTATTTCTGTATTTTGGCAAATCGCCACGCCATTTAGGCATATGTCAATTTAACTATTGTTTTTGTTGGTAGGTACCCAACCCATTGTTTTATTTGTAGACCGGAAACTTTTTCGATTAACTGTTCCACTAGTTCGTGTTTTGAATTGGTTCGCAATATTGTCGGGGATTTTGGGAACTTAGGCTTCGTGGCGGTGTGTCACGTTGTATCAAAATTTGTTATGGGACAGGAAAATTCGATGAAAGTAACGTAAATGCTCTTACTCATTATAAATGGGTCAATATTGAAGATGTACTAATCGAAACTCAACTAGATGACGATGGAGAAAGTAAAATTAAAAATTCCAATAGCAATGAGAAGGATCTTTGTAATGTTGACAAATGATAGATGATAGTTGAAATACAAAGCTATAAAACGCACTACTCGTTGGGCGATGCAGCTCTTTACCATTTAAGACTACAGGCTACTATTTATGTGTCAAATACCAATTATATAACATCTATATCCATTCTGAAATTTCAATCAACACCTAAACCATTAACAGCAGAACTAAAACAACCTTGACCATACCTTTATTCTGAATATTTTATAAAACCGTGGACTTAAGGTCAATGAACTGATTTGATCTGTTTTATAACTTTTATAACATTAACGTGGGTAAAGTGGGACGGCCGTGGGGTCATGGCTGGGCATTTTTTACCCCACAGTCTAAAGTCGACACCATATCCAAAGAGTCCCGTTAGATCGAAAGATTGGATGGAATATTCTGAAGGCTTCTTATTCTATAGCTATGAGTTTAAATTGTTATAGTTTTGACATTTTTACATCACATTATTTTTTGATGATGGGATCTCAAATGTATTGTTTCAGTACTCTTGCAAGGGTACCTGTCAAGATTTTTAACCTGTTGTTGGTTGAGAAGATGATAATTAATATTACTGCAGTAATGTGTTAGACATTGCATAGAAATACTGCTGGCTGCTGCCAGTTTACAAAAATAGCTACTTCTTTAGCATTTTCTTTATTTATCTTCATACAGGGTGTCCCAAAAATAGGCCTGCAAACTGACACTGGAGGTAGATGGACTTAAGGTGCATCAAGTAAGCCTAACATGCCCATAGAAAAGTCTTATGAGTATCGAGTTAGACCCGTTTTAGTGATTTTTGAAAAAAGAACCACTTTTTGATGGTTTTTGTATCAGAGAGCGATTAATATTCAATTAATTAAAAAGAAAAGTACGTTAACGGCTTCTTCGATAGTTACTTATGATATGGCGAAAATAATTCGTTGATGATTAAAGTGGAACATCGACAAATTAACTGTCAAAGTTAACTTTAATTCTCTCCCAAAAACAATAACTCGACTTTGAGCAGCTGCCACGAAAAATATTTACTCTAAACTTAATGAACAAATGTTTTTAAAAACTGCCTTGTACTATTCCAAATCCAGAATGGTATAACATGTATTGCAAAAACAACAAATTCGGGGTATTAGACATCGAAGACTTACCTAAGTCGGATTATTTCAAAAACTTAGAAGTTGAGTTAAGGTGGTTAAATTGACAAAATCGAGTAGTTAAGAGAAGTAATCTAGTAGGGCGTCTGTTTTTCAGCCTGACTAAGTAATAGGAAGTGATAAAGGCAAAAACTAAGTCGCTCTTTGAACCAAAATGGTCTAATGGACCAAAACAGATAGTATTTGAATGGTGCCAGATTAGACTTGGGTTTGGTGGAAACATGGGGAAATCAATAAGGGGATATTAAAAAACGGTTTATTATGAACGTATCTTATTATTTTTTAGGGTTCCATTTTTATACTTTGGGTACTTACTAAGGGCGGTCTATCCATCCGTCTGTCACCACCAGGCTCTATCTCATGAACCGGTATAGCTAGAGCGTTGCAATTTTCACAAATGATGTATTATCATTGCTGGTATTACAAAAAATACTAAAAATAGAATAATGATAATAATTAAGGATGGCTCCCATACAACAAATGTGATAATTTTGCTCGATATTAGTAATGGCTATTAAGACACTTGAAGTAGTTACAGAATACTCTAATGAATGATACGGAACCCTTTGCGCACGAGTCCGACTCGCACCTGGCAATTTTTTTTACAAAACAGTGCTCAAATTATCTCCTCCTGAACATTATGCACAAGTGTCATCTTAAGTTAGAATTATGGCCTTATCTCCTCATGGTCATCAACGAGATTTGTTCTGAATATCGGCAAACAGTATTCGAGCTGCTCAAGAGCTCAAGCTCAAGCAGGTCCCCATGTTTCCACCAAACCCAAGTCTAATCTGGCACCATTCAAATACTATCTGTTTTGGTCCATTAGACCATTTTGGTTCAAAGAGCGACTTAGTTTTTGCCTTTATCACTTCCTATTACTTAGTCAGGCTGAAAAACAGACGCCCTACTAGATTACTTCTCTTAACTACTCGATTTTGTCAATTTAACCACCTTAACTCAACTTCTAAGTTTTTGAAATAATCCGACTTAGGTAAGTCTTCGATGTCTAATACCCCGAATTTGTTGTTTTTGCAATACATGTTATACCATTCTGGATTCGGAATAGTACAAGGCAGTTTTTAAAAACATTTGTTCATTAAGTTTAGAGTAAATATTTTTCGTGGCAGCTGCTCAAAGTCGAGTTATTGTTTTTGGGAGAGAATTAAAGTTAACTTTGACAGTTAATTTGTCGATGTTCCACTTTAATCATCAACGAATTATTTTCGCCATATCATAAGTAACTATCGAAGAAGCCGTTAACGTACTTTTCTTTTTAATTAATTGAATATTAATCGCTCTCTGATACAAAAACCATCAAAAAGTGGTTCTTTTTTCAAAAATCACTAAAACGGGTCTAACTCGATACTCATAAGACTTTTCTATGGGCATGTTAGGCTTACTTGATGCACCTTAAGTCCATCTACCTCCAGTGTCAGTTTGCAGGCCTATTTTTGGGACACCCTGTATAAGAGCCTATTGCATCAGCTGATATCGCAGCAGCTATTTTAAATACTATCTTCGATTTCAAAATGCAAATCTTTAAACAAATATTTTGAACAAGAGCACTCCGTGACGTAGAGCAAAACTTAAATTATATTTAACTGGTTACCGTGTTTAGCCCAGACAGAGATGGAACTATAAAAAACAATAACGAGTGAGAGAGAAAGCTGAAGTTGTGGAAGAACTATAAAACGCACGATACACGCATTCCTAACCTGCCCTACTCGATGTTCTTTTATTTTTGTCTATCCGTTTACGTCATCGGTCGATGCTCCCGCTTATTCTTTTTGAATCGGGTCAAAAATTTGGGTTGAACCTGAATATCGGTCGTTTGTTCACCTTTCTAGGTCGAGTCTTAGTTGATGCAGATAAGGTTGCCATGTTTTTTGTTTTGCACAGTTTTGGCGAAGACAAAAAACAAAAGACGAGCAGTGTGGTTGCCAGGTTGCTGTTGGATGCTTTCTTGTACAAACGTTTTTTCCTTCTTAGTAAAGTTTCAAACCTCAAAACTTAAACAAAGCAGTCAAAGGTATTCAGAATTTCGAACTTTGTTTGGGTGATTAATTTTTTTTTGTTGTTTATCACAAATTGAATTATCTTGGGTTTTTTAGGAGAAAACCCTTGATAAATCGATAAAATACGAACGTTTTAGCTAGAAAATGTATTTAAAGCTGATAAAGAAAGACCATTTTAATTTGATAAATCAATATGAATAGAAATTGATTCAACATCATGATCATCATTAAAAAAGACTTTGTTCTTATCGCTTATGAATTACATAATACAAATTGAGACAGATCTTGCATTCTTTTGATAATTTGAGTTCTCTTGTTTTGCAGCGCACCTAATGTCTCATTATTAGGCCTTTCAACGTCCCAACTATGAGGAAACAAGCTTGCCTTCGTACGAGAATAATTTGGTTGTAATCTACCAGGTTCGCCCAGAGAGGGCACATACACCTCTCCTAATTTGTTCCCTTGGATTCGACAAAATTTCATTTTCATACCAATTCTTTTACGATTTCTAAATCCAGTCTATTCCTAACTAGACCAAACAGCAAATCAAGCCCAACAACTTCAGATATCAACAAAGTTATAGAAACCGGCAGAGCGTCGCATACTGACCTATTGATGGACGGGTATAGACTAAAAAGGAAATCCTACTTGCGCCCGCGCCTATCGTCTAGCGCGGATAAACTCGTTGGGGTTTGGCGCGTGGCACATTATTTATACAACTATTTTATTTTTATGGGTTCTTTGGAATCACTGAAAAAAAGGCATTTTGTGAGGATGCAGGATTTATCAGGAAATTTCATTAAAGTTGCCATCATATTTCAATATGCCTCTAACCCCCCTCTTCCTCTATCTCCTCTTTGCCTCTGTCGGTAACTCTATGTATGTATGTCTCTCTTTTCTCTATATTACATTTACATGTAAGAGTTCGACTCTGACATGTAAATGTCTACCAAATCACAATGTCTACAAAGATTAAATTAGAGTAAATTATTTATGACCCACTTTTTCCTGTACCCAGTCTAAGTTTTCGTTGCAAAAGTGAACAGTACCCCAAGCATTTACCCTTGTCTTTATAAAGGTAAGTTCACAAGGCCAATAATTCATAAAGAACATCAGAAAACATCCTGGATACTGCTTCTAGGTGCTTTTAGTCCTGCTGTTAATTCTTTAAAATACTACCCATCATCATCATTTACCCATCAAGAGTAAATTTATTAGTTTCGTAGGGAAATTTCTTTCATTGCTAAAAGGAAAATCTATTTTTTGAGCAATCTTACTGAAAACTGAGAACTTTTTTATTTACTAAAAAGAAAATTCATGTTTTTTTAAAGTAAGTAAGTTATTGTCTCTTGCTTTAAATGGACTATAAATATTATTATTATTATTTTTTAGCCTATATTGTCCCACTGCTGGTCAAAAGCCTCTCCCATGCTTCTCAACACATTTCTGTTGGTGACGGCTTCCCACCAATTTTCCCTAAAATATGTTCAGGTCGTCGCGCCATCGTTTCTTGGGCCTACCTCGGCGGCGCTGGCCGTTTTCCGGCACCCATTCTGAATAGCCACTATAAATATTTAAAACACAAAAATTATCTTAATACCAAATTCTTTGATATTTTTCAAAAAGTATGGGTACATTTGGATACCCAACCTTATAATTTTAAGATTAAAAGATATCAATAAATTCAAGCTTAATTTAATTTAAACAAAACTTTTAAAAAAATATCTCATAATTATCTCGTCCCTTCTCACAATGTTAAAGTGTCAACTCATAATTCATTTTTAAACTCAATTTTTTTTTTGTAGTCATGGGCAACATTGTAAATTCTCTGCTACAATAACAGGTAAACTGTTATTTCGTACTCTGTTACTGTAATTTCTGTATGGTTAGGTTAGGAATTCTGTGTGCATACATCGATCCTGGAAACATTACATAAAGTCAATGCCAATTTTTGGAGATAAATTAGGATAATTGCTTTCACATATCAAAAACAGTTTTCACTAATGAAGGAACGACAATGTTACACTTACCCAACTAAGTAGCTAGTTCCTTGACTTATTGAAATTGATATCGTAGAAAGTAAAAGGCAAAGCTATCTGAAAATAAACCTACGTGAAAAATACTGGACTAGACGAAGCAGATATTTTAATTGAAAAGAGTAACTGCTAAAAAGTAACTATTACATTATACTTGTTACAATTACATTGCACTATACAATTGTTATCTTATTTTGAAGCGTGCAGATCTCAATATGGCGATGCAAATCGATCGATCAAATCCAAAAACGGGTCTAACAACCTTCCTATAGAAATACTGAATAATGGGAGGTTTAATAACTTTAATTATGCGGTTTGCTGTTAATATGCATGTGTATTATTAATATATATGTTATTTTTTTTAATTCGTAGATTTAGATGGTTCCGTTGATAAGTTGTTAATTTTAGTTACCTACTTATTGAAAAGTAAAATAACCCGTAAAATCATCTCTAGATTGGTGTCAGTTCTAATGTAGGATTTACATATTCATTGGAGTCATAGCATTTTACAATGATTTAAATGAGTTCAAAACTCTGCCACAGAGCAGTAAAAATAGTATTAAAAACAAAATAACACAAGGACCCCAAAAACCAAATCAAAAAGCAATAATCATGAATATATTAAAGAGAATTGTTGTTCATATTGATTTATTTGCATGTGTCGGCGCACGGTGCGCGTGGGCAGTACAGGCGCAGGCGCCGCAAAATGAACCTAATTTCAATTTGTAATGACGAATATTTTGATATTTTAAATGTGAATGTTGAAAAAAGTCTTGTGGCAATCGAGACCTAGGTCTTAGTCCATAGCCGACCACTTTTCCACAAACTTACAAATGATGAAGAAGTCTGCTCTACAAGGATTGCAAAAATTAGCAAAAGACCTATATCACACGCTATGTTGCTAAAAACTATTATAATTCTTATCAGGAGAAAAGCATTTATCAAAACGGTAGCACACTTCATATTTTAATAACACGCAAGAGTTTATTTGATACGTCGATTTTATGCGCGCTCATAAATATTGAGTATCAAATAGCAAATGATTGGCCTATCTTGGATTAACTGCACCGAAACGACCTGTGTTGTTCTCTTATCAAATAAATGTTATAATTAATTGTCATATCTTCGGCTTATGTTCATAATTATAATTAGGTAATTAGAATGCCGTATCAATTAAATGTAATCAATATAACATATTCATATATAAACATTCTACATGTTTGATTTAATGAAAAACAAACAAATTGGTTGACGTCTCTTTAAAAATGTTAAAATAGACTGAAGGAGGAAAGTTTATTCTATGTGGAGTGATTCAATGCTAAAAGAGAGATCTTTATAAGACCAAATTAGTTTAATGACCATCAAACACCAACTACCTATATAACCAGAATTTATGCTTATCAACCTAAACGTATCACTGTTGTGCCTGTTCTGCGTTACCAATCTCATATAGTACAGATTGCTGGCATCAACGTACGAAGCATCAACGCTCAAGAGTTTCATAAATAAACAAGTACAAATAATCTACACCAAGACCCTTTTTTTATCCAACTAAGCCTTACAAGAAATAACAAAAGAAAATAAGAACCAATGTAAAATCTTAATCTCATAATATCCGCGGGCTAAAACTAGTATTTCACATTTTAATAAATAAGCAAGATAACGTTATAATTAACAATCGCCTTCAAAATGTTGAAGTGGTTGGTGGCGCTGTGCCTTTTAAATGCCGTTTTGGCATACCCGTCTCCACAGAGGACGAAAGAGGATATTGAGGAGTTCAGGAACTTCTTGAAGAAGACCAAGCAGAGTAAGTACTTTTTCAATAACATCTTTATCAATTTGATTGTAAGATATGCGTTAACTCTAGTGAAACCCGGGGTCTCGTTGAATGCAGGTGTCAATGAACTGGTACCATAGGATCATAGCTAGCTGGCTAAAATGAGGCTAAAATGATGATGATTATGATAATTTGTAATAAAAATTACATGTACCAAACGAAACCTACAAACAAAAAAACCATGCCAATCTGGATTGGACAAAACTTGACAAAAACAGTAGAATCAAACTCAACTCTAAATAAAAATGCTAAGCTTAGTATTCTTAGAACTTAATTGAATGAAATATATCAAATGATCAAGAGTCATGAAACAAATGTTATAAACAAAATTGTAGATGGCACCGGTTCTTTGGAAGAAGCAATGGCTCGCAACCCAAAAGCCAGTCCTTGGGAAAACAGTGGAAAATACCAAGGTGACATAGTTCTTTTCGACGAAGAAATCGAAGAAATGGTCGCTGAATATGCTGCGGGCCCAACCAACATCGATACAAAAACTGGCTTAGTGAATACTCGTCACAGATGGCCTGGTGGCATCGTGTACTACGACCTTGAACCTGGACGGTTTGGTAAGTACCTAATTGCTTGGTAATAAATGACAATTTGCTGATTGAGGCAAGGTCAGAATTTTCCACTTTAAACAATAAACAGATAATGAATTTTAAATCCAATCAGTAATGATCGATTCATCTTGTCGGATTAGTATGATTAATACATTTCGTACTACCTACCTATAACTGTTGCACTTTGATTTCGAATACACGAATCAGTATTCTTATTTCAAATCGATGCTTTTTTCAGACGCCCAACAACAAAATATGATCCAAGTAGCTCTAAATTTCTTCTCTGAAGTCACTCATGGCTGCACTCGGTGGGTGCGACGAACCAATCAATGGAATTATGTGCTCATTACCGTAAGCAAGCATACAGTATTTAATCATACAGTCGGTACTATCGCTCCGGCATGCTCTTAGAAATCACCCTGACCTATATTGCCATGCATTTGGGAAACTGTCTGAACTTATATACCATTGCTGTCTTTCGTTAGATGACTCGTAGATAACTGACCTTGAAAACATTCACAGGGTCGCGATGATGGATGCTATGCTACTGTAGGATATTGGGAAGGTTATGGCGCCCATACTCTAAATTTGGCTCGAGGCTGCTTCAACGTTTTTATTATTATCCACGAGATGCTTCACAGTGTTGGGTTCCATCACATGCATCAGACTTACAACAGATATGACTGGATCTGGATTAATTGGCAGAATGTTCAAAGAGGTATTTTGGTTTATATTGCAAAAATACCATGATTATATTAATAAGGGACACAATAGGCTACTAAAAAATATATAATTAAACGCATCGTTAAGAGCCCTCAGTGGCCGGACAAAGGCAAAGGTCTCCATACTTAACAAAACATCTATTTAGGATAGGTAGAGACCTCTCCCAATCACAACCTAAGATCAGAATAGATTTACATCTTTCACTTTACTAGTATGTTGATAAGACATTCATGTTATATCCCTTTAGGTATGGAGCACAACTTCGATGTGTTCAGCAACCAAGTGGTTACCATGCTTGGTCTTCCTTACGAATACGCCAGCAACCAGCATTATGGAGAATGGGCATTCAGTTCCAATGGTTGGCCAACTATTGGCGCCAGATTCGTAAGTAATGATGATATCAATAAGTAACATGGAAGGTATCTCTTTCTGGTTGAGCAAAAACTTTTTGTCCAGTGATAATATTAGTATTTTGTAAGAATCTCTTTTACCAAGTCCAATTAATGTTCAGAACCATGGCGGTCAAATGGGCCAACTGACTCACGTAACTGGCTTTGACATCTGGAGATTGGCCAGACTTTACAATTGTCCTGGAGCCTGGAGTCTGCAAGTGAATGAAGAAAATGCCAACAAACCTTACAACAAAGAATTCGCGGACAAACTTAAAGAGGCTGCCTTAATTGAATTGAAACAGAAATCAGAACAAGGCGAAGATGTACAGTCTCAATTAGAATCTGTGGAATCAAGCAATGTGTTCGGAGAAGGGTCACGAATTTGAAGCGTTGTGGCATAAAACAATAAATATAAAATTTTATATGACTTTATTTTCATAATCGACAAATTAAAACCCCATATCGCAATAATCAACCGTATTCATAGCCCTTTTTGGTTGGTTTAAATTAAACGCATTATTTAAAATCAGATTATTAAACCCGAGCAATATGTAATGCCCTTATATGATTTTCAATTAGCTAATGATAAGAATCGTTCGTTTTATATTTTATAATCTGTTTAAAAAGGTATTAGTTTCTTTGAATCATAGTATTATTAAGATCCATATACATTGGAGACTATAATGTAAATTAGATAGTTTGAACTAGGTTTTTTTCTATCATAGAAGCTTAGGTATTTAAAGTTAACAGTTGTGTTTGTTAGCCACTTCAAAAATAACAATAACTTCAATTTTGACCTGAAATTGGGCAATAAAAAGACAGTCATTATAATTAAAACCTGAGCTAGACTAAAGTGACATTAAAAAAAGTATTATTTTGCCAATTCCAGTGAGTAAAACCCCTTAACATGAGTCATTCTTTTCGCTGACTGCTTTGTCAGTGATCCAAATCGTCATAAAATTAATGATATGATAAGTATTTCCTTACAAGTCTTGCAGTATTAAAAAGCTTTTCAGAACTCATCAATTACTTTTTAATGTGTCTACGAAAACGCATATCGATGAACTGTTAAAATAACTTGCTAATTTCGATATTAGGAACAAAGACTTCTGTTTTTGCGAAATGTTTTGCGTCACACGTCCTTTAAAGTTACACTTCTGTTTATGTACACGATTTAAAGAGTCGATGAGTGTAGAGAAAACTATGCAAATAACTTTATTTTGTCGTTAACGTCTTTCTCAGAGTAGTAATTTTGTCGTAGGCACTATGCTAGTTTTGCAGAATTCTAGTAGGTAAAGAGATCTAAAAAACGTAAAAGTTTTCGGGACGGTCTTGATTAATAAGTATAATTCCAAATTCATAAATTCTTCATATCGTAGGCAATTTTAAAGCAATCAATTTAAGAACACAACCTTCTCATTGCTTTATCAGTCTTCGATAGTAAATAGAATTTCTATTACAATTGTGCTTCAAGCCAAACTGGCTGATTCTCAAAAAAGTGGCACCGCTGAATTAAATTTGCATTTTTTTTAAGTTTGCGATTTTAAGTTTCTGACTTCAGTTATCGCTAGATATATAGACCAGTATTCGATATCAAGTGGAGGGAAGTAAATTATTCAAATAGTTTAGGAAATATAAGCATTTAAAAATACTAGGCGTCCAGGTTAATGACTGTGATGACAGGTGAACGAATATCAGGATCCAGGTTATTGATAAGAAGTGCAGCATACCGACAATCCAATACAAAATTAGTTGAAACTATCAGCGGGTTAACGACAATGTGCGCAGGTTCATAGTTTAGACAAATAAAATACAGTTCATTTAGAATAATCAATCACATTTATTTTAATTATCTTTAATATTAGCCTTTTCAAAGTACCTCTTAGGCTATAACGAAAAATAAACAAAGCATAATTCTAAACTTTTTCCAAATAATTATTAACGAAATCAAAATTTTAGTAAAAAAAAAATTGATTTCAAATGCCTAACAATCCGTAAATATATCGCAAGTACTTTAGAAGAAGGGTAAACAACCCGATTGGTTAGTCTTTTGTTTAACACTAGCAGGCTAACGACTTACAGGTGACCGACAATTTAACGGTTTTTTTACAATTACAAGGAAAGTATTTGGTTTATGCCCGTAATATGTTTTGACAAGAAAATAAACACCAATTTACATAATGCAAACGAATTTGATCACATCAACTAGTACATAATTTTCGACTTTTGAATGGCAGAACAAAGACAACATACCTGTTACAAACTCCCGCTCGCCGAATATTTTTATTTTCCACGTCGCCTACAATAGCTATAAACACGTGAACTTGTAACAGGAGCTGGCCGACATCTGCAGGGCTAGCACGCTAAATAAAGCGAGCGACGCGACGCACGCGACGCGAGAAGCTAGAGAAAATCGCGCTTTATGTCGCTTTGCTTAGCACGGTAATCCAAATCGAGATAATTTGACACCTTGAAACCCAGATTCGCGCGGCGACAAAACGATGTTGCCAATAGATAGAAAAATTAATTCTACCAAAATTTCTACCAACAAAATCAACGAGTCGATAATTGGTCGATAGATACAGCACTAGTTCATTCGTTCAGTGTGCTTATTTCGTACGTTTGTTGCATCAAGTTAAATTTCAAAACGCAGGAATAATAAGCAAAGTCAGATAGTGCTATCTCTTTCTTACATCTTAATAGTACAATA
This sequence comes from Anarsia innoxiella, assembly GCA_947563765.1. Taxonomy (NCBI): domain Eukaryota; kingdom Metazoa; phylum Arthropoda; class Insecta; order Lepidoptera; family Gelechiidae; genus Anarsia; species Anarsia innoxiella. The sequence goes on along the minus strand of OX387396.1, from coordinate 2,980,167 downwards.
CTAAAAATTAGAATTCTTGACATTTGACATTCTTGTTGTAGAGGGAGGTTACTTTGTTATATTCAAAAAATCTAATTTGGAAATTTAACTGAATTTTATGATGGAAGTCTCAATTAAGAGGAAAGTGTAAGTAAATGACCACATATCTAAAACGTTACCTATGTAAAAAAACATTGCCTTTTAAAATTACACGCTATTTATTGTGTTTGCGTTTTCAGCGTACGTGGAGATAGAGGAGAGCCACAGCCGGGAACCAGCGCTGGTCAGCCACACACTGATGCTGGCCAGCGCACTCCCAGGCCCTCGTCACTTCCCCAGCGTGTGAGGCATGCTAGGAGGGCTGACCGTAGTCACGCAGAATAGTTTATTGCACAACAAGAGCGTACCAATGAAATATTAGAGGTACTTATCAATCAAATATTTATTTGAGTAGTTTATAAAAGAGTGTATCAATCAAATATTTATTTTAGCGGTTTATAATTGTTTTTGTTTTTTTATTTGCAGTTGTTACAGCAAACTATGGCAGAAAGCAATGAAATGTTATGGTCCGAGTCTCTTGCTCTTCCAAGTTATCATCTTCTGGGTCCACACGCTCATCTGTACTGGGACTCTCTATGGGGACTCTGAAATAAATGCAAAAAGAATGAAAATTATGTACCTTGCTAAAGACGATATGGATATAACAATGTATTTATCAATGTAGGTATATTTTAAAATTTTAATTTAAGGCATTTAATTACTGACCTGAAATGCTATATATAGTGCATGTGCAGTACATAATGTTGGCTGCTTTTGCAGGAGCATAATGAAGATTCTGATCAATGCCCAGACATCGAAATGGCCCTTTTATATGCCCGTTGGTGCGCTCCACAACATTTCGCATTTGGCAATGCCATTAAGTATATTTATCTTCTGGGGATCCTTCTGCAGCGTGGAGAATAGGCGTCATCAGCCATGGAGCTAATGCATAGCCAGAATCACCTGAAATAAGTTATTTTAAAAGATGTTATCCATGACTTGTTTTGTTTGTAAAATGTTGTTTAGTAATAGTATGTAAGGAGGAGACTGATTTGCTTTTACATAACTTAATTGATATATCTTTAATAAACAAGATATGAATAAAAATGTTTTATTATATTCTAAATGGTACATACCCAGAAGAAAATATTCCCCAATGTAATTTTTTTGCAGTCGCACCAACTCTTCCCTCACCACCGAATGTCTAAATATAAATTGATCGTGGACTCGGCCTCTCTATTTTAGTCTGTAAAGAAAATTATACATAGGTTATGAACTTTGTATACCTACTTAATATACCTACCTATTATGTATAACTTGTCATGAGACATTGTCATACTAAACTAACCTTCCATTAACGGCATCCACAACTTGCGTCAAATACTTGCTGACAGTGGTTTGGGCGATTGCCAAATTATGGTCTTGACCCACCTTCCTTTGATAGGCCCCAGAGGCCAAATAATTAACGGCAGTTAATACCTGAAACAATAATAAATTAAAATTGTTAGCCCTTAATTATTTATTAACCAAGTACCTATAATATACTACTTAGCCATTTGTTTTATAGTATAAGCACATGTACCTACTTATTCAGTTTAATGTAAAGAACATACCTTAATATAAACTGGCAATCCATCATTCCTGTGGGGAGACAAATCCTCCTTAAGATTTTCAATTAAATAGAATGCCATATCTTTATTAATGCTGTAAAATGAAACATATTACTAGTTAGATACATAGGTACTACTCCTAAGATAACGGAACGGATCTAAACATCTTGATGTAGTACAACAATATTTACCGGTAGTTTTTTTGAAATTCCGCATCGGGTAAAAGAAAGGGGTCGGCGCAATCCCTTATGGTACGCCTCTGCAGCTTCCGCTCTTGGGTTTCTTCATTAACCATTAGAAATAATGCCATTTTTTGGGCTTAATTGCGTCGTGGTGATTATGTCGCGGTCAACTCGCGCTCTCCAAGGGTGGTCGACAATATCTCGCGTCTAAATGTCACAAAGCGACAACGTGAGTCGCTTTTAAACATACCGTGCTAGCCAAAAGCGAGAAACTGTCAAATTGAGATTTTATCTCGACATTTGACATATGGTCGCGCGAGAGTTTATCGGTCGCGCGGGATCGTGTTAGGGTCCCCGCGACGATGTGTCAAATAAGCCTCTGTGTCGCGTTTTGACAGCTTCTCGCGCCTGTCGCGCCTTAGCGTGCTAGCCCTGCTGGACGCGTCGATTCATGCAAGAGGGGGCACGGGGGGTAACATAGTGCTTACTCTATAGGAGTGTTCGTGCGGTGGCAGAACAACGACAAAAACTACCTCGGACAAACTTAAACTGCATTTATCTACAAAAAATTGTATTAAGAGCAGTTGTAAAATACTAAAATTATAAATATGGAAGGTATAAGTAAGCTACGTAAAGCACTCAATATTTTTTTGGTTAATGTTTTCTATTTTATTTTTAACCTCAAAGTTCGGTATCTGGCGTTGGGACACGTCAAGTGAACGACAAAACGTAGTTACAAACTAAAGTTAATATAATATTATACATTTTATTTACTTTTAACTACTAGGCCTCGATGTAGAAAGTGTCTTTAAATAATAATTGATAATTTAAATACGATTAGGACGTACTGTAAAAAAAAAGTTCTAACATTAATTGATTGACATGTTGCGGTGCCACTTTTTTGAGAATTAGCCAACTACATAATACTGTAACTATAGCTACTGCTGTTGTTAGAACAAATTACACGAGCGGAACTGTACAGTCTCAAATTTAAACAATTTCCACATTTGCAACAAATGATAATTTTAATGTTACCTACATTAATTTGAATTATAGCACTATCAAAATTTGCGCTAGTTGCAGCAATAAATCATTCGCTCAATTAAATTTAAAGACCGCGCATTTGTTGCGATTACAAAAAGTTTTTTTAGTCTAGTTTGTTTTTTGAAATAATTACTTATTCTTGATAACTTTGACTTTATGCAGTTGATGGTAACTAGTGTAGCAAACTCCATGTTTAGCAGTAGGTATCCTATTTCTTTACGATTTCGTACTATATTATAGCATGTTTTGGCTTTTGCATATGCATAGTTTTGCAGATGTTTTCTGGCAAGCAATTTAGGTACCTAGTTCTATGACATTTCAATTCTATATTTTTCTTAATAATGTCTTTTAACATTTTGATTAATATTGTAGAGGCTTTGGCACAGCGCGTTTTATGGTTCTCTTATCTTTAATTACTGCAAGTTCAAATGAATTAATGTGTCTTTTTATGGTGTAAATTTACAAGCTCGCTATCATTATTTTTGTAACCAACCACCACGTCATTAGCTTCTGTTTTTTAAAGAATTATTATAATGTTCCAACATTGGTTGTAATTAAGTTTACTGGACTTAAAAGTTGCTTTCATAGCCGAGTACTGTAGGTACATAAATACTTTACAAAAACGAAACACCTAAAGCATACATCTTCTCTTCCAAAAACTTAGCAAGAATAAAACAGAATACCGAAAATGTATCCTATAAATCGACGGGAGGTAGAATGAAAAGAGAATAGCGCAAAAAAAAACCAATAAAATGCCGCGAATTGAATTTTAAATAAAAATACCAAAGGCAGTGTTATACGCTTACCTGCTGAAGTATGTCTTCACATGCAAGGTATCAATTTATGAGTCAGACTTAAAAAGAGCACTAATGAGCACTTTACGAAACGTCCGAATATTCGATGTCCTCGACAGGTCGTTAACCCCACACCTTGGTGTACTATGTTGGGACTAAACTAATGCAACGCTAGAGGTCAAAATAAGTTTGGTTACAAAGGTACAAGGGTATAAAAAACGTATTGTGTACAAATATAATCGTACAGTAGCTGTTGTGATTGGATAATTTGTAGCTATGAGGGTTTATGATGATATATGCTGCAAAAAAGATTGAAAATGCATAATTTACAGATAAATTGAGGATGTAGGTAGAGTTATTAAGACTACTAAGATAGAAAAATAAACCCAAAGATTTATACAACAAAATAAGATACAGTAGTAATTTTTTAAACTCTATCAACGCGTTTGATAATAATAAATATTTCCGAAATACACAACAAAGTCACACACTCAGAACACTCACTTCACTTCTCTCTCTGTGGGGTCTGCAAGAAGAAATTTCTTTTAGAAATATGCTGTACCTTTTGTATAACTTCTCTTTTTTTCTGTCTCTATGTACTATCATCTTACAATAAACTGTTAAATAAAGTCAGAGAATGGAGTCTAAAAAGGTGATGTTGGGTAACACTTCCTTGAAAATACACCTCCGTGGAACACCCAAGTTCACATGTTTCCCATTTACCCATCGTGAGAAAAACATTTATTAAACCCGTCCATACACTTGCATTACGACTGTTTGTTATCTCGTTTACTAAACACTAAACTTGAAAAATTTCCTCGAGAAAACATCAACGGTTATGTGGCATTGTCTGTGGGGCATGGTCAAGCCAATCAGAGGCTTTTGTCGAGTCGGCGGGGCCCACAAAGGTTCTATAAGCCATCAGTGCGGCTTGAATGGTGCAAACGATTGTCAGGAGATGTGAATACGTTTGTCCTTTTACAGCGGGTACCATTGGTTGAATATGCATCGTGTTTCCATAGTTTCCAAGATTTCAAGGCCTTTACCATAAAACGTTTTTGTTTAATCTAAATTCTGTCTTTGCTGTAGTTTCTCGAATGAACAATTTGGTTTAAATTTAGGTGCTTAGAAGTCTTGTTTTCTATTCTGATCTTTGGTAACATTTGATGCTCTTATTTAGGCTTAAATTTTCTAAATATAATTAACTCGTTAAGTAGTTAAAAAACAACAATATACAGAGTAAACAATAAATGATTAACACTGTGTGGATGTTTATTGCAAACAAACAACCCTGTCATCTAATCGTTTAGCATCATCCAAAGGTCTTTCACTCCGGCAAAAGAAAAAACGTATTTTTCACGGCTGTCAAAATGTCGCTGCACCGCTAATCAGATCGGTCGGAATTTCACAAGCAGCGCCCGCGCATCTCAACTGAAAGTTTTACGTCCATTCTTCTGACATTCGTTTTCGTCTTTCTCTTCCACTTTTTTGTTATGTATCTCTTTGGTTTTAATCCAAATATCTGTGACAAACGATAGATGTCTCAATTTCAATTTTAAATGTGTTTTTCTGCTGTCTCTTTAAAATAACATTTTTTTTTCAACGTCCATCTCAACAAGGTTGTTCTCATAATGATTTATTGGAATTCTTACATGTTCTCTAGTGGAACTACGAAAAAAATATTCGTGACAACTAGGTATAAGTAGTAGGTATAATGTTTGTATACATATTTTCGTTACATACCAATGATACGTTAGTTATCATAAAAGCGCCTGACAATAGGCCAATTGTGTACACAGCAATGTGAAAAAGCTAAAAAGAAACTGAAGGAAGCCGTACAATTGTATATTTCAGTGTATTAGGAAATCAAATACAATTTACGTCAAAAGCACACAATAGAAAATCTGTTTTTAAAAAGACTTATTTTTTTTAAATAAAATACCTTAATTGGCTTGCTTTAAGAAGAATTTGAGAGTTTCCTTATGTATCATACATATTTACTGTAGAAGTGTCCCACTTTTATCAAACTCTTTTTTAATATATTTTTTTATATTACTCCTTCAATTTTTGCTACGCTCTCGTAAATCTTATACTATTTCAGTTTTACTCAGGTAATAATGAGCACAATTCTAAGCAACCTAACCATCCATTGACTGCATTCCCTCGATTAACTTTCAGCTGGCGCCGGCGGAAGCTGGGATTGTCCTTAGTACATGAATCCGGGCGACCACCTCGTCGAACAAGGAGCGCCTTGTTGTGCCTGACGTCATTATTGCCTTTGAAAGGATGCTCTTCTTCTAGCTCCGTTGGAGATAGTTTCTGATCTGATATGCCATGTGTATTTTTAGATTTAGCTTTGTGATTGGAATTGAAGATTGGTTTTGAGGATTTAGAGATCTTACGTGATCAGTAGAGATATGCATTTTTCGTGCGGTAGTTTTCTTTTCAATAAATAAATGTAAGGGGACAATTAAATAGGTATCAACATGCAAGTATTGAGCGAAGTTATAATTTATCTTAATTTTAGGAGCTTTTTTTTTTGATAAATACTTAAATATAATAGAAATCTAAAATATAACAACATACACGTGCTGTTAGAGGGAAATAATATGTATCTTAAAGTCAAAATTATTCTCGTATCTCTAGAATTTTTGAATATCATTTGATAGGTACCTACTTATACAAAAATTCAAAAGTAATTCATGGTGGAATAAATCAACTGTAAACGTAGAAGCATTAGGTACTCTTATTTATCCTAGTATAATAGACATGAATCATGAAAGTCCAGACGTTCTAAATTTAGGTCTATTCATCGACATGGTTACCAAAAAATATGTACCTAGGAAAAGCTATATTGAAACCTATTGAATTATACAGTACAGTCTCGTCTAGATATTTTCATATTATCATTCTTGTTTAGTATTTGATAAAAATATCATCAAATTGATTTACATCCTAATAATATTATAAATGTCAATGATTGTGCCGATGGATGGATGGATGTTTGTTACTTTATCACGTAAAAACCACTGAACAGATTTTAAAGACATTTTACAATAACTCAACTTGGACATCAGAATAACACATAGGCTAATATTATTATTCAATGATATGACAACAAATGCCTCTTGGGCAGTCTCTAATAGGTAATAAAAACATTTAGTGTCGAAGTTGTTTCGTCTAGGTTAGTTTTCAATTGTAACAAAACAATATTCTATCTGATTTGTTTTCTATTTCAATATCAATTCTTGAAGTTCATAAAGTAAGACTTCTTTTTTTTACTAAAGTATATGCGGCCACAATTCGTGATACAAAATGAAAACCCATTCTATTCTGATTCTCTTTTAGTTTGAAACAATCACGTTGTTGTTTTCTGGTTTATAAGTATCCACATTGGACTGGAAACCTACATTTAGAATTGGTAATAACATCCTTGGATTTCAATTTCTAATCTACGATATCACTATGGAGACGTGTGTAGGTAGATCACAGACCATCATCATTGTTAGATACAATTTATGATACCCGTTTAACCTGTTATAAAATCAGAAAAGCGAATTGTTAAGCGTTATTCTGTATAAGTATTATTTTATGTTAAATTGTTGGGTTGTCGTAGGCGTTATTGTAGAGATGGAGGATGATGAAAAGGAATTTGAAGGCTTTATCTCATTCTTTGAGGTTCGCATTTTGTTTCGTTTTTTCGCAATGTTAGGTTTTGTTCGTAGTTTTGTAGCTTTGCAATAATTTGTACTTTTTCTTTTGTTTTTGTTTAAGTTGTTACAAAGTTTGTTTCCTTCGTTCAACCTAAGCTTTTTCTATTTTTAACATCGACAAAGAGGTATCAAATGCACGAATAAATTTTGTTCTCGCCAAAAATTGTCATGCCTTGCTCTTATGAGTTGGTGTCATCTTCCCCAATTCATCATTCATTTCTTCAATGTCACTTTTAATTATTATTTTTTGCTCACTACCAAAAATAACATTTATAAATTGTCACACATTTTTTAAAACAAGTTTTTATATCTTTTTACTAAGAAAATGGTTTAATTAAATTATATTTTTAGGCATTACTTTGACTTTATTTTATCTCATCTTCATAATTACGTTGAAGTTAGAAACTCTTAACAACTTTATCAACTATTTAAAATGTTATCTTGCTCGTTTGAAGCAGATTATCACTGTTTTATGAGACCACTTTTTATCCCATGTTTTTAATTTTTATTAATAATAAAATCTCATTCAAGATGTTTGTGAGCACCGTGCGTGACGGTAAACGTATGGCTGCAACCTTGAGGCACCGAGGCAGCTAGTATTGTGCTAGTACACTAGCTAGTATACTCTGCAATGACGCCTCCACTACGCTATTATTGAACGAGTTCATTGGAACATCTATTTGCGCAATTCGTAGCATCGCGGCTAGCATTCCGATGACCTTACTCCGCCGCGTGGACTGCACGCTTCGATTTGTTAATGATTTGTTTTCCTATTGCCAACTCTTGCTTCCACTTATTATTATCTTCATTATCTAATACAATTCCTTTAGCGTCAACGCTAGTGGTTTCCTCAAATACGATTTACACGATACTATGTAGGACTTCACTTAAATCTTCGCTTGATTTTTAAGTTTTAATTCATTCGCATTTTCGAAGACTTGTTTTTCACTTTGAGAATCTCATTTTGGATGCGTTAACTCTTCTATAGAGCATAGGCACACTAGTTCAAGATTCTAGCGTCAACACATAAGCAATATTGCAGGAGTGTGCGTCGAGCATGCGCTCTCCGCGTTTCTACACGCGTTAGTTATCCATTCACTGCGCAACTAATCCGTCCAGGCTGGCAATTCTGTTAAATTAAGTTAAGCGACCATACTATAGCCAAACGATAAATATTCTACAGCAATAGGTCACAAATTTGGTATTCTCTTATGTGCCACGAAATAGTCGATTAGTAGTCTCTAGAGGGCTTTGTCATTCATTTGTCTTTGCGAATGATTTAGTTGTCGATGTTGCCAATATTTAATAAAATTATTGTTCGAAGAAATTGATCAACCGATTGATAGATTTTTTTCGACCTAGAATAAGCTTAGACATACTTTAAAATACAGAATATTTATTTCTATAAGATTTACATGCATTTTTTGCATAAATTGCACGTTAATTTTCGAAAAAACACCGAAATAGTGTTTGGGTGACCGAACGACTGAACGACTGAACGACGGACGACCGAACGAAATGCCATTAGAGAACAACTGTCAAATAGCGAAGAGAATACCGTTTGGAACTGCCACTCATGTGACATTGCGGAGTAGAATACCAAATAAAGCGTATAGTAATAAAATGTACGGCCGATCGCTGTCCACTGTCAACGTATCTGTTAAGAGAATACCAAAATGTGTCATTTCATACAATTCACATTCTAGAGAGACACCATTTTTCATTTGGTAATTAAGAGAATACGGGCCCAGTAAGTCCGTTTACGTCGGTATTTTGGTAAATATTCAGCTCGTCCGGACGACTCGTATGAGCTACATGGATTTTAAAGTCAAATTGAAAATGAGACTTTGAAATATCAGAGGAGATAGGTGTCCGGCGAGGTTCGCGGCGGCGACGGCGGCGGCGCGGCGCGGGGGGACGGCCGCTAGTGTGCGGCGCGCGCGTGTGGTTGTGCGGCTCGTCGCGGCGCGCCCCGTCAGTCGGCGGCGGCGAGTCACGCGCGTCGTCTCTTGTAGCTCTCTCTGCGATATCGCAGTGCCACGCACACCTGCTACCGTTCAGGCTTTGACGGCTCTCACGCTCTCGAGCGTGGAGGTCGAATACGCGCCGCAGTTTCGGTCCTCGCGGTTTCACATTTTCACCTCGAGTCCAACAGACGCTCGCGGCAGTGACGATATCCGCGATCTCGTGAGCATTGTGGTGGTGCCGTGTCTCCGGCTGGCCGGTGGCCGCCGCGTGCTGTGACAGTGAAATCGTGAGTTCGCCTGCCGTGCGGATGTGCAGTGATGGATGAGTAGACAGAGGCGCGAGTGCACGCGCGAGCCGCCAAGTCGTCGGTATTTCTGGCTGAGTGTTCGAGTGGGCCGTCAAAATTGAGCCCAAACTGTATCTAGGTGGGTATCGGTGAGGCGGTTAGTGGATGCGGCGTGAGGCAGCCGGTGAGAGCTGCTGCGACTGTTGAATATTTATAGCGTGCAAGTTGGAAAGTGTCGCTCGTCGTGCAGCCGCGGTGGCGAGCCGGCGAGCGGTGGCCCGCGCCCGCCGCATGCCGCCAGCCGCACAGCTGATTTGTTGTGTCACAAAAGCATATCTCTCGTCTCGGTTGAGAGAAATGCGGTCATTCATTTGTTAGTATTTTGGTTGGACGTGATTCACTCATTACCAAGATGCACTCAATCTGATTAACTTTATTACGTGTGTGGAAATTAGGACACGTTGTGAGTGTCTGCTGAATGGTGTCTCACTGATTTCATTATTTAATTTACGGAATTCTTTTACCGTTTATTTCGCTTCTTTGAGTATTACATTAAGTACTCTTGCTTTGATATTCCTGTGTAATAAATTTATTTAATGCCTTAATTTAGGCTCTTAAATGTAAATGTATTGGCATTTAGCACGTCACTCACAAGAATTTACTCATACTATTGGATGGATTAATTGTAGCCGATTATCCAAAGTATAGGAGTCAACAACTTGCAATAGTAATCAGCTTAGTCGCTACGCAAATTGAATTAGTCTTATAGGAGTTGCACTCTAGCTAGAGCATTAACGTACTTTCATTGGATAATAGTCGCTAAGTCATTCTAAAGTCCAATAAAGTGTGTAAATAAATACTGCACAGGTATGTACTTTCGACCCAAACAATAAACAAAACGCGTAATACGCGTAATAGTAAATAGGACACGAATAATAATAATAACGAGATTATCGTGAATGTAGAGTACTATTTCCTGATAAATCTTCAATATTTTTGGTTACCTTATCTGAAGATTAAACTCTGCCCATTTTATCGGTAACTACAATTTGTTTAAGTGTTTCATTCGATGTAAATGATTTGATATATTTTTTACAAAACAAAAGTCAAGTCTACTGAAATCTACATATTACCTACGAAACTAATTCATAGATTGATAACCTATTTTTTTAAATCTCATCCGAAGTGGCCACTGACACACTTAATCAAATAGAAATATGATCTTTTATAAGCAGCGGTCAGCAAACCTTTAAGGGATCATCAATCAAACCTGAGTTTTGGCCGAGGTTCAAAGTGAGTAGATAAAAATGTGCCAATCTGCGAAACGGGGACAAGGCCGCGCCCCCGATTCCGCGGGGAAACGCAATAAACTCGCGATTTCTGAAACCCGAGATGACGCTAAATGAAACAAAAAGTAAGCTGATGGCAGACAGTATGTTTAAGATTATGTTTCAAATTTAATCTCTTAACCTAACTCACATTTTATTTCTGTCACCAATTATTTCGATTTAAATATAGATGAAAGACCTTACCAATAAGAAACTAATATGAATAGCAATACAAGCAGATTAGGACTTGATGCAAGAATATCAACAGTCAGTTGCAGGAAAGGTCAATTAAGTTAATGCTCCACTTCACTTATAGCTGTTACTGTCATTGTCGAAAATCACAATAAGATGACTCGATATTTAATCGACCATTCATGCCTTTCATGCAACTGGGGCAGCCAACATAATTTTATATTCAGCAAAAGCAAAACATGAATTTGTAAACGACGAATGAAAGAAACAAGCAGAATAATACACAAGCTATTAATCAAAAACGAAATTAATTTCAACTGAAACAATCGCTGACAGCACCAGACAAATTAAACATCTGAATATTGAAACAGCTAAACAGACGACACTCAGAATACTTATGTCAAAGCTTTACAAAGCTGACACAAAATCTCAAGTACGATGCACTACTCATTATCACTTAGGACGTCATGTCGCTGGCTGTGTCAACAATCGTCGCGATTGCAGGTGCGGGGTCGTTCACCTCTCTGATATTTGGATACACTACACAACCGCAGTCATAGACACATGAGTATACAAAGATACAAAGTCTAACGGGCCAGCAGACGAACGGACGGGCCACGTGTTAAACTCAGGACGTGCTCGACTCTATAAAAAGGAATGTCCTTGTGCCACGTATCCTGTGTGAAATTAGACACATCATTTTATGGAAGCGCGTTGTAGAAAAATGTACTCCTAACAGAGACACAGTGTTGGTGGAAAAAACCGTGTGACAGTGATCAAATAGGACAATTCCGAAGTCGTAAATCTTAGTAATGGGAACAAATTCCTTCTCACGTGGAATCGGAACAGCGACAAAGGGATGCTTTTATGGCTAATGGGCTAATCGTTCTTCAGAATGAAGTCCCTAAGATAGAAAAGCAATTAAAAACGTTCCTTTTACAATTTTAAATTATTCCAACATTAGTTCACTATACCAGATCTTACCAAACATTGTCTTTGTTTTATTTTATAGCTCTTCAAATTATCAAAATTTATTTGAAGTAATAATATTGTGTGACATTTAAACAGGGCAAGGATATTTTTCTTAGATGACATTGAAGATACAATTCGAGTCGTTATACCTTTGCTTTTTCTTAAAGATGAGTCAGTAAACTAATATCAAGCAGGCAAACCACGAGCGTGGTTATAAATTATAAACCTGTTTTCAAACAAATTCTATACGTTGGTCTTGGTTAAGTCAGAAAACCAAGCCGACCCACTTAATTGAATTTTGATATTTGCATTTCCGCTTCAATTGAAAAGACTTTGCATCTGTGTTACGCGATGGGGATTATTAACCTCTTTTCCTTGTTTGTATCTATTCTCGAATATCTATTTTCGGCTTTTATCTGCTTTTGGATAAACGTCTTCTGTTGCTTAAATGACTTTAATATTTTCTCTCTAGACTTAATTTTCATTTCCACAACAAACCAATTAGAATAACATGAGAATCTAGTTGGAAAACAAAAAGACAGTTCTAGATAATACACATGACATTGAAGACTAAATATATTATCATAATCAGAACGTACGAGTAGGCGTTGATTGGGGAATGTTTGTACTAAAACAACGTGATATTTTGGGGCTTAAAGTAGGACAGTTAGTTTCAACCGGAATTAAATCAAAGAGAACTTATAGAGTATAGTTTTGCGCTATGCTAATAATATAATAGGGATGATGACTAAAATTTTTTTAGTCCATCAGTTACATTATTTTAAAAAATTGGACACGTATTTTCTTCTTTTTTCTCTTAAACTAAAACTGACAATGAAACACTGGATCAAAGTTCCTCGTGACGTCCCGCCTAAGTACCTACAATTTTTACTTAGAAGTGACATCAAAGCTCCCCACTCCGTTACTTTGATGCCCTATCTATTATCATTGTACTTATTTGCAAATGTGATCAGGAAAAAATGTGAGTACTTATTTGCGAATATGATCAGGTAAAAAATGTGTTTCCAATATTTTAAGTAGCCTAAAAGACGGACTAAATATAATGCCAATTTTTAAATGTAGTCATCATTCCTATTCTCATTAATAATTTTGCTAAAATTACGAACAAATATAATTAATTCAATAGTAAGATTACTAGCAGAACTGTTTTTATTATTAAAAGAATCATAGTTTGAGGCCTTCAGGGTTACATCAATGCTGACAGATCGTGTTAATAATCATGCAAGAATTCGACAGTTCCGGTTATAAAACCATATCCTGTCTACCTTTGATTTGTATGATTATGTTTGGCCATAGATACCTTGTTACCGCATTGCTAAACGGTGTTGACGTGGGTGTTTGTCAATAGATTGGTAGTTGATGTAGGTGGAACGAGAAATTCAGTAATAGCATTTCATTTAAGTTGTTGAAGAAAATAGAGGGTTGATTTCTGAGATATTTTGGGGGCATTCCAGTAAAAAGACCAAAGATATAGTATCGAATGGTAATTTCTAATTTCTTCAAGATTTTATTGTTAATCTAGTACAGCTAAAGTAGTAAAATCCTAGCATTGTGGTTGGTGTACGTCCTACAAAGTCGTGGTTATTTTGTCCTCATTAAATTTCTCAGGTCACTCATTTTATGACCTACGTATAAACTTCAAAATTGAGGACAATGACTGCTAAGTAACTCGTTGCAACCTGAATAATATTTGTTTAATATTTATTACAGAGTCGTTTCAGTTACAGCTGGACTAGTTACATTTGTAATCATTTATGTTACATAGTAACTTATACGATGTCATTTAGGAATGGGGTCATGTGTCTTTATCCTATATCAAACTTTACCGATTTAAGAAGACCTCTGACATATTCTTTGTTGGTTTTGCAAAACTCTACAGTTTTTCAATTTCGTTAGTTACTGCTCTACTACACCAGTCTCTAGAACTTTAATACTATTGACTAACTATATGAGATCTTTGACAACACTCAAATATCTATTATCAATTGGAAGCTCTACACGTGTCAAGGTTATACTTTCAATAAATCTTCAAACTATTTGATAGTGTGGAAGGAATTCTTGATTCATAGGACTGATTTGTGGTACAACTTTCCATCCCGCACCGTAATTGAGAAAACTTTTAACATTTGGGGAAAGGAATCCAAAGTTTGGGGTCTCTATTGATAAATGATTTTGGGTGGCCATGTCAAACTTATTTTTACACGATATTTATAAAATATTTTAGTGTTTTAAGAGTTAAAGCTATAAATAAATTGGTATTAATGAGTTATGGTGATAATTTACTATTAGTACCGTAAATGTAAATAACCACTACCCACTTCTCCTAATCTATTAAAAATATGTCCATTGACCTCTTTTTTTAAGTGTCAAATAATCTTATGTTATCAAAATAAATGGAACTACAAATTAAAACAACTATTACACCACAAAAATACTCTGTTGACAACAAACGTGGACTTAAATTCTACATTTAGTTATTCGACCAAATTAATTTTGAGTTTTTTTCGTCCCGGTTGCCCGCGCCTGTTTGTTAATGCATATTATATGATAATTTGATTACTCGCCAACAGTAATGATACGAGTCTAACCCGTAATGGCTCGGTTAGATGAAAACGTGGAGCATGATTACAGGTAATAATTTTGAATTACCAAACAATGATGTCCAAAATTGAATGCGCGAGAAAAAAGAGTACCCACGCCAGACATAATCACTTTAATAGCGTTTGTATCGAGGTAAATTTTGCAAGAGATGAGCTTTGTGGAAGATACGATTTCACTAGTAAAATCATCGATTGGAGGCGAACAAATTCAAATTATTCCTAAGCCGGTAACCGACGCGATGGAGCACTTTCAAATCACGCCGTCTCAGTCCGTCCCATGCATTCCTCGACTCGCTCACCCACAGCAGACCGGTCCTCGAGCATTGTACGAAACGAGACTACGTGGCCAGTTTCAATTGCTGCTTACTTGCTCGCCATCTAGAACCGGACACTAGCTTTTCTTTTCGGTTGGATTATACGGAGCGAGGCGCGGCCCCAAGGTGAATTGTCCGGTCAACATACGCTCGATTCGATCGAATGCCTAGACCAAACATTGCCGCGTGCTCTTAACTATTACAAATGCATAGCCTACTCTAAATTTTGGTAGCGACCTCGTCTATTGTTTTGTAAAGGTCTACGAACAATAAAAGTTGAGTCAACACACTTGAAACCAAAGTCATTGGACTAATATTATCTTACATTTTTGGGTTGATCACTATAACGCGCCTTAACATTATGTTGACTAGTAAATAAGCTATTAAATTAATAGCTGCCCTGTCGTACTCATTCCGGTTGAAACTAAAATAAATTACTGTTAATCATATCTACGAATATTCACAAATAACGCCGCCACTACAGATAAACAATTATGTCCAACCTTGGAAATAAAAGATGGAAGAATTTAAATAAAGCATAATAAGACTGTGTTAAAAAGATAATGCTTATGTAAATTTGGATAGAAAAAATCAAGAATAATTAAGGATTTAAAATTGGGTTATATAAAAGGTAAATTCAACATAGAAGCGAAAGTAAATGCTAAGATATTCAATTCAAAGTCTAATACTACGAAATTCCAAGAATGACTCCTTATATGTAAAAGCGATTAGATTTCGGTTATGCCTGCAGTAGAACCAAATTGGATGTTGACTGAATCCGGAGGGGTTAAAGATCCCATTATATGCCTTATATTTTTTGTCGATCGCTGGCTATTTATCAGATTGTACGCAACTCAGTTTTGAATTGAAAAAAACCTTGGAAAACAAGAAGCTGAGGCGTGGGTTTTAAATTTTGCACGCTCATAAAGAATAATGTTAATACATAAAAGTTACATACGGCCGGAACGCTTGTAGAATTAGTGTTGCACTTTATAGCGCTGTTTAGTTTAAAATAACAGGATTTTAACTTAATTTCTAAATTATTTTACATTCTAACTGTCTACGTTAGTTTGAATGTAAAATACTTCCTGTCACGTACAACTTGTTTTACTAGTTTGGGGTTTCTTTTTTAAAATTATAAGCTTATATATGGTGTTTTGTTTGTTTAATTTCAATTTAAGGGCTTTTAAATTTGCATAATTCTTTCTATATTCAATCTCTGACCTCATGTCGATCTGAACAAAGTTTGTTCCACGATTCTTTCCATAGCATCACAGACCATTCTAGATTTTCCTATCCCTCCTAATTCTTTGGTAATAGCATTATTATCGTCAGGGACTTCTATATTCGTCTTCATATAAAACTCTATACCTACTAATACCTAACCTACCCATTCAAATTTGTATTCAAACGTCACCAATAACATTTCAAAAGGCTAACACCTAAGCCAGTTACCCTAAATTACACACGTGGCATTCAATACTAGTTTTTGTTATGCGTACTAATTCTTTAGGCACCTATTAAGTCGAACCTAAAAAGATTGAGGTCAGTAGTTCTAAGCACAAAAGGCAGGACGGGCGATAGGGTTCTAGTATACGTTCTATTTCTGCTTCAGAACTCTTCAATGTATTTGTTGCATAGCGTATTTTGAATAGATTTGCTGTATTGATAGCTATAAGTATGTATTATTTTGTGAACCAGTTTTTGACCTTTTCTTTGCGACCGGCTTCATCAAATTCATGGTCCATAGAATTTGTTTAACGATAAATATATAAAATATTATGTAAAATATATAATTCCTCTAGATATTAATGTTAATTTTATGTCATCACATCGCAGTGTCAGCATTTCCGTGAATCTTTTTTTTATAATTGTCATCTTTTTATTCAATTTTATTATCTACTAATTCAAAATGTCCTTCGCTTCCTCTTAGCAGGCATACCTACCTACGTATATCATTATTTTCCAGATAAATCTAAAACTTGCGCGAAACTGTACCATTTTCAACAAATTCAATAACATCAGCCCCCTAAACATAAACCGTTCAGTATTTAAGTCATTCAAAAGCAAATTTTTTTAGAACTTAGTCGAGCCCTAATTTAAGCACGTGTTAGTCGTGCTGCTGTCAAACAAAACCGGTATAGGTTTCTTAGAATTTTTAGAACCTAACCCTAAAATTTTTGGTGTCATTGGGCTGAGTACAATAGGCCGCGCGGCCGTTGACCGACAAAAAAATAAACACGAACTCAGTAGTTATTCGAAATTGGAACATGATTCATATAAAACTAATCGCTGCTGGTATAATACCTTTTTCGTCAATTTTTGACTGTCGTAGTCCAATTTGATGACTTATTTATTTGTTTTAAGATTTCAAAAAAAATCATTTCGGTCATTTTAATTGATGTTCACTTTTACCTAGAAAACTAGCTAATCAAGCAGGCGGAGATGACTTTTAACCAAATTCAACAGACATAGCAAATGAGCAAAAATTATATGAAATAAATCGCACATCTTTGCGTAACGTTTCACATAAGTTTTTATTTCGATTATCTTTTACCCTTTAAAATTTTTCGTCTTGCATAAAATTTGTGATCTCTAGAAACTCAAAATTCAATCTAATAAAACTGCCAATCATCAGCAGAAATCTGAAGCAAGAGTACCTAAACGCGTGCGCAATATGATTGACAATGGGCAGGGGCACCGTGGCGTCCTAGATAACCAGCCAACCGGCACACCAGATGTGAAAACTGGCCAAGGCTTTCTGTTCAAGAATTCACTGAAGTTTTTTCTAGCTGTCATATTCTATCATAAATCTCTACAAGATTCCATTTCGATACCACATAATTTGCATCTCTTGTGAAAACTGGAAAGAAAAACTTCAATTGTAAGTTTTTGTTGAAATATTGTGCACCGCTGGTCAAGGTGCATCCTGCGAATGGCACGATATCGTTGACCTTTCTGATGGCCTTTCACGATTTCTAATCAAAACTGTTTAACATCATAAATGCGACGATGTTTTGGAGTTTCCCTTTGCTTTCTGAAAGATACTTGCATGTTTACTATTACCAAGCTGATCTCTTGCTTGTGCTTTACTTTAACCAATTTTACTTATCAGAAACTAGCCAATGTTGTATAGAACTTCTACATTCACCATCATATTATCCACATTTACTTTTAATTAAGTACCAATATCACCAAAACTATTTTCTGAGTCATAATTAATTCAAACAGATGCTGGCTCTCTCCATGCAACCATCGCTTCTAAATTACTAATAATAGTAATAAATTTAAGTAGATCACAGATACATCAAATAATACGATCTAAATCTATCTACTCGTAGCTTTATTGGACCGTTTCCAATCAGGCCTAAGCTAATTCTTGATAATCTATGCAGAGCAACGCACAACAGGCGTTAGACAAATAACTCTACCGCCATAATCTTCAGATGTTTTGATAAACCAACTACGAGGTCGATGGTCACATAAAAGATATTTGCAGAATCTTTTGAGATTTGTAAAGAAAGTGTCAAAGCATATTATCATTCCATGAGAATCAGTCTATCAATACCTGCTTCTCATCATCATGTCAGCTTATGGACGTCCAGTTCTGGACAAAAGCCTCCCAAGGATCTGCACAACGACTGGTCCATAGTTCATAGTATTTTGTAAAGGCCACAAAATGTTTCCCTTGAATCTGATAAAAACACAGAATATAAAATAGACTTTAGTAGAAAACGTTAGGATGAAAATAAATCTAGCAAACATTTTGTCGAATTGCTAGAGATCCAAAGTGGGTCAGGAGTTCAGGACCTAACAATGATAAAATGCTGCACGTGGAAGAATTTATTAAGCAATTTGGGTACGAAGACGTCTTTCAATTGAGAAAAGCTATTCGATAGAGGGATGATGTAATAAAATCGAATAAGTTCGAATATGAAAACTTGCTTAAAAATGCAACTCGTATCTACTTAATAAATTACATTAGACAAGAACCTAAGCCTATTAATCACTGAATGAACCCAAAAGAAAACATCACATCAATAAATCAGTCTAATGGTATCTCTACACACCAAACCCGCCGGCTTTTTTGACAGCTGCCATTCATATGACGTAAAGCCGCTGACCTAGCCCGGCGTCATGCCGGCGGCTTTGGTGTGTAGATAGCATAAAACATTTTCTTGCCGCATTCAAACAACATTGTATAAAACTGGCACATAATATGAAAAGTTAAGTGGCCAAGTTGTTCATGCTAACCACTTCAACTCGATACTGGCACTAGGTTTGCGTGACAGCAAACATTTTACACTGGACTGCACTGAACAGCGGAAATAGTTTCCATTTTTTAAATCATTTGTATAAAAAGTGATCATTCTCGTGGGAATGCTGAGATGATTGACAGAACACGCGATTTCGAATTAAAGCTTAAATATTTATCAATCAAAACAGTAGTCCGACTTTTTTGTCTTGTGTTTCTTCTTCTGTTACGTTTTCATCCGAATCAAATACTTCAAAACTACTTACCATAAAAAATAAGAGCAAATTGTAATAAAAATAAAGTACTTTCCAAGAAAGATGCTCTTGATGTTCATTTACATTCTTAATTTCTTTGAAGTTGTTTACACCTCAGTTCATAATTTTATACTACTGAAGTTACACCTACGCAATCAAATGGCTGAATCTTTTTGTCGAGAACACAAAGTGTGCTCATAACTTAGCGAATAAGTAGGTATGGGTCTAGAAAAATAGGCGCCGGAAACTGAGTAAGTAGGAAGTTGGGTTATTGATCACGGTGGGTTGAGGGAGGGGTGTTTTGGAGGGTGGGGGTCGTGGGGGGTGCACCTCGCTTCCCCCTGCGACAGAGGCGCGGCCAGTCGCCGTTTGGGCGGGCGGTAGGTGCGTTCGTGCGTTCCCCCTGGGTTCAAGGGCAAGGCTGCGCGCCCATTCAGCTCAGAACACGTGCCGAAAGTAAATATAGTACTCAGTTACGCTAACAGTGCCGTAATACGCCGAATTCGACTGTCCTTTTCCTGGAAATTGGAACTTTATTTATGCTTCCATTTGTTATGTATAACAAAAAAACTTTTGCCTGTTTTCAAGTTTGGATTTCTTCCGTGACTCAATGCTGCACCTAGTAATACTGTAGCTATGTAATCATAACTAAGTACAATAAATTACAACCACATTTACTCGTAATGACATAAAGTATTCTATTCAATCTTCACATTCGTCACACAGACGTATTAAATTGCTGAAGGCCTGACAAAAACAATTGACAATACAGGAATGCCTGTACATATTGGAGACACAAGTATTTCGTAGAATTTGACGTACCTTTTAAAAGACTAGATCTCAATGAATTTAGATAAATAAAATATGATGACGTGGTTCATTTCAGCTTGTTACTAGGTCGTTAAAATACTCTGAGTAAAACCATAAATGTCCTACATCTGGCAATAAATCTAGTCTGTTATTTAACTATTTAGAAGGCAAAACGAATCTAAGGAAAATTATAGTCAAGAAGTCATTGTCATTAAATCTACAAAAACACCTTTGACTTCGCTCCGTCATAAATATCTTCTCGTATAACATAAATATTATTCACATCTACCTCAATACACAGCACAGTCAATCCACATTCACAAAGAAACTTTTCTATTTTTACTTTCTAGATTCTTATTTTTCCTTTCCACTCACTCGCGTATTTCCCTCCTCTGAAAAGATGGTTTATTCGTGAGCACAAGACCGAAGCAAAATAACTCCTTGCGAGTTTGAATACAAACACGCGAGAATAAAAACAGAAAATCGTGGTTATTATGAGTGTGCACTGCCTAGGCACGTCCTGAGTACCCTTGACGACTTGGTGTAGCCAGCTGCATCGTTTCAGTCACTAAAATAGGAATTTATGATCCTATATTTGTGCCTTGTGGTTCCGAAGGGCTTGTTACTAAGTTGAATGTTATTGTTTTGTTTTCAATTTCGGGAACCAATATTTGAAAGTCTTTTGACATATAAACTCCAATTTTGCCCATGAAGTCAACATAGAAGGAAAGAAAAATTTTGCTTACCAACAGGAAATGTATTGTTATGAGAGTTAAATCTCGAATTATCTAGAAAAAGAACAAATAGCAGCCATTACTCCCATTGGAAATAGATAAACGAAAGACAGCAGATAACGCAGAGAATGAGTATGGCACAACTAAAAGCAAAAGAACTACAAGTCTAAAAACACTAAACCGATATTTATTTCTAGCAGACGCAGTTGGCAACCCAATGTGTACGTGTTCGACTATAAACATAAACATGGAAAACGCACAAAGCCTCTGGCGATGGCGGTCGTCGCGTCGCTGTCAGATAAAGTTGTAGCGTTTCTTTTGCAGAACATATGCTTCCAGCACTAGAGCGAGCGAGACAAAAAACCACGATCGTTAGCCCTGATCTTCACTTCAGCGCTACAAACACAGAGCCCGACCGAGAGCGAAATTGCAACGAGAATGCACCTAGCTGTGTTATTACTGGCACTCCATTTCAAAACGGCCTCTTTCCTCAGCACCTGCATTTTAAAGTCTCTCTAAACTCCTTCCTCATTAGGTTGAATTTTGCAGACGGTAAATACAAAACCGGTCGTGTTGGATTGTGAAGGAAATTTCGACGTAATGGCATGGTTTTAAGATGGGGTTTTGTTTGCATGTGTGGTGGGTGACTAGTGGTATATATAGGTGGTATTGCATTGAGCTGTGGGTGTATTAGGTCGCTTGCACGCACTGCTGAACTAGTCTGAGGGCTTCCTATTATCGATTTATGTTATTGTGTAGGACGTGCGATGCGGCGCATTCTTGGCTACACGTTTTTGCTGAGGTCTTGAGTTTTCTTCAGCGTAGAAAGCTTCGAGAAAACTTGGGAATTCTGTGCTTTCACTGGCTCTGTTACTCTACTTTCTTCGTGGCAGTTTTTTATTGTAGCAATTAAAATTATTGGAATTATGCAAGCGTTTGTTATGTCTATTATATGTTTATGTACAGTATCTTAAAGTTCTACATGATTGTAAGAATTTATAAGCCACATTGAGGAAATACTAACTCGACTTACTCGAACCCCATTCATTCAACCACTAAAAATCCAAGTCATTCCAACCACCAAAAAATCAATACCACAACATATCACTTTAAATGAACGTTGAACATTAGCAACTTTCGTAGGCAATTGTAACATGGAGTTCACAGCTTTGGCATACAAGTAACAAAAGACTATAGTGGAAGGGTGTGGGGTGAGGGGGTAGGGACAACCACACAAGTGGTGACATCGTAAGCACCATCAAGATAGCTAGATCGCCTACAGTATACACTGTAGGACAAGTAAAGCTGATATGATGTCGGGAACGCTGCAGTAATCTAAAATAGGAAGCGGAAAATTGGATGTTGTGATGTTTTGAAGATAACCTTGATGTTCATTTGTTTTGTTTTCTTTTGTTTATATTTTATTCAAAGATACTTTTGCGACAAATTGGAACTCTACTTCTTTGTCTTACATCCTTTATTAATTGTTCGGTAGCCTTTCATTGGTTTTATATTCGAAAGAAATTAAAATTCCTGCGTATTCACCTTGCTCTGTATATTATGTTATATGCACATATATCTTTATTAAGGGCTCCATATTCGATTGTTGCATAAGAACGATATTGGAAATACGTACCTTATGGTTTTGCACTGTACATGCATGGTATGGGCTGTAAAATTCTTAATACTTATAGATTATTTGATTACCTGATTAATCTTACTTAGTAAACTAGTAGCAAGCCATTCAAGGCTTGTAATAACATCGTTAGTAATTAAAATCTTCTCTACCATAAATACTTAAAACTAATTTAGGTCGGAATACCTAAATAACAACCTAGGCACCCTACAAGTCGTAAATTATAGGTCATAAAGTGCAGGTCCTCAAAGGAAATTGCATGGAACGTTCATAATATTATTATCCATGATTCATTCTCTCCTACTAATATTATTAATGTCAATGTTTGTGCGGATGCTTGGTTGGATGTTTGTTACGCTTTCACGCAAAAACTACTGAACGGATTTTGATGAAACTTGGCAATATTGTAGCTTATACATCAAAATAACACATAGGCATATTATTTTAAAATAGCATGTTCTTTTTTAGATATGGCGATAAATGTACGAAGTCGCGGGCAGCCACTAGTAATATTACCCATGATTCATACGAATCTAAATTCTACGAACGTCGGAATTGCATTTCTAAATGTCAAATCAGCCTTAATGACAGTTCTAAAATGACAGGTGCCATAGAATGTAACTTTTGCGTTAGCGCCAAAACACACGATGAAACGCACTGCTAGTTACTTTTGAGTTGCATCGCAGTTTCTGCTATAGACTTCAACAACTGAATCGAAACGTTTCAAACTAGTAGCGTCGTTTGTGGTTTTCTAAGGAAGTCTATCGCAGAAACTGCGATGCAACTCAAAAGTAACTAGCAGTTTCAGTTGCGTTGCATTTGCGTTACACCGTGTGTTCTGGGTCTAAAGTGTCGGTGTTTTTATTATTATAGCCTGCGCAGATTCCCAGGATGGTTGAAGTCGGTAATGAAATAAAGAGAAATATATTAATACGATCTATTATGCTATTTCCGCTTTACACTTCGATTGACATCAAAGTAGTTATTGTACTGAAAAGTACTTAGATTAGATCATTTGTTAAAGGGTCTCGGACATTAAAGACTAGCTTCGTAATAAAATTGTGTTAGTAATGAGGTATTTTAAATCGTAACAACTTGAAATTATATATCAATGTCAAGTACTTAAGTAGTGTAGTTTTTATCCCACGCATTTCTTTCAGGGTTTTGCGTGGTGTCCTTTTTTCACTTAAAATGTCAAAAGGTGTGTTGAAACATTATTAAAAATTACTTTAAATATAAAAAATTAACATTATTAAACATTACTTTAACATCTAATTAGATGCATGATAAATATTCATTATTCTTTATCTTTATGACGGAGCCTGTCGCAGATTCTTTAATTTAATACTAAACAGTAAATTCTTGAAAACAAAATATGGAAACTAAATGGGAGTTTACTAACACTGTAATTGAATCAAAGGTTAATATTTATTGATAAGAATGCGTCTTAGGTAACTCTATTTGATAAAGAAAAGGTTGTACACTCAAGGGAAGTAAACTTGTGATTAGTGGGAGAGTCAGCAATTGAAATTGCTAAAAAAACGCCGACAAATCGCTATTTTTGTCAATTTAAATCGCAATATACAGTTGTAATGCTATCTACACACCAAAGCCGGCGGCTTTGGTGTGTAGACAGCATAAGATATCACTCAAATATTTAAATCAAAAGCGTCCAAACTGCATAAAATTTGCACTAGCACATTGCAACACACGCAACCGCTCAATTCGCGAACCCAAATCCATAGTCACTCCCAGTCACAAACACCTAACCAAATCTATAGGTAGTACGTACTACGTACGGCTACAATTGCATCGCTAAATATAGGCCTGTGGGGAACTTCAGTTGTGCATGGTCAGGATCCACCCCCCACCCGTTTTAGACTAGGGAAGGGGGCGCAGGATACCTAGGTAACAGGGACACGTAAACATGCGTTTTTAGTTTGAAGTTGGGGTAGGTTCGGGTTTTCAAAAGGGGTGTAGGTTTTGTGTGATGGACTGTGATGGATTGTGGTTTAAGCTAGTTAATATTTTGAATTTGAATGGATGGTTGAGTAACTTTGTGAAATTACTGGGACTGAAAACTTTTTGAAATCGGAACAAATCTTAGATTTCAATAAGTTAGTAAATAAATAACTCAAAGCTAAAACAGTGAGTAAGACCTAACCTAGGTACCGTAAGTACCTAGACATAAGTAATTACATTTATTTAAAAATAAGGTTTTATCGTAACTGCAATAATATCGAAATTAGGTATTCTCTGGGAAATCGGGTTGATAGTCACATAAAAATTTAGAAACTATTCTACGTTTCCAAAATACCACCCACATAGAAAACAACATTATTTTAGACAAATACGTACTTTTAATTAAAACTACAACTATCTATCTATCTAAAAATCTTTTCACTCCGCAAAAATCCATCGTCAACCGCATTTTAATCAACCATCTTTTGTCTTTCATCTATAAAAGAGTTCCCTTTACCACAAGAACGACCGAGCTTCAATTTTAATTCGAAAACGACGTAAGCACAAACGACATGCCTAGCACTTACTCCCTTTTAAAACTGTGCAACAACTCAAAAGTCTACCAATTTTAAAACGTAGTATGTACTTCGAAATGACATGGTAGTTATTGCTTTTTGGATTTGTTCGGTAAGTCGAAACTTAATGTAAAAGGGGAAGAGTGGCGCATGCGTGTGGTTGCATTGATGCACTTTTTATGCGTTTCTACTCGTATGCATTATGCGGGCGTAGGACTTGCAGTTTAAGTTAACCTAGGTCGTGTTTGAGTGAATGGGTTATGATTTAGTATTTTGTTTGGCTTGATAGATTATTGTGCAGATTTTAAAAAGGTCTTATCTTAACTGGTATAGGGTTAACCTTACTTGGCTTTGATTTCTAGTGTCACGTTTGAATTTGATGTGTTCCATTTAATAAATAATAACTAAATACTTATGTTAATATTCACTCAAATAAGTTTGCACTAAAAAAACTATACTTAGTTAATAATAATCATCTTATCTTAACTTAATAATAATCTTAATTTAATACTAAATAAATACCTAATGCTCTTAATACCCAATTCTGATTTAAGTAAGTATGTCTTTTTAACTTTAATTCTTCCGTAATTATGCAGTATTTTGTCATCGATAGTTACCCGTAACAAATCAATGAAAACATCTAGAAAATACTGTTTAAACTTACCAAATTACTGATCCAGGTATTAAGTTAAAGTCTAGATGCCTAAAACCTAAGTATTACAAAGCGAAACTCCTTAGTAACAATTGACAAACATCCATTAATTCAATCGAAATAAATTATAGACAGTAAGGGTCGTCGACTTTAGCCACAAGTGTGTCGTGTAAATAATTAAGTATGCTGACTTGGTACAGGACTGACTTGGTATTGATTTAGTGTTTATGAGATACCTAAATGGTAACCTAGACTGGAATGAGGGTAAAAGGATTTTATTTGGTACCTATTGATTTAGTGTTTATAAGGATACCTAAATGATAATCTAGACTGGAATTAATGTTAGTTTTTTTTTATTCAGGATGTAAAGAGAAATGTGATTTAAAAGTGAAATATTTTTTTCGTAACTATTATTTTTATTATTTCAAAAAGTAAGAGCTTTGCGCATTAACGATTAGTTTAATTTTATATAGATACAATGAAGTTACTTGTAATCAAGTGACAAAAAAACTCTCGAAAAGTTGTCTATGGTAACTACCTAATTACCAATCACAGACCTAATAGACCAATCAATGTCCTATGTTTAGACTCTTTTTAGAATAAGATTAAATAAATTAAGCTAAGAATAAATAAATTAAATAGGTAAATACAAATATAAACTAAATCGTGCATAAGTATATAAATAAAGACTAGGTATATTTAGACAATCATTTTAGGTCGTTTGATAACCTCCTTTATTAAGTATATTTCAAAGTTGGAAACTCAATTAGCAAGGATAAGGTATTCCTTTATTTATACAAAAATGTAGTTAATTATAGGTACAAATGAAGCGCACTTTGTAACTCAAATGTTGCAAGCCAGTAGAAAGTTAACTGAAGTTTTTATTTGCGGAAAAAACTTGTGAAATAGAAAAACTGTTTTAGTGGTATCATTACTTGAATACAGGATTATAAAAAATGTTTGTGTGTACATTAAACAGTACCTACACACAAGTATTGATGGTACACTCTATAGAATACAATCATTTGGTAATCAAAAATCCATAATCATCGAAATACCACTATAATATATATAACCCCAAATATAAGTACTTATAATTATGTAAGTACTTCTTAAAGTATATAACCGTAGCTCCAGACAAAACAACCAAGTTAATAAGACAAAAACCTTTAACTAACAACAAAATAAGAGCTAAAACATTACTTTAACAATATGTAATTTAAAACAATGTCTCTCTGCTTTGTAGTGGCTGACATACTGATCGAGTATTCTTAACACACGTAAGTCTACGGTCGTCGCATGTTAATGTACATTTACACACATTATACACACTAACATACTGTGTAGAAGCGTGTGTGTAACACACACATGTGTAACGTAAGCATAGGTCGACTTGCGGCCTCTTTAGTAACCACAGTTTAGACTTTAAAATAGGTAGTTTTAAAAGTGTGTTCTTAGCATTTAAATATTGAATATTTATCTGTAGGTATTTAGTGTTTCATACTTTTTTTTGCCTTGATTGAGGAGAATTTTGGACAATTATGCCTCAGAAAAAAAGTTAAAATATTACTTATACCTTTAAGTTTGTTTTATTTGCTAATTCTTTAAGATTTAAGTTACAGATGAAGCAACTATACTGTCTTTAAGTTACAGATGAAGAAGAGACATTAAAAAAAAAACTTTCTTTATAAAACTTTTCAAATGGTAGAGCAATTTAAAGTTAAATACTTTTCTAACGGATCCAAAATAAATATGTATCTATTTATTAAGCACTAGGTTGTTTAAAACAACTCAATAGCTACCATTTCCTGAATAAATCATACAATGTCAACAAGCCACGTAAAATATTAAAACCTAATCACAAAACCAACTTATCAAGACCTAATCAAAACTTTATACCAGCTTAATTTATCTACTAGAGACAAAGGTCATCGAAAACTGGTCGTATGGCGATACCTAGCCAATTAACGTCGACCCCTTGTTGGGTGAACTTTGATCGATGTTAGAAGTCAGTTTGAACTGGTTTATTAGTTGCGTAAGTGTTTGGTGTCGTTTACCTTACGGCCTTGTAGTAGTTACACTTCCCGCAGTTGCTATAGGTACTTGCTTTAACTTTGTTTATTTAAGTGAATATTGTTTGATTATTTCATATAGATTTGGGAAAAGAGAAGTCAATATATCACTGGTTTTTAGTGACATTGTTCATCAGCTGATAATTTACTGATAGAAACAATAATCTTTGAGAGATCTATTTTAACCTCTCACATCCCACTGACCCATTATAAACCCAGGCACAATAGATTTTCTATTGTTCTTTTTTTTCTGGGATGTGAAAGATTTAACATAGTTCGTAGGGAGAACGAATACATAATTTGTCACGTATTATTATCTACTTAAGTATATCAAATCACATATTTTTACATTAATATTTTCTTGTTAAATTATTATAGATTTGCAGAGTATGAAGATGTTATTTCAGGAAAATAAACACATCCTATTGTATAGAGCACAAATCACTATCAAACAACCCAATTCATTTTCTTCTATACACCTTTTGAATGTACTTAATAACAAGAAAACAAACGTCTTATTTCTAAAACGAAAGTATTTACGATCTGTGTCGTTGATTTCAGATTACAACGCCGCCCCGCTGTTCGCTTCGGAAAACGCCTCCAGTGGTAAGCAAGCATTGGATATCTAATTTCGCTTTACTGATTTAGCTTCTTTAATACACTTAGGTATAGATTCTAGCGTTGCCGAAAAATCGATAGTTTTACAATCGATTATTAAACTTCAAAAACATGTACCCTATCGATAGCAATAGTATCGGTTAACAGCAATACTATCGATAGTATCGATACTATCGACAGTATTGCTCTCCAATATTGAATATACAATCGATAATATCGATAGTATCGATAGTTTTGCATTTGCAGATACAAAAAACCTTTAACGCTTTGACTATGTTTAAGCCAATAACACTAAAGTTTCTTTTTGATCCTTTTAAATTAAAACATGATTATACCTCCAGTTGCGGGTAAGTTCGTTAAAATTGTTTATCCATTAACAGCGTATTGTCTCTTTCTGATTTTTATAATAATGATAGACCCAGCTATTATGTCTAATGGAGCGTCTGCTTTAATTACTTTTTCTTGATATTTTGCTTCCAACATAGTTACAAAATTGATAACAAAGTAAGTGCTAATTAAGTTACAACGGTTACAACTAAGTACAAGATGTTTCACTCAAGATCTCTATAAATTTCACACATAAAATAAAGTTTATTTCATACTTCGCCCTGTATAATGTGAAAGCAGCTCCATAAACAAGTGAACAGATTAAAATTTAGTCTGACGATAAATCTAGAGAGTCGTGAAACACCTCAGGCTGTTCAATGGCTTATTAGATCGCCTTATGAACGTCCTGTAAGCGAAATTGTTGAAGAAAAGTATTATAAGTTATCCTACAGATAAATAGACACTTGCAATGAGATTTGTAAAAAAATAGCACTATAAATTGTATCAACAGTAACGTTTTTATAACAAAATTGCGTTCTTTTTTGCCAATTCTTAAAATCAAATTTGTGCTGCAGCTTGCTATTAATGTCCAAAAAACTAAACATAGAAAGAAGTAATAAGGCATTTGGTCATTGTAGCGGTTTGTAGAGCAAATTCTTGGCCAAAACATAAAGTGGAAGTTGTCCGTAATGTAATGGAAAGTGGTTAACCCTTTTTAGAACCACCAACCCACTATCACCTCACAGAACCTATTCAAACACTATTCTAACGGCTCACTTTGATAGACAACGTCGTTAAAAGCTTTTCCTAATTCAATTTTAAATAATTATATTAATTCAATTTAAGAACACACCGACCCAATTTACGAATTACTTTATCCCAATTTCGAAATTGTTGCGAAACGAATGCTTTTTATTTTTTAATGGCAACACATAAATTCTTTTTAAAATAATGGCGCGTAAAGTTGTTAAAAGTTAGGAATGAGGTTATATTAAAGTTTTAAGGGTTATTGTTGTATTTATTTTATTGGGACATTATTTTTGTATAGGTATTGTTTAAAACTAGATTCCTTTTAAAAAAGTAGCAATTCTGATCAATTGCGCTGGCAGTTTTTGTAGCATTAGAGATAGTTTAATTTTTGTAATGTACCTAAGTAAAGTACTAATTGTTTGGTTTGCTAGCAACGAGCCTTTCGTTATAATAATCCGAATTTCGAAGGGAAGGGGGCAGCAAGACATACAGTAACAATCAAAAGACACCTCCTACACAATTTTAGTATAAAAATAGTCACAAAATCGCATTATAATACTATTGATTGAATCCAATTTGACATATTTACGAGTATTCAAATAGTAATAGTAACCTGCTTATTTTCTTTTAAAACAAAGCGTGTTTTCGAACGAATAATTTTGGTAATGAGTACACAGTTTCCGAACGAAAAAGAGGACGCTGTTTGTTACTAAGTAAAGTACAGTTAAACGGAATTAGCAAAGCAAAATACTTAAACAATCGATTGTTGACCAACAAAAACAAAACACTACCAGCTATAAGTACCTATTGAAACTATTGGAATTGAAAAGTCTAAATCTCAATCGTTCTTCTTCTAGCCTAAAGAAATGAAGATGAAAAGAAAGAGACAAGAAAATGTGCAACAGTCGTGATTGCAGATACCAATAGTCGGCCTATAGGTTGTTAACCTAGTGAGATAAGCTATCGGACGACGCGAGCGGCCTACATACTTCCGTGCCCTATCTGACACTTCGTACGAATTTTGTTGTGCAATGTCGATGTTTGCTGTGATTTTATTACCAGTTATTTTTGGATAGGACTCATTTTCATAAAATGTGGGGTCTGCAGGAAGAAATTTCTTTTAGAAATATGCTGTACCTTTTGTATAACTTCTCTTTTTTTTCTGTCTCTATGTACTATCATCTTACTATAAACTGTTGAATAATAATAATAAATAACTAATCGTATGGGGATTATGTTTCGATAAGTCTCCAGAAAAAATGCGGTTATCCTAAGTTGCCGAAAATACTCTTATTTTTAAATAATCGTGCTCTCTTATTTAGATTTTTTTGATTGACTATAAAATAAAAATATAATAGAAAAACAAATAATATAATAGAAAAACTATTATACTTCTGACACTACTACTTCTAAAAATATAATAGAAAAACAAAGCCGACAAATATTTGGGTTTCGAATTTTATTCGTGTGAGTACTAAACTTTTTACATCCCTATTCCTAAGGTCCTAACCTAACACAAAACACACAATATAACATACCTAGATCTAGGTAGCTACATCTCAAATACCAAAAGCTCTCTCATCTTGAAAACTTGACCTAGAAGCCAGCTACCCACCCTCTACAATAAAGGGGGATTCTCGTAACGAGAAAGGGGCTGGATGAGACGTGAAATTGATAATAACAAAAATGAGTTCCAATATAACTTTACTCTTCTTGAAACTTATTTAAAATTAGAACAGTGCGTAGGTTACTGAAGTATTTCTAATGTTATATTGACCGGTTGGGGCGGTTGGCATACTGACCCTGTTTACCGTGTCGTAGGTCGTGGATTCAATTCCTCTTGACGACAAACATTGTTGTTATAAACAGATATGTTTTGCTTGAGTCTGGTACCTTTTAATTCTTATTTTTTTTTATAGTTTAACTTGATGTGCCAACTACATTATTGAAATGTTTATAAAAAATCTGTTAATTGGTTTTTTGCGTGAAACCATAACAAACATCCTCACGGCCATAAAGGCACACATTGACATTAATTAGTAGGATTTATTTCATAGTCTAAGGCAAGACTTTTCTTATTTCTCTGTTGTTTACTCAGTTTTCTAAATTCTTTCCTTTTTCTACATAAACAAACACTTTTAGAAATATAAGCAGGCCTCTTTTAAAAAACCATTCAAACAGTTCTATGCAACATAGTATCCAAAGTCTTTTTCTTTACAAAACACCGCCATAATACATCAAACGTCTACGCACTAACTCACGTAGATAACTTTAATAAACAAAATAAAACATGCCTTTAAAGAATCTTGGGAATCTTAGCAAATAAGTGAAATATCTAAAAAGACGTACCAACACTTAGCCAGCGATGTTATCTCGACAATGATAAAATTATATGCAGCGCTGTATTGGAGAGTTCAGACGAATATAGGAGGAGAGCTCGAGCCTTAGTGTACAACCGCAAATAAAACCTTTTCATTATTTATAAAAATATAATTTTGTCTGTGAATTGCTTTTGTTTTTTTAAATTGTCAAAACTATTTTTTTATCGGAAATAAAATGTAGGATTCAAATTGAAAATATTTACTTTCATTAAAAGAACAATTCCCTTCATCGAACTAGACCATGGTCAAGACAGCAGGTTGATCACTTAGATTCTATCGTTACTGAAGTACGTCGGTTTAGGGTATTAATAATAATTAACTTGGCCTTTCTTTCAAAAGTTCTTAATTTATTTAAAAAAGCGTGATTTAACAACCTCAATAAATTTTTCATATTTTAGGTGGGAATAATAGTGTTGTGATGGATACTTTATCTAACAAAACACTTTTTTGCGTGTAGTAGAGTCGATAATATAGATGATGTAGCTCCAGATATCTTTAGCCAACAATTTTTTTTTTTTTTATTGACTAGTATGTAGGTAAGAGATTAACTTGGACATACTGTAATAATATAAATCTCATTTCACACCCAAGCTCCTGCACTACCTGGGCGCCAACCAGAATTACTCCAACTATGCGTCTGCGCACGCCGAGAGAAATCTCGCTGCGGCCGCGTCTAGCCGCAAAATGTAGGGTTCTTTAACAAGATTGTATTATGATTTTTACCTAGTTAGTACTCGGTGATTTCTGCTTATTTTGCGGAGATTGTTTGGATTGCGCCAGTGTTTTGTTTTTTTAACCGACTCGCAAGAAAGTGGGGTTATGTTTTTAACTGCATCTTTAATGATCTGTTTCTTTTATTTAATCACTAGCTTTTACCCGCGACTTCGTCCGCATAAGTTTTTTGTTTTATCCCGGCTGTAAGTCCCCCTGCAACAATGTCCCTCTATCGTGTTCCGGTCCTCAACTTCACATCAAAATTTGTTCAAAAGCAACCTAAGCACATAATGGATAGCTCCGAATGTTTCCTTAGTAAATATAAAAAGTAAATAATGTAAATCGGTTTAAAATACTACTAACTATACCTACCTGCCAACTCTGATTTGTATACATCGGGGTATACAAATCAGATCAATAGTTTTGACGTAATGTGATTCTAGACAGAGTTTTAATGTTGTAGATAGGTAGCTATGTATACGTTCCTGTGGGAATGAGATATTTTCCCGAAGTAAAAAGAAGTCAGAATTTTGGTACCTTCCTACCCTATAAGTTAAGTAGTGTGATGGAATCTCGCTAAGTTTCGATCCAAGTAAAACTGTTAAATAAAGACAGTTGTATCAAAATTTTATCATAAATTCCATAAATTATGGCGCCTACCTACCCTCTTAGTTAGAAAAGTGATTAAATAGTAACTTGAAGTCTTAGTAACACTCAGTTTAAAAAAAAAACATCAAAATCATTTCAGTAGCTATGGCGTCATGCGCTTCTAAACACGATCACGCTAGATTTCCGCGGGAATGAGGTATTTTCCCGCCGTAAAAAGTAGCCTGTGTCCGTGCCTAGGATTCTATCTTTAAATTAACCAAGTCTTATAAAAATCCGTTCAGACGTTAAGGCGTGAATGAGGTAAACTTTTAAAACACACGATTAAAAATCACTAACTCAATTCAGTTTTCTGCCTACTTCCTACCCCCTAAGTACGATGACGTGATCATTTTGATCTTATATCCGTTTTTAGGTAACCATCTATTATTACCTTACTAAATTTCATTAAAATCCGTTCAGCCGTTTAGACGTGAAAGAGCAAAAGTCCCAACAAAAACGACTAAAAATCACTAACTCAATTTAGTTATCTACCTACTGCCTACCCCCTAAAAACGATGGCGTGATTATTTATAGCCTATGACCATTTCTAGGTTATCATCGATCACCATACCAAATTTCATCAAAGTCCGTTCAGCCGTTTAGGCGTGAAAGAGTAACAGACAGACAGACAGACAGAGTTACTTTCGCATTTATAATATTAAGTATGGATAGTATGGCAGTATGGATTTAGTATTAAGTGCCTAAATATAAAGTTTCATGGTTTTATCTTTGAATAATGACGATCTCCCATACTAACTTTCATCCCTTATTACCACCCCCTTAAGCCTTTTTTCGCGACAAAATATAGCCTATGTCCTTTCTCAAGGTCTAGACAACCTCTCTACCAAATTTCATTGAAATCGGTTCAGTAGTTTAGGCGTGAAAGCGTAACAGACAGACAGACAGAGTTACTTTCGCATTTATAATATTAGTATGGAAGTATGGATAGCTGAGCCGAGTTAGTGATTTACTTTTATCGACACCGTGCGTTACTTTTTTAAGAAAAAAGAGATTTGCAAAACTTTATCTCATTTTATCTAGCCGTCTTTGTCCTACTACTGGTGAGCAAAGGCCTATCTCCTCTTTCCTCTATTTGAGGTATTTATTATATTTATTGAAGGTACCTATCTATTTAAGGTATTCAAGCTTATCACATCAAAACTGTATAAAAATCATAAAGCACCACATTAATTTACTTTCTTTTTTAATACTAACACGTCAAGTGCGAAAGGTTAAAGCAACCGTCATTATGTGAAAAAAAAAACAATCATACCTCTCTTATAACCTGGCAACACCTAAACCGGTTGCGCAAATGCGCAAGCGCTTATTCCGCGACCACTTAGATTTAGTCGCTCGAGAGTTATTAAATAATTTTAAGTGGACAATGATGGTTTTATTTTATAATTAAGAAGTTAACTTCTTTGTTTTGTGATAGATAAATATTGGAAATTATATTTAAAAAGATTGAATCATATTTACAGACACTGCAATGTCTGCAATATTGAGTATAATATACCTACTTTCTCTGGTCTATTTAAGAGTTAAAAAAGAGATCTTTCGATTAGTTCTTTAACGATCTCCTCTTTTTCTATAAAAATAAGACTACTCTCATCATAGTTACAAAATTACGTAAAAATATCTTGACGACAAATTTTTATTTTCTTTTAAAAGACCAATATTAAAAAAATATTTATATCTTAGCACTGAACTCATAGATTTTTAAAAACAAATATCTGTATCCAGCAAAAATAAAAGAAATCTATCTTAGCGCTATACTGAACTCAACTACTTAATAGATTTGTAAAGCAAATGCATCCAACCAATCACTACCTATATAGCGTAGTCTTAAATTACCAAATACTCAAATATACTAATTCTTCACAATTTTCCTTATTTCCTCAATAACTCTATCAAAACTTTCCAATAAAAAAAAATCAATTTTGTTATTTTTCAAAACGAACCCGTTACGTGTGCGTTCCGAATATATAAATATAAATAAGTCTTCTGCATTATGTGTTTTACATTCAAAAATTCACTGCACTCTTGTTTCGAGATTTGACTTTGAAAATGAACATCCAGGTGCGTTTGGTTGCACCTATCTCTTAGATAATAAATCATGTTTAGGCCAGTGGTTTGTAACATTTTTACTTCAGAATGTGTTTAAATCTATGTGGTGCTTGTTTTTATTCTATTTAGCATAAATTTGCCCTCAGTTGGGTAAAAACTTTTTGAGGGAGAAACCTTACGCCATTCATTTAATCAGTATCAAACAAAATTATTATTGACAAAGTTAACAATGAATAGATAGGTTATTTGGAGATATTACGAAACTTTAACTCAGTTTTTATTTAATTTATTATCTGTTTCATTACTATTAAAACTAAATGATTAAAGATTCTACACAATGGAGCAGCGTTTACACACTTTTACTTAAAGATACATTTAAGTTGCTTACCACTTTTGCTAAAAGAATTTAAGTTACAATTCTGCTTCAATCGTGTTTTGTTTTTCACACCTGCCTATCTCGCCATACATCCCTGGAGGTACACTAACGGCCTAAGCAATACATTATTTATTAAAATACGTACATACAACGTTTACGTCCATACAAGCATTTACCATAGCGGTACGATTGATGTAGACAATAGTGTTATTTAACAAATGTACTGCATCTAAAGTTACTAGTTTAACGTCATTCGTCGAATTCATTTCAATGTTTTCAATAAATAAACTCTATATTTGGATATAGGGTGTAAGATTTATTTGAGCGGTAACATGGGGATAGGTACTTGTAAAACTAGACAAATTTTCCCTAGAAATAGACGCATATATTTCTTCCACGCGTGGCATATCGGGCGTGATCGGCGTAGGTAGAGACTACTTCTCTCCACTTGCTGCGATCCAAATACACTTCCTTCGCTTCATCTATTTCAGTCGCCACTTACATGCACGTCGGTTTATAAACATGGCCTGAAATTTAGGTAATAATTAATAATCTAGCCTGTATGATTCTACCATCCTGGGCAAAAGCCCTCTTTTTAACTATGTATAAGTACTTTTTATGCCGTTAGAAAGTATTAGACCGAAATAAAAATTAGAAAAGAACTTAAAAAAATGTTCGGTCACCAGACATAACAATATGCTTAGGTATGCATTTTTTTATATGGAAAATTCTCTTGATGTCATGGTTATATTACGTGTTTAAACAATATACCCACCCAGTATAAGACTTATTCGCTTTATACCGCCCATGGTCTCTCAACTCAGTATTTATAATAATGAAATTCTAGAACACAATGTTGTTAATGTACAGTTTACTTTAATATATTATGGTCGTAATAGGTTTGAGAAGGCTGCGATTGTATGGAGGTGGCGTTGCACTTTGGTATTTACTTATTGTTATGTCACAATGATTAAATAAATAATTCCTTTCAAACTAGCTTTCCTTATCGATTATACCTATATACCTACATACTTCATCATCATCATGATCTCAGTCTACAGCTG
The DNA here is from genome assembly GCA_947563765.1 of Anarsia innoxiella. Classification (NCBI taxonomy): domain Eukaryota; kingdom Metazoa; phylum Arthropoda; class Insecta; order Lepidoptera; family Gelechiidae; genus Anarsia; species Anarsia innoxiella. The sequence continues at coordinate 2,943,230 of OX387396.1, read as the reverse complement.
CCCACTGCTGAGCATACTGCTCCACAAGGTAGTACTCGCTCTTTTTAGCCAGCGATTTGCCATAATGGAACCATGATAATCCTCGCCAATTGTAATTATAATTAGTATTACATACATATCCGTCACGCCTCTCTCCCATTGGGGTAGGCAGAGACCGCTGCCTTCCACTTGCTACGATCCAGACATAAGTTCTTTCATCTCTGTCTTGAAGCCTTTGCGTAGAAGACGGCTAGATAAAATAAGATAATATCTATAAGATAAATAAACCACACATTTATAAAGAAATCAAAATGAACTCTAACTAATAATTTAGACAGATAAATACAAGAGGCTAGTGGCTGATATCACCACAGAACAAATGATGTCGCTTCCGAACTTGACATGTTAAATGTGGCTTGATAACATCTTTGTTTACTACGCCAATATAGCTTTATGTAAATAAAGCTTAAGGCTTGTTTTTCATCAAAGCAGAGCAGAGATAGGTTTTAACCAACTAGTATAGGTAACCGTTGCATAAAAGGCTTATTAAGTTAATTATCCATCAAACATCGTGCCGTCTTATTCTGATATTTGATGTTGACAGCGACAACAACAGATGTAACGAAGAGTGAACTTAATTGACTCTGCAACATACTAAAACAGATTTAGTGGCCGTTTCACCTCCTACGGATAAAATTTAACTGACAGATAAAACTATGTCTATTTCATAAAATATGACGTTTTAGACAGATACAGGTATCTGTCAGATAGATTTTACCTGTAGATAATGAAAGAGCCCCTTAAACTTACTAAGTACTCGTATTATAAATAAAAACTTAAAGAATATTAAAAAGAATGTCCAAAATATAATAATCAAAATTCCCCTTTTATTTTCTCGCTAATTAATCCGCGTTAAAACATTTTTGATTAAAGAAATGAACACAAGAATGGAGTTAGAGAGTTTTGGCGTGAAACAATTAAAGTTGTCCGTCTAAAGGCGTTTTATCTCTTTGTTACATTTTATAAGGCTTTAGTTAACTTGTTACTTGATAAACTTTTTATTTAGCTCCTGTTGCAGAAAGGTTAATGCTCCATTACAGCTATAGTCTACATGGTACAATCTTCAGAAAATGCCCAGAAATGAGAATACATACACATCTGTCACGCTTCTGTCCCATAGGGGTAGGCAGAGACCATTTCAGTCCACCTGCTACGATCCAAACACACTTCTTTCGCTACATCCACATTCATCAGTCGCTTCATACATGCACGTCGGTTTTGAGTACTCTTGAATTATAGTTTCGTGGTCAAAACTCATAATTAGGTACCTATAGGCAGCCAAAATCTTGTCATAAGCTGCGTAGTGATGTAGTTGGACTTTATTTGATTTGTACATATTTTCCCTACCCCGACATTAACCATAGGTAATTTAGGTAAATCTTGCCATAAGCCTTCAGCAAACCAAACCAACACCTTTTCCCAAAAGAAAACGATCCCCCGAAAAACAGTTTCAAATTACGACCAAAAATAACGCCACAAAGGGTTTTATCTTGAAGAAAACAACGCTATTGTGTGAAAGGCTTTAACCTATGACAATGAGTGTAATAGATATCTAAGGGCACATCTTGTACCATGCGTGGACTAGATTAGAGGTTATAACCTTCAGTGAAAGTTTACCTTTGATTAAAGGGACTGTATTACAAATAATCTTACTAATATTATAAACGTCAATGTTTGTGTCGATGGATGGATGGATGTTTGTTACTCTTTCACGCAAAAACAACTGAATATTTAGATTTTGTTGAAATTTTAGACAATATTTTGAAAAATATTGTTACTTATGTATCAGAATATTATTTTGAGCTATCATGATTTTTTTGCAAGATATGATTGTAAATGCATACGAAGTTGCGTGCAGTCTCTAGTAGATACTTCTAAATACGTTAACATTTTGCCGTGAATTATAGAAGAATAGAGGCTGCCCGCGACATCGTAGTACGCATTCATAACTTGGAAAATTTATACAACACCTTAAAATGATATAGCTATAGATGTGTTATTCTGATGTGTCCTAAAAAGTTTCATTTATAGTGAATACTGTCAATTTTCATTAAAATCTGTTCAATGGTTTTTGCCCGAAAGAGTAACAAAGATTTGATTAAAATTAACGTGCTTATATGAATTAAAGTAGCTTAATTAATTATATGTAAAACGCGTTATAGATCGATTTTTAAGGTTTATTATGAAAATCTAGGGAAAGGAATGAAATTCAAACAAACGTCTTGTCTATTGGAAATGTTGATAGAGTACATAAATTTATTTATTTTGTCACACGCACGAATTTCATTTACGAAAGCTGAAATGGACGGAAAACAAATTGACAGAAAATTAGTTTGAAATTGATTGCTTTTCTTGTTGTGAAAATTTACGTTCATTTCTTTGTTTCTACTGGCTTTGCGTTTATTGAAGTCTTATCTTATCTTATTTAGCCACTCGTGTCCCACTGCTGGGCAAAGGCCTCTCTCCTCATACGCTTTTATATATACTCCTCATACATATTGAAGTCGACAAAAAAAAAATTCATTCATAATCATAACCTTTTAAATGTCACCCGGATAACCTTACGAATGCAAAATTGTTTGTTTTAATTAACCGGGTGTAATAAATTAATTGCATTGTTAAATACATAAGTACAATGACCTTTTTAGCAATTTGCCTTTGCCCTTATCAATATTTAGAAAGTGAATTATGTTTTAGAACTTTCTTTTACCATCAAGACTAAAGAAAATTTTTTGAAGACAATTAATTACTGAAAAGCCTTTGTGGTTAAAGCGTAAAGAAAACGCTAAAATATTACTAAAGTTATTATATTTTCATTATTTCTTGTTACATCTAAAAAGTTTTTAAAAGAGTGAACGGTTTTTGGTAGAAAATTACGAGGCATTATAAATTTTGTATAATAAGTTGTAATTCTTTAGGTTTTATGTATATTTGTCATTGTGTTACAATATTAAGCAAGAAATAATTTATTGGCATATAAAAACATTTTTAATTTATTCCTTTGAATAAACAATGGTTATTTATAACTAGCAATATTAAAGACCAACTGAGTTTAAGTGCTTGTTTATTAATATGTTAAAATTTAAGTATACATTTTAATTATGACTAATAAAACAATGAGTTTTAAGTGTTTCATTTTCATAAAAATGAAAATTGAATTTTTAAAATGTTAATTTTGTATTATTGCTTAGAAAGTATAGTGAAACTAGGATGAATACATTTTTAAAATTATTTTGTCTTGCTTATTTTCATGATGCCATCAGTTGCGATTACGTCGGCTGACTTTAATATAAGTAAACTTCCCCCGCTCTTAAACTTAGCTAGAAATAAGTATTCGTACAAATTTAAAATAACCTAACACAAGAAAACAGGAATCCAAAGCGAAAGTTCAAAGTTGAAAACGACGCGTAAAACTAAAGTGGCAATAATGTTCCTTTGGGTAGGTCAGGCTGGCCCGGGCGAAACTGAAAGTACGGGACGCGTACGATCCGGCACTATCCGGTTCAAGAGCAACCGGGTGACCCGGTCACAGGCTCGCAGCATCGCCCGGGCCGCGCGTGTTGCGCTACAGGGGTTAGAATGTTCTTTATTTGAATTTAGGAGGCTGAAGACATGTTTGTCGCATTTCATTTTAATTTAAAAAAGGAATTGATGAAGTATTTGTGATTTGAAAATACTGGCTGCTATTAGCTATTTGCAAATTTTAAGAAGAAGTAAAAATTAAAAAGATTTTAGCATAGTTTTGAAAGTTCATGGAATGCTTTGTTTACTAATTTACCTAAGTGAGGAACTAGGAAAGTACGAGTAGCAACGCAAAGATTTTATAATTAAATGAAATTACTTGAGAATGAGATGATTTCTAGAACATAATATTGTCAAGAACTATATCTTCAAAAAAGTAGCTTTCATATATTCTTGTAAAAACACTTAAAAAACCTAATCCAAAATTTACGTGTCCTCTGTATCATAAGCATGAAATGTGATTCAAATAAAAATCAGCTTACATATTTAAAAGCTAACGAAACCAAACTCCAAACGGGGTTTAAAAATAATAACTCTTTCTCGACAATTTAATACTCCTGAGTAACAATAATTTAAGCATTATTTCGTAAAGTAACACTTGTGAATAAAATTAACCGATTGCACTGTACCTACCTCAAAACGATAAAATAAAAAAGCATGTTAAATGAGCATTTTTCTTTGTTCTTTGCACACAGTCGACCGCAGAAGTTGCTTCGTAAATTAGATTGCTGTAAATGTGTTAACGATGTTTTTGTAATGAATGCCGACCTGTGTTCTAGGTTGTACTGTAGTGTGAACGATCGCATGCAAATTTTACATTAATTTAACCTTTGCTGCTATTAAAATATGTACCCGAGACGATGCAACGCGATAACCTCAATGCAGAATGCTTTAAAAATGTTATTTAAATAATTAAACTTTGTACTTTTTGAAATGGGTGAATGAATGCCATGTAAAATATTTCTTTACACGTAGGTAGATACATACATACATATGCGTCTCGCCCCTCTCCCATCGGGATAGGCAGAGACCACTTGCTATATTTTTAAGATTTTTTTTTTTTAATGATGTTTACCTACTCAATTTGTATTAAATGGCAGCGACAAAAACCGTGCCTAAGATCTTGAAATGAGAGCGAAGCAAAGTTCTGCCATTTTTCCACAAACTCTGAATCCGTCTTTCATGTATTTTATATGCGTTGTTTTCCATCAGCACAATTCCGAAACGACGAAATTCTACACGCACTGGAATTTTGTTTGCTGACACGCTAACCCATATGCGTTTATATTTAAACAAAGCACTATAATACGTATTTACATAAGCATTTTTACTCAACCACCCACCCACTAGTTGCGAATATTGTGAAATTCCAACAATTTATTTTATGAAAACAATGCTATGCACATCCTAAATAGAAAGGTCTATTTATAATTGTCAATGAGTAACGTTTTCAAACCCACGCATTATCCGAAATGCCCGGACGAAGGTCAGGACGAAAACTTCAACTTACATTTCTGGCTTTCCATTACCCAAAATTTGTGAGCCCCGTAGAAAAGTTTCGATGGAGTGCGTGTTTGTAGATAAAACAGTATCGATTGGGCAAATGTAGGACACAGCCTCTCGGGTCAAAGGTCACGGGTAGGGCACACAGGCTCGTCAACTTAGATGCTCTTTCTCCCTCACTCTTTCAGTTTCAAGGAGACACAAGCAATATTCCCGCCTGTTTTGACCTCCTTTTGCCTTTGGACGTTAAATAAGATCGTAAAATACAAAGTAAGGTTTACTGGCTACTTCTGTTCGCGGTTTAAGGATTACGTCTCGGCTTATATTTAGTCGCCGATTTTAAAACACTAAAATTAGATATTTGGAAACTTTATGTAGGCCATTTTGTAACTAGTCGAGTGTTTTGGAATTCAGTGAGAGTTTGGACTTAATTGGTGTTTATAGGAAGAGATTGATGAATGTAAGTGAATGAAATGAGGTGTATTAGATTTGAGTAAATGAAGGCAAGTGTGTCTGCCTACCCCGATGGAGAAAAGACGTGACAAATCCTATCCTTTCAATATTATAAATGTTTGTGCCGATGGATGGACTTATTCATCACGTAAAAACCACTGAACAAAACATGAAATTTTACAATAACTTAGCTTGGACATCAGAATAACACATAGGCTATATTATTAGCAGATATTTTTTGTTTTTTCAAAGATATAACAATTAACGCGTACAAAGTCGCGGGCGGCCACTAGTATAATATTACAAGTTCCAACAGCATTATATACTCCTGCATTTGGCTGCATAAAGTCAATTTTCCACAAGAACAGGGATCCAATTAAGCAAATTGTATATCTTCTATGGAAACTGTTTTGTTAAGCAGAAGGGAAATTTATCTTGGCAACGTAAATACTGCTCAGTACCAATCACCAGATGGGTACTGTAAACAAGGATTGAAATGAATATGCAATGCTTTGTTTCCTTGCTTTTAGCAGGATATAAGTATTGTATAAGTACAGGATGTTGTTTTACTTACTATTTCACCTCTAGGGTAGTGAACCTGCTTGCCATGCCGTAAAGTTGTGTGTTGTAGCCAGTAGAGACATTGCTGTAATGAATAGAAGTGTTTGTCTTGAATATGGGTGTTTCTATAATTAGGTATCTATGTATAAATATGCATGCATATAGTAGATACTTAATTTTTATATTGTATTTATTTAAGGGGAAAGTACTAAATATAGTAATAAATACATTTAACAAACAATATGTGAGTATATTTTTAGTTGTTTATAATTAAGACGCTATAGGTACTTAAGCTTAATTTGGGGTCCAACTGCTGAGCAAAGACCTCTCTCCTTTTGCTTCACGATTCTCTATCCTGAGCCGCCTCGCCCGCCTCTAACCAGACATCCATGAAGCTATCTAGCTCATACTACTACTTAACTTCATAAAATTGACTGCAAATAATGCCTTCTTTAATCTATTTACCACACCAAATTTTGTAAGCTGAGTAAGAATTTTGATGGTATAATACAGAAGAAATAATTTCTCAATTTGACCCATGTTTCACGGAGAAAATTCTTCAGTATTAAGGTCAGATTTCATCTAGGAATGAGATGCAATTACCTACGATACAGAAACACGCTGTATCTAAATCTAATGTATGTAAAGGCGAAATGTATCGCATTCACTGTTTGTTATTACGGAGATGAAATAATGGAACGATGTTCATTTGTTTAGTTTGCGCCAAATGAAGCAAAGCATGTATTCGTTTGACAGACGTAATGGTTTTAAATGAAATAATAAGGGTGGCTTTGTATTAGTTACTTTACGAATCATAATTAATTTATTAAGTGACTCTATGTTTAAGTAGTTACACTAAACTCAGTAAAAGATCTTAAAATTAAAAAAAATATATTCAAAATTGGAACATTGATATACTTTTTCACATTATTCTTTTGTTTTACACTATTCTTAAAACTATCATCGGGTATTTACTATTCTTCAGAATAAAACAGCAGCAGGCAAATGGCTTGCGAAACTATGTAAAGAAGGTACAGACCCGGGTGGGCCCGGGTATGCCCCAATACTAATTTAAACTGAATGATCATCAAATGTATGGTCGAAATAGCATGCACTGTACTTATATATTTACCGTTTTGTATGCTGTGTGTAGGTATGTAAAATCTATACCTATTCGAAATAACGTAGCTTATATTTTATTATGTAGACAAGAACTTAGATTGTCAATTTCAACTTTTATATATTTATAAATTACTAGCTGTCCCGGCGAACTTTGTCCCGCCTTAGAATGAACTTTATTGTGTAGGAATAAAGTTCAAATTGACTCTACATAAAAGAAAAGGTCTGTTTTAGGGCTTTCCCGGCAATTATTCGAATTTTTCTCACCGTAAAAACCATCCTTGGACTTCAATGAACATTTTAAAAAAAAAATTAGCGAAGTCGGTCCAGCCGTTCAGGCGTGATGCCGTGACAACGGAAAACGGGTTTCATTTTTATATATATATATATATATATATAATATATATATAGATATGTACGTAAAAGGCGGGTGTCATATCGTATCAAGATGTTAAAAAGAAGGCAGAAAATAGGGAGGGATGGAAGAAGCTCCACCGACAAGAGCTAAGCTCTTAAATAAGAAGAAGAAGATGTACGTCAGACTAAATTGACACATGAACAGGAATTTAGACTGCCTAAATTGACACTTATTATTATGAGCAGTACGGCTTAAATACGAACATTTATTTCATAAAGGTTACGACTTCATGACATTGATTTACGAGAGAAGCCTTTGATACTTAGACAAAAGGTTAAGTTGATAGTTGCCTTCTTAAACATCAAAGCATGCTTGAGAAAGTACTTGAGATTTTATCAAACGGAGTCTAGAAGACGAAGATTTCTTCAGAATCTTTTTTTTTTTGCTCGTCATGTCTGTCCTTTTTGTGCTTGCGATTAAACCTCATTGCAGAAATTGTCATTTAACTTAACTAGCTATAAAGCATCGTACCGTCGTCGATTTTCTATTATTTTTAAAGCATTGTTAAAAGTAATCTGACCTTTTTCATAATTTGCATTAATCATAATAATAATAATAATAAAAAAAAAATACAATTATAATCATAACGACAAAAATAAAAAGGTAAAAAAAATAAAAATAAAAATGAATCTATTAATGCATCATTTTATATTTTTTCATTGTTCAAACAAATAATTTCTAAAACGAACTCGTTTTCGTTCCACGAATTTCAATAAATAAATATTCAATTAAAACCCATCTGTGAGTATTTTTTAATAAATTCAAAGTAACATTTACGCGAGCAAACATCAATTACCTACATACAGAATTCTAGATCAATATAAACATCTAAGCCTAAATCTAGATATATTAACACTGTAATTAAAGGATTTACATGGGAATATACATTTGAGAGACGAAATTACTCGAAGTTTAATGCCAAACACTTAGGCAAGATGTGGAAACGTTTATGAAGATGCTACGAATTAATTATACGATATGTAAACTAAATTGAGTTGCAAACTAGACTAAGATGTTGGTATCTAGATTTGTGAATGTTAGAATTTATTACGACGTGATTACGAGTTTATTTACAACTACATATTTTTAAAATAATACTTGAATGTTTTGTCAGTCATTAGCAGTATTGAGATGAGAATATGACAATATTTTAAGGAAATTGAGCTAAGTATCCGATTGAAAGAGATATTAAAGAAGATACATTAAGTACTCTTTGTTGCATAGGTACATACATACCCGTCACGCCTCTCTCCCATTGGGGTAAGCAGAGACTACTTCCTTCCACTTGCTACGATCCAAACACACCTCTTTCGCTTCATCCACACTCATCAGTCGCCTCAAGCATGCTCTTTGTTGCAAGATAAATGAATTGTATTTTAACAAGTAATTACTAAAATGTTACAAGTAATTACTTTTCCTGACTAAAATTGGCAAATATAAACAAACTCGAGTGAAAAGTTCACCAAATTGAAAATAGTCGGTCAGTCATGTTTACAAAATTCTCAACAGCGCCCTACTAAAACATTACATAAATTCAAAATGATGTGCAAATAGAACCTAACTTGACATCTCACTTGCCAGTCACGTTTGGTCGAAGGGAAAACTCTAAGCAAACACACACGCCTCTTGCAGTGACTCAAATATAAACAGCAAGATTTATCTACACACACGTACTGTATGGGCTCGCATACTGATTAAGGTTCATGTTAACTCTTGCTGTGATTCGAGTATTTAACTATCATTGAAAGCCCACGGTGTTGGTTCATAGAAAACAACATAAAATTGAGCATGACGAAACGTTTTAGTTTTTATTTTATTTGGAATTTTACTTTCATCGGTTATGCCACGAAATAGGTATTAAGTATAAGTTCTTAAGAGCTTAACGGAATGAAAGAACCGTAATTCTGATTACTTATGTTAGATACTAGTGTTTTAGTATATTGAAAAGATAACTAAACGCACTGTGCAACTAGCGTAAGTGAACAAAATTAGGGGTGAGCATTAGGAAAAAGGATCAAACTCCTCTATAAAAAAAACTCTTGCATTTATCAACACAAAAATAAATTGCTTTACATAACAATGAAGCAAAACTTGGAGAAACTGAAATAGGTTACTCAATTTAAAAACTACAACGTGACATTTAGCTATTTGATTAAATAACTAATTGCACTTCTTGCGACCGTCCACGTGTCCTCATAATGAAAAATCATTGAAGATTTTTTTTACATTTTGAAACTTTTTCCTTCACTTTGCAAATTAAATTTAATATGAACGTTTATTTTGTTGGCTTCAACTTTGGATTTCCTTTTGATTATACTGATTTATTAAATTTCTCTGCCATTAATTCCCGAAGAAAAGTACCAACTGTTTCCCAATTCACTTTTTGTCGAGTCCATGTTTTTAAATGTTATATTATAATACCTACCTATATTAAAAATTGGCTCAATTTCATAGATAGGTACGTCACTCTCAAGAGAATATATTTCATTGCCTAAATCAAGATAAAAATAAAACTATTCTTATTTTCATCTTGCATACGAGCTGAGCTTCAATTCAAGTTAAGTCTTGTGGAATTCTATTTCCCTCAACTAGTTTCTATACCGGATAGTGTCCAATTTCCTCTCATCCCATTTGTACTTTCTCAATTTTTAGCCATGGTCGCTGTCTTACATTGAGATTGTCAGCTTTGGAGGTTCTACAGATTTTCACTCTCTTTGTTTTCAAATAAAATTATAGTTGCATTCTGAGGTTGCAGATTTCATATTCTGAAATCTGCGCACTATGTGTGTCATTTATAAAAATACTCGTACCGAAACTTCAATGAATCATTTCACAAGACATATTAGATTCTTGCCGTTAAAAAATCACTATGTAACGGGCCTTGTTTATTGTTGTTTTTTCTGCTATTAAATTTCTACATCACATAAGCTAGGTTGCGATTGAATTTGCCATAACCTTTTCGTTTATAGTATGCCTCTGTGTCAGCTTCTTTGTCTTAGTTACTTTCTATATCTCTATTGTCCAATGAAGTGTTTCTATCTAGCTTATTTACTTTTTTGTATTAAAGTTACATCTTTATAACTTACTGGTATTTCTCACCTCTAAAGGTTACCTGTCTGTTGCTATCTTGCTATCGCCGCTATCTGCTCCTTGTCTGGTTTCCATCGCGAGATTTACGACTTTCATTACATTTTGTTTTCTGAGTGAATTCTCTTTTGATATTTTCAGCTGAGTTGTGACAAAACAATCTTGTTTAGCTTCTGTTAGGAGTTTTCATGTCGTTTTCTGTTATTAATGGTTTTGTTTTGGCAAAGACAAGCTTGACAGAAAATTGATTTTAAGAGTCGCAAGGATTTCATCGATTGTGAAAACTGCTAGTTATCATCATCATCATTATCAACAATAGGACGTCCAATCCTGATAGCGTAGTAGCATAGGGTAGTAACTATTTAGTAATCTTTGGCATAAGCCATAAAAGATTTCCACTGTTCCCGATCGGGAACCGCTGTTGAACTATAGGTATATCTGCCGCCAATATGTATGATCATTAAATGCTAGAACAAGAATCGCTTAAAGCGCCGAAACTATTGCTCTTAGTAATCAGTACCTATTTAACAAAACCTTCTAAACTTGGTCTGATCTCTAGTTCAACTTTCAATCTTATACTTATCTCTACTGCATACAATTAATTCAACAATTTTATTTCCAGTTCTCGCACTGCAGCACTTATTTATTTGGAAACAATAAAAACTTATTTACGTTTCAATAAAACAACAGTATTTCACAAGATGGCAATTTATTGATACCCAAACTGACTGTTCACCGGAAATTTTAAATCAACATTGACATACTCAATTTCCGATAGCAGTTTTTTTTTTAATTTTCGCTGATGATCTATTTTTGTCAATTCCATAAATATTGATGCAGAAATATGCTCATATTTTTCGACTGGCAAATCGATCTTTTATAGGTATTATTTCGCTAATATTTTATCGTTTAAACCTACAGCGTTGGATAGAGCTGTTGTCTTTTTACTTTAATTTTTAATTTGTAAACTGACGCGCTCTGTCGAAGTCCTTTTATGACTCCGATGTAGAGACAGGAATGATTTGTTCTTCCAAATTGTCGTTGGTATTCAGAAATAAAACTGGACTGATCTACAGATTAGTCCAGTTCAGTCTCAATAACATCACATTAATCACTAATGTAAGAAGGCCAATTACTTTGGTTCAATCTTAAAAACTGGCCTACATCTACTTACCCCATAAATTCCCGCATAAAACAATTGTAAACTCCCCAACCACAACTCATAAACCCACCAACTAATCGTCGAACATGATCCACAAATCGAACAACATGCAGAATACAAAACGCAAGACGTTGCAGTCATAATTTCCCGCACAAACGGTGATGTATCAACAGAAGCCCAGCCCTGTAGGCGCAGCGGCTGAAACGGGGGCGCCAGATCGATAGCAGACGGCAGACACAACACGCGCACTGCGTGTCTCAAACTTGAGTTACTGCACTACAGATCAGGATTTGTTAAGGGAAATTAAAAAATATTGTGTCGATAAATTACATGTATAGTAACTTTGTTAGTGGTAGGTATAAAGCGAATGAAACTAGCTCACTGAGACATAATGACAGTTTCCTAATTGCGAGCCGAAATAAGTATCTATACATATCGCACATAATAAGCTTGTTGATTTCATGTTGCTATTGTTTGTTGTAGGGACGATTTTACGTGTCACTAAATTACCGACGTTTTACCTAAGAGCTTTTGCAATCAATCTAACATACTTACATGAACTAAAGGGCTTTACCCGACTATAATATCGATATTTGAATACTTAATAAACAAGCCACTCTCAAAAATATTACTTTATTTTCATCCATAAAATTACCTTCTTTTAAAAACAAAATTTTATAAATCACTTCCACTTGCTCAGTTTTTTCTTAAAGAATTGAAATAAGGAAATCTTTCCGCCCAATTGGTAGCTTGAAATTTTTAAATAAATTTTTCTAAACAATTTGATGCCGTAGCACCTGGCTAAACATTCGAAGGCCTTCAACGAGTATTGACCTCTCTGATTAAACGAGGATGAAAACAATAAGTCTCATTTAAATATTTTGAATACTTACATTGAATTTTAATATATTGGAACGTAACAAATTGACATTGATCTCTGCCACTGCCGTCACGAAAATATGCATTTGAGCACCTCGTACCTTTAGAAATTCACGTAAGTGATTATTTGAAATGTAAGACCCAGAACACACGGTGAAACGCAACTGCAACGCAACTGAAACTGCTGAGTTGCATCGAAGTTTCAGTTGTGTCGTGTGTAGTTTTCTTGTTTTTCCCTGTGTCTTTATACGTGTGTTCTATATTTAAGTACTACATCGTCATTAATTTGTCTATCCATTATGTCATTGGTAAGGGAAACTGTTTTTCCTATATGCTTGTTATGTAGTACGTTATATTCATATGAAAAATCACTGATATTTCCTTATATATCAGATTTAAAAGAATATATCGTTTCTAGATTTGATTTTCTAGATTATTTCTAGTGTTTAACAGCAAGCTCTTGTCTAGACTGCTTCCGTTGATCAATATTAGGTATACAAATATAATTTTCTGTGTTATTAAAGTTAATTAAAAGTAAGTGATTGTTGTCAAGGGCATTGCCGGTACACTTATAAAGTACTGTGTCTCTACTTAAGAATATTTGGTATCTTTCGACGAGTAAAGATCGATCTCTCTATCTTTCGATCTTTCGAGTTTTTATTTTAAGTTTCCTGGTTTTCTAATTATAACCCAAAGTCTAAAGTTTTCCATTTGTAAATTAATTGAAAATGAAAAATTGAGCTTAGTAAATGAATTTATACTAGGCTGGCATAACCATTGTATACTAGGTCATATTCAAACAATTTCAAATAAGTATATTCGTAGAAACAAAGATAAAAGCAACGCTCTTTCAGACGAATATTCATAAAACGACAAATAAATTAACATTAGTAAAACGTAAACGTTTCACTTTAAAGTAGCTGAAATAAAGAACAAACGAATGCTACAGAAGCATGTAACCTTTATTCAGCGAGAAGCAACTTCACTGAATGCAACCATTTAGATGCAAACGGTGCAATGTCATTTAAGTTGAAACTTGCGCAGCGCTAGCTCCACGATTGTCACAGTAAATGGTGCATAATAAGTGTTGCAATTAGTGCAATTTGGAACTCTAAGTTTTTGGAAGATGAATAACATGCAGATGGTTTTTGGTAAATACTGCCGTAGAATTTTTTTTTTTTTAATTACATACACTTTGAGTGAGTGATCTCAGTATATTCTTATACAGTTTTCTAATAGGTTTCTAATACTTCAATTATCAACATTGATCTAATGCCTAGTATGAATAATTTAATAAAGACTAGTTCACAAATAAAGCTAAGTTAGATTCTGATAAACCTAACAGACTTTTAGAAGACAAAAATGGTAAAATTAAGAACAATAGTATTAACCTGTAGCACAGATTCCTAAATAGTTTCCCTCCACTTCTCTAGAGGTGAGCAAATGTTTTTTATTAAGCAGAATGACGAAAGAATTTTGAAAAATAAGAACTGAACGATTGTTTTCAGTCAATTCTCACGTAGATCAAATAATCAGCTTCCTTCTGATTTTAACAACTATCTCTCACCTAGATTTCGACTACTGTACCTTCAAACTAACACCCGCCCACCAAATCAATCGGCACCCAACACTCAAACTAATAAAGCGAAAGAAAAACAAAATATCTAGGACAAACACCTACACGAGCCTACCATCTGATCATCGATGGAATTGTTTAGGCGTATTGTAGCTAATGATGTAGCATCTGTTAAGACTGATAAAAACATTTCGAAGTGGAAAAACTTGTATTAATTTGAGCAAGATAATTTACTTTTGGTGATTGTTAAAACGAGAATTGCTATGGTATCGAACATTATGAGACATATTTTCGAATTTTGTGCTAGCATTACATGAATTTTGACTTCCCCAATACTAAATACTGCACAGATTATGTAAAAAAGATTGTTGATGAAGATAACATGTACATTGGCTGATTAAGTAATAATCATATTAGGAAGAGGAAAGATGTTTGTCACTCTTTCACGCAAAAACAACTGAACAGATTTTGTAGCTTGCACATTAGGTTAACATTTTAAGCTTAAGATATTGTGCATGTTTTCCAAGTTAAGAAGATAAATGCGTACGAAATGATTTTGTAAACACTCAATTATGCGCAAATTCATCACACCTTGCTGGAAGCAGACGTGGGCTGAATCCGTCATACTCGGCTTTAAATTTGTAATTAAATTTCTCAGTCATAACGTTTACAGTGGGTGGTTATTTATGGTCACCATAAAGAGATGCATAAAGGACGTCTTTTAGATGAGACCCCATAATTACGATTTACTGTTTATCAATGACACTTAGTCATACGAAAGATTATGAATTTTGAATGATTTTGTTTGTAAAAATAGACAAACAAAGGTACTACTATTTATCTACTATTTAG
Organism: Anarsia innoxiella; assembly: GCA_947563765.1. NCBI lineage: Eukaryota > Metazoa > Arthropoda > Insecta > Lepidoptera > Gelechiidae > Anarsia > Anarsia innoxiella. The sequence goes on along the minus strand of OX387396.1, from coordinate 2,928,059 downwards.
GTATTAGAGTTATCTGTTTATCATAGTTTTTTTATACATTTAGATTTTTCTGCGTGAACACAGTCAGCTCAACAGAAATGTGCTTATTTCAATAATTGGTAGGTAGATTACCACAATTTAGGAATTTCGCTTGCATCCCTTTCATACATCAGAATTTCCTTTTCCACAATCCGACTAACACGCTGTGCAATGCATAAAATGCTAATCTTAGTACCAAATCTGTCCTTCTATTCGAGGCCAATGCAAGGGCGTTCTGAAACCTCGCCATCTGCCCTTCATTGTATTACAACCATAACGGTTTCAGAGTTTTATAGCTATGTATAACTATTAATGTGAAAATATAAATCTACTGCGGCTTTAGATATGTCAGATTTATCTTCGAATATTTCGAGGATTTTCGAGGTGTAGTTTCTTGTACGTCAAACTTGTTATTGAAAGGTCAAAATGTGTATCTATCTTTTATATCTTATATATTTTATATTATTTTATGGTCTGAATCGTCCTTATGTTGCATTAGCCAGAAATCTTCAACTATAAGTACCTAGACAATTATTTGCAGAACCACAAAATAATACCCACAAAGATCTGTCACGAACGACAAAATAGATCTCCTATCTAAAATTTCATACTTGAATTATTTCATCAAATATATTTCACAAAGCGAATTTAAACTTATGATCTCTCTAGAACTATTCTAGCAGTCAAAACTTGCGTCGTAAAACCATATAGTACAGACAAGTGCATATCATGTTTTACATAGGGACACTTTATTTCAAAGCGCTAAGAACGATTTTGGAGTGATGCCGCAAAGGTTGGTCTGCCCTTGATTGTAACAAGAGCAAGTTAGAACGTTTGCATAATAGTTTTATCCCAACTTCATGTCTTTGCGATTCATATCCATGGAATATCAAACGTTTAAAATTTATAGTTCCAGTCGAACCATTGGAGACAAATAAAGTCTTTGTTAGAAAACTAACTATTCATACTGAGGGAAACGGGATAATAATATAGAATTTATTACCTCTTTGAGCAACGATTCTTTACTATTGAAAGAACATTATGTGACATTATCGTATATTTTATAGATTTGTTATAATGGCTTTGTGTTTTTTTTCCATTTTTGATGCTCGACTTTCCTTGAAACTTTCCAGCTAACACAGTCCCTTTCTACATCTTTCAGCATGAAGAAAAATACTCGTACACCAGAAAAATACCCTCCAGAGCTTCTTAAGAAATTAGTTTCGTATAACAAGAGAAAAATAATACGATACCCATCGGTAAGCAGGAGGGAAGCTTCGGAAAGTACTTCGTTATGTAAGATTTCTCGTAAAATGCTTGAAAATATCTGACATAAAATGTAAAATGGCTTTATTAGTATGCTACCTTGAGAGTTTCCTTTCCTTCTGAGGAAAACAGAGCAATTTGTAAGTGAATAAGTAATATCAAAGGTAATACTTGATATTCTCCGTTTCAATTCACATAGAGTATATTATTTTCCTGTTATCATGGGAATCGGTGTTTTATGAGTAAGTTATTAGTGTACTTTTGTTTGAGTCTTCGTTCGCGTAATTTATATTTATTGTTATATCTTGAAATACTTACTTGAACAATATATTATAGAAATATATTCTATGCGTTATTCTAATTCGCAAGCCATATTGTAAAATTTCACAAATTTCTTGATTTTTGCGTAATAAGGTAACAAACATCCATTCATCTATAGATTGGTATCATATTTGAGTAGCATAGAATTAGCGAAATCTATTAAAAAGGCTCCGAATGGATGACATATCCCAAGGGACAAAAAAAAATAAAAAAGAAGTTTCTATTGATGTAAAAATAACTACGAATATATTTTTTCATAAGGTACATATCGTCATTAGATATTTAATGTTGATTTCATAAGGCGAGGATGTCAAACATGATCACGGCGTTCTCATTCTTATGATAAATCGTGCCCATATAAGTGAGATCAAGTGACAGTAACTAAAGAAGTCGCACTCCATATTGAGCAAGCATAGTGTTGCAATCGATAAACTATGTATGAATTATATTAGAGGCCTCATACTCGTTTGTTATAAAAAAGAGAAAGGTTAAAATGTTCGATTACTAACTTACATACATACTATCCGTCACGCCTCTCTACCATTGGGGTAGGCAGAGACCACTTCCTTCCACTTGCTACGATTCAAACACACCTCTTTCGCTTCATCCACGCTCATCAGTCGCCTCATACATGCCCGTCGGTTTAGAATACTTGATTTGGCCTACAAACTTTCAAATGTAAGTATTCGTAGTAATTTAGGTATGTATTTGTATGAAACTTTCATATAATAAAAATATAAACAAAGATATAATAAGTAACTGAGATTTTCAGTTTGTATTGATGTCGAAACATATACCTACACATCTATATGGAGTTTCTAATTCACCTCAAAGTATGTACCTACGCAAAATCCCATCAAATCACCAAAACCCATTTAGTGAAAGGAAACTAAAATAGCGGTAGACCATCAGACGAGGAAAGCTCCGATAAAATAGCTACGTGATCTCCCGCGCGGATTTCTTTGCTCCAATCTTTTCATCTCAAACCTCTGCTTTAGAATGTCGCAGTAAACACAAACTGTCATCTGGTGGGAATACCAAGACTTAACATTCGAAGCTAGTCTAGAAATTGCGATATTGGAACACTTCTCTACGGATATCAGCTCTATATTGGCAGTTCTACCGTCTAGAATGGAAAACAGATTTATATAATCAAAACCCTTCTCGATATTTCTCTCGATATCCTCTCGATACTTTCCCAAGGCGGAATTCATTTGTTATTTCAGCGCACTCTTTGTGTACGTTTCGCTGCAGCTTTTAAAAAAAGTCTCTCGAAAGGAAAACGTCTCGGTCCTTGAGTTTAGATACAACGTCTCTAAAGACTTGCATATTTAATGTAACGTGAGCTGGAAATGTCATTTAACTTTTTTAATTTATTTAATGAAAGCTCTGGCTTGGGCATGTTTGTGATGAGACGAAGTCTTTACATTTTAAATTTATACGATGCTAGTAAAACATTCTTGTTTCACATTAAAAAACTTTTAGAAAACTTCTTAGTTCTATGTTTATAAAACATTCATAAAGTAATGCAGTTATTAATGTAATTAGGAGCATAATAAAATAGTCAGAACTTATATCCGCGTAACCGGTCAAATCTCATTAATAGTAAATGGTTCATAATTGCTGAGACGTTCACTCCATGGGAACGACAGCAATTTGCTTCCAATCGCCTGAGCCCATACGATACGCTTCGGGATCAATAATGCATGAACCCGTCACTAGTGATGTCCATGTCGATGTTGAACCAACTCTCTAATTACGGCAAACAAACCGTTCCCCCACAGCTCGGTTATCGAACCTAGGAACCGCACGTAAATATATAACAAGGCCGATAGCGGGTGACGCAACGTGCGGCGCTCAGGCGACCGGTGACCTCGCTGAATATATATAAATATATCGCGCTAGTGGGGTCGTACTAATCGTAAATTCTATTTCCGCGTCATCGACGATTCCTAAAGCACAGAGTAGAAGCTTTGCATGCAGACAACGATCGCATCGGTCACATAGACGGCGCGCCACGCTGACTGCGCCACTACATCAGTGTCACTGGTTGTTCTCAACCACATTCCGCGGACACTGCCACGTACTCGCTCCTTCCCGATAACGCTTTATGCTATCCCGGAGAATACCCCTGACCGCTCTCCGACGATACTTTATAGTTTTATACCGCGACCCACCCGACCGTACCGAATATATTACCAAAGCTGAATATTATCTGAACTGTAAGATCGTACATAAATCAGACGATCGCAATTGCGTCGTTGAATAGATTTCCTTGGATAACTTGAACGGTGCCGTCGCACTGCGAGATGGTACTTACATTCTTTCGATTGCTCTCATCGTATTTTTCACTAACGTTATCGTAATGAGTCGTTAAAGTTTATTGGTCGTAAAAGTGAGTTCGCCATTTGGTAGGTGATGGTGAATGTTAGGTACGTCGTCGGGCGTCGGTCGCCGGCCACAATGTCATGTTTCACCCCATTGCCAGTGATTTTGGGTCGCGTTTGTCGGAGTTCACACTTGGGAAAATTAAAGCAGAGTTTCTAAAACCATTTTGTTTTATGACCGCTGGCGCCAACGCTCCAGCATACCATAAGAGCGTCTGGATGGTCGTCGTTATCGCCAAAATTAGCTAGATTGTTGCGGCTTCACCTTCAAACGCACAATGTTTGGCTTTTATTGAATTTGCAAGGTTGTAATATTATACGAGTAGTGTTATAACACTCTGAAGTGGCGTTATAGTTTCAGAACAATACGAGAAGTCGTTTTGTTATTCCATAATTCTATTTAACTTTACAATTGAGAGCAATCGCGCTAGAAGTAACGCGTTTAGATTAGATGGTGCGCGAAGACCGGCGCATACGCCGCCGCCGCTGCGCAGAGAAAGCCCGCCGACGACATTGGGCCGGTATCGGCAGAAGTGGGTTGGTGCGCGCGCGCAAGTAGGTGAGCGTGTCGAGGTCGTGACGTCACGCGCTTTCTCTGCGCCTAGCTGCCTGCGCGTTGTGCAACCGGGGCCCGTCGGCGCTCGCGCTGCACCCGCGTGCTGTGTGAATGAACCACTTCTCTTTAGCTTGATGCACACAACATAATATTTGTTATTCAAGTTGGAGCCAGCTACCATGAAATAAGTTCACTATTGTATTACAACGCAACTAAAAGGCATGCTGTAATCTTTAATGAGTGTTGTCTATCTTCAACGCAACTTGTAATAATAGCAAACAAAAATAAAAATACTTTAGTTTTATGATTCTTTGGACTAAGAGCAAAACTGCATGTTTTGCATATTTATATTTTATGTTTCGTCGTAAAATGTTTAAAGTTGCAACGTTTATTGTGTAGCACATAAAACACTAGGTACTGCAAATATTTAGTACCTATATACCTACTTATAGGTTAGTATAAAAACAGTTTCTTAAAAAACATTACTGATAGATACATCTACAGGGTGACTTTAAATTAGTGAACGATAGAAGAAGACATGCATGTACTCTTGATAACAAACAACTTTTACTATGGGACCAAGGTTTTGAACTCCCCTTACAAAATTGACCTGTTAGTACGGGGGAACAATTTCTTTTTTATGATTTCGACCTTGGTCCCATAGTAAAGGTTGTTTGTTTGTACATGCATATCCTTTTCTATCGTTCACTAATTTAAAGTCACCCTGTATATGTGTAGATGAATTTTCATATAAACTCTTCTGCGTGTGTGTTTGTCAATCAATATCTTTTAACGCTATCACACGCTATAGATACTTCTTACACAATTTAAACTTCTTTTCCTCTATTACACTGGCCAATCGACCATTTCCAACACAACCCAAACTTATATTGAAGCAAAACAAAAGCTAACTAGAAAACAATCTTTTCAAAAATGGAAGTTTAAATCTTAGAAATCGTTAACAACCTTTCTTGGCGCCAAAAGTTCCCACGGGAACATTGATAAACATCAAACAATAAAGAAGATACAACTTGTAAACTATACGATGAGTTGTGAACAAAGGATTCATAGTGAATGTCGTAGGATACGAGTACCTATATGGAAGTTATCCCCGTATCCAATTTTACGAGGAAATGTATGCAGAAAGTTATTCACGTTGCAACGCATAGTGCTTCTCTTTGATTCATATCCTTTTCGATACCGAGTGCTGCTCTTCATAATGTTTTGTTTACTTTTTAATTATTTGTATGGTAGTACATAAAATATTGGGCCGTCTCCTTCCGATATTGACAATGACAGAAACAACTATATGTTGAAAATATGAAGAAGAAAACATGACGAGACTTTTTGATAAAAATGTTTTCAGAATTTAATATTTAAAATAAAAATTGTGTTTCTTTGCCCAAACAAAATCAAAATTCAAATTTTTAACACGAGTAAGCACTAGAGCTAAGGCTTGTATCAGCACTCTAGGCAAAAGCCGTAAAAAGCAAAAGGGAATACTTGTATCCTACAGGCCTTTGTCATTTCAGCTAAAAAGGTCTACGTTGCAAAGAGGATATATCTGAATACATTCAGTTTTACGAGGGACACACAATACAATACTGTTTAAGGTACCATAGATTAACTAGATTAAAATTTATATGCTTTAGAAGATATAGCATGTTTTCTAAAATGTAGAGATGCTTACCTATTTATGGTTTAAAATGCAAATTATCACTTGTTACTTTTGATCAAGTTCCATTATGCCTATTGCCCATAGCTAACATAATACTTAAACCCGTAGAAGCCATTGACTGCACGGTGTTCAATAAAGTTATAGGAATTTTAGTGGTAAGTGGGTACTATGAGCATCGGGGGATGTCGTATTTTTTTTTTTATCATTTTTTTTTTAATATTACAATTCCATTTTACAAATAAATGAGCTTTTATGTATTTTAAATCTCACTTTAACAATTTTACCTGCTTAAAATCCTGCAAAATCAAATACCTACTGAATCAAACATTTCGCCTCTTTGTTCTTCTATTCATCAAAGCAATTTTATTTAACAGTTTTACAATAATGATGAGATCAAAAATTGTATAAGACTATGGGAATTTCTTTAGAGAATCATTTGAGACGTATAACAATGGATAAACGAGGATTGAAGATGCTTTTAGTATTCATCGTACCTACTGCAAGGTCTTGATATTGAGCAATGAAGATAAAATGCAAAAGAATTGTGTACTTATTCAAAAAATATATCGGTACTATTTGTAGTTTTAAATCTGTGCCTTCCTATCTGTCTTAATCACTGTAAGACAGAATAATACTACACTTAGGTCATCATCATCATTTAATTTAAGAGTTAGACTCTTGTCGATGGAGTGTTCGCCATTTAGGCCTATCCTCTTAGGTACAATGAGGTTAATAAGAACAAACGTTTATTTCAACTTCCGAAATGGGATGATATTTCAATACTTTTTAGTAGCTTAGCTTTAAATTGTTGATTACATAAACCCTATTAATTGAATATTTTCCTTTGTTACAGAAGTGTGGAGCGCGAACGGCGGGGCCGGCACAGGCTCGTCATGCGGTAGCAGCGGCATGGACCTCAAGCAGGTGGCGTACCGTGGGGTGCTCCCGGGCCAAGTGAAGGCCGAGCCGGGGGTCAGCCATAACGGCCACCCTAACGGCCACGTGCGTGACTGGACGGCAGGATCCCCAAGTCCAACCACAGCACAGCCGCAACCCAACAATGGATACTCTTCGCCACTCTCATCCAGCAGTTACGGGCCCTACAGTCCTAATGGGAAAATAGGTAAGTGTCTTGATTAAATGGTTATCGTATATGCTTGCTAGATGTACCGATGTACTAAAAACCGCGGAGTCTCGTTGGATGCTAGTGGCAATAAACCGGTTGCGCTGGAGAATGGTTGGAGAGGCCTATGCTTAGCAGTTGGCAGCTATAGGCTGAATTAATGATATTATGATTAACCTTCGATAGAAAATTTGGAACATGAATAATTCGAATCACAGCGGGAATGAAATTGAAGAAAACCTACTTAAAATAATTCTAAATTAGAAGTGCTTGATGTGTTACACGTGTCGTCGATTAGTATGTTTATATTAATTGGATTATTTAAAATATCAAGGTGAAACGATAGCAAAATACGAAAGGTTATCTTTCGCGATAGGAGTGTTAAATTGATGTCACCAATATATAAATAAGAAGATGAAATAAAAGACGATAAAAATAAAAATTATGTAAGGAACAAAACAACACACAGAAATATTTCTAAAATAAGAAATAAACACGAAACTCATGAAGCCATAATCCCAGAACCCATCTTCAGAGATGATGCTATTACTGTTAGCGAGAACTCAACACGCACTTTTCAAATTAACTGCGGAACTAGCAGAAATCTGTGATCCTGAGTACAAATAGAGCCTATCGTCACCCTACTGTAGGACTAGGAACCATATACAATTCACACAATGTTTGGATAAACATCAGTCATGTGAAAGGCTGGTTTAAAATACGAGTAATAAAATAAAGAATTATTTCTATATTATACCTACAACTTTACTAAATGCGTTTATTAATTCTCTAACTAACCAATTCTTTTGATTCTCAGCCTTGTTTCTTTACCATATTATTACATATGTTATTGAAAACTATAAATAAGCCACTTTTAATTCTTGTGACTTAGGCATGGTTTTGGCAGAGCAAAGGCCTAAATGACAATTTAAACAATACTTTATTTGCTAGGAACACAGATTTTAAAGGAACGACGGCTGTAGTTAAATCTAAAGTAGGACTACAGAGCCTACAGCACAAGCGAGGCGAGACTCAAATAATGTCATTAGCAACCATCGAGCATAATTTGAAGGAACATTCCCATAGTTGTTCCACGAATGCAAATGTTCATAGTAATAAGTGGGGTCCTGATAGGTTCTCGGTAAGGTGCTGACCTCAAACTTACCATTAGAAGGGTTGCTGAAGAATCTGTGGAGATGCTGTTTGATAATCATGATTGTAGTCAACATTTTTTTTTCCTGCGTCTTCAACAATTTTTTCTCAACTTTGCGGTTATTCCTAATTTCAATGAACTGCGTTTGTATAAAGCCAAATACAACCAATATATGGTACCAATAATTTCAGATGCAATATTTTTGTGGCTGCTAAACTAAGAAGTGGTCTGGTCGGATAGTCTTGTTAAGCCTTCTATAGTTAAACTATAGTCAAACAGTTCTTGGATTCAAGACTGAGCAGATCCTGAAATTTTGATAGATCTGCTGCATTTGGCATAATATTCACTAATAATTGACTAGTTAATACCAACATTATCTTCAAACTTTAACATTACCAAGATGCCAAGTACACTTCATTACATTGAAGATACGTAAAAGGCCTTCAGTGACATAATAATAAAGACTTAACAAATGGACTACAGAAGTTATGTAGAGCCGATGTAGGTCATGCATTGTGTTTTAAACCCCTACTGTGTGTCGCAAGTACGGCTGGCTCCATTATGTCGAGGAACGAGGACGACTTTGTTTCAGTCAAGTTGTTTTAACGCGATTATGTTTTCTTAAGAGTTCGGTTTCAGTAGCAACTTGTTTGTCAACTTGTTGTTGAATTAATTTGGAGGGATCCAGGTGGGCGAATGTCTTTGAGTTTGGAATGGGATGTAAGTGTAAGGTAAAGTGTAAATGTAAGATGGATTATGTAAGTGTGTTCATTTTTGAGTTATTTGAGGAGACACATGTGCTATCCATAGTTTCCGCAATCTCACATTACTTTCTATTCTCGTGAAGTGGGGTTTACTTTTTGGTTCATCTTCTTAGGTAGGTACATCATTTTTGTTTATATTTTGTATCTATCTAAATGGCTATAAGAAAACACTTATCTTCATTGAAACCCTCGTGCTACCTCCAACTTCAACATTAAAAACATATCTGACATTCTATCATCTCAAACTACCTAAATAGATGTTATTTTCATATCTACCCACTTTAAAACACTCAAAATCATGTTCAAACAAAATCCAAGGCATCTTCAAAGAATGTTCCCAAAAACAAACAAAAATGTATAAACCGACAATCTTAAATATTGACTTATGACCTCAAGGTGCCATGCGCAAGGGCATACAATTTGTTTGCGTTAGCTCAGCCAAAACAGTTGGAAAATCGAAAAATTTAACTTGACCTTTCTCTGAAAGGCTTTGGTGAGTAATGATAGGTCTTATTAGCTGGTGGATGATTTTATCGCAGTAGAGTTTGGATTTTTTCCGTATTTCGCATTATCGTGCGATAGTGGGAGCAACGACCTCTAAGTAAACGTGTAGTAAAGATAGGAAGACGTGGATTTTGGATACGCCACTTTATCTTTTAGTTGTTAAAGATATTGCGTATCTGATACGGGAATTTTAATTTCCGTTCGATGCGGCTGTGTTTGTGTTTTAATGTCTTACAAAACAAGTACCTACATACTTACACGTGCTTTTAGGTTCTTTAATTACAGTAATGATAAAGACGTTTTGAAGTTTATTTAATTAAAACTCATCACTTTTGTTTCTATTGCAAAAGTTACTACAGTCTGAAATCTTTAAAACTGGCATTCGTTTCCAATTCAGAATAATTCAAACTATGAGTAGGTACTATAAGTACTATGTCAATAAATAATTCGCTTAATCTTTATAAAGTACACCTTTGCATACTAGTTAGCAGCTTTTTGCTTTTCGTTGGCAATAAATGACTGAGCACACGCCGTTTTGTAAAATATTATCTGCTCCTACTTGAGATACAAAATTGTACAGTGAACAGAATTCTAGATTCATTTACATTTTGTTCTTGTTCTAAGATAACCTCAATTAAGTATTGATTAAGAATTTTCCTATAGCTCTATCACGCCCATATATTCTCAATTATTACTAGTACTGATAGCAAAAATTACATCGTAAATTCCCTGTTTATTACACTTATTAAAATTTTCTCCCAACTTCCGTCGCAAACATCTCATTGAGTCAGACTTTTAAATAAGCGTTTCCTTTTAATAATTCTCAGAAAGTTTTCACCAAAAAATACTCTCGAATTTCGTTCCGACCGAGCAAACTTGGGGCCAATTAAGAATAAGTTGTGGGACGAAAAATATTCAGCGTATATTGCTAGAAGGTGTATTGCATCTTGACTGGCTCATTATTTTCTCATTACGATTATATTGGTATTTAGTCATGTCTTCTACTAGACAATAACAATAATGTAATTTTAATATACCGATGTTTCAATATTCTAAAAACATGTCAAAACTTATGTAAATGCTTGCTGCGTTTTGACATATGACAGCTTCTGAAGGATAGGTATTTGTCACACACTAAGTGTAAAATATTCACAAAGAATACGATGGACATAACAATATCTTACTCAATAACAAAAATATACGTCATTTTAATATTTAAAAGGGCATTTTTTGCAAACACCTTGCAATTTTTGAACATCTAAGTCACAATTAGCAAAAAATCTAAATTTGTTCTTGATCGTTTGACGACAGGAAATCTGTGTCGAGATTGTCGGTTGCCTAATTAGCCTCTGAGTCACTATTTTAAAAGCAATCAGCTGGAATCAAGGTTTTTGTGACACCGGCAGTATTTTTAAGGTCGAAGACTAAATCTTTTGGAAGGTTACGTGCAATTTCATCGTTTAGATTCAGATTTGGATCAAAAATTACTGAAAGATGCTCAGGAACCTTTTTTAAATGAACTTAGCTTGTAATGTAACATAGCTTATTTAATACTTAACATAAATTATCTATATGAAGGGGACTGCAAAATCCGTGAACCAAAGTCTCGGAAAAAAAAGAAAAAACAAAATTCGTTAAATCTAATATAATCAGCCCTGTTCCATACGATAATCTTGGTTTTATGACCCAAAATATTAAAATTCTCTAAATTGTTAATCAGCAAACCAAACATCGCGCTTGTAATAAAATTTATATTTGTTCGTTTTTTACGAAACCAAAATTATGTTACAAACGTCTTGCGAAGGACAAATTCTGCAGACACAACATTTTAAACTACCTGCATCCGAATGACATTTAAAATGAGCAAATACGTGAGAAGTAACGAAATTAATCCAAGCAAGAGATCCTATCTTAAATTCTGTCATTTAATAAGAAGACAGAAATAGAATGAAAAAGGAACGTTGAGAAATAGGGGAAATATTTTAAGTAAGTAAGTCATGGTAATGAGGGACGTAACATCTGTGTATTGGTGATTTGTTAAGAAGTAAAATATTCTTTATGCTTAGGTACACAAATAATACATTAAAAATTAAAATACAGATTTTATCAAAGGGCTAATACTAATCAACCAATTAAATATCTACTGATAAAAATTCGTTTTAAATCATGATTTCTCAAGAGCTACAGAATTTTAATTTAGACACACTGAAAACTAGGTAGAGATTTAAATAAATAAAAAAAGAAAATCCAAAATGGTGCCATATCTCACAGGCCGTTTGCGCGCGCACAATGTTCGATATTTAAAGAATTCTAATTCGAATAACGACACAGCGACAAGATAAAATGCAGCGCAGCGTGGGAGGATGCAATTCTTTTAGACGCTTTTTTGTTTTCATTCGAAATTAGAACTGTCAACGGCTTTTTGCAGCTATGAGAGTGTTGAGTTTGAATTTTAAATTGGTTTGTTCTATTATTGATTTAGCAAGGAGATTTTGTAAAAAGAGATCATTACATTCGATTTTATTATTATTTTTCCAGGAATTTTCAATATTTCAATATTCGTAAAAATGCAAAAAAGTACTTTAACAATATACATAGTATCTGTGTTTATTGACTTCTAATAAGAATTTCAACAGAAAAACCTTCTGCAAAAGACACTTTTTGTTTATATCAGTTTCGGTGCGAAAATAACGCGAATTCAGCATGAAAAAACTCGCATAACTCTTTATAAAGACATAAGCTTTATCTCTTGGCATCCCATTACCCCTTTATGTGTACTCCTCTAACTTTTCCCAGTTCTTTTTACTGCCTCTAGCATTTCGTACGAAGCAGATGTAGCGAACTGCCCATTTTATGCTTCGTCAATATTTTCCACCGAATTTATTGGACTCTGCTCACTGAGCTGTACTTGATGGCTCGAGGCTCGATTTAGATTGGCTGCTAAATTAAAATACAGATCGTAAAAGTCGCTCCTCTAAGGATTTCTTTTAGTTCCTCCAATTTAAATATTGCGGTTCAGAGAGTTTTAACTCGGCTTGCTCGTGATTCTTGTAAGTAGCCATTTTGATTTATTGAAACGAAAATTTTAAACTCCAATTTCAAGTGAACCTTACAAAAGTGTATTAAACAGGCTGTTGTTTCTATGGTGAAAATCAAGGGGTTGAACAACATTTCCCAAGAAAAACATGGGTCTGAATGTTGCAAAATAAAATCTAACTTTTCATACAAAGTGCCCAATCTGATGGACATTAGTTACTATGGGAAAATAAATATATGTTTTGTTGTTCTTCGCCCCCTTTCATAAGGACAGGTGTTAAATGTGATAGGCTGTTTTTTTTTTGTTCCCTTAATTTTAGAAATAGTTTGATACGGAACCTTGTATTTTTGAAGGCATCCATAATTTTCCAATAAATTATTAATTTAAACGTAAATTAGCTTAAATCCTGTTTGAAAAAAATGAATTATAGACAGGAAGCTCATTAATTAAAAATCTAGACAAATAACGCGTAGGACACAAAACTGAATAAAAATCATAATTCCTCCAACTAGTACACGCCCACACTAAAGTTTATCTAAGTTACTTTGTAGTTTGCTTTGAAGCACTTACCAACCTATGTGGGCGACTGTACTGGCGTTAGACATTGACATATACCCTCATAAACTATGCCAAACTAATTTTTTAATCGTCCTTACCATTATTTATGGTAAAGATTAGAAGTGTCATTAATTTATTGTAGCAGTATTTTAAATCTTGAATTTGATGTGATTTACGACATTTTGGGTTATAATTTATAGATTTATTTTGTTATATAACTGCTAACTATAATGTTTAGGATTTAAGGCTTTATTTGTTTTAACTTTAAGAAATTTTATAGAAATATACAAGTGGTACCTTTGACTGAGGAATTACGCATCTGTGGTTGAACTGCCAAAAGAATTTGCCTTTTTTTTATGAATCACGATAAATCCACCGACAAATCGTCTAGCGCAGTTGGCATTTCCATGTCAATCGCCAACAAGTATAACAGTTCATCCGTTCAGATAAAGGCAGGTCCACGCAGATCGAGCAGCCTCGCGAAGCACATGCTTGGCAGCTCAGGAATGACATCGCTATCCTATTGAGGATAATTCTTAGGGGTCTCTTTTCATTGGTCAATTACGTTCCTGCTGCTCGCATACTTGCCTCGCAGGCTCTGTGTGGACGCCGCATTAACGGAAAAACATATAAATGATTTAAAATAAATCCTATCCAAGATCAATAAATGCATCAAAACAATATATAAAGACTTCTCAACAACAGAATCTCACTTTTACAGCATCAGTGCCAAGTTGGCAATGTTTATGATGATCATCATGATCATTGAACCCGTATCGATTAATATACTCGTTGCATCTGCCAAGATTCTTATTTCTAGGCTATATTTGGGTTCATTAATGTTTATAATGATTTGTAATGGCGGACAGACATATTCAATACCTATTAAAATCCTACGAATATTATTTATAAATGACAATGTTTGTGCTGATGGCTGGATGGATATGAGGAAGTTTATTTATTCATTTGTTGACGTATTTTATAGTTTATCGTAAGAAGAAAGTACATAGAGATAGAAAAGAAAAGAGAAGTTATACAAAAGGTACAACATATTTTTAAAAGAAATTTCTTCCTGCAGACCCCTTAGAGAAACAAGGCAAGATAGTCACTTAACCTTCAATAAACTAAGATTGTAAGGCAACGGCCGCGACCTTCCATTCAACACGGTCTCCAGTAGCGTCCAGCTAATGCATCCAAATCGTCTCTTCATCTATCTCGTCTGATCAATTCTATATTACTCGTATTTCAAAATAGTGTCTAAGTTTTCCAAGTTATGACGATAAATGGTTACGAAGTCACGGGCAGCCTCTTGTAAGATATAAAAGATAGATACACATTTTTACCTTTATTTTATTTTTATTTTATTTTTTTATTTTAATAACAAGTTTGACCTACAAAAAACTACACCTCGTAAATCCGAAGCAATATTCGAAGATAAATCTGACATATCTAAAGCCGCGGTAGATTAATCCGTTCACATTAATAGTTATACATAGTTACTCGTAGTTAGTTTCAGGACGAGTTGACCCAAAAAATAATCAAAAAAAATCCCACACCACGCAACACCTGCATCGTTATGGGAGCGAGTACTTTCCCTGTTTCATAACTGGCATTGTTTATCAGTCGGGGCCAAGGCCGTCGGTATCGCAGCCTGTGAACCCATGTGAACTCGATGGCGCAACACTAGTGTCGGGTTTATTGTCGATAATTTTGCAGTTTAAGTCGAAAACAGTTGATGGAAATCATTGGTTGTTTAATTAAAGACGTATTCAGTTGCATAATAAGTTTTTAATTGTTAATTAAGAATTAAATTTCTTCCGGATTTTGATAACGTCAACTAAAATCTGATTATTCAATGTAGAGTTTTCCAATGCCGATTGAATAGGTTTTCTTTATCACTAAAGAAGTCCTCTTGAAGATATAAATAGGTAGGTACCTGATTCCTGAACAAAAATCTATATTATATTGGAATAGGTCTTTCAATAAGTGTAGTCAACTAAAAAAGTTTTTTACTAAATTTTTTATTACAAATACGAATAGTTATCGTTTTTACGAATTTTATGAATATTTTTTTGGGACTATCGATATTAAATGGCACATGACTAAAACTCGTTTGTATCGCACTAAATATCTTTTAATGCTCACTCGTTAAAACCTGTTTCACCCCTATGGTATTTTGTGGGCGTTTTATCTTATCTTTTATCTATTGGTGGAGAAAATATTTATATCTTTTCCTTTTGGTGGCGAAAAACCTTGTGTTTTACCGGTTTCGTAAAGTCAAATAGTCCAGTTGGTTTTAGATCCGATTTCAGTTTGACTTTTTATGTTTTCTTTACTTTGTTTGGTAATTTGTTGTTTGTCGTTAGTTTGTTCTTCGACTTCAACTTTTTATTATACATAGGTATTTTTATATACGTAATATAGGTAATTTCACTTCTCAATGTACAGAATCTGGCCGTAACCGTCATTATTGTGCCAAAAGAACGAGAACCATGAATTCTATATTTAAAAATTCAATATGTCAAGTTAACTACTAGACACCTGTATAAAAACAAAATAATGTCGATCGCACAGAAATAGATCTAAGACATTTATTACGCTTATTCATATATGTATGTATGTAATTTTCGTCATGCAGTGAAACAACATTATGTATGAGTTATTTATTTACGAGTATCTAAAAGGATGTATATTCACGGAAATGTAAGATGAAAATGTACTCAAGAATAATTTGTTTTTGTTATTTTTTCCTTCCCTTTGCTAATATCCGCTTTTCATCTTTCCATTTTGTTTTGAGTGTACGAGTAGGTAGTACATATTACAAAGATACATTATTATTCAATTATTTTTTACCCACGACGGAACGGAGCAGGTATATGCGTTTGGGGTGAGAGATGTTTGTTTGTTTGTGTGTGCAAAGTTAATGTTCCCTCCTATCTTCTAAACTAATGATCCGATTTTGATGCGGTTTTCAATAACGAGTTTGTGTTTGATAGGTGCATGTTCTTAGACAGGTGTCATTGCTGTAACTCACTAGGGGGCGCCACAATATTAATGCAAAACAAAGTTTAATGTTCCCTCCTATCTTCTAAACTAATGATCCGATTTTGATGCGGTTTTCAATAACGAGTTTGTGTTTGATAGGTGCATGTTCTTAGACAGGTGTCATTGCTGTAACTCACTAGGGGGCGCCACAATATTAATGCAAAGCAAAGTTTAATGTTCCCTCCTATCTTCTAAACTAATGATCCGATTTTGATGCGGTTTTCAATAACGAGTTTGTGTTTGATAGGTGCATGTTCTTAGACAGGTGTCATTGCTGTAACTCACTAGGGGGCGCCACAATATTAGAGCAAAGCAAAGTTTAATGTTCTCTCCTATCTTCTAAGCTAATAATCCGTTTTGAAGCGGTTTTCAATAACAAGTTTGTGTTTGATAGGTGCATGTTCTTAGACAGCTTTCATTGCTGTAACTCACTAGGGGGTGCCACAATATTAGTGCGAAACAATGTTTCAATATAATCAAAACGAAATATCGGATTACAATTCTGTTTTCAGAAATGTGTTCATGGTAGGGGGTAGCCTTGCCAATGCATTAAATTATAAGCCTAGCCAATGCATTAAATTATAAGCCGTATATGCTCTCTAAAAAGTATAAAATAAATAAACAAAATTAAAAATTTTGAAAAGTACCCACGACGGTAATTTAATTGAAAAATAATGAAATAACTCAAAAAACCCTCGACCGAGGAATATCCGTCGGGGGCTGCCTTTTCAACAAGAAATTTCAACATTTAATAATATCTACTAATAAATGTATTCTATGTCATCGTTAAACATCAATACTTATCTAATTGTATTCGCGTCACTACGAGTAGAAAAACTTTAGCTGGATTAAAGGCAGCCCCCGACGGATATTCCTCGGTCGAGGGTTTTTTGAGTTATTTCATTATTTTTCAATTAAATTACCGTCGTGGGTACTTTTTGTTTTGATAGCTTTTAAGATACATCTAAGTATCTTTTTTTTAGCTTTATGTTATTTATTTACCCAATATAATAGAAATAAAAGAAAAACACATAAATATATAAATCAATCTAACTAAAACAACACCTACCTACCTTTATAATTCAAACAATAACTATGATCGTTATTATCAACTGTTCCCCTGTAGATGACTGGTTTCCTAGTCGTGACTGTAACCAGTCGATCCCAAGATGTCTGTCGTAGGGTCTACAGAACACAGAATAGACAACACACACTCACTCACTCACTCACACACACACACACACACACACACACACACACACACACACACACACACACACACACCGCATAAACTGTATGTACTATGTATCTAGGGTAACCTGTTAATAGCTTACATCTATACGTACCTATATTAGTTTTAAGTTGAAATGTAAAAAAATATTAAGCAGTTGGTTACCTCAATAAATAAATAAATAATGTACTACAATACGTTATTGTTAACGTAATTGGCATACCATCATCATCATTATCAACCCTTTTAACTTCCCCACTACAGGGTCACGAGCCTACTCTCATACGAACTTTACTTAATTTGCTACAAAGATATGACTCCGATAAGGAAAAAAATGAAAATAACCTCAAAGCAAGAACAATTTAAATTAGCCTAAAACAAAAATTACAACCAAGAGTTTAATGCTTCATAAACTTCAAAATACACTTCAGTTAACATTATTTGACAATCACCTCAAAAGATCAAGAAACACAGTGCCAAAAAACAATTTATTTTGATGTCCCGTCAACGACCGGAAGTCAGATTGCTTGCGCCTACGCAACCCGAAAAAATACGAAGAATAAATTCGAATTATGTTTTTTAAGTGGTACCTACCTACCATCAGTGATTCTGCCAAAGTTATGTGTTTCAGTATTAACTAACAAAAAAATCGTCATTTAGATGATGTCGATTACAAACTTATAACAATGCGCAAGCGCTTGTCTAGCCAATTTATATTCGTAATTTTGTAATGCAATTTCATTTAAATAAGTAAGTTAAGTAGGTATGGTATATAAGTGAAGTGTAGATTTCTAACTGGCATTGTTGATCACAGAAATGTATTTAACGACTTTATTTTGCTGTAAATCCTTAATAAATAAATAAATATATTTTTTTTAAATCTTATTTTAAAAAGAAATACATAACTACTAATTTCAAAATGTTAAATGACAGGCTGAAACACTTCTTTTTTTATAATATAAAAACATTAATTTATGAACGTCAAAAAATAAAAGTGGCATTTGAATAAACTAACGCCGTTGCCCGACGGATTCCATTAAAATAAAGCTTTGTAATATATACCAGGTACATAGCTACAAATTATATACAAGTCCCGTATTGTTTAGTGGCATTCGTGCATGAAATGACTTCTATTCAATTCTACGGTGTTACAGTACACTCGAATGAACCATTCAGAATGTTTCAGTATTCAATGTCTTTATTTTCAACCAGTAGCTGTGCCAGGGGATATTTTCTGTAGAGTTTATTGATGGCCTGTTCTTATACGCTATTCGATGCTTATATTAAGAAGTTAGTTTTAAATATTGCTAGGTTTAGTGGCCGTTTCACCATTTCCAGAAAAAAATAGCTGCCATATAAACCTGTGTCTATTTCATAAAACGTGATGTTTTAGACGGAGACAGGTATAAAATATCTGTCAGATAAATTTTATCTGTAGATGTTTATACGAGCCCTAAGAGGCTTTATCTGATGGGTATGTGTGATGAGGCTGATATTATGTTGATTTGCGAAAGAGGAGTGTTTGAATTTTAGCATAGAGTAATGGGATTAATTATTATTTGATAGATTGATAAATACTTATAACATCAATAAGGCTAGACATAGAGGTGTCCGTTAATGGGTTGTAATACCATCAGAAAGCAATTCATGATATTAATATAGTGTGGACTTCTTAACTTGTTCTATTTACGAAGAGGTACAATCTCTCGTAAAACAATTGATTATAAAATCCAGCTTAGTTTAAGCATCACAAGCTCGCACCGACTACACATAGACTAGTGAAGGTGCAAAAACTTATTGAAGTAATTGGCCCGTCTATATACAATTTAAGATTCCGGCTGAAATAATAAGTACAGACTCCGTGGCATTATTTAAAACCAAGTTACAGAGATGGCTCATCGAGCGGGCGTTCTACACCGTGGACGAACTTATTAAATAAAAATTCCTTTTATTGTTAACTTGTACAAAAGTACCCACCTATAATATCTGACTTGTAAAGCTATAAAAAAAAAATAAACATTAAAGTACTTACTAAAATTAAAGACAAAATTCTGGCAAATAAAACTCAATAAACCAATGAAAACCATTAAAATGGACGTTAGCCAGTCATCTGTGGACTGTCAAAATTTGCAAAATGGCGGATTTTCACCAGGAACACGAAATAGCATTTATAACTTTAAAACAAGGCAAATAGGTCACCGGTTTACCAGGAACCTTTATTATGTATTAGTGTAAAGGACGGAATAGTCGCGAGGTCAAGGGATTGTCTTTTATATAGGACATGCTAGTGTCCTAGTTTATGACCTAGGCTGTCCCGGGATTCGCGAGGCGTGGTCGGTCAGTATTTGGATGTTTGTGAGAGTGATTTGGCTATTGACGATGAAAAAAATACCTATTTTAGTCATATAGGTATATAATATCATTTCGCAATTAAATTTTACGTAAAAGGAAACCCTGAGGTACAGAAATGATTAAGCAATAAATATAGTTTGAAATTATTATTTTTTATCAACAATACTTACAATTAACTATTTACAATTACGTGCAACTACGTTACAATTACGTAAATAAAGTCAGTATGGCGACTGATGACCGTTGATAAATTGTTCCTAGTTTGAATGTAAATTCTTAGTTACATTCTTTTTGCAACCAAACACGTTATAAGAGTAAAGTAGCGTAAAGTGTAAATGTAGGTCATTTAAAAATATAAAAAATAACGTAAAGAAGTGCGTTTTTTCTCAAAATGCACTTGTTTTTTTCATAAATACCTAATGAAAGTGTTGAAGGAGAACGTTAAAAATGTGTCCGTCAATTTTGTTGACATTGTCAAATTGTCATAAGCTGCCAGGTATTTTTTATCGCCGCGGAAAATAATAAATTTTCTTTTTACTGAAACGAATCTTGCCAAAAGTGTTTGCGTTGTTTGTCTTTAAAATCTTGCTACTGACATTTTAGACATGTTTTTCATGCTTTCTTTTTATTTATTTTTTATCGGAAATGATTTATATTTTCATATTTCGTAGGCAGTTTTATATAGCGCTTCTGTCACTCTACTAACATGCTACATTTAGAATGCAATTAGAAAACCTAAAATACTAAACGAAAATATTTTAAAGATTATCAAATAATTCAACTAAATTCAAGCTTTTCATTCATTTTATTCGCGATCCAAAGGTGCAATACGTATTTATGATAGTTACATACATACAGGTATCTGTCACGCACGCCTTTTTCCCATCAAGCTAGAAAGAAACCACTTTCCTCCACTCGCTACGATCCAAACACACTCAAGAGTCCCAGAGATAGGTATATTAACAGAAAACAATAAATAAAGATATCGTCCTCACAATAAAACATCTTAACAGTACAAATGTATACAGTATCGTACATTTGGGTCTGCAAGCGGGCGCGGCGTCCTTGAATTCGTATGAGACTCATATGTTTTGTATGCAGTTGTAAGAAATTCAATGCAATGCTGTTAATTTAATGCAGTACGTTGCTCAATTTGTCAGTTACGAACGTTTTAGTGGTTTTATTTTTACCAGACTTCGTCAACATGAGGGGTTATGTTTTTCAAGAGTTGTTGTTGTTGTTAGCTCATATATTATGTCCCCACCGAGGGGCACGAGCCTACTCTCATACAGAGAGTAATTAGGCCGTAATCCACCAAGCTGGCCAAGTGCGGGTGGGCGGCTTTTCAAGAGTATGTTTATTTATTGTTTTTCATAATTTAACTAATATTCACTGTCAAATCTAGGATGAAGTCTTACTAACACCGCATTTCAATTTGTCGTATGCCATTTCGGTATTTTATTTAACGGCATTTTTTTTATACCAAAGTTGGCATAACACCGAATCGGATATGTGGGTACGATTTGATTAGTATCGAATACTTAACTCGTAAGACCCAGAACACACGGTGAAACGCAACTGAAACTGCTAGTTACTTTTCAGTTGCATCTTTGTTTCTGCTATAGACTTCCTTAGAAAACCACACACGACGCAACTGAAATGAAACGTTTCAAACTAGTTTTCATTTCGTTTCACCGTGTGTTTTGGCGCTAAGTAATAAATGATTGAAGCCACAGAATATGACAATTGAGAAAAGCTCGTGGCTGTCACTTCCATTTCATAATCTTCCTTATCCTTATCAGCTCATATATGTGCCCACCGAGGGGCACGAGCCTAGTCTCATACAGAGAGTGATTAGGCCGTAATCCACCACGCTGGCCAAGTGCGGGTTGGCGGATTTCACATACACCTTCGAATCATAATCTACCTGAAAATATTTCGTAGTAGTTTTTTAACTTAACACCTGAATACTAAGACCTCATTATTCATTGTAACGTATGCATTTGGGGTGAGGTTTTTAAATAAACGATGTTATTCGGGTAACTGTAACGTGCATTGGTCATCGCGATTGAAATTCAAGGACAAGTGGCTTGAAGATTGTTTAAACGGACACAAATTAAGATATTGTGTTACCTACTTGTGTTACTGTTGTTTAAGAATCTTTTCGTTAACGCGCCAAAGGGTTGAAAAACTCGAGTAGCTTAATATAAAACAACAGATACTTAGTATGATATGAGCCATAATTGACATCTAGAAAATGAGTATTTTCTATTTGTCGCTGGCACTTTGTCCCATAGGATTGAAATTAACAGAAGTTGGCCATTGACAATCGTTAAAATAAATAATAAATTTAAAATAAATATCGACAGTTACTAATATCAATGCTAAAGGATGGAAATCCGTCCTAATTTGCTAAGCTCTTAATCGTCCTACCTAACATATAAAAGATATGACCTTTTAAAACTGACCCTGAAATCTTCTACTATTACTCTTTTCTACATTTTTTTTAAGCTAAGCCAAACCTAGAAGCATTTAGGTATTAAGAAGTTCTACAATGGAATAACGATCCATAAATGTCGAGCGAGGCACTAATGCGAGCTGTGTGATTGAGGCCATTCTAATTTAAAGGGCAGATGTAACCTTGGTACGGTTAATGGTGTGGAAGTAGGAAGTGGCGTGGTAAATCATCGGATTCATCAGATACACTACATTGAAGTAATCAGCAATGCTCTATGGTGTTGATTTCAGTATCGTTCCACTGTAGTTCCACGTTCAAGGGTGGGAATGATGTTTTATTGTGTAAAGCTAGTGTTGCTATGGAGAAGTGACGTGTTAAGATCTTCTTATTGCTTTAGTGTCGTTTACAAACATTTTATACTCGTAACATGCAGTGTGGGAGCACCATAAGAATCACAAAAGCAAAAATAAAATGTTAATTTTAATGGATGTATCTATGATGTGTTTATGCTTTAGAATTTGTAAAACTTAAACTGAAAACTCTGGAAAAAAATGCACTCTTGCGAATCCAGCATTAACTCTAAAAAATTACATGTTTTAGGTGATGTCAAACCGATCCTACAAGATTAAATAAATTTTTCATTTTCATTTTCTTATCGGGAACCTGCTGCTTATTACATAATCCTATCCATTGAAAGATACTAAGAAACAGTTATTTAAATGTGAAATTCGCTAAACTTCACATTTGAAAACCCAGAATTTACAATTTAAATAGCAAAGTCACGAAACAACTTCATTCGGCAAAATACAATGAAACAAGATCGTTTTTTTCATCAGTAATTTTATCTTAAGTTTTCTGAAAACTGTTTTTCAGTATTTTTCCTCTTTCTTTAACTTATTTGATAACTTAAATACTTGCACAAGAGGTTTTCAAATTAGATAAATATATTGGTGTATATATCTTTCACACTTCTTTTCCATGGGGCTGGTAGAGATCACTTTCCTCTACTTGCTACCATTGAAATCAACTTCTTTTGCTTCATCCTCATTCATCAGTTGCCTCATACATATAAGTCATCATAATCAGCCCTTTTAAACGCCCCCACTAAAGGAGCACGAGCCTACTCTCATACGACATTGATTAGGCCGTAATCCACCATGCTGGTCCAATGCGGGAAACCACAGTTGTGTGTCGGTAGCGTGTTAATGAGTGTCAATGTTATTTTTGACACATTTGGTCGCAATCAATGTAAGCCATTGTTTAGCAGAATACCAAATGTATCAAAAATTGCCATCGACACTCTGCCGACACACAACTGAGGCTATTTGAAATTATTAGACTTGGGCTCTTATGCATTGTTACAGTGCTTATAGTAAATAAAGAAGTAGATGCACTAGGGATATCTATTCTATTCTATAGATAACGTGAGCAGCACTAAAATCAATTCTCCTTGACTTAATCCCACTGGTCTCTCTGACTTGTTCGCAGCTTTTCTCGTATTATACCCAAAGGAACTATTGTGCGGTGACTTGGCGAGTGTAAAATAACACTATTTACATTCTGTTTTTATTTTCTCTGTGGGTTTTATACTTAGTTACTTGTTTTTACGATTTGAGGGGATTAGGTTAAGACTTGAGACTTTGCTTTTTTATGGTGTTAATTTACTTAAGTAAGTAATCTAAGTATCACTAGTTATGTTTCTGCATTAAACTTAGGTTAGATACGATGTTAATGATGGACTTTAAACATATGTATTTACTTATTTATTTAAAGTAAAAGGTAGCTACGTTTGCAGCGAAAACATAAGTATGATTTTTTTGTCTTCTTTACTAATTAAATGCTTTTTGTTTGTTTCAGGTATGTAAAAGAAACATTACTAACTTCATTCACGGAATTTTATATTTTTTAGAGGTAAGGTTATCCTTCTTGTGATTTTGGCTGTAACCTGTAACTACACTTATACATGCATACATATCTGTCACGCCTCTCTACCATTGGGGTAGACAGAGACCACTTCCTTGCTACGATCCAAACACACCTCTTTCGCTTCATCTACACTTATTGAATTAAAAATATACTTGTACCTAGCAATATTACTTTGCTTCAGAATTCCAGCCAGCAATTCCCCTGTTAATTCACCATGAAATACATCATTATTGTAGGTGACTAATTACGTCTCATGTATTGTTCATTGTCGCGCTCCGTCGCGCCGATAGAGGGCGCACCTTTGTATACGTATTATATGTACGTCCCCTATTGTTGTTGCCGTCGCTCCCTCCATTGTGAAATGACCTTTAGTTGCAATTTAAAGTCGCAACACGCGAATGCTTTCTGAATGTTAAGATTTATGTTCGTTTCAATTTGTTTTTTTAAAGTCGTTTTTTGAGGGTTCATTTTGCAATGGCCTTGACTTTGGGTTTTCCAATTGCAGTCTGTATAATTCGTTTTTTATTACAGTCATATTTATTTTTTAAGTTTTTCTTTTTATTTTTTAAGTTTTTGAGGTGTTTAGATGAAATATGAGACATTAATGATCAGAAGCTGTAGCTTATTGTAAACATTCGATTTTTAGGTAGAGTAAGGATTTTCTTACTAGATTTTACTTTATTGTCATTAATATTATTATAATTGAAGTACTGTAATATTTTATTTCCCTAAATTCACTTTAATCTTCACAGTATTTTCACCAAATGTAAGTAGGTAGTGTAAAAGGCATCATTGATAACTTACAATAACTTACTTAATAGGTACCTACTACGTGTTAAGAACTATAGAAAATATAACAGGGAAGATGATAGGACACTTGATGCGACATGACGGTTTCTTGACAAACATCATTGAAGGAAAGGTTGAGAGGAAGAGAGGCAGAGGAAGATCACGACGTACCTACTTCACTTAAGTGAAAGAGAAAGTTATCGTCATGTCTTATCAAGAAGTCAAAGCACTGGCAGAGGATAGGCCTAAATGGCGAATGCTACACCGACAAGAGTCTAACTCTTGAGTTAAATGATGATGACCTACTATTTAGTCTTGCGATTTGCCCGTCGACGATGATTATCATGCTAACTGCATAGATAAACATATACCTACTCTAATAACATAAAATGCCAAAAAACCTTACATAATAAAAACATCGTAAAATACCGGTACTTAAAACAGGTAAGTAACTCACTTTTCTAATTGAATTGAAACCTTGATGCCGCCGCACCTTTTGAACAATAAAGCAAATAGTGCTCTAACTAATCCATTTTATCACAGTAATACTACATACTATGTACTTTTATTTTTAAACCAACTTTATAGTCCTGTTTATTTACGATTAAATATCAAAGCTATCAAAGAAATTGAAACTTCTTTGAGTATAGAATATTATATATTGAGGAGGTGCCCCATTTTTTTTTCATATACCTACAAATGAGTTTATGACAGCGTGCCAAGGTTGGCGCAAGTTTTTCAGTTTTCTTGGTAGATGACCTGTCAAACGATAAGAAAGGTAGACATTTTGCGCCAGACCAGGCCCGCAGATCCAGGCGGTATGACACCTCCTTATTATATATATTCTATACTCAAAGTGAAACTTAGTCAATAAAAAAAAACTTATATCTTCTGGCAACTGTAAACTTTATTTTGAAAGAACAAGCCAACAGAGTTTGGATTAGTCTCTCGGGAAAACTGCTAACTTGAAAATTTATCGTTATATACATACAATTTACATACATATCCGTCACGCCTCTCTCTCATTGCGGTAGGTAGAGACCACTTCCTTCCACTTGCTACGATCCACACACACTTCTTTCGCTTCATCCACACTCATCAGTCGCCTCCTTATCTCCTCATACATACCCGTCGGTTTATGATACTCTTGACTTTCCCTATTGTTATTAGAAAACCATTGAAATAGCTCGAAACCTCAACCATGAAGAACCTACCTAGTACCAACCTAGAAATAGAAATCCCAGCCTATCCCCAACATTAAAATATTATGGTGACTATTACGCAATATTAAATTATGTATAAGTAGGTATTGTTAGAAATCAATTCTAATAGTTCGAAACCTCAACAATGAAAATGAAAAGTGTTTTATTCAAAAATAGGCAAAATTCATTACACTTTTTTGATATCACTTTTTTTATTTAAAACTACTGCCGGTTCACTACCTGTATAGCCGAGAGGAAGAAGACGGCAAGAAACCTTCGGCACAGGGCCCTACGTTATGTGCAATATATCTTTTTTTTAAATCGAGACACTTATATACAATTACATGTTGACTAAACTTGTTATCACAAATTGAATCTAAAATAAACAACAAATAAATATCACAATGAAGTACCTAACCTACCTATAAACCCTAGAAAGCCCAGCCTATCCCCCATATTAAGAGATTAAGGCCAAGCGATCTATATCGCTGGGTAGTGGGTACTCCGGATACACGCTTCCAACTACCAATGAGTAATGTCGCGATGAGATCACTTTCAGTCGCTAATTATGAAGTTGCTTGTTGCAATTGGACGCGGTACTTTGTGGAAAAGGTCGTAAAGTATCTGTAAGTGGATTTAACGCCGGTTTTTCAATAGTCAGATAAAATTTAACTAATAGATCAACCTAGGTAGGTAATAGGTATGTCTATTTCATAAAACACGACGTTTTAGACAGTGACAGGTATGAAATATTCCTAGGATTTTTTAAATGACAACTGAAAAACCGGGCCTTAGTTGAAGGAAAGGAACCTATTTACTTACATCAAAGTTTAAAAAATGCTTGTTTTAGTTGTTTACTTATCCTCAAAAATTGTGACGTGTTCTAATTTTTGACGATGACATTGACAGCTTGGGAGTTAATTTTGTGCGATTTTCGTTGTTTTTGAAACAGTTTAACTGGACTATAATATCGAAGAGTTCCTGAAAATCCAGAAAATACAATTTTCTTTCCGTATCCTTACTGTATCAGTCCACAACTGAACCCTACCTTTAAGTATTACTTAAGAACAATAAAAATGAGTAGGAAAGGAATCAATTTATTTTGCATTAGTAAGGTAGGTCCACTAACATAACAAAGGGAAAAATCTAATTTAGTGCCACCAAATATTAATAAAGTTACCGAACCGACTAAAAATAGACTCAACAATTTAACATGCAATCAAGCAACCCAATAAACTAGGTCAATAGACGATAAACAAGAAAATGACAGCTTTAGTTTCATAACACGACAACTAGCGCCATCTATGAAAAAACCTCGGTACTCGCACGAACCTAGAAAGGTACGTTTGTGCCGACATTGACCGCTAGAGGACACTAGTATATACATAAGGTGAGGCAATGACGTTCGCGGTAAACGAACGTTCTTGACTGCCAACCAAGAGTTCACGACAACATAACAACGCGGCACCAATTCGATACGCCATGTGCTTCTACGCCCGTATTTGTTTAGGTTATGTTTCTTTTCCTTTCATAATAGATTTATATTTATATCTATTTATGCTTGTATTTCTAACCGGTTCCTACCGGTAATATCTAGACTCTTGCTTTAAGCAGTAGTTAAACTGCGACATTGTAACCGTGTGAGTATTACTTATGCAAATACAAAGTAAATAAACTGGCAATGACCGGCATGTTTCACCTATTCCTATGTGGGTGACATCATTAATTTTGTGTCGAGTGCGACCATTAACCTTTGCACAGGAAATAATTCGAGTCTTTTTAAATTAACAAGCTCACTTACCCTATATTTAAGTTTTATTACTCTACGTTTTAAAAGCGCAGGTTTTTTTGTTTCCAAATTATTTTTAAGCTATTTAAGGACGGATCATAATTCTCTAAAACCGCGTAAAGTTATAGCTGAAAAAAATAAACAGCGATCGACTTTTATTGTCATTGATTTACGCAAAGCACGCCAACAGATGGCGTTAACGGGTCTATAAAATTGAGAACGAGTATTTCGGGCGATCATTTTTATTTGACATTCAACAGATATGGCAAAGACGCAAAATGCCTATTGATCTCATTGAGATTACCGTTTTTATGTTGTCGTTAAATTTTGTAGATCCGTAAGCTGTTTATTGAGTAGGTAAAAGAAAATATTTAAAAAAATGACTGAACAAGTAAATTCCTACCAAGGTTCCTACATTACACGATATCTTTTTGACGATCTTTCTAAAATCTGGTTTGTTTTATTTGTTTTAGACGGACGAAAGACCTTTTTTTATTTTTAAAAACCGTCACATGCACTTCGCGACCGAAACGACATTGAGCCGTAGTCGTTAAAATAAAATAAAAAACACAAACGTATGAGCTGTAGTTTAGAATTTTTATACCTTGGTTGCATCGTAAACTTAGGAATGGAGGTTTTATTCTTAGTCTTCGTTTAATTCTGGCTGTTAGGATTTATACCCATAAGTTGTTTTATCTGTAACCGTAATGACAGACCCAGCGACCCAAACTTTTGTTTTTTTTTAATGGCTCCGAAATGCAAATGGCAGGTCTCGATTCCAGCATAATATTTAAAAAAAAGAACCAAAAATCGCGACATGTAACATTTTCTACTTTTGGCCGGGCAAAAAGTAAATTAATTTGGATTTTTTATGTTGGCAGAGAAGGTATTTGTAGCCGGAACGGCCGGGCCATTTATCAACTGTCAATTTGGCTACACGAGCCAATATTTTTTTTTCGTCTTCCTAATTAATTAGACATTATGGCCTAAGCATAAACTTAGGTTAAAGTAATTGACTTTTATTGATTTATTCAGGTATTCATGAATAAATAATGAATAAATAAAAATAAATTGTGATATTCATGTAAATTACTGTGATAACAAGTTAAGTCAACATGTAATTGTATATAAGAGTCTCGATTTAAAAAAAAAGATATATTGCACATAACGTAGGGCCCTGTGCCGAAGGTTTCTTGCCGTCTTCTTCCTCTCGGCTATACAGGTAGTGAACCGGCAGTAGTTTTAGATTAAAAAAGTGACATCAAAAAAGTGTAATGAATTTTGCCTATTTTTGAATAAAACACTTTTCATTTTCATTTAAATAACTTTTCTAGAATTAAAGAACATTTACGTAAGCCAATACATAGGTAGGTAACTTATAACAGATAGGTCTTGTACATACAGCTAACTTTCGTATGAGAGTAGGTTCGTTCCTCTGTAGTGGGGACTTTAAAAGTGCTGATAAGGAGGTACAGCTAATTTGTCCCACTGCTTGGCAAAGGCCTCTCATTACCAACCAACTATATTGGCGCAAAAATTATCCAGTCAGTACCAAAAGACCTTAGATGGCCTCGTCATCTTCCCTTACACAGGTCTGCTTCGATTTCGTTTCCTGTTGTGAGGCCTTTAGAGGACTTTGGTACAATAATACTGACTTCAATTAAATAGATGTTATAATCGCAAAGCTGTCTAAAACCTGATTTCGCAAACAAGTTTAGGTAACCTGTTAATCTTTAGTTGTTTGATTGTTTCTCATTCGCTCTGTATTGACTAGGAGAGCATCCTTGCTAGGCAGTGTTCGACCATTCTAAAGAGAACTTGTTATACATTTGAGTTAGGTAGTTCTTAGGGACCTCTTGTAATTGGTCGAACCCTTGGCTTGCGAGCTACTCGTCTAATGAATACACGATTATTAGGACAAGTGTCAGGCTGGACAATTGTGAACAAGTGTAGCTTCAAAACGAGTTGGTGTAACTTCTTAGCCCAGTATTAGTATAGATAAATCATTCATACTTACGTCTAAATCTTATCTATAAAATATGTCAATTTCTGTGCCAATATCCATCTATTGGCACAGAAATTGACATATTTTGGATGGATTTATGTGAGGATGTTTGCTATTCTTTCACACAAAAACCACATAACATATTTTAATAAAACTTTACAATATTGTAGATTAGACATCAAAATAACACAAAGGCGTAATTATATTAAGATATTGAGTACATTTTCCAAGATATGACGATAAATGCATATGAAGTCGCGAGCGACATCCAATGTGTCATAATTGAATACCTACCTGAGGAAAAAAGTTCTTGCTTACCTTTAACTTGCATAAGGATATAGGTAATCATAATCACAGTCAATCAATTCACAGATCAGAATTCAATTTGAAAATAATTTATCACGTGCATGATATTATTAAAATGTTACACAGACTTGAGTAGGTAATCAATCAATCATTTTATTTGAATGAGGAATAATGATTATTGATTGCTAATAATCTGGTTAAGATTGGTATTCAGATTAACTACTTACAGCTCGATTTTGTTATTATAGTATAGCGAATATTATATTAAAATATATAATGGTATCTACACACCAAAGCGGCCGGCTTTTTTGACAGCTGCCATTCGTATGACGTAAAGCCGCCGGCGGCTTTGGTGTGTAGACAGCATAAGTTATCTTACGACCTACGCTCATTCAGGGAAGAGTGGTGGAAAGTAGCTAATAACTAATGCTATTACTATTGCTTAGTGCTAATAAAAAATATGGTAGGTATCTCAGTAACTAGACAGTATGGTCATAGGAGGTATATTTTTCAGTATGTTACGTTACAATTAAGGCGACTGATGAATGTCGAAGAAGCGAAAGAAATGTGTTTGGATCGTAGCAAGAGGAGGGAAGTAGTTGCTGTCTGCCTTGATATTAAAGAGGTGTAACAGATCTGATGTACATGTACGAGTATGATGCCTTAAATATATTAGCAAAGACTTCATTCCTGTCATGGCTCTTTGCGTTTTCCTACCACATTTCTTAACCTAAACAGTTTTAATAACCATTGCCTTAATTGATAATCTTTTTTTTAAACACAATTGACATTTAGACCGAATCTAGACTATGTTCGTCGCCCTAAGTGACCTAGGTCCCATCGATGATCTCACCGCAACACAGCGGGAACTGTGATTAATGCTCGCCTGTCGCTCTTTGTTTATAAATTACTGTTGTGGTGTACCTATTTACTTAGGTATATAGATATACATGGAATTAAGGAGTGGTTCCTTACGATTAAAGATATACAAAATGACTGTAAATTAGTGAACGATAGAAATGGATATGCATGTACTCACGATAACAAACAACTTTTATTTTTGGACCAAGGTCGAAATCACAAAAAAATTGTTCCCCCATACTATCAGCTGGTGCATTTTGTATGGGGAGTTCATTTTTGAATGGTTATCACGAGTTAATGCATATATACGTTCTTAGAGCCCAATTCATAATCTAAATAGAAGAAAAATACATTAAGGTAGACCATAGTAGTAATAACCAACATTTAATTTAATTAATAATATATTAAAATATTTTTGTTTAAACATATCTCTCTGGACTCAAAATCTCAAGTGTCTATTCAATTTCTAAAAGTGAAAAACTGTAATTGGCTATGAAATTTCATATTCTATTGCTATGTTAACTTTGAAGCTGTTGTTTTTCCAAAAAAAATAAAATAAAAATAATTTTGATTCAAACTTATAAACAAACCCTTAAATAACTTTCTTCACTATTTTATATCATGACGACATACAAAGATGGTTTCTCTACAGTACGTTATCAGTCAATCACTAATTAAGAGAACTGTAGCAATTTGTGCGACACATTGTCCAATCAAACTGGTCGACAATGAATTGAGTAATTAACAGAATTGGTCTCTCTTGAAATAAATACATTATCTTTATGTTACTCGTACGTGCAATGTACGTTTTGGAAAGTAAATACATATGTCCAAACGTAAAGCAATAGACAAAATGACAAAAAAATAATTATCCATCACACACATCATTTTAAAATATTCGACACGTATTTTTTCTTTTTTCTCTTAAACTAAAAATGACAAAGATACACTGGGTTAAAGTTACTTGTAACGTCACGCCTAAGTACAATTTTTACCTAGGAGTGACGTCAATACCCCCCGTAACTTTGATGCTCTGTATCTTTATATTTATTTATGTATTGGATCAGGTAAAAAATGTGTTTCAAATATTTTTTAATAGTCTAAAAGACGGACTAATTATTTTTTGAATTTTTGAATGTCGTCATCATACCTATTATGGTAGATTTTTTGTGTTTTTTGTTTATGTGTAGGTACGCCTCATGAACTGTTAATATTTCTACCATGAAATATGTACTTAGGTACCCATAAAAGCCAGCCTATAGCTATTACCTTATTTGAAAAAAAAACTAAAAGCATTAGTAGGTCTACGAACACAAGAATTGTGTATATTTTCTTATATGTTTTTCTGATCAAAAAAGAAGTAAAATAGTATCTCAATCTAGGTACTGAATGCAATTATACGCTAGACTGAACATTGTATGTATGTATTATGTCTGAAAATAATTGTTTGAAAGCAAAATAAAAAGAATATCTACATATTTTCAAACAAAGACAAAGAAACTCTGTATAAAATACTTATTCTAATATTGGGAGTTCTTGAGAAGAGGTCCTCCGATATTAATGTAAAAGACACGCAAGATATTGAAAATACACGAAATAGAACGATTTAAACTTGGGACCAAAGTAAAAATTTACTATCTCCCAAATCCTATTTATCACAAGTTATAACATAAAGCAGATAAAGTAATACTTTGATAACCTTTCACACAAAAACCACTGATCAGATTTTAATGAAACTGTACCTATCATATTCTAGCTCCCGTTACATCAAATTATCAAAAAGGCTACATTATTTTGAGATATTCCGAAAGTTTTTTGGGATACGACGGCAAATTCCAAATATGAAAACCGCTCGTATGACGGCGCATCACAAAAAAAGGAAACATTTAGTAGCCTATTGTGTCCCACTGCTGGGCAAAGGCCTCCCCCGCATTCTTCCATGCCTCCCTATCTCCGGCCACCTCTATCCAGTTTGCCGACGGCATCTCCTCCTAGGCCTCTTAGCAAGAATGTAACTGTGAAAAAAATTCAGACCACGCGTACATCAGAAGCTACTGCAAAAATACTTACCTATGAAAAAAGAAACACATCGTCGTCGTCTCAAAACAAGAACCAGCTTTAACCTTTCGCAAACACCTCCACCCACATCCTGCCGCTTTGATCCATTTAAACCTATGAGAGCGCCATTAAAAATGACATTAAACTCAATACGACGCAACAAAACTAGTACTTGTACTAAGAACTGGTACACGAATGGCACTTTGAACACTACACGTGATTTTGTACAATTTACATGTGTTTGCTGCTTTGCTACAATTAATATGGAGACTTTAGAATATTAAAATTTTGAGATTAAATCATCTAAAATGTGTACTTCGCAAGCTTGGTTGCTGTGGATATGGAAGATAGAAGGATGCGAGGGAGGAGGCATTTGGCCAGGAGCAGAATCTAACATGGTAATAAAAATAAATGTCGAAGATCTACTTCAAATTTTAGCAACAATATCGTAAAGTTTTGTTTTTCGTGACAGGAATGAAATGAAATGAATTTTTTTTTTAATCCTGTAGGTTTTGACAACACTTAGGACGGGTCATTTTTTAAAGTTAATGCTAGATTCGCCAGAGTGCATTTCCCCAGAGAAGAACCTAGCAAGAAACTCTGTAGGGTTGCTCTTTTCAATTTAAGTTTTACAAATCTCGGGCATAAACACAGAAACATATAATAAAATTAATATTTCAAAAGAGCTATCCATAAATAAATAATTAGTAACAGTTAACACACAACAACCTATCCAAATATCCTCAGAACCTTCGAAGTTTAAAAGCCTCCAATAATGCTTGAAGAGTTTGGCTTTCACTAGCAATCTTATAAAGATAGACAAAGGAACGATACGCTTCTTTTCTACGTTTAATTATAATAATCTGATTTCCTTTTCTTTCCTAAATATAAATCTAATCTGATTGAATCCAGTCCAACATAACCTTCACATCACCACTAAGAAAACTCACCACATTTTCTTAACGCGTCTTACAAACTAGAAACTAATTGGCCGGTGTTACAAGAAAGTCAACATGTTTGACAACTTGTTTCCGGTGGCAATCAGCTTAGTGTGTTTTTAAATCTGAACGGTGACTAGATGTTTAGAAGTTATAACTTGTTTTAGAATTCATGCAAGTAATCCTTAGATCTGTTTTCCTACTTGTCGGATGTCGTATCCGTTTAATTACCAGTCATCTGTTCTGTTATGGGACTCTCCACAGATGCGCCATATTTGATAGTAAACTGTCAAAGTCCTGTTATAGGACTCGCCACAGACGACAGGATAAAGAGTCGTAAGTAAACCGAGGGTTTAGGCAAACCGGTTTAATGTAAAAGTGGTGTTCCATTAAAAAACTGGATTTAATAGGTACACAACATGATGAAAAAATGATGTTGCAAGTTAGTAAGTAAATTACCTATATGAGATTTAGGTCTTTGCCCAGCTGTGGGCCATGATAACGACAGGCTGCATGTATCTATATCTGTATGATAGATGACATACTGTTTCAACATCTACAGACAAAATTTATCTAACAGATATTTAAAAAAAGAGAAAGTTAACGTCATGTCGTATCAAGAAGTTAAAGCACTGGCAGAGGATAGGCCTAAATGGCGAACACTCCACCCACAAGAGTCTAACTCTTAAATTAAATGATATTGAGATATTGTATACCTGACTCTGTCTAAACGTCATATGAAATGGACATAGGTTTATCTGTCAGTAAAATTTTATCTGTAGGTACTGAAACGGTCACTAAATTTTTCAAAAAATTTAGGTGTCCTTGATCTCCTAAAAACTCAGCCGTTAAACATATTGCAATATTATCACATTTGAGGAATTCAAAGAAAACCCCTTTGGATGTGGTATTGATACTTGAATAAGTAAATATACACTTGAGTGTGTAAATAAGATATCGTGAACTAACAGTTTCGTATGGGTTGGTGTATCCCTTGACCAAAAGTAGGTAATACTTACATAAGCATTGATAAGCTTAAATAAACATAGTTTTCACGTAAACCTCTCAAATTTAGATATTGAAGAAGATTAATATTGAATACAAAAAACCTATCTAATACCTAACATTTTTAAATAATAAACAAGTACGAAGCGTTTTTACTTTTCAAGAACCTTTTCAAATACCTCCTTATTTAACTTATACCGTATATTTATAAACGTCAATAATAATATGTACATTGGCTGTTACTGTATTACGTATTTTAAGATACGTATTGAGTAGGTAGGTACGGTCAGCATCATAAGTCGATGAACACATTCAGATTTTCAAAAGTAAAATACCTACATGATTATTAGACGAAAATCGCTTAGCAAAAACTACTTCAGAGTAAAATGAACATGCAATAAGATTCAAAATAAGGAAAATATGTGAGGTTTTATGTCTAATAATTGTGTATTTTACTTTTGAAAATTTAAATGTGTTAATCGACTTATGATGCTGACTGAATGAATATTTTTATTATGACATAACAATAAATGCATCTAGGAAGTCCTTGTTTTATGAAGTCATATTTTAATCACACATTTCCTTCTAACCCCAAATGTACCTACATAAGTATAAATATCAGCACCAAGGACAGATAATAACACCAAATAACACCCATATCCCACAGGCATAAAAACCGACAATAAATATCAAGGTTAACCATGTTTTTTGCAAACGGCTAAGGATAATCTGCGTGTATTTCGGGCTTGGTTTATCAATTCAAGGCTGACTTTGTTGACACAGACGGCAGACATACGGGTTACTGCCTTTAACAACTGAAACGTGGTTAGTGTTCCAATGTGTTAGGTAATAAGCTTTGGTACCTATTTTATCGAACCACACATTTTATGTGTAGACTAGAGGCTGCGCGTGACTTCGTACGCATTTATCGACATATCTTGGAAAAAATGTGATATCTTTAAATAATTTAAGCTAAGTGATATTATGATGTGCAAGCGTCAATATCGTAAAGTTTCATTAAAACTTTTTTTGCGTGAAGAGTAACGGACATCATTCATTCAACCATAGGCAAAAACAAATTTAACATAACTTTAAGTAGGATGTTTAAACACAGATAAGTACATATAAGCAGATTGTTTTTATGTCCAAATGAGCAAAGGCTTTCCTTTCTTTCCATCTAGTTCTACTGTCTGCTAGGACCTGAAACTCTTGATCAATTTCAAAAGCAAATAATCCTTATAATTTATCAATGAGTGCGTATTTACCTTAAATAGCATTAGAGGTGCATGAAGAGTTGAAATCGAAGTTATACTCCGAATCCGAACATACTCAATGTTCTACTGAAGTAAAGCAAAATTATTACTACCACTAATGCAAATGTTTACTCAAAATTAATAATTCAAGATCATGTAACCAATATGTTCAATGTTACTTGTTGGAAATGTTTAGACGAGTCAGTAACTTGCCTCGCTAGTGTACAACTACAAACACTTGACAACTTGACTCAAGCAAGTCTCGACTCGAAGTGTTTGCTTTCATCCGATTGGATCCACAAACATCGAGAAACCTTTTTTCTCCTGTATACTTAGGAACTGTCGAGTTTCCTCAAGAAGACCTTTCAATGCTGATTTCAAAATTCGATTTTTGAAGATAAACATCGTTTTCGGTTACAGTTTATTGAACTCGCAATCGAAAAATCGGATTAAAGTTGGTGAATTTTTGTTCTGATAAAAACAGATAACCTATCAAATGTCGTTCAAGAGATATTTGAGAACCGAAGCCATTATAATGTTATCATAAAATCTAAACCGTCTTCTGATTTCCCAAGCTTAGAAATAAAACTTACTTAGAAAAACAATGATACTAGCATTACACAACTCTAACCTAAAAGCATCCGTCAATGCGATTGCATCGCGCATGCGTCGGCGAGGAGAAAGCGACCGGCCATCGACCCCGGCCAAAATCGGGCCAAGGTCCGTCCTCTGACATAGCCCCGCTTCTAGTCTGCAATAACAGAACAAAGCTTACCTGATAATGGCAGTCAACGCACCGCCGACCCTTCAGTCCTTCACACGACTCCTAAAACGTACTTTACTCAACTCCGTACATATCCAACCTAAATATTTGTCTGTCCATAAACATTTTCATAAAATCCTCGCTTTACCATCTGGCTAAGTATTTATAAATCCAACCCACGAGGAAGAGCACACGCATGAACTTTATCGCTCAGCGGGGAAAGTTATAAAACAAACCAACGTTTTAAACGAACGTCGATCTCCCAAAATCGGCCAAGGTCCCTCGGTCATCGAACCTTAACTTTTAAAAAATCGAGCGAATGCATCCAAACATTCGAAAAAGTAGAGTCTGAAAAGGAATCCAATTAAAAAGAAATCACTTTGCTGAGTTCCAGCCAGCTGCAATAAAAGATGAAAACACGACATCAAAACTAAAACGAATGGCGACGAACTGCGGCTAAATGCAGCCAAGGTCTGTGCTGAAGGGCGCCGCGCGCGACCGCCGCTGCCTGGTCATTTACACCGCCGCCGCCGCCAATAAACAAAGGGTTGGGATCTGACTCATCTAGCAGAGATTGGCTAAAACGACATCGTAAACAATATTCTCGGACACTAACACATACCCAATTAACTTCTTCATGTTAATGTTCGATAGTGATTCACGAGGCCATTTACGCTGCAGGTATGAATATTTAAAATTATCATCGGTCGATACTGTCCATAGGCTGGACCACCCGATGAGCACTGAGCATGCTTCAAAGAAATCAAAAACGAATTAAAACTCAAGCGCACATACGCATTGCAACTTTTGTTTCCATTGCAGCGAGGCACAGACTGCAAATTTAATCAGTGGCGCGATATAAAAGATTGCAGATCGCGATATAATGCATTGTATTAATAAACACAGGCGTCTAGACGCGGTTTTGCTTCGCTTAACTTTACCGAGATGCCTGCTTCGCTCCCTTGTGGCTGCGGTGAGACTCCTGCTGGGTTCCCACAGACCCAATAGCGGTTATTACATAAAAAAAAAGAATACACTTTTTTATTCTGTAATCAAGAATCCATTAGAAAACGTAAACATTGAAATTGGTGAATCAAAACCACGAGTGTTATGACATTTATGACATATTATCGTCTGTACAAACAAACGTGATTACGAAGTGATTAAAAGCGAGTCGTAAATACGTGTGCAATCAGAGTGCGGTGACCTCATGACCTGCCGCAAGCTGAAATTATTTTGGCGTCGCTGATAAGCCGTCGTTATGCATCAAACTTTCCTGATTGTAGTCGGAATTGAATAATCATAACCGCAAATTGTTTTCCGGTGCAAAAGCACGTACAATCGGTTGTTTTGTTCCCTTAATGACCTACATTCGTCCCCCAGTGCTTTAGGGTTCATGGTTAGTGCTTGCATCGGGTGTGCCTGACCTGCCCTAACGTCTGCCTGTTGTGGTTAGTGAGTGAAAATAACCGGGACACATCTGTCCCTGTGCCTGCACTCACTCACTTCCGCGCTTTCTTTTACTTTTATGGTTGCAATGTTTTATTACTGGACTCCGACGTTGGTATTAAACCGATGCTTGATTACTTGCAATACGATCTGCAGACTTCGCCCAAGGTTATGAGCAGCGGTCAATGACCCCAAGCAAATACAAGTGTTATACAATATTCGACGGTGGAAATCTCAACTGGCGTAAGGGACAAAACACGATTTTTCAGGACGAGCAAAACAAAATTTTGACACTTAAACCCTTGTAACTCTTGCTGTTTT
Source organism: Anarsia innoxiella (assembly GCA_947563765.1). NCBI lineage: Eukaryota > Metazoa > Arthropoda > Insecta > Lepidoptera > Gelechiidae > Anarsia > Anarsia innoxiella. The sequence continues at coordinate 2,888,943 of OX387396.1, read as the reverse complement.
AAACGTATCAAAATGTTGTAAAGACCATTATTCTTAAAATTTTGAGGCGCGTCTTTTACAACAATCAGTATTTTTATAACTAGCTCAGTTACAGACTTTATGTCCTTTACGACCATGAATTTTGATATGTATGTCCTTTACACCCTAATTTTTAGGTCATAAGGGACATCTTGTCCATTACGACCAGGTAAAAAGACCTATTATGTATACAATTTCAAGTATTTGTTAAAAAAGCTGTATCTCATGAACCGTTATAGCTAAAGCGTTGAAATTCTCTCAAAAGATGTATTACCATTGCCGCTATAACAACAAATACTAAAAATAGAATAATAATTACAATTAAGGGGGGCTCCCATACAAAAAACGTGTTTTTTTGCTCGATATTGATAATGGCTACTGGTAGACAATATTATTAGGCTATTATAAGCCTAGTGGTTAGTACGGAACTCTTCGCGCACGAGTCCGACTCGCCCTTGGCCGGTTTTTTTTATTTTCTAATAAAATATAGTCGTAACGGACCATTACGACTTTATTTAATATATGGCAAAATAAATTAATTTTCCGTTACATGTCCGTTACGCCAAATTAAAAAAAGTTTTTATAAAAATATGTCAGTTACACCGTTTATTGCGAAAATGTTAAAAAAATTAAACGCTTATAAAATCAAAACTAAAAGGAGTATCAAAAAGTTAAAAATACTGTCCGATAGAGAACAAAAAGCTTTATCCGTTTATGTAAAAAAGTGAGTTTAGGTATTTTGTCCCTTACGCCAGTTGAGATTTCCACCGTCGAATAATTATAATTAAGTATTCAATCAATTTATCCTATGTGCCTACACTTGCGTAATTGAGTTGTTAGGAGTGGTTATAACATTTATTACATTGTTTTGGTTTAATAATTATAATAGGTATAGGTAATAATATTATATTTATGATACTTACTTACATAGGAACCTCCTGCATGCCTAACTTATATTAATTGTTACAATGTAATGTAATGTACCTAACGTGTATTATAATAGCCACATCATCGAATTATGAAGTCGCTAGTGACTTTGTACGAAGCGTTTCTGTAAAGAATTACGTTCATCAAATCTTCATAAAAAGTATTTTGTGTTTCACTTCTCAAAATACAATTACAAGTTAATTTTTTACGACTTTCTCACGTTGCTTTAATCATACCTAATTGTGCACATCTCATCGATTCAGCTCGTAAGAGAACAATAACAACATGATAATGATTCTAAGAACCGGCGCATCAAAGTATTATTTTGATTTCCGTGCCAAACAGTAAAAGTTTTAAGCTTCAATACAGCTTCAATAACAGCAAACAATGATATGTAGTGAATTTTGTAAGGCGGCCAACGCGTTGGAACTTTCCTGGCATCTATTTATTGATTAGCACGAAATGCATCGTCGCATTGTTCGGCTAGGATCGATTGCAGCGTCCACATCGCCCCCGCGTCTATTTTTACCGCTTCATTGCTTGCTCCCCTCACTGCCTGCTTCCTGCCTTTTATTAAACTATCTGTATGTTAATTAACAGCGGCCTCGTCTCTGTTTATTTTTCTATCAGCTCACACCAAACGTTTGCTTTTTAAACAATTCCTGTAGCTTGTCTTTACGTTTAAAAACTCGTATTTTTGTTCAAAGTTTTATTAGTTTCAAGTGGAATGAAACAGGAATATTAAAACCATAATGATAGCTAACATCCTTTTATTTTTTCGACCTTCAAATAAGTTTTAATTAGAGTCTGTGCACGTTGTCAAACCTCTCCCTCAAGCGTTTGCTTCTTGTCTTGCATGATAGAAGTTATATGTCTATCTCTCTCTATAGGGGCATCTGGTACACATAAACCTGTGTCTGTTTACGTTACGTGTAGTTAATAGTGTTTGTGTGTGTGCGGTAGGGGTGCAGACATGTGTTGGTGGCGTGGCCCGGCTACAGCTGTTGTGGGTTTGTAGAGCCACGCTATCGGCTTCTCTAAATTTATGCTTCCTCATGTCATGACCCACGCCCCGTCTTTACTATGGCACGGAGACACATTAAATCGTGACTCGAAACTGCTTAAAATTCTATTCAAAACGCTGCCTAAATAAGAAATAATGCATTCTAATGCTAGTTGCATTTTAACTCGAAGACATTTTGTAGTTTGGTTCTTAAAAGGCGATGATTTCTTCAAATTACTTACTCGTATATATTTCCGATTGCGATGTCTTTTTATATATCGTGATCAAAGTCAAACAGCACACTCGAATTTTGAAATCTAATGATAGCATTGTAGTCCTCATTACCGCTCGCTATTTGGCAAATAATGCCATCATTATTCACGGCTCTTTTGTCACCGTCCAAATAAAAGAGTGTACCGGTACGATTTCTTAGTAACCCGTCTTACCTACGCTTGCGCCGGCCACAATAGTAAAACAGCTGGCAAGAGGTCGACGACACTTCGGTCTGGTGCAAATTGTATAGTTACACATTGAAGAAGGCAAAAAACATCCATTTGCTGGAGCCAAGCGGGACAGCATTCTCGGAATGTGAGAACTTCAAATCCACGAATGTGCTTGTGTATTTTCGGATGCGTTTATCCTTGTTCCGACATTCAATCTAAATGCAGTGCCGGCTGCACATTCTTTCTTTGAAGTGTACATTATTAAATCAACATTATCTCCGACGCAGTAATTTACAGCGACTTTTGAAAAGTTTTAGCGCATTTATTCTTTGTTTTAGTGTCTTGTTCTTAACATTTTTTAAACAGAAAATTATTAATAAAAGCCATAATTTCAAAACTTCTTTAGCGTCTCTTCATCATCAAGAGACACATTCGTGTTATCAAACGCACATTTCAATGTTGTTTACAGTGACGTCATGACCAAAATCCTGGGGTCGATGTTCGGGCCCCTACCTGCGTTTTTTTTCGTTGCATCCCCCGTGACGCAACTAATGAAAAAATATTCCTTTCGATTCTTTTATTTAGGGACTACGGTCTACCATACCGTTTTCAACTCTTTTTGAACAAAAAATATCGGGATAACCTGTTTAAAATAAGTTCCAATGGAGTCTTCTAGAAATGTCGATGACAAGAAATGGACATGTACCTTTTAAATATTGATCGAAATTTCAAAATTTGATTACCACAAGACCATAATATTTTCTAAGATAAATCTCTCTTTTCCTCAATTATTTGTTACTGTTCAAATACGTTGGACTTTGGTTTGACCAGCAACTAGCGTAAATTATCTGCCAGTCATAAACCAAGCAAATGACCTTTACTGCTCATCTACTTCATAAATTCACTTCAATTTATTAAATATTTATATTTAATAAATTGAAGTGAATATAAATATTTAATTTTTTTTTTTCAAGAAATAACACTTCAGAACTAATGTCAGTTCATCCCTCTCAAAACAATCAAATATCCTTCAATTTAAGTAAGTAAGTAAATATTTCATAAATCGAATTAGATATTGCTAGAATTCTGAAATACTTAGGTACCTACAATGTATTTTGAAATATTTAAACGAATGATACGTTAAGTTTCAGTTGAATCTGGCATTTCGAAAACAAAGAATCGTTAAAATCTTTATTGCTATCTACAAACATATAAAATGTGTTGCTAAAGCTGTTTTTTACAACCACATTGATTGTGCATAAACATCTTGAGGAATAGGTACCTACCAATATAAAATCAAGCAACTTGACGTATGATTTTACAACGCTAATTAAAATTCAGTATATTTTAGACAGGTTTTTACTTACATTTAAGTGGGTAGGTAGTTTTTAAACAAATCGAAAATCTTCCAGATTCATCTTAGCTCCAATTCCTACAAAAAAGGAAACATTTTATAATTACTTATCTTACACGTATTGAGGCAGCTGGTATTGTGTGTTGAGAAGGAGCGAGGAATACGAAGAGAACTTGCACTCAGTTAGGGTTTGAATTGACTATATTGGCACGGTAGAAATATTACAATAGAGAACACTGTAGGTCGGTCGGATCCAAGTTTGTAAGTAATTTATTTGAATTAAAATTAGTTTGTAAGTAATTTGTTGAAGTATGAAACAGGAAGTGCAACTTTCCATAGACAAAAATTATAGACAAACTAAACTTTATCTTTGTTGGTGTTGCCAACAACACGCAAAAACTGAAACTAATATAGGAAACGAAACATTAATCGGATTTGTTTTTAATAAATGGATATTACGCAATAGCAAAACCTATTAGATCAAGTTTGTAAGTAAATAAGTAGGTACCTACTTAAATTAGCATTCCACTCTCTATAATTCCATACACACGTGACTCTTACTTTACCTACCTCTCAAAAACAAAACACAACGCAAAAGAAAGCATAAAAAAGCAATAACCCTTTGGTTGTAAAACTCGTAAATGTAAAATAAGACCGGCTTCCCTCAACCCATCGATTGGCACTTTACATGAACGAAGTCGCAAGCATCTTCCCGTTGCGCAAGTCGCGGTGCAATTGGGCCGAGAGAGGCCGAGTAACCAAAAATGTGTCAAGTGCAAAAGGTCGTTGACCCAAGGATTGTTTATATTTGCTTCGTGCCATGCCAGGTGCCATTTTGTTGCGACCCGCCGCTTTCAAAATGGCTTTTCTTCGTGGTTCTACAGTTGTTGTTTAAGGTTATAGGTTAGGAGGGATAGTTTTTAAGGATATGCTACTTTTTGGGTGAATTTTGATGTGTTAATATTGTTACTTCTTTTATTTAAATTATTTCTTGTGACCTGAGTCACAGCATTATGCTGATCTGGATAACCTTTTCGGTATCTATGTAATTTGTCTAGTGTTAAGTAAAATATTGTACCTTGTGTGATACCGAATTAAGCTTTTTCTATTCTATTCTATTATGGTAAGTAGATACAATAGCTTTCTCCTGTTGATTACTTGTTAATTTAATATTGTCTGTAAGTTAATCAAAAATTAATTCAAACAATGTTATAAAAATATCCGTCATTCTCCTCAACACATTTGCTTTGTAAGATAAAAAAACGGAACGCGCCCGTAGCGCACCCCTCCCCCGTACCTCAGTCGAACGCCACTCGCCACAGCGAACGGACGCCGATTTTTCTAACGGTAAGTTTTTGAATATCATTCTCCAATGTTCGTCATTGCTACTTATCTCTGTATATTAAATAAATATGCATGGTAAACTCTTTATTTAATAAGCTATGTTTGTTTTTTGTTAAAATAACCTATTTCACCAAAATGGTGGCGATCTATCCAAAATGCGTCATTGTCGGTAACATCATTGTTAGCAACATTATCAATGACGCTTGTTACCAATACCTAATGATTATTTGAGAACAATGACGATTGTTGGCAATAAAGATGTACGATTATTATTAAAAATTGTATTCTGTGTAACACACGGTACACATTGTATACTTAAATAGGTACCTACTTATAAATATCACTTACTAGCTTTTGCCTGCTAATTCGCTTACCTTTGAGATTATGTTCTTAAAACTAAGTACTTAGGTCTTGTTTTCGAGTTGTCTTTGCATTCTTCTTCGCTTTGATTTTGGCTTCTACAACATTCTTCAGACTTCTCTTTCTCGGAACTCTTAAATTGGCTGAATGTATTCGATGATGCGCGAAATTTCTGAACGTCTGTGGAGCGTTTGACTTTGACGTTTATTTGTTTTGACAGTTCAATACTCGCTTGTGGGATTTTTTTTGTGGGGAAAGAACTTATTTTAAATTATTCTATTAATTTACTATTTCTATATCGATTTCTATGTATAATAAAAACAGTGGTATGTGCAAAAGATATGTGGATACCTTTTCATACTGCTAATGATGGATTTGGAAGGTTTGTCGCGAAAAATAAATCCTAAACGCCTAAACTATTTTAACAGACGAATTTGATTTTGTATTTGCCACACATCAAGAGAATTGGAAATTATTAATTATTAAACGATTTGACCATGATCAATTTTATCAAAGTAACATAATCATGTCATAAATGCTCTGGATAATGTAAACCTACTTATCCAGAGCATTTATTAGAAATGTGGTCAACTGGTCAATGATGTAGGGTAGGAGCGACAATTATTATTACTGAATGGAATAAAAGAGATTTATTGTATGTATGTAGCTCTCTGTAAGTTATAAAAATAATTTGATACCTACATACATTACATACATATCCATCATGCCTTTCTCTTATTGGGATAGGCAGAGACCACTTTCTTCTATCTTCTATTTGATATGTAGTTTATACTTAGTTGTAGATAGTGTTAAAAAGGAAATAAATATAGTTGCATGATACCTATAATAACATCTCTAGTCTCATCGCAGTACCTATCTAAATAGATTTATATTTAATGTAGTATTCTTCACATATACAAATCTACAACCTGTTTAGCAAGATGGAAGAGGATTATTTGCAATAATTGTAAACTTAATTTTTTTTAAAATATCTATGTTCAGTTATAGGTACAAAGCCGTTGTTTTAGATAGGTACCTAATATAAATGTAACAATAAGACTTTTTTAATATAATGTAACATACAATTTGTATGCATGCTTGTTAGAGTTGCTCACTTAATATTATTATATTAAATTACAACGCTTTTTACAGATTCTGAAAGCAAAGACTGTAAAAAAATGCCCCCTAAAAATAAAAGAGATTTGGAGCAAAGAAGATTAGCCCAGAGACTTTGCCAGAAACAAAGGTATTACAAAATCAAAACTGACCCAGAATTATTAGAAAGAGAAAAACAAAAGAGAAGAGAGAGATATCTAAAGAAGAAAGAACAAAATAAAAAAAAATCTGCTCGTGAAATGGAAAAACAAAGACAAAAATGGAAAGAAAACTCTAAAAGGTTTGCAATATGACATAAATTTGACTGACACAACATCTGTAATCTGGACGTAGAAGGTAAATAATCTATGTTTCTATTATTGTAGATATCGTCAAAAGAAAAAAGAAGAATCTGGGAATGAAGAAGAAAAAGTAAAAATAAGACGAACTCAGAAGCTTGACCAGATACAAAGGTATAAGAATATTAAAAATAATCCTGAATTATTAGAAATAGAAAAACAAAGGAGAAGAGAGAAATATCATCTCCAAAACATAAAGACCAAAATAAAATATAATCTGTAATTTTGATTGAAAATGAATTAATAAATGTTTCTATTATTTCTAGATACTTACAAAAGAAAAAAGAAGAATCTGAGAAAGAAGAAGAAATTGTGATAAAAGAAGAAAATATAAATGAACCAATAACAACACTAGCCCAGAGACTTCGTCGGAAAAGAAGGTATAACAAAATAAAAAAAGATCCTAATTTATTAGAAATAGAGAAACAAAAGAGAAGAGAGACGTATTTAAAAAGGAAAGAGAGAATTAAAAAACGATCTGCTCGTGAAATAGAAGAACAAAGAAGAAAATGGAAGGAAAACAGTAAAAGGTTAGCATTATGACATTAAACATGTTGGTGTGGGCCTTTAACAAGCCGCCGTTCGATATGGGCATCGCAAAACTGGTTGTTGTGGAGATCCTTGGAGGAGGCTTCTGTCCAGCAGTGGACGTCTATAAGCTGTCATGATGATTATGATGATTATGACATTCATTCGACACAACATCTGTAATCTGGAATGAGTAAACTAATCAATGTTTCTATTTATAGATATCGCGAAAAGAAGAAAGAAGAATCTTGGAAGAACGAAGAATTAGAAATAAAAGAAGAAATTATAGAAGATGAAAAAACATTTGATCCTTTATTAGAAACAGCCAATATGCAAGCTGTTGAAGATAATGTAGACGATGGGTACCATTTTAATGTAGAAGTATCATGTGCTAAAAAAGCTGAACCCTTGTTTACTAAGTCACAACTTAAAGCAGAAATAAGAAAAGTTCGCTTAGACGAGTTGAAAAAAAAGAAGAGATTATTGCGAATTATAGAGAATTACAAAAAAAGAGACAAAAGCCAACATAAACAAATTGAAAGACTTAAGAAGAAAATAGTAGAAATGAGAGTGGATAGCAAACGAAATGAGTCAAATGTTGAAGAGGATGAATTTTATTTGCTACAAATTGCTTAACACGTAAGAAGAATTAGTTCTTTACTAATCTTTCACATCCCAGAAAAAAAAGAACAATAGAAAATATATTGTGTCTGGGTTTATAATGGGTCAGTGAGATGTTACAAAACTTTTACTCTGTAGCTCATATGTAAAAAAAGATTTTTCTACCTACATTAAAGTCCGCAAGTAAAAAAGATTATTTAGGACAGTCTTCAGAAAATGCCCTGAAATTTGAATGACAGCCGTTAAACGTCATAATTACTTTTAGTTAAATATCGTGTGAAAATGTATTGAAGTTCTTTATTTCATGAAGATGTATGGCGATTCTGCATACATTCTAATAATATTGTAAATGACAGTGTGCCGATGTATGGATGGATGGCTGTTATTTACTTCATTAAGTAAAAACCACTGAACAGATTTTAATGAAATTTTACAATAACTTAGCTTGGACATCAAAATAACACATAGGCTATTATTATTTACCGAGATTTCGTGTAGCCTCTAGTCTACAATAATTAAATCATTTCTCATAAAACATGTGCGCATAACAAGATGACAAGGTTTTCGTAAAGCATAATGACGATTAGAATATTTTTGTCACTGTTTCCATCCGGAGTTTATCCCATCTATGTATAGGTACATAGATTTGGTAGGTACCTACCTATACCTACATACCTATCTACCAACCTACTTATTATAAGACTTGCAACAAAAAAATTGTTCAGACGCCAATTCAAGAGTAGGTAGGTAGGTATCTACATTATTCCTTCTTTTGCAAACCCCGACTATTGGTAGGTTATTTTTACGAAAACTATTAACAGGTATTAAACATGTCTGTGCAGTATGTTAACTTACTCCAATACTTTTATAAGAATTCAAATAACCACACTTCTTTACATTTAACATGAAAAAATAACTTATTATTCTCATGTTGTGTCTCAGAAAGAGAAATATAATTGTAATAGCGACTAAAGGTAGGTGAGAAATAAATAATTCATGGGGATCTTTTAAAAACATCATGGTTGGACTGCGCCGGCGGCTATTATACTTTTAGATTTCGTCGCTACGACCTATGTTGGGTCTGTTCGGTTTTCTATCTATGGCTGTAAAAAAAATATGTGTAAACTCTTGAAGCTGAATAAGGGCGTAATGGCATCTTGGAATTCTGTAGAGATAAGTATACGTTTTGTTCAAAAACCTACTTTATTGGATTTTTTGTTTAGGACAAGAAAAATAAGCTAATGTTCCATTCTATTTTAACTTACACTCTCATTGTCAAAAATACATAATAACTTTGTGTATGTAGGCTTAACCACGATACATAAAGAAATACAATTTTTAACTTGAATTAGGTACTTATATGTATGGTATAAGAACATGATGTTATTTAAGTACAATTTTAAATTTAATTAGGTACCTAAGTATGTCCTCTTACGTTAGTTACCTACATAAGCTCTATTAATGTAACTAGGTAATACCTAAAATATATCCACCATGTAACATACAAATAAAGAATTATATACTTATGAATCATACTATGTTTTGTATTAATCTTATTTACCTACTCAACGAGCATGTACATCATGGACCATGGTACTAATTTAAAAGTCACCCTGTTTAAGAGAATTGTGAACCGATCGTGCGTCGCGCGATTTTCCATACATTTGTGATAGAAATATTGTTTCGGGCGATTTTTCCCAACCCCTAAAGGCTGAAACACACCGGATGCGTATGCGTAACGTAGACGTAAGCATGGCGTAGCCACGCGCGTAGTTACGGTGTAACCCGATGTGACACCGGGCGACGCGTCACGTCGACGTGTAGGTACGTCTACGTTACGCAAGCGGTGACAGTTCCATACATTACAACTCAGAGGTACGCATACGCATTCGGTGTGTTTTATCTATCCATAATTAGACAATTTTGGTATAATTTGTATCCAGTATACCTTAATCTAGGTCCGTACGTTTTGACTTTTTGAAATTATGTTTAGTTTACTATAAAAATCATTAAATACTAGAGGAGGTTTTTAAGTCAAAAATGACCATTTTTGGATGCTCAAACGTACGAACCTAGATTAAAGTATACTGAATCAAAATTGTCTAATTACGGATAGGTTTAGGGTTTTAATCTTTGAGATACAACTTCGTCGTCTATCTTCTTAAAGTATAAAAAAAAACTTTTTATTAAAAACGGATATTTTTCCACCTTCACAGCACCTTTGTAGCACGCGCTTGCGCACCTGCGGAGCCGTTATCCTTTTGTCCAATACATCTGATCTGTTTATAAATATGACAGCTGCCTTTAAATACCACTTTTTTAATTTAATTTGCTCTAATTTAGTGTTGTAATTGCCAGGATAAGGGGAGACGGTGTTTACGCGTCATGCTTTGAATAAATAGGGCTTGTTTTTGTAAGAAACTGCAATTCTTATTAAGTAGTTAGTACCAAAAGAGTGTTCAAATAATTTTAGATTCACACCAAACTACTAACTAGATTTAAATTTAATATAATGTACCTATGAGAGTAGACTCGTGCCCTTCGGTGGGGACATATATGGGCTAACAACAACAACCTATAGTCAGGTATTTAAAGGACCACGAACTAATATAAATCTCCAGTTTTGGTACCTACCTATTACATACATTTCATAAGTCATTAAACATGCTAATTTTATGGATAGATTGCCTAGACTTCACTTTACAAAACACTAAAAACCCAAATCTTTAATAATCAAAATGTTGTGATAATTGATTGATAAAGTACCTACCTACTTACTGATTTCCAAGAACCGGTCTTGTACTCACCAATTGTAACATAGACTACATTCAAAAGAATAACAACTTTTAAAGAATGATAAATAAAGAAGCAAATCCAAAAAAGTCTCAACAGCGACTACAGCTGGAAATAAATCTTCAAATCATTCAAATAATGTCAACAACGTCACAATTAAATACGCTAGATATTGTCTATTCATGTCTATTTCTATTGTAGAGTCTCTGTATTGCATTGTTGCATTCATTGACGCTCGTTGCCTAGCAACCTGGCCCTTTGGCAAGGGATGGGGCATGCGGTATGGGGCCCTCGAAATAGCACCGTGGAATTCCCCCGGTGCACTTTTTATAACAAATGACGGTCTTATATGAAAGCGTGTGGATGGAAGTTCCCTACAGTGCGATATTTATCTCCTAAGTTTAGGTGACAAAAATCGAGTTGAAAACTTGCTACCTCATTTATTTAACGTCCCAAGTTGATAGTGTTGAGTTCCACCGACATGTTTACTTAGCTGCCAGTCCGCGCAAATGTCTATCCAGGTCATTTAACACTAAAAGTTTCGAGGAAAAACCACTCGAGTAACGAGTGAAAAATTCAAAGACACGCGAGGAAAATCGACTAAGTTTTACAAGAGCACTATGCACTCTACTTTAGAAATATCAAGTTTGTCAGTACGTGGGAATGAGTGTAGTTTGATGCTCTCAAACCCTGGAAATTTTGAAGCAAAATACTTTGCTCGCCTTGAGTGTTTTGTGCAAGTAAAAAATGTCTTTTAAACCTTATTTATAGAGGTTCATTTCGTGCGGCGTCAAAAGAGGAGAGCGCACAAAAAACTAATCTGAAATGCTATGCAGACTCGGAGCAACAAAACAACATTGCTTATGCAACATCCTGCTATAGGAGTGAGCAGAAGGGTTAGATTATGTGGGCTATTGTGGCTCGCATTCTGTATGGCGTGGCCTTGATTTTTTCCAGCCAGCAGGTGATTAAGTTACATAAACTAAGCCGGGCCTAACTTCCTGGCGAATGAACGCCCTGCAGTTGGCGAGCTCCAATTCGTAGTCCTTGTTTCGTTTTGCTTTTATTTTCCAGTTTAGGATAAAGCTCCTTGCATATTTGCCGTTGAGAATATTCGTGGTCCGAATTATTTTAATAAATTCAATACTACTACTACTAGTAGGTACTTACTAATTTTAGGGATGGAATGGAACACAACTTTGATTAAATAGAAACAATTTTTAAATGCAAGTTTCTGTGAAATTTAATTACCTACATGAATGATTTCAAGCTAGAAGATTACTTTATGTCATATAAAGTCCGAAGCTCAAGCTATTAACTCTCTCTACAATCAACCCTCGCCGCGTTTCCAAGAACGTCAACTATAAAATTATGTCTACAAAGACATAAAAACGTACACTTGAAACGTTGAGTGTAATGAACGCACCACTTTACTTGAGAGCGAGTAGCATCAAACCAGTTTTGCCGCACGCGAGGCGACCGTGGCCCTGAACAACATGCAACAAATAAAAAGAGACCTAAATGCAGCCTAGGATACGCTAACCTTGGACGCAGGAGGCACGGCACCTGGCGTTCTTACCTGCCCTTCTAATAAAATCTTCTAAAACGATTATGCAATGCTTAGAAAGTATTTTCAAAGACAATATTTGATGACAAAGTCGTCTAACTAGTTTCGTATTGGAACAAGCCTTCGACTAGGCTTTGATATGTCGGCCGGTTATGTAACCGGTGTCGCTGTCGACTCCGAGGAAAGTGAATGCATTTCGAGGTCACGTAGAAAGTTGCCGCGACTTCCAACGCCGGAGACATCGCAATTTACGATCATTACACCAACTCTACAACTTGTCATTTACTCTCTATCGACCCTGTTCGTGAATCATTCATATACAGAATCTAAAGTATCTTCATACTACGGCTTGTGGTAAACATCTCGGAAAACACGCGATGTTTTCGTCCCAATTCGAATTCTTGACACCATAATTCTTAAAAAATGTTCTGATTTAAAGCTAAAAAACTATAAAATCACCCGAACCTATTAAAATGTTGCATAATAAGATATTCAACTCAGGACCTTTTCTAAAAGAATTCCAAGGAGTTTTGCACAAAAAGTTACACGTGCCGTCCAGCTCAATCGCTTTGGGCTATTGAAATTTTGGCCGCGGCCAGTTTGTTGCATATAATGGACCATCAATCGAAGTCTGAATATAGGGAAACGGAAAATAACAATTCAGCCAGAGAAGCAGTTTTATATTGTCTTTTATGTTTCCTTGTAGAATCAGTTTTAAGATCTAAGTGGCCGTGAAACGTTAAAATTGTTCCTAGCTAATATTGTAGCTATTTTAGTGGTCGCTTAGTTTGGAGGAATTTTATTGATCCGTCACGAGAAGATTTTAAATGTTTACGACTGGGTTCATATATCGCTATGCCGCCGGCATCGGTTTTATCTCTGTTGGAGCTATTTATCTGTCCTCAATGTATCGCTTGCAGTCGCCGCATACTAAGCAGGCTCACAATAACTTACAATAGCTGCTATAAAAAGCAGTCGGTCCTGACGCATTGACACACGACCGTCTAGTTCTTGCAATCTTTTTGCGAATGCTATTTTGCGACGTGTTTCTCTTTTTGTTTTCGACCATTTTGAATCATTGTTTATCTGCAGATCGTACGTTTTCTGCTGAGAAACGTTCTCTAGTTCATTTGCAATGCAATTGAATTGGAATTTTCGATTGTTAAAGATTATACAAAAGTCGAAAGACGATTCTGAAAAAATCTTCGTGCAGTTGCACTGATAAGTAGTTACTTATCAGTTTAAATATTGCATTACATTGCGTCTTTAGCTCAACTCACATCCTGTTTGTATATCTTAAAGTCTACAATACACGCACCAGCTCACCATTTGCATATGAAACGAAAGAAGCTTTCAATGTTTCGATTTTTACTCCGTCGTCTAAAATGCTTTGTGATCCAGCGTTTACACAAAACTGAGCAACTTTGACGATGACTTTTTCGTATTCTCTTCATGCTAATATTTGTTGCAGACTGGTCTAATGGCTTTTTTAGACAAAAGGCTACTTGAAGCCTTACGTGTACCTTTTAGAATAGGTATTTATTTTAAAGATAATTATTTACAGTGTTTGCCAGTTAGTAAAAGAATGGTGATTTTCATAACTATCTCTATAATTAATTAAGTAAAAATCATACGTCAAAAGGCATAAAAGCTCATCGAAAAACGTGATTTTAATGGTACCTACACACCAAAGCCTTTTTTGACAGCTGCTATTCGTATGACGCAAAGCCGCCGGCCTAGCCTGGGAGCATGCCGGGTTTGGTGTGTAGATAGCATAACATTGACTACGATATTTACTCCATATTCCAGTTGCAACTTTGAATATTACCGTTTAAAAATAGGTATCCAAAATCCAACATACTCAACCTCAAGAACCCCAGTCTCAAAAAGTTCTGGTTATTTTCAGTGGTTGAAGGGCTTTGTTATCGACCACGAGTACATCAAGTGCGGCGTTATCTTCCTCTGTATTTGATCAGGTGTACGAGGATATAGATAGAAGCTAGTGTAGCCAGTACATGTTTGGTGCCCAAGGCCTCCATCCGACGTGACCATAGAAATCCTATCCTGTTTGGACGGTGTCGAATTTTATACGGCCTCTAAATTTTAGAGGGTACAAAACGACGACTTTATATTGTAACTTGTTTCGTAACGTATTTTGGATATTTTGTTAGGTTAGGAACGAAATCTTGATGATGGATATGTTTTACAATGAGGTTATAATTTTAAGATAACTAAATTAAAACTTGGCAGAATCCACAATGGTCGTTGCTAATAAAAAAAAACTATTCTGCAACTTCAGATCAAACGTATAACTTTAAGTGCCAAAACACATCACACACGACGCAACTGAGACGAAACGTTTCAAACTGGTTGCGTCGTGCGTGTGTATTTTTCTAAGGAAGTCTATAGCAGAAACTTATATGCAACTCAAAAGTAACAGTTTCAGTTGCGTTGCATTTGCGTTTCACCGTGTGTTCTGGGTCTTAGAATTCAATATTTTATCACGGATGTCTCAAAATTGTTCACTATAAATTCCTTTTGAAAATAAGCAATATTTTTACTGACCTAACAACATACCATAACGTAAGGTGAAAAGGTACCTTATATTTCAGAAACATTGTATTTTGCGATAAGTCCATCATACTACTTAATTAAAACGTCATTGTTTTTTTTTTGTTAGCCATTACGATCCCACTGCTGGGCAAAGGCCTCCCCCGCGACTTTCCATTTAACACGGTCTCCGGTAGTGTTCCGTCATTCCCAAGAAAATGCATCCAGATCGTCTCTCCATCTTTTTCTAGGCCTACCTCGGCGTCTGTGACCATCTAGTTGCGCCCATTCAGTTGTTATTTTGGCCCAACATGGATGCATTCTACAAACATGACCATAACGTCATTGAGTAAAAATAACAAAATCTAAATCAATCTTGTTGATATTAAATAACAATAACCACATCAGAAATAGATTCCAAAAATGAAATTAAAATATAACACTGAATAACCTTTCTTGATAGAAATCCGATTGACTGTCACTCAATGAATGTGAGGCCGAAATGTAATCGGCTTGAAGCGTACGTGGCATTAATGTGACGGATTTACCAGCTGTGGCTGGACGGAGATAGGCGCATATTGAGTTACAAACGTTACTATGTAGACTAAGCTTTATAATAGTTAAATCAAATAAATAATTAGGGTTTTGTGTTTTGATCAAAAATTGGATATGGAAATATTACTCGTAATTATAATGTCTAATTTTATCTCTTCCATGTGAGTTCATTAAATAATGAACGTTGCAGTTGGTACGAGTATAGGTAATATGAAAAGCGTATAAAAGTACATGAGGTAACTACTGAATGTAGATTAAGCGAAAGAAGTGTGTTTGGATCGTAGTAAATGGAGAGAAGTGGTCTCTGCCTATCCCGATGGGAAAGAAGCGTGACAGAT
Source organism: Anarsia innoxiella (assembly GCA_947563765.1). Taxonomy (NCBI): domain Eukaryota; kingdom Metazoa; phylum Arthropoda; class Insecta; order Lepidoptera; family Gelechiidae; genus Anarsia; species Anarsia innoxiella. Next base: position 2,873,088 of record OX387396.1, on the reverse strand, counting down.
ATGTTATGCATGTATAAAGGCTGAAACACACCGGAGGATGCGTATGCGTAACGTAGACGTAAGCACGGCATAGCCACACGCGTAGTTACGATGTAACCCGATGTGACACCGGGCTACGCGTCACGTCGACGTGTAAGTCTACGTTACGCAAGCGGTGACAGTTCCATACATTACAACTCAGAGGTACGCATACGTCTACGCATACGCATCCGGTGTGTTTTGGCCTTTAGTAATGTACCTAATAATGTACTCGTACTTATTAAATAATGTGTCCTAGTCTTTAAAATACCTACCTCTCAAAATACTTCTTCAATACACCAACTGAGTTATCTGTAAAACGAATTAAAATTCTTTGCTCGATTAACAAAAAAAAAAGAACTGAAACAGTAGAGGCACAATTATGAAATTCTTTTTTTAAAGTCCAGTATGTGGGTCGGCGCAGGCGCATGATTCAGACATTCTGCAACTTTTTACAGTTGGAGGAAAGTCTCCATTCTCTTCCGCGAACCGGATTTTAAAGGAAATTGCTGAATTTTTGCTCTTATCCTTATATTTAGGAATGTGATGTAAGATTAGGTTAGATGTTTTACTATTGTGTTATAACAGTATAATGTTGCGCAAGAGTAACCATAATAATCACCATAATGGTGTAATAAAAATGCTATAAAAATGGATTTTCTATTTCAAAAATGCTTACAATAATCAATTAATTGCAGTCCGAAGAAATCTTAAATTATGACGCGAATAGGTAGGTATAGTTATTCGCGTCATAATTTAAGATTACGTAATTTAAGTAATAGTTACTTACATAGGGACCAAACCCCTTCTCTTTTACTTATTTACAAAAAAATATATAAAACTAAAACTTACCTATGTTTTAAATAACTAACAGACTTTATATACTACCTAAGTATATTTCGTCGCACCATACACGTTTATAATAATCACCGTAATAGTGTAGGTAATAAAATAGCCATAAAAAATATAGATTTTATATTTCAAAATTATTCCAAACACAAGGTTTCTTAACAATAGGCATGATGACAAAAAATTTTTTTTGTCCATCTCATAGATTATTTTAAAATATTCGACACATATTTTTTATTTTTCTCTTTAACTAAAAATGACAAAAAGATAAGTACGATTTCGACTTACAGTATTACAGAGCTTATAATTACTTACAGTGTTAACTTAGTCTGTACCTTTGTATTTATTTATGTATTTGATCAGGTAAAAAATGTGTTTCAAATGTTTTTTACTAAGCCTAGAAGACGGACTATTTTTTTTTTAAATTATTGTATTTAGTCATCATCCCTATAAAACACAAATAACTAAATTAATTTTGTTACAATTAACAATAACTAGGTCCATTTTCTCAGTAGTTTCGTGTGGAAAATAACTTAGTATTTTGTTCACATGCCCATGCGATATTAACGCGAGGTATGAAAGCTAACGGATTGTTACTTAATGCGAAGATAAGAGGGCAACGGTACTTAAAACTTGGGCGGAGGGCCGTCACTGCTAAGAAAAAAACCCGGCCTAGTGCGAGTCGGACTCGCGCACGAAGGATTCCGTACCATTCACTAGGTTAACAATAGGTTAATAAATAAAGTCTACTAGTAGCCATTATTGAAATCATACAAAAAAGGCCTAAACGTCATGTTTGTTTTATGGGATTAATTATTTATTAATTATTATTATTATTATTATTCTATTTTTTGTATTTTTTGTTATAGCGGCAACGGTAATACATCATTAGTAAAAATTTCAACGCTCTAGCTATAAAACGGTGACAGACGGACAGCAAAGTCTTAGTAATAGGGTCCCGTTTTCACCCTTTAGGTAGGTAGGTACGGAACCCTAAAAGACACGAACAAAAGAATGAAAATAAGCCAAACAAAAGATGCACGATTAACGCGAAATTCTCAAAAGGTCATCTTCAAAATTACAATGTAACCCATGGCCGTTTTATTTTGGATGTAAGGCGTTGATATTAATGATGTCTGCTTTTCTGATGCGGTTTGGATCCAATGAAATGTTTCTTCACCAAATTCAGACATCGGATTTAATCGGTACTAATATCTCTTAGTCCCATTTCACCATCCTACAGATAAAATTTAACTGACAGATAAATCTATAACCACTTCATAAAACATAACGTCTTAGACAGGGACAGGTAAGTATTAAATATCTGTCTGATAAATGTTATTCTGTTGATGGTAAAACAGCCCACAAATCTCCAAATTCTTGCCTAACATTACCGCCATTAATTTGTGAATTTTATAAATTGTACTAGCTGTCCCGGCGAAATTCGTCCCGCCTTGGAATGACTTGAATTGACTCTACATTTTAGTAAGAAAACATTTGTATGGGAAAAAGAAAAGGTCTGTTTTAGGGCTTTCCCGGCAATTATTCTAATTTTTCTCACCGTAAGAACCATCCTTGGACTTCAATGAACATTTTAAAAAAGAATTAGCGAAATCGATCCAGCCGTTCAGGCGTGATACCGTGACAACGGAAAACGGGTTTCATTTATATATATATATATAGATATAGATTGTATTTGTTACCTATATTCTAATAAGTAAATTATACAATTCTGCTTTTTTATTTATTTTTCTATAGTTATATGTTTGCTATGTTCTTGTTTACGTGTAAGTATTTATTTTGAATCCCTAGCCACTAATAATTTTATTTCATTATTGTTTCAGGTAAGCCTCTTCCGTTTACGAAACAATGGTCTCGCGCAAAGGTATTACAAAATATCATTTATTTATGTTCATAAAGCATAATAAATATTCTCTGTATAACGTTTTATATTCAAAACCTTTCAAAATATGATTGCGTTAAGAATACAGGGTGTAACAGAAAGGGGGTATAATGCCGAAACACAGCGATAGTCCTCATGAAACTGAATATATTTTCCCAAGGAACATGGTTCGTGATTCGAAAAATATTTTTGGATCGCCCATACTTACTTGATCAACTGATCGGATTTGTATGGGGAGGCGAAGTTTGTTTTTCGAGTTACCCATGTTCTTTGGGGAAAGTTGTTCAGTTTAGGACTATCGCTGTGTTTTGGCATTACACCCCCTTTCTGTTACACTCTGTATAAGCGTAAACAGTTTTGTGAATAGGCAGATTGAAAACAAACTCAACTTGATTTTAATTATCAGTTCCAGTGGCGAACATAAAACAAAAAACTGGTTTTTTGAACTATAAAGCAAGCCTGATAATATCACAACACATGAACCGTGGTGATCATAGTAGTGGTGTACAAAAAAAGCGAAATCATTTCCCATGACTACGGGCTTCATAATCGCTAACTAGCTGCAGTAATTGACTTCAAATATGACATTCAATGTTCAAAGAGATAAGCATGAGTGGTCTTGTTAATGAAGCTATTTTCTTGACCATTTTAAGTTTTGACGTAAATAATATAATACTTATTATAGTATGAATCTTTGTATTTATAGGTAATAAGCACTGGCAGAGGATAGGTCAAAGTGGCAGATGCTCCACCGACAAGAGTCTTATTCTTAAATAAAATGATGATGATGAATAAGTAAATAAAACACGTATCTTACGTTACGACATTTTACAGCTCCACTGCCGTCAATAGAAAAGTAGCGATACGTAGAGACCCTCAAAATAAATTGCGAAGAGGTAGAGTATTTAAACGATAGTATCTGATAGATATTAGTTAATATATAATAATAAGAAAACAAAACGTTTAAGAAGTTGTAAGGAAACAATTGATTGGGCCTGACAATAAAGTGGCCCAAATAAAAATGTTAAATGCCAAGGAAGGTACACAACTGAAGAACAAACCGCACCAAAGTCCAAATGACAGCAGAATTGCCTCTAATTGAAAACTGAATCGAGTTTTAATTAACTTAATTTGAATCTTTTCGACCTTTGATCCGTTTTCGGTAACATTTTAATTATTTCAGCTTTAATTAAAATATATTTGGTTCGTTTCCGTCGTTTTGTTTAGTTTCAGACTTTGCAAATTGCTTTTTTGTGACGGAAATTGACAATTTAAATGTTAGTTATGTAAATAGTTTTTGTCCTTGTCGTAATCCCTGAAAGTTCAAGGTTCAGTACTATTTAAGTGCGGTACCCTAAAAACACAGTCAAAGTACTTTATCCAAACAACATTCCATCAGGTTTTTTGGCACTCCCAGTTGAAGGAGAGAATAAATAATATTTTTTGCAAAGCCTCTTGTATCGGTGACGTAACAGTACGTGATTGGAAACTCAAAGCACAAAATGGTCAAGTAAATAATGCTCAGCTTCAAAATTAAGGTACCACTTTATAATTTCGGAAATGTTTCGAAAATTGTGGTTTGAATCACAGATCAGATTCGTATCTTTTAAATTTAGGTTCGCTGGATAAATTGCTGCTTAGATACGAAGATGGGTTCTAAAAATACGATTTTAATCTTCTCTGAATGTTTAAAATAAAGTATTGTACAATTCCAAACACAAAATCTACCTACTCGTATTATTTAACTCAATGCTTTTATCTTAATCGAGCACGTGTCGTATATTCCTGTAGCTATCTAAATAAAGATTTCAAAGCCGATTATACCCTTGAATGCCTCGCTAAACAAATTAAAAAGACCTTAGAAAACTACTGAACAACACACTCAAGAATCTACCAGAGCTAGTACTTAAAAACTAAACGATCAAAACGCCTATAATACGACCAGCAACATTAACAAGATTTCCGCCCATGGCCTTGATTGTGCGCTAACCTTGAAACGGCGAGCGTGGATCATCGTGCGCCGGCGCAGGGGCTCAGATCGGAGCGTTCACTAAACTTTGTATTACGTCACTTGGTATTCCGGACAGATGAATAGCCTCTAGAGTTCTATGATCGAAATATTGCCCCTGCCAATTCTATTTATTATGTAAATTTTAAGCGAGGCGAGGAAAATTTGGTAATAGGTGTCATACGGGTTTTAGGCGACCTTAATGATTCAAATAGGGTAAGAATGGCTAATTAGATTAGAAATGATAGATCACTGAAAGTATTAAGTACATAATTCCATTCAAGAAGATTCTTAAGTCTACTGACGTCACTGCAGATATCAAATTCATAATGAAGATATAGCACCTTGAACATAGGACAATTGCACAATTTTTTTACCATAAAACATCATTAGTCATAATGAGTCACGTGGCCTGCGCCTACGCTTCAGATGAACGTGTCGTGTCTTGTACATGCATTGAATCATACAATATGATTGACATTGTGTTGCAAAAGTTATTCATTATCAGTAAGAATATCTTACTGAGCAGGATATTGTGTATTTAATCCCTTAACAATTTGTGTCGTATTATTCTGTCTGGTTTCTGGAAATCGTGTCCTTTAATCTGCAAATATATTATCAGTTTGATTGCTATCTTCGCCAATAGTTGCATCTTTTAAATTGTTATCGAAGAGTGCTTTAGAATCTATTTCTATTACTCTCATCATCAAGTCAAATCTCAACTCTGTCTCAACGTAACCTTGTTCAAAGAATCTCAGAAATGTTGACATTGATGTCATTAACATGGGTTTGGATGACTTCCCATTAGAATATAATTTTTAAACAGCAGTGTAAATGGTGTTATAGATTGTATATTTTTATGAGTGTGGATTTTCACACTTATTTAGGTACAAAATTTTGAAGTTTGTGAATGAATATTCTTAAATTTATTCAATTCTAACTCTGTTTCTGATGTAATTTCATCATCTTCATAAAATGTATTTGCATTATTTATTGAAAATGTTGTGTTTACTCTCAGGTTCAAAAACCTACTGGATTTCTACAATTTGGAAAATTCATTATTCCATATTTTTTTATACTCATGACCTTCACCATCCTTCTCAAAAACAGTAACCTCTTCATCAATTAGCGAACCTACTAGAACACAAATCTTCCCTGATGTTCGGAAATCTCAGACGCTTCTAAAACCGACAAGGATGATCGATGTAACGCAAACATGTATCATTTCCACCCACCTTATTTACTTATACGTGTGTGGTTATCACTTATTTGTGCCCGTCAATGTCACAGAGCTCGTAGAGGGCAACGGACAGCGTATCTACAAACACTGATACCCCTCCCACGTGAACGTTTTTCATATCTCATACACAGATTATGAGTGGCGTACTAGGTGAAACATTTAGGATTTATTTGTGGATGATTATGTATTTGTTCTGTGTTTGAAGGCAGTCTGGATTGAAAATGAGCTATTCAGCTTTGTTGACCTCGTTTGGTTAGATTTTTCTGAGTTTTGGAGACATGTTTGGAGATGTATGACTGACTGACTATGCCAATTCTTGCAATTTCAGTTCAAATATATTACTTTATTATTTATATTTCTTAATCTTTTCGTGCAGTTACATGGATATTTCGTTTAACACAAATATATGGACAAACAGCATAAATATTTGTAAAGATATTAATAAAAATTATCGATAATTTTACAATACCATACAAATATTCTTTATTGCACAAAATATATAAGGTACAGACACAAACAAGAATATAAGAAGCAACAGGCGGCCTTACTGCTAGGTAGCAATATCTTCCAGGCAACCTTAAGGTAAGAAATAACGAGAAATAGGTAATAATGGTTGCGGGTTGTGCAAATAATACAGAATACATACATAACTACATATACATACCAAAAATAGATAGTACCTGTAATAAAAATAAACAAATAGATATCCAATAGATAATATAAATATTACATACATATATTATACATTTTAATCAAAATCATTAACAGAAAGTTCTGGAAACAATTCCCCTTATAATTTAATAAAGTAAAATTGTAATATTGAATTTCTTAGTTCCCAGATATTTACATTTATTATAACGATATAAGGTACATAATCTCACAAAAGATATTACAGATATTCCTAGAAGAAAGTTAGCAAACGTAATGTAAGTCGGCGTTAAGTATTTCTAGGTAAAACTAGATATTGAATTAGTTGCTAAAATGGTTAGAATTTAAGCTAAGCAAGAAATTAGACTCAATAATATTATAACATATTATTGAATAAGTTTTACCTCTAAGGGCCCGTTTCAACATCTACTGATAAAATTTAACTGACAGATAAACCTATGTCTACTTCATAAAACATGACGTTATAGACAGAGACAGGTTTAAAATATCTGGCAGATAAATTTTATCTGCATAATATGGTGAAATAGGCCCTGAGTATAATATTGTTGCGTGATTTGCGCGATGTGTCTTAGTAAGTACAATTTCCTTATGCCAAATCTTTTTGTAAGAGACCTACCAAGTTTTTGAGGTTTCATACCTTATGCTATCTACACACCAAAGCCGCCGGGGCATGCCGCCGGGCTAGGTCGCCGGCTTTACGTCATACCACGTCATACGAATGGCAGCTGTCAAAAAGCCGGCGGCATACCGGCGGCTTTGGTGTGTAGACAGCATTATTTATTACGCACACATTATTAATTTAAATCTATTGAATGTCCTATAGCCACTTTTATATCTATCGCATGTCGCATACATGATAAATAGATACGTACTGATATGACATTGGGTATTATGATACATTGACCTTGTTTGATATCATGATAATCATTGCCGTTACAGTTTACATCAAACGGAAGAGTTTTGAGGAAATCGGTCAATGGATTAGTAACAATTTCAAGTTCATTCGGTTAATCACTCTTTGCACTTGAGTTTTGAGTTTACTTAGGCCGTGGCCCCAGTAGGCAAACTGTTAGCGGCCGACTGAGTGAGCCGCAAAGTGGCGAACTGAAATTTGAGTTAGCTGCAAACTCAAATCAATGAAATTACCGGTTTTGGTGGGAGTCGGCCGCTGTCTGAGATAGTCAGCGCGTTTAACGCTGCAAACTGCGTACAGTGAGTGAAAACTAGCTGACTGTGGACACTCCATTTCAAATATATGGAAGGGCGTACTAAATCGATACGCCGTAAACTAGTCAGCCGCTAACAGTTTGCCTACTGGGGCCACGGCCTTACTAATATACTTTTGGGGGAAATTTTCAATTTTGAAGAAAGCTTTTGAACAAATTTTGCATTGTTTGATTTGTTTCCTATTCTAAGGGGCTGTTTCCCCATCTAAAAATAAAATTTATCTGACAGATATTTTACACCTGTCTATAACGACATGTTTTATGAAATAGACATAGGTTTATCTGTCAGTTAAATTTTATCTGAAGGTGGTGAAACGAACACTAATAAAAATAGTAAGTATTATCAAACAGGATTTTCCCTAAGTCGATTCAAGGCTTTAAGTAAGTAGTTATATGGTCTAATTTCTTATAAAGAATCTCAGTGTTAATAACTGTCTTCTTTTTCTTTTCACAGAACCAAAATTCATTTTTTCCTATTTTTCCAAAAGTATCACAATCGTCATGATAATTGTATAAAATCCACGTGCCGCAGTGGACCGAGACGCGCAGGGCCTGGGATTGGGTAACGGGCATGCGCTTGCGCAACTGTCCGACTTACTCACTTGAGATGAACCATCAACACTGTAAACTGTTACGGAATTTCAACCACAACTTTTAACTTTAATAAAGATAGAAAATTTGGAACAGAAGTATGTGCTGATGATAGTAAATTATTTGTCCCGTTATTTGATGATGAAGAATTTAATGTGATTTATGGGAAATGCAACTAGGTGTGAAATTAAAGAATGTTTAATATCTTAACAAAAAGAAAATTGAGATACCACTCTTATGTATACTAGAAATATAATAGGACCAAAAACACCTCCCTGAGGAAAACTACTAAAAAACCTTATTAAAACCTATGATAGATATATCTTTTTTCATAACATTTTCCTTAAGTTAAATACAATACCAAAACAAGTATAATCCGCTTACGGAATGACACAAATTCGTCACAAAAACCCACATGTCTGTCAATAGCCTTTCATAAGTTGCAAGGCTGCGGTTTAAAATATAACTTTATATAGCAGGACGTCTCGTGACTCAGTGACAATGACGAATATGTGCTAATGCGTCTAGTTAAGGATTTTCGACAACTTATACTCACGTTTTATACCTACGTCATGCAAAATTTAAGGTGTTCTGGAAATTTCGAGATGTGTTTAGCAACAACGTCAAGAATTTATGAGACGTTATTTGAATCTGGGGCCCAAGTGCCTGCTAATTTAAAATAGCCTCAGTTGTGTGTCGACAGAGTGTCATTTGGTATTCTGCTAAACAATGGCTTACACTGATTGCGACCAAATGTGTCACAAAATGACATTGACACTCTGCTGACACATAACGGAGAATTTTGTAAATTAGCAGTCTTGGGCTCCTGGTACTTGTGTTTGAAGTTAAACATACAGGTACAATATCTTTTTTGCATATTTCTCACCGCAGCAGGCAGATGCCGCTTCCATCCACTTTCATGCACTTGCTGCAATCCAATTCATAATGTATCTCATTATCCAGCAAGCAATGAAAATCTTACTACTTAAGACCATTACAGAAATCTATGGTGATGTAATTTTCCAACTAGTGACGATAATAAAGGTTTTATCATAATCATAAAGCTGCGGTGACATAATTGTATTTCAAGTGAAGATTTAACGATGTAAGATTTGTCAGGCTATTTATCAAAAAAGTTCGTGCTCTCTAAGTTTTATTGCTGCTAATTCAGATGTAGGTACCTATGTGATTTACAAAAAAATATCCAATCAAAGGAGCCGCGTTTACAACCTAAAATTAGAATCAATGCGCGCACGCACAAATTCATCCGAATTTGTAGCGGTTTATTTCTCTAATTGATCCAAGAGAAACGATTAACCAACGTTAACCGATTCGGCTGTTAGAATTAGATGTGCCCTCGTTCCTATCGATACCGTTAGCAGTAAGTTGTGCAACTTGGCCAGTTTTGGTAAGATCCTACAGTACGTGTTCCAATTTTATGGTTTGGTTCGAGACAAAAATTGTAGTTGTGAATTCTTGGAAATTTTGCCTTTAAAAGTGTTGCTTATCTTTATTTTTTTAGTGTCTGATTTTAGCATGTGGTTTCTGGAGGTTATTTTCTTTATTTGTCCTTAAAACTTACTAAACTTCATAATCATCACTGGTTTCATCATAAATAAACCTCTTAGATTTACCTTCTGCATCAAAACTTGAGTCAAGTATAATATAAGACTTAAAATGTTTCAAAACATTATCAACATACTCATACATGGCAGTGGCTGACGTTAAATCGTTTTTGGTACAAGCATTTTGTGTCTCACCTTTTAAGCCTTACTTAACATGATTTACATGAACCTTGTGTCAATCTTGAGAATATGCTTGTAAATGCTAATAAAATTTAAAGAATATTCATCATATTTTCCATATTAGTAATTTTATTGTTTCAACTCTCAAGTTTATTACAAAAAGCTACTTTTATGCCTTTGTGTTTGATTAATTTTTGAATATTAATTTACGTAAATTATTTAAAACGATAAAAATATTCTTAGAATTTTAAGAATATAAGGCGTGGTGGTGGTGTTGCTTGAAATAAATCAGTGTAGTATAATTTATCGTTTATTAAAACTTCATCAATTTAAAAGTACCTAACCAGTTTTGGGCGGTTATCGCGGCTACGATATTAGATAGCCATTATACTTCCTGCTAATAATATAAATATCAATGTTTAAGCCGAAAGATGGATGGTTGGATGGAAGGATGTGTGTGTGTTACACTTTGACGCAAAAACAACTAAATAGATTTTGATGAAATTTGGTAATATTGTTATTAAAATTTTGTAACTTATAGATGTTATTACTAACATTAAAAGAGTATCTATAATATTGTCTATTAAACACAATTTATTTCATTAAGCTAGCACTCTTGGATCGTGAGTTTTTTGGATTCATTCGTGACCCGGATTCATTGCTCTCGAGTGTATTTGAATAACACACAATTATTATGAGATGATTTTTTTCCAAGATACGACGATAAATGCGTACGAACTCGTAGACAGCCTCTAGTTAAACATAGAAGACATTCGAAAAACGAACCAAAAACCTAAATATTACACAATATAGTTCACAAATCAAATAGACTACGAATGACACGTAAAAAAGGATCACCTCGGCACGGAATTGGGGCGGGTCAGGATAATGTCAAGACCAGCCAGTAGGTCAGTGACTAAATATAGCTACGTATTGTTGTTATTTTGTTTGGGCGAAATTCCGACGATCCGTCGCTTATATTTCTAAGAACTAGTCGAGCGTGAGATGTCATTATGTTTTGGGTGATCAAATAGTTATTCGGATATTTTGTTTTTCTTTTGTTTTGTTTGCTTTTACCTTATTTTAGTTTTTGAGGTATGTTTTATTGTTGTTTGTAATATAGTTTTATATATTTATCGTAGCTAGAAAAATCGATAATTAATTGTCTTGCCACAGTTATTTGATAACTTTAAACTGATACCTAAGTCTTAAAGCTTGTCTTTTCTGCGTTTGTTTCATAATAACCTGTTTCTTAGTAACCTTTTAAATTCCAAAATTCACGTCTGAATTCATGCTATTAAACATTACCTATGTATGATCAACATTTTGATTCACTAGTCGTCATTTTACCAAAGTTTTGAATTCCAAGTTTTATGTATTCAATCGTAAATATAATTCTTAATTACTTATATAGCTTTAAATATATGTAATAAATCAGTAAGTAGTGTTATATATGGTCGCTAGGTCGCAAGTTCAAATGATAGGTACTCATTCGAAAACATCTCCAGAACGAAAGATAAAGAGCATAATAAAACGAACTGACGAAGTAATTCCAGAACATAATATCAATAGTAAATTCATTTTTAGGGTTCCGTAACCAAAGAGTGAAAATGGGACCCTATTACTGAGATTTGGCTGTCCGTCTGTCACCAGGCTGTATCTCATGAACTGTTATAGCTAGAACGTTGAAATTTTCACAGATGATGTATGTTGTTATAGCGGCAATGGTAGCCGCTATAACAACAAATACTAAAAATAGAATAATAATAATAATTAAGGGGGGCTCCCATACAACAAACGTGTTTTTTTTGTTTTTTTTTGCTTGGTAGTGAATGGTACAGAACCCTTCCTGCGTGTGAATCCGACTCGCACTTGGCCGGTTTTTATGATATATTGGAATTTCGTTATCGACACAATGCGTTTCATATTTTATTAACAGCAGTCTTGTTCAATAAATAACGTTTCCAGTTGGAAATGCACTTAGTTATATCTTTTTAAATACCTACGCAATCGTCTGTAGTTCATTTCAATAACAAGTGACTAATTATAATGTTAATAATGAAATATTTTTATTATCTTTATTTTTATTTCTAGGGACAAAAGGACTTGCGAGAGTAGTGCACACCTTGTATTATATTATTACATGTTTTATTTTACTTGACAACAAAACAGAATAGAGGGAGACAACGGATAACTTTCATAGATCAAATGAAAGAGGGAATAGAAGTTGTGTCGTATCAGGTGCTCAAACAGACGGCGGAGAATAGAGCAGAGTGACAAGGACTCACCTAGGCACTAGAGCAACGCTCTTTTCAATGATCACAAAACTGGACAATAAGCGCTCTTACAAAATTTTATGAAATGCCATCCGCACTAAGTGGTCCTACAATGAGTAAAGGCCCTTTTTCTCCTTTTTTTTAATATTACCCGATTCTGGTTAAAATTTACTACCTACTTTAGGTGGCAATTTATTTTGATATAACAACATGACCAACCTCTCTCAACCTCTCTCAACACGAAGATTATTTTAAGCGTTTTTTTAGCAGTAGCAAATTTGATTCAAAAAGTCTAACTGCTTAACAAAAATTATTTATTTATTGGATTACCAACAGCTTCATTATACATATTAGAAAAGTATAAATCAACAAACGAACCAATTACAGATTTTCTTAGATAGAAAAGAAAATTACATCAATAATATCATCACTTTTGTTGGATCTCGGATAAGTTGCAAAAAATCTCTCGATTTTCCTTTCTCCTTATAATTAGAACAGTTCGATGGAACTTTGAAGTTATTCAGCTGTTTCTATCAACTCTTCAATATGGAATTAATGGTGACAAGCTGGCAATCCAGTTTAATGGTCAGCTGCCGTTTAGTTTTCATTTTCTTATTAACCTCCACTTGTTTCTGTAATAGCATGTTTGGTTGCTATAGTCTTTAAGTTGTTCCAAGTAGCGTTCATGTTGCTTATTATGGAAACTAGAATGAAACTTAACGAAGTAACTATCGACTTGATAATTTCAAAAGAATCGTCATTTTTGTAAGTATAAACGTACATGACTTCTCTTTTCAAAAATATGAAGTTTAGCTCGTCTTTTACATTTAAAGCTAGGTCAAGTGAACCCTAAACCGATGTGCATTTAAGAAGTGACTGATGAATGTGAATGAAACGAAAGTGTGTTTCATCATCATCATCAGCTCTTCACGTCCTCACTACAGGAGCAGGTGTGTTTGGATCGTAGCAAAGGGAGGGAAAGGTCTCTGCTTACCCCGTTGGGAAAGAGGCGTGACAGATAAGTAAAATTTCACACATAAAAAGAAGCTTTGTTGCGCTGCCATATGGTTCAATTTGATATTCAGAATTTTGCTCCCAGTAAGCCTCCAAAAGTCCTATCACAGAATTATATGAGTTTACCCTACCTACATACCTATGTACATATATGTCTTCACCTTTTAAAGTCCGAATGATATTTAAACTCATGTAGAATTCTCCAGAATTAAAAAAAGAGTAATTAACCCTACCACTTTGCAAGAATTTACCTCCCTTAACAAGCTTTGCAAAGCAGCGGTCGTCAACTATTTATAAATTCCATACAGGTGCCAATATTGCAGGTGTTACAAACTCGTCTGCATTGTACGGGAATTTAGCATGAAAACAACTTTGCAAACGGAAATGAACAATTAGATGCATTTATATGTTTTTTAAATTATTTTTGTATCAACTAATGTCGGTTTGTAGGAAGTTGGTATAGTCCGAAACTTCAATACAAGATGAAGGTTGTATCTTGTAGCTAACTGGCAAATAGAACTTGTAGGTCATTATTTTTTAATATTTTGAATTGTTTATGTTTAATCTTTTTTCATCAATATCTTTGCACTTTATGCATGAAGCTCTGTGTTATAAGATAGTCCATTAAATAAACTAAATCGACAACTGAGTATAATGATCTTCTAATTTAACTATTCGCTTTATTCGTTGAAATACCAGTTGAATCACTTGAACGCTAATATTTTACTCTCAAGTAGTTAATTTAATCACATCTTAAAGCCGTCATAATATTAAGACATAGGATTATCCGTCTAGAATAAATCAAATAATACTAACACCTACTATCTATGAGATCACAATCTAATTATCAAACGGTATATATTTGAAATACAATATAAACACCTACACTGCTTTGATTACTGTGTTCATCTGAATCCTTGTCTCTTGCAAACCTTTGATCCTTTTGTTCTGTCACTGACTGATCTTGATGATGTTGGACAGTTATGTAAATTTAATATGTAATAGGTATAATAATATAGTAAGTTATAGATGTTTGTTATTTGATCATGAGAATAAAAGAAGAGACTTATGAGTATGGATGAGTCTTCTTCGAGTTATTATGGAGGTATATTATATCTATCTATATTTTTGATCACAAGAGATCTGCCAAAGTTTTATAGTAGTATAACAGTAGTGGTATAAGTCTTACGTACCTATGGAATAGGCTGATTTTGATTACTAGAGCGTTGCGAATTACGACTCTCGTATAAGAAAAAGCCCGAGCTCTTGTAGTGAGGACCGTTAAAAGGGCTAGTAAAAAGTTACATATTAATAATGCAAAATATCTATTTCTACAACTGACACGCAATTCATAATCAATACTTCAAAATTTAAAACTAGCAAATTGAAATTTGAAACTAAATTGAAATAAAAATGAAGTTTTCAAATTACACGACTGTAGCCCATTGTCTATTCAGAAACTTAAATTGGACTCCATTATTTAGATGTAAGAATACAATTTTGAACAAAGTAATAATTTGTTCTGCGGTTGGATATCTTTTGTTGTTTTTGCGAGACTAGATAGGTACCTACTGTCTGTGACTTATCTTTGATCAGAGTATTGACTGTGCAAAAAATTGGTAAGTATATTTTGAGAACTGGCCTCAATGTTCCGTAGATATTCAAAGAGTTTACACCTTGATTAGTACAGTCAACTCTGTCTTTTCCTGCAATACTAACTCAAACCATACTAGCACATAAACAGCTTAGGTATCTAATGAGACCTAGCTTAGATTATATAGTAGCTTATATAAAAGTGTTAACGTGATTCCATAAAACGTACAACTTCGTGTAAGTTGTCAAAATAAAACTAAACTTTTTATTTTATACTCACAAGTCTGTGGCATACTCTATTCCTTATTGTTGGGCTATCACGCATTTCTGCAATATTTGGCTGAAGGTTATTCATAAGAATCCAAAAGAACCCAAAAACAAAATCGAAACACGTCTTAACGATTTGTAGTGATAAGCTATAGTTTCCTGAACACTTATCTTATAATGAAAGTGTTGTATGTCTACAAATGTAAAAATAAAATAAAAAACACAATCAATTTATAAGTCCCCACTGCATTGCAGATTACAGGACAATATAATTCTAAATTCAAGGTAAAATGTTGCCACAAAGAATAAAACATTTGTAAATAAAGCGGGTATGGTAATTTGTCCTTTATTCTATTGAAATCTGGGTCAGTATTAAATAAACAAGGAAACTTAGTTAATACAGCTTGTAATAATTACGCAAATATTATAGATACAAGTTGTTATATACTTGTTTAAAAATCATGTCGTCCACACTGTGTCCGGCGAATGGCGATGGCGGAGACTCCAGGAAATTTTATTATGTGGGATTGTTGTAAGTGTTGGTTGTGGGCTATGATATTGCTTGCAAAGACGAACTGAGTTTTAAAATGTGATCACAGGGGGTTCAATACAGCTGACCGGAGGTGCTATGTTAGGAGTAGGAGGGCTTCGGCTAGTATTGGCAGAATTTTATTAAAGGATAGGTAGGAATAGTGCACATGAAACTTCTCTTGGACATAGAACTTTTGCATCTCTAGGCTAGACTTCATAGTAATGGACACAATATATTAAAAGTAAATATTAAATTCAGAGAAAGTCAAATTTAATCAACTATCATTGAATAGAAAACAATGATAATAGACATTTGAATAGACCTTCTGATATAACTATCATCACATTCCCACTTGCCACAAATGTATACTGCAGAGGGGTTTTAAATGATATATTTCTGCCTATGTCTAGTGAAGTTAAGCTTACTATGATTATACAGGGTGACTTTAAATTAGTGAACGATAGAAAAGGACACGCATGTACTCGTGATAACAAACAACTTTTACTATGGGACCAAGTTCGAAATCATTCAAAAAATTTTGAACTCCCCATACAAAATGCATTAGCTGATAGTATGGAGAAACAATTCTTTTTTATAATTTCGAACTTTGTCCCATAGTAAAAGTTGTTTATTATCACGAGTACATGCATATCATTTTGTATCGTTCACTAATTTAAAGTCACCCTGTATATTGTACCATTGTTAAGTATACCTCGTTTATTAAAAATACATACATTTGTGATACCCAAACAGTTCATTACAAAAAATACACTGTAGAGTTCCGCGGTCCACACGTTAATTTTTAACTCGACTTCGAATAAAACTATCGAGTATGTGAGTACGGACCATAAACAGTATTTTTGCAACTACCCCATACTTAACGAGAAATCTAGGCAAACGCTAGTACAATATATTAATAATATAGAAAAGCAGACCGACACAAAACAAGCGCAGGTAACCAGCATGTTTATCGCTGATGTGTTTAAGATAGCAATGTGGACCAAGGGCAGTACACTCAGATAACACAAGGTTGTCGCGAGCTGCAATTGCATTTACCATCTGTGACACTGATGCAGGCATGTGCTATATTTATCTAGATACTCGTATTTAGATGACTGGTGAAGCTGTGTGGGATGTTAGTGATATCATTGGTTTCATTGATAAAGTTCTATGAAATTAAAACACATTTAGCGACTTAGAAGGAAAGAAACATGTTTTTGAAAAGTCTGACGGACAATATGAATCTAAGAAAGCAGAAATCAGAAAATACTAGTCGGGCAAATATTATGACTCAAAATTTTATCTCTTTTAACGTAATGGGTTACCATTATGTCAATATAAAAAGTGCTGTGCATTTGTGGTCGGCATGACAAGTCATAACCCTGAATGACCAATTTTGAGGTTCCTTGATAGTTAGACCTCATGAACTCTGTCCTTTAAGTTAATTTATCAATTCTTTCATGATATCAGCTACAATACCATCAAATTCTGGAACCACAATTACAGTTGTATCCGAATTATATTTCGGCATCTGTGAAATTGCTGACTTCAATCGTTGTCTGTAATTACGAGCAATAAATCCCTGTTTGCTTATCCTCGTGTGTTTTATCGAATGAATTGTTGTTTTGAGGCATTTTTATAGCAACAGTCACAAGGAAAAGGAAAAGTTCAGTCGTTATTCTGATTGTTTAATAATAGGCTTTACATTTCCTACAATAAGTTCACAAATTAGATACGTATTTAACATCAAAATAAAGTGCAAAACTAACTACAGTCGGCTTTTCTTATGGCCTTCTTTTAACGTTGTTTAATTGAATAATTTCGGTATAATTTTATGTATTAGTTACAGCGCCTCATACGTCAGCTGTCACTAATTGTACATTTAGCTTCACGTGCCGCGGCTGTAACACGCTAGTTGCTTCCATAAATATTTATAATATCATGACCGAAAGGGCAAAGGTGATATTATATAAACTCAAGGTATTCGACCTCTGACTATTAAAACTTTATTACGTGCTGGTCACTATAAAAGAGAATGCTTGATTGGATGTTTCAATTGATTCTAGATATTCGATTCTAAATACCTCTGTTGGCATGATCGAAGCTCGTTAAATAACTTGGTATCGTTGCAGCAAAAAAATAATTGGGTTACGCAGAGGTCAGCAACATTTATATGACTAAAACTAGAGATACTGAAACTATAAAACATTATCAGTTAGATGATAAAAGGGTAAAATTCGGACAAACTACTTTAACGAAGGTCACAGATAAAACTGCATTTTGTCTTCAATCACAGGCCGTTGATAAAAATTCATAGCGACCTCGCGTGAATACGGAAGACAGGCCAGACGTATTATTTCACCAAACTACGGAGTCATTTGCTTTCGTAACAACCAGTCGAGTAAACGTGGTCATATTTTTGGTCAGATTACTTTTTGTAAATATGTCGTCGACGAAGGAACTTCAAGGTTAGCCTTGTAGATAAGAGGTGATAATTTTGGACATGCATACTTTGAATGTACTCTAAATAAGGATATTTTAAGCTCAAATGAAATGGAGGTCGGATTATTTAAATATTTGATGAATATTCTAATTCTAATAGTCTTTGGGCGTTAACCTTTGGTAACCTCGTTCGTTTTACAAAATAACAAGCGTTAAAATAGCCATATTCATTAGACGTATTAACATTTTCGTTCCCATCGTAAAATACTTCCTTATAAGTGAAGGCACATCTTTAAGACTAAAAACAAGCATGCTTCAACAATGTCTCCCATATCATTTAACGTTCGTCTTCATTTGTACCAGTTTACTACATTCCTTCTAACCTATTTACGTGTTTTGAGTCATTGACACCCATTTGTTCATGACCTGTGCCAGATTATCGGCGGTAAACGGTCTCAGTTGGGTTGTTACGAAATATTCCAGTTCCATAAATTGATGTAATGTCGCGAGGGTTCAAGTTAGGTTGGAGATTCTCAAACTGTAATGTTTTGTTTGTTGCTGCAGAGGAGTCAGACGCTCGGTTCTTTAGCTCTGTTTTGAAGTAATTTTCATAAAATAATGTTTTTTCTAAAAAAACACACAGATTCTTCGGCTGCATTGAAATCTAAAGTTTAATAAAAATTTGATATATACTGATATGATGCATATTTTTTGGTATATCGTTGATGATTCAGACATATTTTCTGATAGTTCAATATGAAATATTTTCCAATTATAGCTATTTTAGTTTCCTCGATAAATGATGCCCATTTCCAAACAACGAATCAAAGCTCACAGGAATTCCTAATATAAAAAAAAGAGTAAAATGGCTCGTAATATATATTGCAATACTAAACTGGCTGTAGTAGGTACTTAAACTTTGGAAACCCCAGGATCAGTCGATAGGATAATTCCCGGCAGCCTTGCCCTGATTCCTCGACCTGGTTTCTATGCACAGGATACGTCTCTTAGCGGGAGATTGGGTTGCGTCTCATGTACGTACATATTTATATCTTGCAGTGGGATCAGCTGTGTGAGAGTTTTCTGGGCCGGTTTCACCACTTCCAGATAAGTCCCATACCTCTTGGATCTTACGGTGTCATTCATTAGTTATTAATGCTTAATATCTGCAGAAGTGATTTTTCTGATATTATCAGCCCCCATTTAACTCTTTGTAGACTTTTGCGTTTCAACTGCTGAACTGATTTTAATGCTATACGGTAAATTGATTTCTTTCTTAAAAATGAGAAATTTGAACGCTAAAGATTTATAAGAGCTACTACCACTAAGAAATACACTAAATCCTTTAAAAAAATATCTAGCGAAATGTTCTTCTCTGTCTGTCTGTCAATCCCCTCTGTGAATCACCATATAACAACCATACAGCATACAATTAACTGTGTTAAAGAAACAAAGTGGCACCAAATGGTAGCCTTGACCTGCGCCGGCGCATCGCGTGTGCATCGACAGACACGTCATGGCATTGCTTAATTCATGACATCGCATGAAGTCTGTTACGAAATTTTAATAATGTCACCTGTTTCTGTGACGAGATGTCTTTAGGTCGAAAGATTTTTCTGGAAACTTAATTAGTACGAGCTCTCATGTTTATAAGGTTTCAATGTAATTCTTATGAGTTACAGATAGATGCCTTTAAGTCGCAAGATTTTTCTGGAAACTCAATTCGTAAAAGCTGGCATGATTTTGAGGTTTCAATATAACTCTTATGAGTTACAGATTATTTCATGTCTGACTTTTTCGACAGAGTATCTGTTCAAAGGTCGTTTTGGATCACAAATGATGGATAAGCACGTCATTGTCGAAATGAGAAGCTGGGAAACGTTATTTGGGGTTTTGAGGTCAGCGAGCAATGTCTTGTCTTATTGACGCAACATTATGATCATAGTAAAGCTAATGATGATCAGAACGTAAGTATGAAGTAACAAGCAGTCTTATTTAATGATCATTGTAGGTAATAGAAATCACAGACGGCAATACATGATCATCATTATCATATTTAAGATTGTTGCTCTTGTCCTGGAGCTCTCGCTACTCTTCTCTATTCTCCCCCGTCGGTTTATTAGGGTTCCGTACCCAAAGGGTGAAAACGGGATAATAATAATAATTAAGCGGGGCTCCCATACAATAAACGTGATTTTTTTGCCTTTTTTGCTCGAGATCAATAGTGAATGGTACGGAACCCTTCCTGCGCGAGTCCGATTCGCACTTGGCCGGGTTTTCCCTTTATCTAAGACAAGGAAGAACTCAAGAGCATGATATAACAAAATTTGGGCCGACCCTGACGACAGTCACACCGTAACTTACCACAGATTATACTCACATTCTTCAGATAAGGTTTTATGTGGTTTATGTCGTCTAAAGTCAACCGAATGAACAGGATGATTATAAAACTTTCGTGTGAGTTCCTTATTAATAGCAAAATACATACACACACAACGAATTAAAATACAAAAAGAAACAATTACTGTATAAATTCATTTTAAAACCTATATTTACAGAGAATCTTATTAAGAAAGGTCTGTTGAAAAGTTTATAATATTGGTTACTTTCCTTTCATAATAAAATAATCGACATTTAGATAAATAACGTGTTAATTTTTTCTTAAACACTTCGTCTTACCCTTAATTTGCGTGGAAGGTATTGCTATCTAGCAATAGGTACACTTCTCCGTTTTTATCCCAAGGTTATAGATTTGCTACCTAGCAATAAGGCTGACTGTTGCTACTTATTTGTCCTGTACCTATTGTATGGTTTATTTTTATATCTGAGTCATGTATGCAATATAGATTTATTTGTATTGTATTGCATTAAAAGAAAGCTTTATTATTATAAGTATTAAAAGAAAGCTCATAGGAAGTGGTCTCTGGTGTCTGCCTATCCCAATGGGAGAGAGGCGTGACGGATATGTTTGTATGTAAGTTTCATAATCATCCTGTTTATCAAAAGACTTCGTGTTAGCCGCTATCTGTTTTAAGTTCTTTTTTTATCTCAGTCGCGTGATGCGTTTTGTTGCACTTATAATGTAGTAAATTTTACGACAAAGTCACGAGTGCTCGACGTAGGCTATCTGTAGGACGCAAATAGTTCTATGTAGATCAATACTAGATTTAATAATATTTCATTGCAAGTGTATGCTAAATATATATTCTAACAGCATTGTTAAAAACAAACATATATTATTATGTACATAACGGTTACGCTCACTCCCATCGGGGTAGGCAGAGACCACTTCCCCTATTTGCTAAGTTCCAGACTTCGCCTCATACATGCTTGTCGGTTTAGGGTACTCCGGTCTTGGCCTTTCCTTAACAAGTACCGGATTTGATCGAGATACGTTCGTCTTGGCCATCCCCACAACAATGAACAAAATGAACAAAATACGGTCGAATTGAGAAACCTCCTTTTTTGAAGTCGGTTAAAGAATGGAAATAATTCATATCCTCATTTTTAAAACAATATTCAAAGAAACTTCAGCATCATAAGTAAAGTATAAACTTGATACTTCACTTGGCATTGAGTGTTGTAATTCGTTGCGCCCACGCACCGTGCTGTACAAGCAGACATCAATCTGTAGCGTTTCCGTCAACGTTAAGGTAAAAACGATCCTAATGATCTATGGTATACTTATTTATGTAGTTGTAGCTAGGTAAAGTGTAGGAAAAACTTGGTTGTTTACGTCTGTACTTATATTACAGCTATCTAAGAAATCTTTTTTTTTATATTATATGTTTTTTTTTATGGAAGCTGCTATTAAGGATTCTGTCAATGTCAGCGTAAAGCTTACAAAATCGGATATAGGTAATACTGAAAGTTATCTTTGGTCATACAAAAATATTAGGTAGGTATAGTTCCCGAAAAACTTCATGGCATTATTTGATATACATACCTACATATCTGTCACACCTCTTTCCCATCGGGTTAAGAAGAGACAACTTCTTTCAACTTGCTACGATCCAAACATTGACATTTATTTGACATGGGGGAATAAGGTACAATTTCATTAGTAACACTGCTTAAAATGTTTGCCGTGACCTTTGAGTAGGTATAGAATATATAAGGAGGTGCCACATTTTTTTTTCATATACAAATGAGTTTATGACAGCGTGCCATGGTTGGCGCAAGTTTTTCATAGTTTTCTTTGTAGATGACCTTTCAAACCATAAGAAATTCCATACAAAAAGGTAGCCATTTTGCGCCAGACCAGGCACGCAGATCCAGATGGTATGACATCTCCTTATATATTCTATACTCAAAGGCCGTAACTTATCTAACACCCAGTTGCAAGAAATCCAATTAAGCGAACGCTCCTTTACAACTAGCTATCACTGTCATTGTCGAAAATCAGAATAAGACAGCGCTATGTTAATGGATTATTAACTTAATGACCCGTTTATGCAACTGAGAGTAACAGTTACTTTCAAAGATGATTTACAAAGCTTTCGCGATAAAAGGGCAACTGCACAACCTCGGTATTGTAAAGTAACAATTAAAATTGGAAAGGTTTCGCCATCGCCATCGTACTGAGGTATGTAATTACATGGTGTCTGTGTTATCCTTTTGAGTAGTGATATTCTGATTTAAGGCCAAAACACACCGGATGCGTATAGACATAGACATAGACATTTATTTTCTTACAAACATAGTACAACACACAACACAAACTCAACAGTTCACAATTACATTTTTAAAATAACACGCAGATTTATTTACACACAGTACACACAAAAAAAGGGAAAAAAACAAAAAATAAAAGAAAATATACCTAAATTAACAGAAACAAAGACTAAAATAAACAGAAGAAAGAGGTAGCGTATGCGTTGCGTACGCGTAGACGTATGCGTACCTCTGAGTTGTAATGTATGGAACTGTCACCGCTTGCGTAACGTAGACGTACACGTCGACGTGACGCGTAGCTCGGTGTCACATCACCCCACCGTAAATACGCGCGTGGCTACGCCGTGCTTACGTCTACGTTACGCATACGCATTCGGTGTGTTTCAGCCTATACAGTCCTATTTTTTACAGTTCTGCAGACAAAACAACAGATTTATCGAAAGATGAATTTGTGAACTGTGATTAATAAACATACCTACTTAGTTAAATTTTCGAAAGATTATTTACTTTTGATAATCATGAATTCTCATTAAAATCGGGGTCATCTTTTTGGGTTCGCGTTTTTCATATCAAACCTTTAATTCGCAACCAAGTCGCGACCGCTATGTAGCATTATTATGTACTTTTTGAAGAAAATATAATCATTCCGTAAAACTGAACAACGGCAACTATCAAAACTTTGTAATTAATGTTCCTTTTTTTTGTTACAGGTAAGACACATCACAGCTTCTATTTCAATCAAATATATCGCTGTATCGTTTGGTAAGTCAAAGCAGTATTTCAAGGAAAAAAAATCTAGCAAAAGCAGGAATTAAATCCATAAAAGCCTATAGCGAACCTTTTTCAAATACCAACCTACATGTTTGTAGAACTCGCCTTCGATATGGAATAACACAGGGGCCATAATTCACAGAAACAACGAGTATTCAGAAAATTCACAATGAATTTTTATGCAATGCAATGCGGTAGTTAAAACGCAATGCGCTTGAGTTTTACTTCAGATGTGAACACTTGGGTTGTTTTGTGTTACTTCGGTTCGACTAGAGTTTAAAAAAAATGTTTCAGGTAATAAACAGTAATCTTTCTAATATTATGAATGTCAATGTTAACGCCGATAATGGTTTGCTACTCGTGCTACAATATTGTAAAGTTTCATCAAAATCCGTTCAGTAGTTTTTTCATGAAAGAGTAACAAATAGAGATGCGCCGAATATTCGTTTAGTATTCGGTATTCGGCATATTCGGCACCTCAACCGAATATTTGTATTCGGCCGAATATCCGGTTAAAATGACCATTTATTCGGTTATTTTGTTTAGTAATAATTTGCTTGATAAAACAAGATTTAAACCTCATATTAAATTATTTTTAACATAGAAGCAATCAATCTTATATCCTCATTGTCACATCTAGGTATTACAAGAGTGACGATAAAATAAAGATAAGCTTTTATGTGACACTTAAAGATTGAATTTAAGAAACCTGGACATTCTGCTCTATCTAGTGATAGGCAATGGCGCTCTTCTTCATAAACGTAACCTATTTGTTGTATCAAAAATAATCAAAATTGCTCTGACAAAACAACCGAATAGTTCGGCCGAACTATTCGGTTCGGTGGAGTTTGAAACCGAATAGTATTCGGTATTCGTTATTCGGCAAAGCCCATATTCGGCGCATCACTAGTAACAAACATCCATCCACCCATCCGTCAGCACAAACATTGACATTTATAATATTAGTAGGAAAATAATAATAATAAAAAATAAGGATTTTTCTCCTTCCCGTGCGCACTAATTGCATTGCCTACTTTTGCATTAAGTAGGTCTATTCGGACGGTACGTAATACCGCATCGCAAAATAAAACGCGATCTTCTTTTGTTTCTCTCATAGCTTTATTCCCCAACCATGTAGATGTACCAAGTATGGACATTGAATACAACAAAAAGCAACCCAATTAACCTGACATGTCCTCAACGAAATGTTGATTGACATTGACGAACGATGATGGGCGGATGATGGCGACAGGTTTACATGGCCCGTCCGAAGTAACGTTGCATTCCTTATTTATTCCTAGCCAAACAATAGGCTGGAAATACAAGGCGTACCTCGAGTGTTGCGATACTATAAATACGAGTCAAACGTGCCCGTGACCTGCGACGTTTAGGGTTGCCAGATAAGAAAATTCTCAAAAGTTGTGTTTACAATTACAATATTCTCTTTTATTGTTTGATCCTCTTACGATACTCGTTTGATAAATTTATCCGATAAATAATCTAAAGTAATTAATACCTACGGTGTTTGTAAAACCCTTAATGAAGCCAAATCGAATATCTTTACTTCGTATTTTGAAATTCGGTAAATTAAATGTATCGATGAAATTTTAATTACCAAGGAGATTTCATCTGTGCCAATAAATAAGGAATAATTTTCGATACATCGCATTTTTGTAATTATGTTATTTAATACGCCAAGATGTGCGTTAAATATGCCATATTTCGTCACCAGTATTATAAGACGCGATAAGTCCCTGGGAACTAAAATATTATTGACTTATGTATTGACAACCCTAATAAGTAGAGCTTAAGTAATATGACTCCAGTTCTTACTATACCCGCGCGTTTATAAAGACGGCGTTTGAGTAAATTGAAAGTGCGACGCGACATTTACTCTTTGCAGAAAAGGATATTAGAGCAATAAAAACATACGAATATATGTAAAATTGTATACAATTTAATCAGGCGATTCGTATCAGAGGCAATTAACCAACACCACCCTTAAACAAACACAGAAAAAAAAGTAATTAGAAAAATAACGACAGTTCGAATCCAATCTTTTTGCTAATGAACTCTTCGGCCGGAACAAATTGAAATGAAACAAGCCCTCTTCATTATAACAATAGTATACTAAGTATAGATACAGCTGGCTTCCGCTAAGCCACTTCAATTTGCAAAGACGACGTAATTGCGAACTCTTAAACCAGTGGTTTTCAAAGTTAACTAGAACTGAACCCACCTGGAGAATCTGTGAAACTAAATACCTCGTGGGAAGGAAGGAGTAGTCTCTGCCTACTCCGATGGAAAAGACGCCGCGTGATAGATTGTATGTATGTAGTAGCTCGTATACAAGTCCTGAAAAACTTTCGTACCTCTTCGATGTTTTGAAGAAGTGTTTGCAGAAATAGTGAGCGAAATCCCACTACCTAGTCTTTTATTTTTAATTTGCCTTTCAATGAAAACTTTTTTAAAGTTAAATGCTTTTAGGCAGACCAAGGAGACTCTAATGAGAGCAATTCAGATAACTTCACGTTTCAGAACTAGCGCACGTTGTGGCGCTTGCTATTACACATCTACCGCCGCAATCGCAGCATTGCAAACCTCATAAATTTTGAAAAACACTGATCTTTAGACATCAGAGTTCGCGGACCACCGCGACTGGAGTAAATTGAAGGTAATTATAGATAATTGCCAGTCATGGTCATGGCCAATAAGCACCAATAAGCGGCTACATGAGAAGGTTTGAAGGTCTAAACCTCCTGCTGTGTGTCTAGACTAGACTTAGGTATTTTGTTGCCTGTTTCCAAGTTTACGTCGGTTTTTGTGATTTACCTACTGGACTGTAGGGTTGGCAATGATTTAAATTCAGTTGAAAGACTGGCTTGGGCAGGTGTGTTGTTATAAACAATTTAATTAATGACGTAAACGGTAAATATATGTAAACAGCGATAATTTCTAAGTTCGAATCTAAAATTTTGGCGAATGTCAAATAAAAAGTTATGTTGGTAACTAAAAACCTTGCTGAAAAGATTGAAATAGGATGTAAAAATAACAAACAAATTTTACGGAAAACATTTGTTTTGCAAAAAAAAAAATTAACATTGCCCTTGTCAAAATAATTAAAACATCGTCTTCTATTTCTGCGTGGAACGGAACGTAAAACAAAACACTACCTACACTTGCAACGCACGTGTGGCTGAACTAAATAAAAACTATGATCTCAAAGTAATTTGAGAAAAAAAAACTCACAAATTACAATGCTAAATGGAACATCTGTATTTTTTTTCAGCCCGAAACACACGGACGCGCGTATAATTGAATATGTCTGAGTATACTTGAGCCAGGAAATTGTAAATCAAATAATAAAATTGTGTCATTTACATACTTTTACATGCAGAATTTAATATTAAAGTATATAATTTTTTATGAGTCTCATAATGTTTTAAATGTGGATAAGAATTATTATTTTATACATATGATATAAATGAAACAAAATTGACTGTATAAGCATAAGCGGCCACAAACATAAGTACCAAAATCACATTTTAGAGAGCGAAGTATTATGGACCGGTATACCGGAGCAATTTGACATTTGATCACAATTTAATATGAAATCACAACAAATCCTCCGATAAATCGTCCAACGCGATCGACGTTTTCGACAGCATCAAACAGGTTTCGCGATTTAACCGCCGATTCGTAAGATATTGTCTGAATATCTTTCAATATTATCTACTTCCAAGATTATTGCCGAGTTTCCCGATAACGTACGAACACTTTCGTCATCGACACTTAAACCCGTTACACATATAAACCGACGGAATACGTCTCAACCCATTTCCTCAACAAACATTGTAAAGCAAAGCTTAAAATCGAGAGCGATTCGGATTACTTATGCTGGTTTCAGAACCATTACTGTCTGCGGCTGTTCTGATATACATCATCGTACATACATACATATCTGTCACGCCTCTTTCACCGGTACAGGCAGAGACTACTTCCTCCACTTGCTACTTTCAAACTTCCTTCGCTTCATCCACATTCATCAATCGGCTCATACATGCACGTCGGTTTTTGTTATCATTGACTTAGATAAAAGGACTTATCGCGTCATTCAATATGCTGACGAAATATAGCACCTTTTTCCGTACATTTTCAGAGAATTACAAAGAACTGAAATTTTTCGAAACTTGGCTTTGAAAGTGGCCGATGCGCTTTCAGCATACTATCAGCCAGCCTCATTGTCAACATTGCTATACCTATAGCAAAAATTGTTAATGGTGCTGGTGCTCATATGAGAAGTTGTCATAATAAAATGACACTAGTTGCAGCGTTCACAAACCTCACAGCTCTAATAAGTAATCAGAATTATTAAAGCAGCAACAAAGTCCAGTACAACTCTCCCCTTACACAACATAATTGCAAACTTGGCAACGAAACATGCGCCGACGCAGCCTGTCAAACTGCTCCCATTATAACTCGCTATTTGGCAAATACTTCCTAGCTGGAGTCAATGTATCCTACGACATGGATCTTGTCAGTAAAATAAATAGGCAAGCTTTAAAAATAAAAAAGAATGAAGAAAAACTCACGCAGAGTTATTGTTTAGTTTGAGTTATTTCGTTTTAAATAGTTTTTTCTAGCAAGTGTACAAATTGTCTGTGGTTTGAAGTGGATTAGCCGGGTTTTGTGAATATTTTAGACGTTATTTATGTAGGTATTTGCTTCCATTGAATAGGGTCCTATTTAAATAAAATACACCAATCATCAACGATCATTTAACGCTCTTGTCGGTGGAGCTTCTTCCATTCCATTCTGTCCTCCATTTTAGTCTTTTCTTCTTGTATCGACATGACTTCGGCTCTTTTCTTTACTTGCTCCTAATCTATGAGGCTTTCCTGGCTTTCCTTTTCCCTCTAGCCTTCGACATTTTTATCCGACTGCTTTATTTTATTAAGACGAAGATTTTTCTTGAAACAAATTCAGTTTTAACCATTTCAAACATTGTTGCCTAAGCACCTATATACTTAAGTCACAATACATAATACTAAAGGCAATAGTTACGCAATGCGCATGCGTTTGCAATTGCATCGACATGCGAATCACGCGCACGATCAACGGTCAGAAGTGCAAAGCTGACCTATTTGATGAAGTCTAGCCTATCGAATATTCATTAGAGTTTTGAGTCCTTCGGTAGATCCTTGAAGGCTTTAGATTAGTCTTTGATTGAAGTAGGAAATCGAATAGGGTACCTACTGTTTTAGATCGTTAAATTAATGTTAACTAAAAATGAAATCATAACTAAAATAAATCACTAATGTGGACCCTCAAGCCATGATTAGAAAAAAGTCGCGATTCTCAGTACTCAGTGTGGGCAAGCCAAGGAAGCCAAGGTCCCTCCTGAAGAACTGTTCACCGTAGACGTGTAAATCACTAATTAAGTTAGGTTTGGTATGTATTTTGTAATAACGAAACAGAGTACATAATGCATATCAAAGGTATTTGCAGGTTTTAAATACCAATCGATTGATGGTAGAATTGATTAGCCGGCATTGATCTAATAGGTATACCTAATTCTTATCACACAAAAGCATCGTCCGACACCAATTAGATGATCTTTAGATTGTTCTGAAATTCTTAAGTGTTATGTCGTGACATTTCAAAAGTTTGGTTTGTGCAAAACTTTAAGAAAGTCGCGTCTCTCATTATCAAAATAAAACACGTTTCACGTAAAAACTAAACAGCTCCGCTTAATTTAATTTGCAATTCAGTGCAAAGCTCTCAACTTGGTTCGTGAAATCCTGAGCTAAATTGAAAAAGGATTTTCGCCTTCAAACTTTTGAAACAGAGTGAAAGTTTGCGAAGTAATATTTACGTAAGTGCCCAAGCTCCTTTATTTTAATTAAGAGTTATCGCGCCATTTCGTGGAAAGTCTAATATCGGTGCTAATTTTCCAACACCCCAATTGTTATAGGGATGTTAAAGTGGATAGGAGTATCCGGAAAAGTATCCGTTTTTATCCAAAACGTAGGTTTCACAAGAACCCAACACTGCTTGTATGATTATAATGTAATGTTAATCTTTAAGTACACTCGTGATTGCTTAAATTTGTATTTATCTAACTAAAGAATAAAACACCTAAAGTTATTCCTCGTTGTCTTCGTTTTGCGGTAAAGAGAAAGACTAAGGTAAGGTGATCTTTTCTTCTTACCAAAATAGAACTTCTAACTTTCAATCCAAATTAAAAAGTTTAAATAATTTTCAAAAAAGTCTATCAAAGTTTAGATTAATCTTCTTCTTCTTTTTTAAATAAAATAAAATATGCACATGTTAAGACGGCTGTCCGAAACTTTTGATGAGTCTTTTGACTTTACGGATTTCCTGTTCTCGCAACACGGTGTACATCCCTAAAGTGTTTACACAGGCCTGTAATAAAGAGAAGCATAAAGGCCGAAAACAAACATCGATATTTTCACATTATGTTTGTTTCCTCGCGAAAAATAACTTATTTAGCGACTGAAGCTGTAAATATGGTCGTAAAATACTCTCGACCCCAATTATTACATTTTACTGACTTTAAACGTGATTAATATACGTTTTCGTTCAGTGCACTGATATAGAACATTCCTGGCTCGTGACAGAGGTTTTTAATTAAATTTATTGCTTTATTTCTCAGCTGTTGAAAATCTAGTGAAAGGTTAACAACCCTTTTTAATATGGTGAAGTCAGAATACCTTTTTATATTTGATATGCACTTTGGAAAAATATTACCTACTCGTATATGAAGTGTTTACTAATCAAATGCAAATACTTAAACAGGTGATGAACCAAGAACTCTTAACCAAAGGAATGACCGCGCAAGTTTCTAGGTCAAACGTCTTCGTGTCGAACACAATGCGCATGCGACTCGAACACTCAACCATTGATTTGCAAAGTCTCATAAACCTAAACAATACGCAAATGGTAAATAGGCTGCAGCAATCTCAGTGGTAACAAAAGACCATAGGGTCCCGATAGCTAAATTACCTATGTTTACGGGCCACACAGTAGCAATTGGCACATCCATAGAGCATCGACACCCTACAATTGAAGTTGTCCGCAATTCTCAGGAACCACAATGAAGGGACATCGATCTGAGCTAATTTATATCACTAGTACTCAATCTGGTTTGTCAGGGGTGGGCAAAATACTAGACAAACAATTTGAGAAGTGAGTAAGTACCTAGGTACTTGTCTAGTATTATATTAATACCTAGGTATTGTGGAGCAATTTAAGAAGTAAAATAGGTAGGTATTATAAGTTTCTCTTAGGTAATGTTGATAATGCGTACACATGGTATAAGTGTGCATGTAAGAAATAGATTTCAATTCTAAACAAATGAATAGATGTAATTTTAGGTAGAGTCAGGAGGCATTTTGTCCAGATTATGGGAGCCTACAATTTGATATTATAGCTAAGGATGTCTCTTATTTACTGGACTGCATCAATATCAAAGTATTGGCAAAGAAAGAACTAAATGTGAAAGTATTATAGCAAAGAATGATAAATGACGAACGCTGCACCGATAAAGTCTGAAACACACAGAATGTGCATGCATAACGTAGACGTAAGCACGGCGGCGTAGCCACGCGCGTAGTCGCGGCGTAACCCGATGTGACACAGGACTACGCATCTACGCTATCGTGTTGCGTTTCGTAGGGCTAGGCGTCACGTCTACGTGTACGTCTACGTTACGCAAGCGGTGTCTCCTGTCTCATACAGTTCCATACGTTACAACTCAGAGGTACGCATACGTCTACGCATACGCATCCGGAGTCTTTTGGCCTTAAGAGTCTTCAAATAATGTTGACAGCAAATCCAACAAGAAATAATGATTCCATTTTTATGTGTGTTTTTAAAGACTAACTTTATTTATTTATTTAAGGATATCCACAGCTTATCTATAAATAAGGTAACATAAAAATAACGTAGTAATATGTCTTCGCCAATCACGGATACCACAACTTATTTAACATGTGTTTTATTTTTACTATGCTTTAAGGTACCGCTTGCATTCCAAAACGTAAAAGACAAATGTTATAAGTACCTAATTACGAAGACATTGTTGCAAATAGTTTACCACCCATTTAACTTCAAAAAGGAAAACAAAACATTGTTTCATATCTTAAAGGTCAAAGATACGTCTGCAAGGGCTAACATTCACGTTATTTCTTATTGCATCGTTCTATTTAGTAAAAGTATACGAGTAGGAATTCACTGGACGATATTTTTGTAATGAATAAATGTAAAGACTTTACTTTTATAAATAGAACTAAGCCAAATGATATTACCAAATCTTGTTACCTTGTCGCGTTGATTAATATAAGTAACTTCTAACTAAGTAGGTATAAATTAAGTGAAAAAGCAACGAATTTTGACACATATTATGCATCTTAGTTAGACATGGATTTAGGGCAACCCTAACGTAAACACAAGCTAATCGAACACCAATACAAAACGACAAAAGAAATAAAACGACCAAACTAAAACAACACTTGAAGTCTAGAAATAAAGAAGAAACTCGCATAACAATAGTAACCTATTCTAATGTAACAACAACCAAGTAGAACACAAACGACAATGGACTTTAAGATGCGACAATAAGTGTGAATGTGAAGAATCTTGGTATTACGTAAGTTTGAAACGGTAACATAGTATCTTAGGTCACGCTGTTCAAGCTTATGCAAATGACATCAACAGTCAAGTGCAACTATGTGCATACGAGGACAAGATTATGTGTTATATGATGCAAGAGTTTAGTAGAGACCCGGTTATTATGTGAGCGTTTACTGCTCAGGTTTTAAACAGTCAGTTGCAAAAATGACCGTAATAGATGAATGTGGATGATGCGAAAGATGTGTGGTTGGATCGTTGCAAGTGGAGGGACGTGGTCTCTATCTACCCCGAAGGGATAGAAGCGTGGCAGATATGTATGTATAGTTATCCCGCTTAGGCCTGGAACCAGGCCAGGTTTACAGTTCTGCAGTCAAAACTTCCCAAATATATATAAAACTAAACTAAACAAAAACAACAACAAAAAACAACAAACAACAAAACAAAACAAACAAACAAACATAAACAAAACAAAAAAACAAAACAACAACAACATTTAAACTAAACTTTTTAAATGAATGCCTGTAAACGTCACAAGTTTTATACTATCGTCACTGATTTGTATTTAGTCGGGTTAAACCTAGAGTTGAATGGTTTTTACAGTGATTTTGAAAGAAAGGAATTGCTATGATGTGCCTCTAACTTAGTACCTACTTAGATGCAACAGTTACTTAACAATTCCTAGTGCATAGACCTCCACTCTAGGATCGAACAGGATTCAATTCAGTATGCATCAGACGCAACTTAGCCTTGACTTCCTCAGGGACTGGCTTCAAGCCAGAACCATTCACTAACCTACTTTACTCTGGAAATTCCTGGAGAACTGTTAGCTTTTGCATATGTTATTCTGGAAATGATTTAGCTGTAGCACTAATGGAAGGTGAGGAGGAAAACAAATGCCGGCTACATTGTTGTGGAAACATAATGTAAACTGAAGTTTCTTGGGTATCAATTTTCTTAACTTTTAAACTTACCTTAACCGCTATATTAGTGCGACTGTATGGTACAGTCCTAATGGTAAGTCCTATACAATGCAATCGTTTGAAGTGACGTAGAAATGATAAGTCCGTTGTTTCGTAAAAGATTGTAAAAGTTAATATATTGATAAATGGTAAATTACAGCGGCTCGTGGCTCTGGATCGCTTATATTGTTGAGTACTCGTGACTCGTGCGTAGTGAGTAAATGTCGGTCAAATACTAAAGTAATTACTTAAAGTTACGCGGTAAAAAGTAGGGCGCAAAGTTAGCAAAAGATTGTACGGTGACAGACCGTACAGCGAC
Source organism: Anarsia innoxiella (assembly GCA_947563765.1). Taxonomy (NCBI): domain Eukaryota; kingdom Metazoa; phylum Arthropoda; class Insecta; order Lepidoptera; family Gelechiidae; genus Anarsia; species Anarsia innoxiella. Next base: position 2,839,337 of record OX387396.1, on the reverse strand, counting down.
GTTATGCAAAGATTTTATTTAGTTTAATAATTTTGACTTATAACTCGTGCTTACGTAAAGAATTTTCGATTTGACATACAAACTTACGTACTTAAACCGTCATTCCGTCTCATTTATAAGTACCAAAAAAACAAAACATGGAATGTGGCCTTTTTATATTAAGATAATAAATATCGAATCGAACATCAAGATGCTTTAAAAAAAGATGTAAGCAAGATGTTAATTTCATGGATCATCGATACAATTTGCATGAAGGTTAGCGAGTAAGGGCTTGTAAAGAGCATGGAAGAAGATGTAGCATATAGTAGCTCATTACGCTATAGGCCAAGTAGGGTGGTTAAGCCTGCGTGTTAACCCTGCTATTATCTTTTAATACCATCGCCTTCATTATTCGCTATTTTTTTTTGCCGCCAAGTCGCCTCGGGTTTGATAACCCGCAGACCTTGGTCTTAATTGCTTGCGCGGACCATTCCGCAGCGGCCACTTTTTACACTGCACATCGCGAGTAAAAAGCGGCGGTTATCCGGCCGTTTTTAAATGGCACCATAAGTCAAGGAATATGCAAACCGGTCGGGGACTCGTTGATATGGTCGGCTGTGAGAGCGGTCTACCGAGAAAAGTGTACTTCGTCATGCTAAAGCTTGAGTTCTTGGTGTAGCCAGTTTTACGATCGCGAAATGGAGACTTTTATAAAAATGCTAATTTGACTACAGGTGTTTCTATGAATAAAGTCTTTTAAAAACTTAAAACTTCAAAGTGTTTCAAGTCTTTAAAAGAAACTTATTAAGCCGAAGTAAGTAGGTACGTTATCTAAAGAGACAATGGCGTCTCCAAGGATGCTTTATGTGTAACTTAACAGTTCTTTTTCTTGTATATTCTTCTGTATAGGACATTTTTATCTAGCAACTTTTTATTTTTCTTTAGTTTTCTTATAGACTAAAGAAAATCTTTGGACAGCGAAAACCATTTTTATTTTATTATTACTCTCTAGCGGGGATACTACTCCTAAACAAACTAATTTATATAACTTAGAACATAGGTACTTACTCTTAAAAAACTTTATAAATCTTGAACTCTACGTTACTAATAATACATTTTCTTTTGTTACAGGTAAGAGCAGCTTTTCATCATCAATCAAAACCATAAAAGCAAGGGAGAAAGCCTTTATAAAGAAGGTATAATACTAAACGTAGGCACGTTTAAGCTTTACCAACGCCACAACAAAGAAATTAATGGCTTCAAGCCAAGTTTTTACGCTTGAAATTAATCATTCCGGTTATGTTTTCGCCATTTATAAATCTTTACATACCACAACAACAGCTCGACGCAAACTTTTTAATTTATTGGAAGGAAACGTGGTAAAAAAATACTTATAACGAGCCTGTGTTGACGAATTATTGCACTTTTATTTTAAGATTACTAAGTAGATTTACGTACTAGTTAGCGTTTAAAACTTCCTTTAGAATCATTCTATCCATTTGTAAGTATCTTCTAAAACCATTCGGTAGTTTTAAAGCTTATCGCTTTGAGAAAGACAGATGTGGCGAGCCACTTTAATATATTGTAGCAGAGATACGCGTACCTACCTAAAACCAGTCTTGAAAAATAAACTTAACAAAAATTATCAAGCAGCGTTTGAAGTGTTGGACAATAAAATAAAGTTTTAAAGTTCAGACTGGTTGAAGATTAGCGAAAATATTCGCTGAATGACGTCAGACGTCCAGTGAAGATACCTAAGTGGAACAAAACTCCGATTTTAAAGCTGCCAATAAGAAATGAGTCCTAACTTTTGCAAATAATACCTATAACTACGTGTCGGACTTTTAATATGAGAAGTAGTGACTGTTTCTGTACAAAAACACTACCTAGAAGTTCAGTTTTGATGTCTACTCTCTTTTTAAGAACTGTCTTGTAGTTGTTAGATAAAATTTAATTAGGTAGGTAGGAGGAAAGTCGGCAAATTATACCTAAGTTGACTTCGTAACAAATCTTACAAATAGTGAAAAAGTACAGTGTGCCTATTTAACAAACTTTATCCTCAATGGAAACTTTATGTTCGAAGGTAAACTTGATTAACTGTCCTCGATCTTACCACAAACCTACGATACCTTACTTTTTTTACCTTTAGCAAAGCTTACCATCCTCACTGAAAATGTCATTTTATACCACACAATTCAAATAAATAGTAGCTCCGAAACGAATTGTTAAAGAAGCAAAATCCACTCAGCGCGTCTATTTATAAAGATGTAAATTGTTTCGCAGTCGTCGTTTTTTTGCTGGTTTTTACACGATGTCATTAACCACGGCTACCTATTTAATATGCTGAGTTTTGGCTGTATATGAGTCGGATTACCGCATCGCTTACTTCCTATAAAGTACCTACTCTTTGCTTTGTTTTATTTTGCGAGTTACCATTTTGAATTTTGATAGAGGATAGGAAGTTTATAGAATGTTTCGTAGTTGGAAGTACACACGCAGGCCTCTCCAGTCCGATAAGATGATTTTTTGGACTGTATTGATGGTAGAAGTAGTATGGGCTGGACCGGACCGTCCCTGTCCCTTACACCGTATTTCTCTCCTTATATTTGATTCCGAGATATAGGCAAGTCAGTGCTGTAAATAATCACTATTTTTTTTTTCAATCAAACGCGTGTTACAATTTAAATAACCAAATAACGAATCCTGAATCACGTAAACCATCCTCTTTCATGATCTAATATTTCATTTCTTCAAACTGTTTTCTTCTTGGTTAATGTTGATTTCGCTCAAGGGGGTAAGAGGGGGGTACAGGAACCAATCAGAAGGTTCTCTGCACGCACGACTGGCCAGCCTCACGACTAACAAACACTCTGTGCAGTACTAGCGTCGACACAAGTTTTACAACTTTACGGGCCTATTTCATTACAGATAAAATTTAACTGACAGATAAACCTATGTCTGTTTCATAAAACATGACGTTATAGACAGCGCAAGGTAGAAAATATCTGTCTGTAAGTGAGGAAACGAGGCCTACAAGATGCGTTTGACTTCTAACTATGTGTTTGGATATGTGTAAGTGTAATCAGAATTTGACAGATTGAATAAGATTGTTTTTGAGTAGGAATAGCGTAGTTTTGGGCTGAAAATTATAGCAACTAATAGGTCCCTACGTAGAGATAGGTCGGTACCATGTTATAGGTATTGTTAGTCTATAAGTAGACGGATATCAACAGTAATAAATACCAATTACGTTTTAATGAATGCAACAATATTTTTTGCTTGCTACGAATGTATGAATAGTATGAGCCCAAACAAAAGGTCGTTGCTTTTTCAACTTTTGTTTTTGCGTTCTATAACTTAGTTGATTTGCATATTTTTGTTTTTGTCGCGATGATTCATCGTATCGGCTTGGGACCTTTGCGTATAATTAAAAAAGTTGATGTCTAACTTTTGCCTTTTCATACATACAGATTATGATTGATATTTTTGCGTATAAATAACCTTGAAACGCGTGCTCTGCTTATTTTGTAAACATGCTTAGGTATATGTCTTGAATTTAGAAGACTTTGCAAAGAGCTGTCTCTCTTACAGCCTATAGCAATATAGGAAATAGGCCTTCTTAGAACTTATGGAATTCCAAAAACCGTTAAGCTTAGTGATTTCTTTAACAAACAGATGCAATTCCAATCAATGTCTATGTGACATAAGATTTGTAATCGATCACATTAGTGTTAACAGAATTAAACATTAATCGGTTCTAATAAAGTAATAAATAAACCAACATTTTTCTCCACACCAGTCCAAGCTGGAACAACATTAAGATCATTACAAAATGCTTCGTATCGAATCTGTGCTAAATGGGTTATGTTCTCGAGGTTCCAAATTCCATTATTGCCTTTAGGCTATCTCACTCTTTCACACTTCACTAAATAGGCAATCTTGCGGATCTCATCTTCAGAATAGATTTACACCTTACGAACTAGCTTTATTGCTTATTTGGAAATTGGAGATTGTAAGAGTTCTATTTCAAATTGAAACGAAATCATTTCGGATTACAGTTTCGCGGTTTCTAATATCATAGCGGCTACTTATTTGATGCTAAAATATACCTACCTGAATTTTATTTTCGGTGCCCTGTAACAGGGTCCATAATCCTTTACAATATAGGTAAGTAGCTGTAAGCTTAAAGTTATATAATGTAAAGTTTTTATGGTGCAATAAACAATTGAGTAGGTACCTATTGAATGTTCCAGAATTTATTTTGAATTCCACTGGATTTAGCTTAGCTTTTAAATGTCATGAAATATTTACCTACCTACCTACAATTTTCCCGGTACCTTTCCCCCTGTTATGGAGATGAGATAGAAGACAGCTAGAATCATCTTATAGGATATTTTCTGTCATACCTACTATACATAGACACCTAGGTATTTCAAATGATGAACTAGATACAACCCATTCGTCGCCATCAAGGAAAACACTTCAAAATAATACCAATGCCCTATTAACATGTTAGCTACCAGCTTAGTTAATATTAAAATATATTCGCATTCTTTCATCTTTAAAACCACGATTTTACAAATAGCCGCCATTTGGCGGTGTTATAAATCACACAACAAAATGGCAGCCACTAAACACCTACGACAGTGGCGGTAAATTAGCATTACTATCAGGATAGACGTAAACAAATAATCATTTTGAAAGCTAGCATCTGTATGATTGTTTGGTATTTAATGAATTTGGTGGTGGGACGTTTTTAACTATTGCTGTTTTTAGAGACATCTATTGTTATTTTTGAAGGCTTCAATAACAAATAAAATTATTTTTCAGAAATGATTCTTTATATTTACGATTTGCCATCTGTCATTTGCGTTTTACAACTTGCTAAAATGTTTCTTTTTTTTGCATTCTTATGCTAAACTTGTTATAGATTGTTAACATATAACAAACCTCACTTACTTATCGAAGAATTTTCGTTAATGTAGTTAAGAGAGTAAGTAGATAAGTAAAAGCTTACGCGGAAAATGTAACAAGCGTAAATATGAATGTTTCGGAAAGATATAAGTACCTATCTAACTTTAGATTATTTTGGAACAGTTAACAAGCAAACTGAGGCGTTGAGAGGAAGTCAAACGTATAGGTAATGTAAATTTAAGTTAAGGGAACTTTATCATCAAAGTAAATGCCTAAGTTACCTAAGTTTAACTATACTTACCTTAGCGTAGGCGACAAACTTTGATACTTACTTAATGCCGGTTAAATGATCCAATTTTCACAAAAGATCTCCTTAGATCGGTGATTCCCAATTAGTGGTACGCGTACCCTTTACCCAGGGGTACGTGAAGTTGTATCAAGGTGTACGTGTGGCTATCCCGCGGTTTAAATAGCCTATATGTAAATCCAGGGTGTCAACTACCTACCTGTATACCAAATTTAATCAAAATTGGTCTAGTCTAGGCGTTTGAATGTGAAGAAATAACAAACATATACACACACTCACAAACTTTCGCATTTATAATATTAGTATTAGTGTGATTGGTCCCATAAGGGGTACGCAGGTTTGAGGTCTTTTTTGAAGTGGTACCCAGCAAAAATTAATTGGGAACCACTGCCTTAGATAATAAAGCCGAAGATAAAACGCAATACCTCATAAGTTGATTGCTAAAAGTTGTGCAAAACGCCGACGCCATGACTGGTGTATTTCCAAAACACATAGGTCAATGTTCTTCGCGGCCACGTGATTCAATGACGTTATTCCATTCGCGCGTTTACTAACCAAATCTTTCGTGTTTTCGTATCTCGTCTCTACGCTTTGTAGTTAAGACTTCATATGTGTTTTTTTAATGTTATCTTTCATTCGATATTTGAATGAAACTATCGCAGCATTTCACTGAAAGCCGATAACCTGAATTCTTATAATTTGGGTCAACGTTCCAATTTCAGTTTTGGAGGACATTTCTATCGGTGTCAATGTGTCGTTTGCTACCTATCCGTCTATCTAATATAACCTGGATGTAGGTTGAGATTATCTATCTAGGCCAAACTTGTTGTGTTTCATGCTGATGTAGGGGTTATTCAAGTCTGTATAGTGCAGTACAAAAGAATGGCTTTATCTATAGATAGGTACGGCAGATTAATGCAAGGTAGTATTAAAATCTTTATTTCATTTCCACAAGCTGGGGATTACATAATTAATACCTATCCAATTCTCATAACACAATCTCATTAATATCACGTATCTTCTTAATATAATAAAACAATTAAGTTGTTTGTTTATGCGAGCTTAATCTATGAAATCAGTCTTTCATCCGATTTAAACACCTCAACTTACTTAATTAATTTGTCGAAGGAAATTAACAAAGTTTTGTATTTTACGCATTGTATAAGTATTATTAATTTTACAAAATAACTTTCGCCAAGTTCAAGAAGTTGCGTAACAACTAGAGAACTGTGATAGAGCAAAGCGGCTTCATAAATCGAGGGTGTTTTATCGCGCGCGCTACATTCGTCGCCGATGACTTGACTTTCTGTGCCACGGCTGCGCGGGGCGGGCGCGGCGCGGGGGGCGTGACGTCACCGCGACCGTGGCAGTGAGTAGTGAGAGCGGCCGCGACGACCGACGCCCGCTCGCTTGCCTGCCTGCTCTATCTACCTACTGGTACTTGGCTGACGACCGTCGCGCGCGCGCAACGTATTTTTCGCTCGCGTCTGGCTGGTCCGCGACCTCAGCGTCTTCACATCACCCGATCGGACGAACTCGTGGGACTTGCGTGCTCTCACCTGTTGCTCGGATTGTGTTTTCAAACGCGAAGTTTACTTATCTCGTCGAAGTGCAACCACCGAGACTGGATAGCGATTCGCTTCGGATCGGACGCCGCGTTGACGAGTGGTGCTACATAGAGCCGCGTTTAGATAGTTTAGTGTGGGGAAAAAGTGAAGTGAAAGCGGGAGTTGGAATATGTCCGTTGGTAGATGTCGGGGCGAGTGAGCGTCTAGACATGAGACGCCGGTGGTCGAACAACGGGGGGTTCCAGACTCTGCGGATGCTGGAGGAGAGTTCCTCTGAAGTGACTTCGTCTTCTGCGCTTGGATTACCGCCGGCGATGGTGATGTCGCCGGAGTCCCTGGCGTCGCCAGAGTACGGCAGCCTGGAGCTGTGGTACGACGACGGTATCTCGTACAACACTGCCCAGTCGCTGCTGGGAAACGCTTGCAATCTGCAGCAACAACAGCCGCAGGCACAAGCCCTCCCGTCCATGCCGCTGCCGCTGCAACCGCAAACACCCAAATCGGAAAATGAATCTATCTCATCAGGTCAGGCCTTGATACTTACTTATTCTACTTATTTAAATAGGAATGTAGGTAAATGAACGTTAATAATAACATGAAAACAATCCGGTTTATCAAAACTCTTAATTGGATTTGTTAGAGGTAGTTTGAATATAACGGTTGAAAATTTTAAATTCTAAAGGTTAACTACCCACGTTAAAATGCGCATTGTTTTTAATTCGTCAAATTAAAAAGGAAAGATATAAATACCTATTTGAATTCCGAAACGTATGGAATGAATTGAACTTTTTTTGGTTTCCGTTTTCCATACCGTTCGATGGAGTTTTTCTAATGCGAGATGTTGAAATGCAAATAGTTTGCGTCATTTTTGGCGGCGACCGATGCGCCGGTCGCTGTCAACGACCTTTGGCCCGGATACCTTGACCGGACGGCTATGTCTCCTTGCCCCGCAGATAACAAACGTTTTGTTTACCTACTTTAGATGAAACGCTCCAAAGAGATCCCAACACTCACCTGCGATAACTTTTTAAACATAATAAAACAACTTTTTTTTTTTAATTCAAAGTTTTGTTGCGCTTTAATAAAATAAAAATGTTGACAGTTACTTACTTTCTTAACCGCATAAACATAATAAATCAGTCTGCGATCGATTGCAACATAATTCAAAATGCATTATAATTCTCTACCTACTACCTACTCAAGTCTTTTATGAATAATCTAGGGGACGGATTGTACGTAGGCGGCGACGTGTTTAAAAATATCATAGGTTTCAACCTACAATACATTTTATTGAGGTGTTCATTAATTGATATTCAACAACTAAGACCACCAACGTAGGATCACAGAATGAATGGTGTGAGTGAATACACCTAACGAAGGTCATCATTCATTGTGGAAAATTTACAATAATGTCGTAGGTAGGTAACCTATTCTTAATTCTTACCTGCCCTAACCTAACTACATATAAATTGTGACTTACAATGTAATGTCAGTTGGAATCGAAATGAATCACTTATTGTAGAGGTATAGGTACAGGTATTAATGCGATAAATAGAAGTAAATACTAAAAACATAACTGAATAATTTAAAGTAAGTACCTAAATGAAGATGAAATACCTATTATAGTTCAGTCAAATAGTATTTTTGCTAGGAAAGTTTTGGGGTAGTTCTGATTTTTTCATTCTATATGTTTTTTGGGGTGCTTAATCCGAATCTGAGGTTTGCGGACAAAATTTCGTGACGCAACATTAAAAAAAAACAGCAAAATCCGTTTTTTTTCTTCATTTTTCGTTTTTTTTGCTTAAAACTCGAAAACTATTAACTTTTGGTAAATGGTTTGTTTACAGAAATTAAAGTACTTGAAATTCTCTACAGATACCAGTATTTAGTTTTGTTTTCAGACCAATCGTTCGGTTTCTAGAGCGAGTTGAAAATTGTAAATTTTTGCAGTTTATGCAAAACCCACTTCTTACATTTCAATACTTAATTTTTATGGATGCTGTCATTTGATAAATGTCACCTGGTTTTCCACACAAGTAATTAAAAAGAAAAAAGGCAAAAATTATGCAAATTCAGTAGGTAGGTAGAACTCGTAACAAAATAAAACCTAAAATCTCGGTACTTATGTTAATTATAATATGCAAAATTTATATGAGCCGTTGTCTTTTGGAAGGCCCTGGCTGAGGTTCTTCCATAATGATGTGTTCTGGTTCTGCTTGTTCTGGAAAAAAAAAAGTTTAAAGTTAAGTAATTTATCAAGAACAGATGAAGATTGCAAAATAGATTGTGAGATTAAACATACCCTCCGCATCGTACTGAGGTTCTTCGGTGGCATCGGGTCCTGGCTCAGGGTCTGATTGCTCCATCGTCAGCGTCTGGAGTCGTTCTCCTGGAAAATAAAAAGAGGTGAGACACATATCATATATCAAGGAGATATAAATGACTACAAAATAACTTGTGAGATCCAACATACCTCTCTCTCTTTCTTCAGTTTCTTCTACGTCTATGTCAGAGCTGTCTTCAGGGGGCTCAACATTGTTACACTTTCCTTCGCATGATGTGCATATTGGGGAACAATGGAGTCCCGCCTTCCTGCATCCACAATTGCGTTGACAGCCCTTTTTACATTTACATGAAATGTACCGGAGTATTGAGTTTGGTGCAGGGTCCAAAGTAGTTGGTACTGGCACAAGACCGCTACTAGTTTTTTGCCATCCCCACTCACTTGGGTCTCTTTGTTGCTCGTTAAACTGCTAAAAATTTACAATTTTCAACTCGCTCTAGAAACCGAACGATTGGTCTGAAAACAAAACTAAATACTGGTATCTGTAGAGAATTTCAAGTACTTTAATTTCTGTAAACAAACCATTTACCAAAAGTTAATAGTTTTCGAGTTTTAAGCAAAAAAAACGAAAAATGAAGAAAAACAACGGATTTTGCTGTTTTTTTTTAATGTTGCGTCACGAAATTTTGTCCGCAAACCTCAGATTCGGATTAAGCACCCCAAAAAACATATAGAATGAAAAAATCAGAACTACCCCAAAACTTTCCTACGAGGATCATTTACAGTACAAATTTACTGGATTATTATGAACGAACTAGAGGCTGCCCGAGATCTCGTACGCATTTATCGTCATATCTTGGAAAAAAACATGATATCTCAAAAAATACCTATAACCTATGTGTTATTACCTATAAGCTACAATATTGCCAAATTTCATCAAAATCTATTCAATAGTTTTTGCGTGAAAGAGTAACAAACATTCATCCATCGGCACAAACATTGACATTTACAATATTAGTAGGATGATTAATACTTGTCAAAGAAAGACTAAACAGCTATCTCCAGTACATCTAAATCAATGATTGCAGTCTTATTTAACAATTTTATTGCCGATGCCTAGATTTAACGGCGACTTTCTATCACGATTTCAAATAAAGACTTACCTTGGGAAACCAACCAATATCACGACTCCGTTTTAAATACATAGATAAAAATTAACTGACAGATAAACCTATGTCTATTTCATAAAGCATGACGTTTTAGCCAGAGACAGATATAAAATATCTTTCAGATAAATTTTATCTAGATGGTTAAACGGATACTAAGCATAAGTAAAATGATATTCATTTACACATAAACGGCAGATGTTTTGAAATAGGATAACGGTCTAGGCTGTATAATGAACCTTGCGTTTGTCATTTATTACCTACGAAGTCTAAAAAAGAAAAGGCAAAGGTAAACATTATTAATTATACAGCCAATTACAAAAAAAAATTGTTATAACATGTTATATTATAACAAAAATTTTTGTTATAATGTTAAATGTCAAATAAAATGTTATAATGGGAATCGTATTTCAATTGCGATAGCATTTTTAATTTAGCTAGACGTCTTATAGGGATTTTTTTACTTGATTTTAGACTAAACTAAGTTGGCCCTTGTTTAGACTATTGACACGCGAGCGCTAACTTGCTTTTTAGGATATATAATTACATTTAAGTATTTTTGAAACAGGCTATCGGTTTCGCACAATCAAGACGAAATTGAAATCTGTGAAATTAAACTAAAAATCTAAATAGGTTCTTTCTTATATGACTATAAAATGATTGTTTGAATGAGATGAATGAGGCTGAGTAGACATTTAATCAATTCATTATGATTATGACTTATTAGCAAGTTATAAGGGATTCTCAATTCAAAAACACATAAACTAGGTACGTATTGTGTAGTCTTACATAATACAAGAAAGTTATGAAACACTCGCACGTAGTTAACGAGTTTGCCAGAATAGCAACGTTAATCCATCATCCAAATGGGGACTTACTATCGTTAGGAGATTATGAGGGTGGCACCCCCTTTAAATCTAAAAGTAGTGTTGTATCGTAATCTTAGGAGACGAAAATAGATCACCTTACAACGATAACGAGCATTTCAAAAGCTTGATTGAGTATTGAAATTTCAAAGATATCTTGTGATTTTGTCAAGACTTTCTATTTCGATTTCGAATAATTAGGAAAGCTCTGATAGAGACTGAAGTTGTTTAATTCAACAGTATTGAAGATAAAGTAAATAAGTACTTAGTCAGTTATTTACCAATTTATTTGCGATAATGAAAGTATAGAAACTTCTTCGAAGCTTCATATTTTAGAGTCCATGTTATTGCCATTTGTGACCATTTCAATTTGCCAACTAAATACAGATAAACAATTTGAGAGGATGCAGGCGTTTGGTCGAGTCGGGGCCAACCCAGTCTGACCGGTTCTAAACCACTTCTGATGGTAAATCGCACCGCCTGACAAGACAAGCCACATGCATGATATAGGTCCAACTATACGTAAACTTGTTACAAGTAAACCGTGCAATGCGATTGTGGCTGAATAAATCGTGTTCCTTGCGCTCGAGGTTTATTTTTTTAATTTCGAATGCAGTCAAAACAAAATGGCCGCTGTGCTCTGTTTTATTGCAAATAAAAGTTTCTGTTTTTAAAATAAAACAAGTGCAGTAGAATACGTTATAAAACCGTATATGAATTTTATACTTTGTTCTCGTGTGAAATTATAAAGTGTTTAAATACTTTTTGTACAAAAATATTTGACTTTTTTTCTGAGCTAATTTACTTGAGACGACGCGCATATTTGGTTGGCAACTTCGCTTATTAAGTTTTTTGCTTCAGTTCTGCACGGTATTATGCAGTGTATTTTCTTATAACTTTCATAAAATCGTGTTGCGAGCGAAAATTTCCACTTTCTTTGCATCTTCAGTTGTCGTATCGTATTTATCTGTTGTCTTAATATCTTTTGAGATGAATAGCTCGATAATTAGAGTTTACGTTGATAAATCTATTCTTTGATATCGTCTACTCTACCTAGCTATAACTTATTACGTCATAAGTTTTTTGTTTCTTTGTAACAAAGTTGAGTAAGATTGATCGTTGAATAGATATTAGAGCTAGATAGCCCAATTTTCAATACAATCTGAAAACATTAGTATATAAACAGCTACCTATACAGAATTACATACAATATCATCAATTTCATCTTGCTTAAATCTGCATCATGTCGACTAAGAAAAGAAAATAACATTAAAAATATTAAAATTGAGATTCGAGGTTGTCCGCTTTGTCTTATGATGTTTCAAAGACGTTAACAAATGAATTTGTGCTCAGGGTCTCTTCCGTTTCAGCCAATGCTATTTGTCTGTTTGCTCATCATTTACCCATGAAACTGTTTGAAGCTGTTACATACAATTTTTAACGTAAACAAGTTTAGTGGTTACATGTAACGATTGCGGCCTTTTAAAGTTATTTGTTTTAACATATTTATTGTATAGGTAATACGCTTAGCTAGTAAACATATTTTGTATTGTCAAACTGTCGTAGACAGACAAGAATCAAGGAGTTAAAACTAAAGATTTGTCTAAGACGGTCCAAAATTATTCCACTGTTATTCAAGAGTCTCCCCTAAAATTATTGAGAGCGATTTCTATTAATTTAATCGTCTTGTTGTACAGACTGGTTGGTTAGAGATCGCGTAAATGTGATAGATAGTCCAAAGACATGCTAAAGGTCCTGGAAATCTGTACATTGAGTGACATAGAGAAATGTTTGTGTACCTACCACCTCAACATTTAAATAAGCTCTGTTTTACTTCAATAGTCGTGTAGGTAAGACGGACGTGTTGTTTTCTTTCTTCCTGTACTAAAAATTCAAGATTTACGTCTAATTTAGAAAGTCATAAAACTAAATTAGAAAAATTATGTGATCGTGATCAACGCTAACATTTTGATGTCGAAGAAATTGGTACGTAATACCCGCATGTATGTAATATGATAGTTAAGTAAGGTAGTTAACTTTTATTAGTCTACGCGGTCTATGCGGGTGTTTCTAGGGTAGAAAACAACAAATAATGTTGTGTGGCTGAAAAAAATGTCGAGGTTCTTGATTGAATTTGACAGATTTGTTCATCAACATATCGTGAAGTCGGCTCGATTATTTTACAATGAGAACCATAATATGATGCAAATTTTGAATTACTCGATAAGTCTAAAGCATTTACAAATGTTTTAAAGCAAATAGAATTACCCAAAAGTTTATCAACTAAATTGTTTCAACAACAAGACCTATTTTAAGTGGATTTACATTTCTATTAAGTTATTTTTGTTTGCGTTCTCACGATCGTTTCCGCTCGATTACCATACCTAATCTATCAAACGAAAAGTTGACAGTTCAGCATAAGTACTTAAGTTGATATTTTAATAAATGCTAAGTTTTATTTTTTCGTCAATTCGGGGGTAATGACTTGGCGCTTTGGTGTATAGGTACCTACCAATTAACTTAAATTAACATTACCTATACCTAGAGCGTTTCCTTGCGTTGTCCGGATTTTTGAATTGTTAATTGAATGATTATTTTATTTTTAGTGTCAAAGTAAAATTTACATTGAAGCTCATACTTTCTATTGTATTGGTCACAATGGAGTTGCAAAACTACATCGAAATAAATACCGAATACCTACGTATAGTTTATATACGTAGATTAATTCATCAAACGTAATATGAATATGAAACGCCATTTTCCAATACTTTTAGTAGAATAAATAAAACCTTTTAGTCTTTGCTAAAAAGGTTTCCTTACTATTATATTATTCAATGCGGCATTTTAATGCTACTTTTAAATTTAACGCTAGGTTTTTAATAACGAAAGAATATTTTAGTGGTTTTAGATTTTTTTCAATAGGTACCTACCTAGTTGCGTTGCAAAATGGATTCATTATCACTCTAGTTTTATCTAGGCGCCAAAAATTGTTCTTTTTTTCGTAATTCAAAAATATTCTTAATGTCTAATTCGAATTTAGAAATCGAACATTCGAGAACAAATTACTGGCTGTTTAATCTTACTCGATTAGATCAACGCCGAAAAGAAAAAACAAGGACCATCTTCGTACAAGATTATCGTGGGAAAGAATCTGCCTGTTTGCTTGTGATTTACCTAACGACTCACGAGTTGGTGTTAAATCAAATGTCAATGTACGATCCTACTTAGTATTCGTATTTATGTTGGATTTACGAATGAAGTGTCGAATTTTGAAGACACTATTCAAATAATTGGGTACGTACTTACTGATTTTCAATTTTTTTGGCACCTGGTTCCTCTTAGATTAGCCGAAAAAACAATCAGTTGAGAGTCAGAAATCAAAACGAAACGACACGATTTGATTAGTACCAAATAAAAGGTGGTAGTTAAGGTGATTTACGAGCATGTTACCCTCTACATACATGGCACTACAAACTTCATTAAATCGACAGCTTTTCCGATAAGATCTTTCCTTCCTTATTCCCACGTAACTACACTAACACTTAAGGCGCCATTGTACACCTGTCTAAGTCATTGTCATGGCCAGGTACAAGAGTTGGTAAACAAGGCTATTTTGCGGCCCATTTTGCTTTTAGATAATGGTTGGTTTCGACCCCACGGGCCTCAATGAGGTGAACGAATCGCCGCCCGCGTTCGTTACCAAGGTCGTTCAGGTTTTTTGACACCTCCATTGCGGAAACAGAGACGTAATCAGTTGCAATGCCGACCTGAATTGAATAGTGATCGAATACGAGTTTGGCGACTCTTTGGAGTTGAGTTTTGGGAGCTCTATTTTGGGAATTTCGATGTTAAAGTTGTTGGTTTGTTATTGGCATTTCAATTTGAAGTCCTTTTGTCTTTTCCCCATCATAGTTTTATGAGCTGTTTTAGACGAAATTTTAAAAATATTGCTTGGAAATAAATGCATTTAAGTATTGTTTTTCTGAAAGTTTAACAACCATTTATTGTATTCAGTTATGTGTAAATGTTTGTCACGTAAAGGTAGGTTAAAAAGATCAAAACCTAGAATTTAATGAAGCACTAAAATTCTTGAATACCTACTTGAAATTTAAATATAAATTCGACATTTTAAATGTGAATCTATGAATTTTATTTACTTCAAGGTTTTTTGATCGTGTTAAGAACAGTCATTCACAGTTTATCGCTTATTAAGCATAGCTGACCCTTTTGTTCGGAAATCGGAAGAACACGTCTTTAGACTTACGTTCGTACGTACGTTTAATTTAACTGCATTCTCTTCTACTGCCTGTAAATATACCTATACATATCAGTGCTGTTCAATATAAAAACTTACACCTTTTTCGTTGTGATAAATCTATCAGATCCAAAGAGATGTCATATCAAACCTTTTTGAACACGGCAAGGCGAGGCTGGTTACACGATCCTACGTATAAATTTATGATTGATGACGCCTTAATCATCAGGTCGACGACCTGATAGCACATGACTACATCTGCGTGTAACAATAATGTTATACAACTGATTAAAGGGTTAGTAAGAAGGTCAGTCTTTCTTATTTTATCGTTGAATTGCGAATGTTGCTGGCCGTTTGGAGTTCGAAATTTGAATTAGAATTTTCATCACTTTTTTGTTCTTTTGTTTTTATATTTTTTCTTTTTATTATCTGTCATTAAAAATATTAGAACATAACCTAAACTGCCAAGCCATTGATAGACTACGTACCGTTTTGAAAATGCGCAGTTACTGATTAAGTACACATTTTTTATAACAAAGAGGTTACTTATATTTTTTTTTTATCTAATCAGTTGTAAATAACCTAAGATAACTATCACATAATAGCTTGTATGTCATCTCATTGTAAAGTCGTTATGTTACGTAATATGTTGTAGCCATTGTCATGAATTTACATACAAATCGGATTAGCATGAAAACTTTTAAATCTGTACTAAGGTTAGTTTGAATAATATTAGCTTGAAGAGCAGCTGTGGGTTTTTTTGGGGTCAGTTTTTGGGTTCCGTGTAGTAGCAATATTAACCCTAAAATTTTCATGATGTCATTCATTGGTCACATCAACAGAATTATTTTTCTTTTGTACCAATTTTGGTTCGCTTGATTTTTATGTAGTTTTTTGTTATACTTATATTTTACCTTTTCGGTTTTACTGTATATCAACTAAAAAAAATAGTAAAAAAAGAACAGAACCCTATAACACAAATTCAGCGCATAGCCGGTATTCCAACAAATACTTTTTTTTTTTAATTTGGCAACCCTTTATGATCTAATAGTAGGCCTAACGGTCTGACCCCTCATATTCTAAATACGGACCTGTATAATAGAGTCAATTGTGTACTACCCTTCGTATTAAGAAAGGGCTTTAATTTGGTAATTTCGCTAAACCGAAATTCGCCTTCATTTCTTAGAATTCAATACGTTCTTTTGACTAGTTCGATCGATATTCGTTTGTAAAGCGACTAGTTGTAGGCATAGTTTGAATAATAAATTAATTTTAGTTATATATTTTTAGTTAAATACCTACTGCCATGTCCTACTGGGCAAAGGTTAACATTGCTCTCCATCTAGTTAAGAAATAGCGGCTAAGTAAATCATCTAGTCTAGAGTCATCTAAACTTAAAAAAACCGGCCAAGTGCGAGTCGGACTCGCGCACCGAGGGTTCCGTACAAACCTGCAAGGTTTACAAAGTTCATTCATTACGACAATCGAGTCATAACTATGGTATTTTTATTGCAAAATGAAATTCATAACATTACAATGGGGAAAGATGGAGGAGCATAAATTTAAGACAAAGATCTCTTTATCGTTTAAGTAATCCTTTATTTTATATTAACACATATCATTTATCTATAATATAACTGAAACACTTATACTAGCCTTGCAGCAGACTTGCGAAAGTTCTTTTATTAAAGTTATTTATTTACTAAGTTTTTTAGTCACTATTTAGAAATCTGGTTCAAAAATATTAATTAAGTATTAAATTTGAACCAGACCTGTAAATGGTGACTGAAAAAGGTGTGAATAGCCCCGCGTGCCACCCGTGCCACCAGCGTCCCATCAAACTTCGCCAGTAGAAACAATACAAGCAAGCTGTCTGATAATAACCAACAATAAGAAATATAATAATGTCATTGAATTTAATTATAAGTATAACACTTTAAGCAGTTAGGACGCATTTAGATTCTACAGCTACATTCACCAAAACATCGGGATTGAATGACGATGAGTGACGTCGTCTTTGCCGTTTGAAAAATGTCGCCCTCCCCATACATAGTATAATAACTCGCGGTCATTGCTGTAACTACAATTATGTTTACAATCACAATTTTTTTGGTGGTATAACTACTTAAAATTTTAAGCTTTTCGGAATTTTTCTGTTACCTGTGCTGTAAGCTATTGCTTCTTACCAAATTTCGAGATTCTATGTCAACGGGAAGTGGTCTTTAGGTTTTAATTCCCTTGCGTGTAGTTGCGAGTTTCAAAATATGCGGTATCAATGGTTGTACTTTTGCGTTTTGCGTTTTCGGGTTGACTTATAATTTTTTTTTTCACGGGTTAAAGGCAATTAGATCTAAGTATTTGATATGAATTTCAACTTGATAGCTCTACGCGTTCATGAGGAAAAAAGTAATAAGTTTATATTTATTAAAAAATATATATTTATTTTGTAATGTAACTAAAAATTTAAGGTTTTCGGAATTTTTCCTCTATGTGTGGTATAAAACGTTGCTTCATGCCAAATTTCAAGATTCAAGGTCGACTGGAAGTACCCTTTAGGTTTTGATTCCCTTGCAAGTACTTGCGAGTTTCAAAATATGCAGCTTAAATTGCTGTTTCTTTTGATTGCGTTGACATAGAAGTTTGATTTTGCTACAGCTTAAAGGTATTATAGACCTGAGTATTTGGTATGAATTTCAATTTAATACCTCTACGCGTTTATGAGGAAATGGGTAGTAAGTTTAAGATTATTAAAAAAATATATATTTTGTGATGTAACTAAAAATTTATGGTTTTCGTAATTTTTCCTTTATCTATGCTATAAGACGTTGCTTCGTACCAAATTTCAAGATTCTGAGTTCACGGGAAGCACCCTGTAGGTTTTGATTCCCTTGCAAGTGTCGAAAATTTGCGGCATAAATGGCTGTATCTTTTGATTGCGTTGGCTTAGAAGTTTGATTTTTTCACAGCTTCAAGGGACAGTAGACCTGAGTAATTGATATAAATTTCAGCTTCATACCTCTACGCGTTCCTGAGAAAAAGGGTCTTGACAGACGGACAGACGGACAACAAAGTGATCCTATAAGGGTTCCGTTTTTTCCTTTTGAGGTACGGAACCCTAAAAACGGCGTACATACCTACGTACTATACAGATCGGATAAAAATCCTTCTCATATGATTTTACAAGCGATTTCTTTTAAACTTTCTTCAAAACCCAACTATCGACATGACCCTAACTAGAAGCGCCATACAGCCTACATACCTCGATTTTTTATTCGCCTACAAAAACTAACTTAAAACACACGCTATTAAACATTTCTTCGATCGCCTAACCAGAAAGTTCAATGACACTTAGTTGACACTTGAAAAAATCCGTGCGTCACATACATTGTGAATTTTTCACAACAATTTGATAGTATAATCTTTGTTTTGTATAATTTTTGACGGTGTACAGTTGAGCGAGGTTAAATGGCTTTTAATTTAATAAATACTTACCTAATTATAGAGTTTCTTTTTTCGTTTTTGTTATAGAGTAAAGTGACGTAAAGATTGTAAGATGAGATGGAATCTTTCAGTAAAGACTTGTCAATCTTAACATAGTAACTTAATGGATAGCAAAGATACTCTATCCTAATAATATTATAAATGTTAATGTTTGCGCCGATGGATGGATGTTTGTTACTTCATGACGCAAAAACTACTGAACAGATTTTGATGAAACTTGGCAATATTGTCGCTTGCATATCAGAATAACACTTGAGATAACTTGAGATATCATGATTATTTTCCAAGATATGACTATAAATGCGTACGAAGTCGCGGGCAGCCACTAGTATTAACATATAAATACAAAGTTTACAATAAAATCTCTTTGCTTCATACGAAAGCGTTGCAGACAGATATGTAGTTTATTTTTAGGTAGCTAGGACTTATTTTTCACTTATCATAAAATAGCTTTACGAAGACATAATTTCAAGGTGCAAAATGTTTACAAAGGTGTTTAATTCAGGTTTAATACGTAAAAATATTAATTACATTCAATACATACCACTTGTATAATTGGACCTCGTTATTCTTGAAATACCTAAAGTATTCACACATTTTATATGCGAAGTAGTAAGCACGAACGTACTAAACAAACGTTAAAATTAAACTAAATTATAATAATATTTACAAAGCAATTTAAATACTTTAATACCCTACTATAACCCAAAGCTTAATTTACAGTTTTATTGTTTACCTTATGAAAATACAATTAAAATCCCTTTTCTAAGTATAAAGGTATTTATTAACCTATTTGTCGACTGTAAACATAACAAGAAAAAAAAATACGGAATAAGGTTTTTTTGCCATTATGTTTTCTATTTACGTAAAAATACAGTCCAATTTATGATTTGTTTTTTTTTTTCAGTTGAAATACAGCAAAAAACATAGTACCTACCTATGACTATTGGAGTTGAGTTAGACTCTATTTAGTCTCTTTTATTCCCAAGAGTAGCGTTTTTCAGCAATTTTTTAGGAGTATTAACGAATAAAAACCTAAAAAAAAAACTAGTTTCATTTCTTTTTAGTGCAGTGGAAAGTGAAATAGTAGGCTAGAGAAAGATCAATGGTTTTTCTTGAGGTCTAGGAGCGCGGCGGATATGCGGTCGAGCGCGCGTCTCGGTCCGCTGCGCACGCGCAATGATCGCGTCGCTGCCTGCTCGCATTATCTATGCTACTCGCTGTGACTGCCTTGAGATCGGATGTCTTGGGACAAATCGTTGGGTTTACTTAGAATTGAAGTAAATTATACGTCGACAATGTTGCTCTGTTGATTTCTTGCTAGTTTTAACAAGGTTTTTTTTCAGTTAATTGCATTATTTTCACAGTAATTCTGAAGAAGGTATGATTTAAGAGTCACTATACTATGCCCGCGACTTCGTACGCATTTAACGTCATATCTTGGAAAAAAATCATAATATCTAAAAATAATATACTTAGCATTGTGTTATTCTAACATAATATAGCTCCAATATTTCCAAATGTTGTCAAAATCTATTTAGTGGTTTCTGCGTGAAAGAGTAACAAACATTCATCCATCGGCACAAACATTAACATTTATAGGTAATATTAGTAGGATTTAAGGACTAAGATGCCTTTTTTCCTTAAAAAGCTATTTCATCATCTTACTTAAAACCTGAAAGTAACTGTACTCGTACGTACCTCATTGACACCCAATCTTAAAGGACTTTGACATGACTCTCATGACAATAACCCCAGCTATATTTTTAACAAAATATTAGCATTTTAATTTAAATGTTAACATTCATAACGCGTCTCACTTCACGCACGGATTCTAGTAACAACATCGTTTTCTGAACCAACTGTACCAAGCAACTCTGTAGGTAGATTTGCGCGTTTGAAGTTTTTTATTTGCTTAACATGACGTGATTCGAATAATTTCCCTCTTTGAATGTTTCCCTTTACATTTACGCCCTCGTTAATATATTACGTGTCAAACACATGTCAAAAGTATGTAAAATGGAATAAAACGCGTTGTTACCCGATTGTACCAGAAGGAGAGTAATGTTTTTCAAGAGTATGTACATATGTATAATTCTTTGGCACGCTCTACAGCCTAACGGCTTGATGGATTTTAGCTGGAGAGGTGTCGTTAGATTCGTATTTACAGTGAGAGTAACACTGGGTACATCAAAATAAAAAAAATGCGTTTTTAAACGCATTCGGTTTTGTTATTTCGTCAATTTTATCTGAAAAATGAAGTCTGTCGTTTGTTTTGAACGTTATGTTCTTATGTTAATGACCTGAGACAATAGCACGTCAATATTTTTAAAACGTTAGTTTCAAAGTACATTGTCTCTTTTACCTAATTTTTTTATTAACATTTTCCCTCCCATGTTACCGAGAGTTTTACGTTAGGCAAAAGGTATTCAAAAAAAGTGATCATCATCACCAACAGTGTTCTTCTGTAACTAAAATCTTTGCTGCAAAATTAAAACAATTATAAATACCACTATCATGTTCTTACTTACAAAATTATAATCTGATACAAATCTTAAGTACCGTTAAATCGGGTCTAACGAGTCAAAATTGATGAGATTAGTCCGATATAAAAACAATGGCGGCTATTTATTAAAATATAATAATAAAGTAGTTTTCTCTCGTATCCATCAAATCTCATGTTTCATTCTATCTTTAGAAAGCATCGGCAAGACAAAGATGCTAACTGTTCAACTCTTGCGCACATTGTAAGGGGCCGTTCATCGTTTTAGATACGAGAACCGGCATCCTACCCTATAAGATTTTGCCTTTTAAATTTCAACCGTAGCTCGGAGATGCTAAAAATAAAGTGTTTGATATTCAACCACGTCATTTCCAACGTGGCGGAAATGCAATTACAATATTTCACGTTTTTTTTTAAAGGAGATTAGGTAACTGCAACTAATATTAGTTGACAGTTTTCATACATATGAGTACCTATATATGAGCATTTTTTTTTTTCAATATGTTTAGATTCATAAAATAAATACCTATCAATTTAAATTCTTCATGACTGCCATTGTAAAAAGTATTATGATCATCTGTCAGTTCATTGTAGAGAGCTTTATATATTTCGATATGAGAAGAATAATTCGCGGAGACCATTTAAAATCTTTGATTTTGATATACGATAGGAATATCCAGTTTAAAAAAAAATCTGCTTCGCTCCAATAATTTTCATACTAGAGCCTAGTCTCTGCATTCTCTGCATTATGAAACAAACAATAACCAACAGAAAAGAGACAGATATATTCCATTGCGTTCATTATTTAAAAAGTAAAGGCCATAAAGAAACAACAAGAGCTCCAATCAGAATAAATTGCTTGTGGCTCCGTCAAAAGAATTGAAAAGGAGTTTCCATTACACGCTATCAACTTTTTTAGGTATTTGAGAAGTGACAGATTTCAGTTATTCAGGTTCGCGAATGGTAGATATTCTTTTGTTTTGCTCGATTTGTATCGTATGCTATCCTATCCTTTCTACTAATATTATAAATGTCAATGTTTGTGCCGATGATGGATGGATGCTTGCTACTCTTTCACGCAAAAACTACTGAATAGATTTTAATGAAATTTGGCAATATTGTAGCTTATATATCAGAGTAACACATAGGCCATATTATTTTAAGATATTGCGTAAATTTTCCAAGATATGACAATAAATGCGTACGAAGTCGCGGGCAGCCTCTAGTTCGTTATAAAGTTTCGCTCTGAAAAGTATGGCTATGAAAATGTGCCATGGAATATGACATGTGATTAGGATGAGTATAGGAAAATTGTTACAAGTTTTCCATATTGAACAGCTAACTTATATCGGCAAGCTAATCAATCATACTAGAATACATTGTTGGTAATGTTATCACTTCCTAAGTCCTTTGTGTAAAATGCAACAGAGCCGAATTTTGGAGCAACTTGCTTTCTCTTGTGCCATTACAAGTTTTAGAACCTGAACTGAAATACAAATAACGATAAATTATTATAGAAATTTTTTTTTTTTTTTTTTTTTTTTTTTTTTTTTTTTTTTTTTTTTTTTTTTTTTTTTTTTTTTTTTTTTTTTTTTTTTTTTTTTTTTGTGAAACAAAAAATTCATTTAATCAAACACAAAGAAAGCATACAAAATACAAAAAAAAATATACAATTACACATTACAAATAGTTTTTAAGTCACAACAGAAATCATAAAACGCGGTAGTGCTTGTTACGTTCTTACACGTTTGCGCCCCCAAATTTTGAGACCTTTGCGCCCCCATCTAAAACCGACCCTTACAATCCCAATGGTAACAATCCAGCTGACGTCATCACGTCAAAACTGACGTATCGTGTGCCGATGGAACAAAATGCGGAACTAATGACGCCGCGACTTTGAACTATGTAGGTTACGATGTATCTAACATCGTACGAACAATAAAATTGTTTATCTCACAATTCGTACTGCGCTTGCGCCGCCCACGGAGATTGAATCATTTTCGGTAATAAGCTGGTTAAGCGAGGCCTGAAACAAAACAAGATCATTAAAAATTTAAACGAAGCATTCGAATTTTAAAAGAAGGACATGGTGTCACATTTTATCAAATGGAAAAATAACGTCTATCAATTGAAACAAAAAGCACCTAATGAAAGGGAACTGTTCCAATATTGAGTGTCGACGGTAAATATAGCCGTACCTTTGATACTTTTCCTTTTGATTACAAAAGGAAAAATATCGGCATCTGTATTTTACTCCTCTATATTACGCCGTACTTAAATATTTAAAACAATATACAAAAAATTGTAATCAAAATAAATACAACAATCTGTTTGTAGCTACGTCTATTGTTTTCCATCCTAAACTAGAATTTCTATCATTAAATTCACGTAGTTTGTAATAAATCAGATCCAAAACAACTAACTACCAATTAGTTGTAACATCTCTATGTAATTACTCAAAGTACATTTCATATCTGAGTACTATTGCTAATCACTAGTTTCTCAATCTAAAGTTTTGAACTCCATATTACTCAACTTTCATTCTAAACCTATGTAAAGTTTAAGACTATTATTGCATGTATTACACATATTCAGAAATTGATTAATTATTTTATTTCTATTCAATGCTAAAATCTGTTTCTGATCATCAGAAATATTTAACAATTTCTGATGTATTTAAAACCAGAAATTCTACTAGATTACTCCATTCGCCTGTCGATGTAAAGCCGATTATTAAAAGACATAAATTCAAGGCGTTATAACTTATGGTGAGCTTGAAACACACTATTAAAAGCGTCTAGATAGCTCAGTCTAGCTCGGCTCAGCATAAAATGGTTGTATATTACCAGCTCTTACACATTACGTGTAATAACAAAGTTTTCTCACATTAAAAACTTCGTAATTGTTTCCTATGAAGTACCTTCGCGAAGCTACTATTAAAACTCAAACTTGTTCTAGAGTGCATTGACATTGTGACGGTTATGATACTTAAGTAGTGCTATTTTATACTAAAATTGTTTTTAATTTGAAATTATGGAACTACCTAGGTAAATAAGTTCGTAGAACCGACATACCGATCTTGATGGCAATAATGATCGCAATTATTTTTCAAACGAGTTTAAATTACGCAAAGCATTGCTCAAATTAATTGTCATTTGTCTTCGTGAGCTCGGAAAAAAAAACGCGAGCGTGCAGTAGTGAGGCAAACATTGGGACATCAAAAGAAAATATTTTCGCGGCACAAAATTTAATAGACGGTGACAGAAGCTGTGAAAGTCAAACATATTTGCGATCGTCTTTTGTCATTTGTTCGTATGTTAAAATGTTCTTTGTAATAATGATACCAGCTTATTAATATCAATTACTCTTTTAGATCTGGTATTTAGACGGCAGAGTTTTTATATCTTCATAAATTGTTGATTGCGCCCACGTCTCGTTTATAGTTATGTTATTAATTCCAACGTCTCTAATCTTGACGGTCTAACTCCATCAGAAGCGGCAGTCGATTTATAATAAAAAATATATACTCGCGCAGATAAAACTGCGCATAAATCTGTTATTGTCGCTACAAAGTATTGAAAGAGCTCTACGTAATGATAATTCTGTTCTCTTGGCCTTGGACACAGTGCATCAATGTTAGCGCGCTGGCATTTGCCTTATCGTGTGTTGAACTGCTCTATCAATGCAGCCGCCGGTCTCAAACCTATATTCAGCTGCGTTACATTAAAGTACTACTAAAAACAAAAGTCGGAAGAAAGATTTTAAATCGTACAAACTGGCACTTTCGAAAGTTACATCTGAAACGAGACGGATAATGTTTGCTTGAAATACTTGCGTGACGAATACATTACTTGCATATGTGTGCGTTGGTTTGTGTGTGTGTTGATATACGAGGCAGTAGTCAAGGTCGACAATGTCATTGTACGAGCGACGCAGGCGCAAAACATATTGAAACTTGCAAAGTGTAGTTGCGCCGGCGCTGTTGGAATAATCTTATCTTATCATTTAGGTCACCTTACTTCGTAGATATTGGAACCTAGTGCACTTATTTATGTAACTGGATAAGATAAACTGATGGTACACATGAAATAAAACTTCAGAATGACAATACCTGTCTTTGAAATAATGTTGTCCTTCGCGTACAACTAAATACGTCCGTTCGTATACAACTTGTCACTTCTTGACATTCAAACTTTTAAAAGCACAATCAAAGTTAGATAAAATAACAAAAACTATATTTTTCCTTTCCATCCCCGATTTACAGTTCCAATAAATTATTCCCGTACCGTCGAATAGGCGCGGTTTCTAACAAGAGGCTTGGGGACGATATCCACACGATTTACGACTATAACTTATGTCGCATGGTTTAGTCTGAGAACACTAATTTAACGTTCGGTTTTCTGTATTTGACATTTTACGATCTTAAATACGTTATGTTGCGTCATTTGAGAGGATTTCTCGGTGTTATAACAGGTTATCTTGGTGACTAATACGAGTGTAATATTAAATAATATTTGCTGAGAATAGTTCCTAAAATACGATGTATCAGGCAGACAGGGGGTTGATTCTGTTTATTTGCAATAGTACAATAGTTGTGATGCTCGAAGCAAACCTCGCAACTTCCGCCAGCGTAAGTTATCAGAATTGGAATTCAGTTCTTGGCATTCTTCACGTCTGGCACTTATTTAAGTCTACACATAGGTATATAGAATTTATCTAGACAATTTGCTATTTATTGCTGTAAATACTTTTCATTTAAACGCTATTCATATTAATTTATTTGAAGATATATACAAGCTGATGAATCCAATTTGTTTGAACATGGCTCACTTTATATTGCGTCATAAAAATGTTGATTCTCATTTTTATTGATACGATCTATAAAAACTAGAAGCTATGTAAGGCAGCTGGGTACATATTCGCTACTTTGATAGACATCGCATTACTATTTGGCGCCATCTTTAAAAACAAAGTTAAAAGGACAAAACTACCGAAACAAAACTACGCGCAATCAAAATTAGATCTCGCAAAAATAACGTATCGACTCACCGTTCCTATGTTCTTGAAATAGCTCAGCTGTAAGTCAAATTATGAGGCATGAGGCATCAATGGTCTGAGGCGTGCCGTGTCGGATTGACGCAAGCAAGCTCACTTGTTTACCGCCTTAGGTTATTTACATCGGGGTCACAGACACGCTGAAGGAGAGCGACTCAATCGATATAATTATCTAACTTAGTACATACCTGGCAGCGACAATGACCTCCTTTGACATTACTAGGTCAGAAGAGCGTTTATGCAATAAAATTGCAAACGTCAAGTGCTGGTACCGCGCCGCGAAACTGTGTTGATGGCGAAATCGCGACTGTAGCTGCAAACCATACGAAATATTTTAACATTCAAAACGAAGATTTACTTCTAGAATCTATTTTAGTAATTTAAATACTCGTAGTCGAGTTTCTCGCATTTGTTACGACGAAATGAACGTTCTGTTATCACGTTCGGACATTCTTGCGATAAAAAATGCTCGTAAATGTTTTACTTTTGACTTTCTTCGTAAAATGACTTAAAGATAAGACCTATCCTAAGGTTTTTAACGTTGGATATACCCATAGTACAGATAGGTACCTACCTATATAGGTTTAAGAAGTGTACTTAATTAGATTGAACGTACCTCACACGATCAACTTTCAACTGATTGATTGCGCAAGTGTTTATGTGTCGAACAATTGAAACAGGTGTTAAATGACTTTCTGTATTGTTAGGCTACGAACTAAAATGTTATCGGGCGAATATTTTCGTTATCTGAATGATTGTGGCGTCAGCCGGTCGTTGATCTTGTTAACCACGTGTTATTTTGGTTGTTACGCAATCGCCGCCTTATTCACTCAGAAACCAATTTGATTTGACTTGATTGCCAATGGAATATCAATTTTGATATTAAATTGTATTAACATTATCACAACAGGTTAGAATTGTAAGTAATCAAGAATTTAATCAACATTCGTAATGTGAACAAGTCGTGTAAAAAATCAGTTGTTAATGGCAACATATTGTATAAAAATTAAGTAAGAAGATACAACCTTGAACTGCCTATTCAATACCTAGAGAGGCTTATCAAAAAGAACGTTCGAGATTCAAATTGATACTTTTATTTATAAATATTAAGATTTATATTTTCGCTATTTAAAAATACAACCGTTGTTTGCATCGAATTAAAATGGTTGCGTAACTTCATTGAGTTGTTCAAGTTAAAGTGGATACGTGTCTTATTGGCTACCTACGTGTTCGTAATTGAGAATTTAATAGAATAACTTTATATTTGATTAAAATGATAGGGTTTGGTAATTTTAATAGTTTTCATATGTATAGAATACTTATACTGCTATATTAATCAATTTAAAAAAAAGAACTGGTCTCTAGATATAAGTAGATAACAGTAAGACACCTTGCAGACGTAGGCGCGTTTGCGGAGCGTACGCGTTTTTTTCCCGCCACTGAAACGCGCGCGTAAAACGCGTGGGCGTGTTTTGGTAGCGGAAAAAAAACGCGTACGCTCTGCAAACGCGCCTTCGTCTGCAATGTCTCTAAAAATATATTTGAAATGTTTTTAGGAAATTGGCATCACTCTGACCTATGTAATACAGATATGCAATTCAGCTCTTAGCGCCAAAACACACGGTGAAATGCAACTGCAACGCAACTGAAACTTTTGAGTTTCAGTTTTGAGTTTCAACTAGTTTGAAACGTTTCGTTTCAGTTGCGTCGTGTTTGGTTTTCTAAGGAAGTCTATAGCAGAAACTTCGATGCAACTCAAAAGTAACTACAAGTTTCAGTGTGTTCTGGGTCTAAGTTACGTTAAAAAAGTCGAAAAGTTTGATTGAACTGAATTTGATGAAGCTCATTTGGAATTAAGTAGGTACCTACTTACTTTGGAAGACTGTATAGCGTTGGTGATTGCAGAAAAAGCTATTATAGCGAAACCTCTGTTAAATCTCGACGACCCACGGCAAAAGAATATTTTAATGACTAATTAAATTTTAATAATCTTCTCTGCAATTAACTGTTAAACGTATTTTGCAACTACGTTCTTTATGAAAAAGAAACAAGCAGAAATGACCCTAAACATCTCTCATGAAGAAACAAAATTCGAACTTCTAATTTTTTTTTAAAGTCACTTTATATACAAATGGCTAGATCCAAAATTGAATTTATTCAAAAGTGTTCTTCATTCAAATTATCAATTGTTTTTCAATCAATTGAAACTTTGTTTTATTATTATGAAGTCTATAACAATTTCTTTAAACGTATTCCTAGAATGAACATGTTTTATTTAACCTTTAGAAACCTTACCGACCAATGTGACATTGTTGCCCTTCAGGACTTATGTATTGAATATTTCTCTTTTATGACTTCTGTCTAATCTTAATAAATATGAAATATTGAGTCGTGACGGAAGAATGAAATATATATACAAATTCGTAAACACAAATCAGATTAATCCTTTGAGTATAGAATAAAGGAGGAGCCATACCGTCTGGATCTGCGTGCTTGGTCTGGCGCAAAATAGCTACTTATCATTTGACAGGTAATCTACCAAGAAAAACTATAAGAAAACTTGGCGCAACCTTGGCACGCTGTCATAAACTCATTTGTATGTGAAAAAAAAATGGGGCCACTCCTCATATTCCTTCCTCATTGGTTTGATCAATGGCAGGGAGTGAGTGAAGCTTCTTGAGCCTTAATATGATGTGGTAGAGCTTCTTTACGTTATCTCTTCATTTGTTTTCTCTCTTAGTTTTTGCATACGATCCAATTTTAGGTAAGCACTAAGCACCTATTTATGCAAGGTAATTGACAGTAGCAATTGCATATATTTGCCACTGGCTATACTAACTGCTGGTCCCAATATTTAAAGACAGACAGCTATCCGAGATCGGCAGTACATATCTGTCACGTAGCTATCACTTCTGATTTATCCTTCAGAAGCATCCTATACATTTTTGACACCTGTAGGTTTATAGTAACGAACAATAGGCATGTCGAAAGATTTTGAAATCCTATTCCAAAATGCAGATACACATTTACTGTTTACAACAAAAACTTTATTTCGGTATTTAACTAACGTTTTAAGAAGATTAAAGCCATTTTTATAATTATTTTTAAATACTGCGTGAAAACAGCTCTCCGTGTCATGGCGTCGCGTTTGACGTCACA
Source organism: Anarsia innoxiella (assembly GCA_947563765.1). Taxonomy (NCBI): domain Eukaryota; kingdom Metazoa; phylum Arthropoda; class Insecta; order Lepidoptera; family Gelechiidae; genus Anarsia; species Anarsia innoxiella. Next base: position 2,809,780 of record OX387396.1, on the reverse strand, counting down.
CTTTTGTAAACGTCAAATGTGTTCCCGCCCGGCTAGACAACAAAGTAAACAAACGTTTCGTATTTCTTGTGATAAAAATGAATTCTAAAGTTTATAAGTGGTGTGCAGTACCTCTGTGCAAAAATACATCAATAAAGACACCCCAACAAGGTGTTTGTTCATGTCCCATACATTAAAAAAATAAGAGATACATGGTTACAGCTTGCACGGCGAAACCCGAACGAAGTAAAATTAAATTCGTCACTTTATTTCTGTGAAGATCACTTTGATGTGAGTATGTTATCATGTATTGATAGATTTTTAACTTCATGTTTGACGTGAAATAGATGAAATGACAATAATAACAAATAACAATAATAACAAAAAAAATACAAGGCGGTTTTCACGTTTCTAAATTCGGAGGAGCAAAATTCTTTATTGGTTGCCAGGAACTCGCCCAACATTAGCAAATCGATCCTGGGCAAATTGGAACTGTTTGCCCTGATAAACCCTGGTTCCATTATAATAAATTTGTAGTTATTCACAAAAATAAACAAAAAGTAAATCCTAGCGTACAATCAGTCAAAACAACACAGTGATGTTTGTTTACATGAGTATGACGTCATGCGCTGTGATTGGCGTTTCAGTCAAAATGGCCGATTGCAGTATTTTACTCTTTTATTTTATAGAAAATCTTGTTAATCTCAATTTTTTAAATAAAACTAAAATAGTTTTTTGAATCCTTTAAATGTGTATTTTCCCCTGAAATCATTAAATCTTCGATTATTTCATAGTGTCGTCACGCCTATTCTAAGATAGATAACTATTTCTATAACCAGCAGGGCAAAACCAGAGATAGACAGTATATTGGGAACGGCCGTAAACATACTTTGGAATGGAAAACTGACGCATTATCTTTACAGAAAGCGAAGATCCGTATCTATAGTCATCACTTGCGTGTGAGTTGTGTTACAGACGCCGCCGGCTGTAAAGTTGAGATAGCATCAACAACTCTCCGACTAAGAATATGAGCTGAATAAATGCCGACTTTCACTGTGCGATTGCTTTAATAGTTTTAATTAGCTGTTGTTTAGAAACGATCTTGTTAGGTATTGTTTTATAGATTTATGATTGTGGTATTGAAGGTGGAGAAAGGGAACTCCGAGTAAATCTGGAAATGATATAAAAAGGTAGATAGATAGATAGAAATTCTTTATTGCACACAAAGAAATACAAATAAAACTTAAAACTAAAACATTGTGCGCAAAGGCGGCCTTTTCACTAAAAGTGATCTCTTCCAGACAACCTTTGGAGTAGGAAAACCTTTGGTAAACCTTTGGTAGTTGTTTTAAGAAGATATCATCGACAGACGTCATTTTATAATCTGACGCACATGCGTCTTTTAGGTAGTTGATATTTCGATTTGACAGTATTCTGTATCTCGCAAGATGTATTTAAAAATGTACCACGCCCATCATATAAGGAGAAAAGGTAAAGCTTCAAGATAGATGGTGTGCTTCTATTTATAACCGACAAGTAAACAGTCTAGTGGAAACCGGTCCGGGCAGCCAAGGAATGCTCTATCGCCTTGTGCTAACAATGTACTCTTACGCTCAATAAAATAAATAGTCACCGAACTCTTTCTAGAAATTTTCATCTTTTTCGGCAGATTTTCCAACTGGCAATTTTTCATTTTTTTTTAATATTCGTGCTATTTAATTTGAAATATTCGAATTCGGAAAAAGTATTTCATCGTCACGATTCCAAATTTGAAACGAACCATTTTCATATTGCCAGCTTGTTTGCGGCCAGAAATAAAACAAATTCATATTTAGAATGAAAGGAGATGGAATCGAAAAAGGTTGTATTACAAATGGTGTTGATTCTAAATTATTTACTTGCGTAATAGTATTAGAACGTTTTGTAAATTTGTTTCGCTGTTTTAATGGGATTTCTAAAAGGGTTTTACTTTCAATTTAAACTGTTTTCAAACTTTGAACGAGTACAGATAGTAATTAATAGTTTTAAAGAGTTTTATTTGCCTATTTTAATATAAGGTTTCGGTTTTATTGCTTTACCAGAGGCTGCCCGCGACTTCGTACGCATTTATCGCCATATCTTGGAATATAATCAGGATATCTTAAAATAATATAGCCTATGTGTTATTCTGATGTATAAGCTACAATATAGCCAAATTTCATCAAAATCTGTGCAGTGGTTTTTACGTGATGCAGTAACAAACATCCATCCATCCATCCATCCATCCATCAGCACAAACATTGACATTTATAATATTATTAGGATATTGAGACTAACTAACAAATTATTTTATTTTCATGGCGCTTTTATTTGAATATATTTATTTTTTATTAATGACAACACCATGATTATGTACCTACCTATGACCATATTCAAATAGGAAGTTTAAATCGATGTGTCTTCGCCTGAGAACGTAATTAATCAACGAGTTATGATTAAATCGATTAATGCGTAGTACCATCGGATTCCATCACTATTACACATAGTGTTGTCCTCGGTAATAATTTCTGTTTTCCGTGTTTCCCATATGGGACTATGTAGGTGGATTTGGTCTCTGGATATTTACTTTAATTTAATGTAAACTTATTTATAGTTAAGATATTAATACAAGTAGGTAGGTTAATGTCTTGGGTATTACATACATACATATCCGTCACGCCTCTCTCCCATTGGGGTAGGCAGAGACCACTTCCTTAGACGTCAGAAATTCAGAATATTATGTAGATGCTATTAATAAAAAAAAATAGGTAGGTACTTATGGATTTTTTAGAAAGTAGGTAAATGAAGTAATTGTTACATCATTTATTATGTACAACCCAATAGTACAATCTTTTAATATAATAAATGTTAATATTTGTGAGTTTGAATGGATGGATGAGGATTGACTCTCTCACTAAAAATTACTTAACAGATTTGAATGAAACTTTACAATATTACAGCTTAGACATCAGAATAACACATAGGCTATATAAATTTTAAGGTTAAGATTTTTAATACTTAATGATGAAATCGCAGCCTATAGTAGAAAGACTAGAAACACAAATCCATATAAAAAGTAGTATTTCCAAGGCCATGCAGTTTACCAACCTCAATCGATAGGTCTATACCCTTCACTAATCAAAATGAAACATACACAATAACCTTTGGATTTGTCTAGTAATAGTTCCGCTAAATAGTCGTCATCAGTTCTACTATGACTTGCATAGTTTTGCCTACTTCAGCAATCGGCGTAAAAAATGTAGGGTCACGCGGTTGGAATTAATGCGATTTTAGTCGAAATTTCCTATTCACGAGTTCCAGATCCATTTTATAAACGACTAGAGGCTGCCCGCGACTTTGTATGCAATTGTCGTCATTTCTTGAAAAAAAAAAGAAAACAATATTTTAAAATATGCCTCTGTATTATTCTGATGTCTAAACTATATTATTGTAAAGTTTTATCAAAATCTGTTGAGTAGTTTTTGCGTGAATGAGTAACAAATAATCTCACATTCATACATACATTCAATCATCGCGCATCGGCACAAACTTTGACATTTATAATATTAGGATTTTGTAGAATATTGAAAACAAGCATTACACCTAGAACGCTGAAGTCGTCCTTTACTAAATAGTACTTAATTACTGAATAGTAAATTACTATGTTCCTATCTAGTAACTTATCGAGTAAACCGAATAAACTGATCGCCTACAGATCGATAGAAACAGAAGTCATTGCTTCATCATCGGTGCCTTGGCTTTTGAACTTCGGGTCATGGGCACAGGGTACAAGTATAGATAGGCCTTGGGAAATACCAGCTGTATTGGAAAGCCGATTTACTTAACAATAGCGAAGGCAGTTTTTCGTTTTATTTCATTATAATAAAACGTTCATTTAGGTTATTAATTTAAACATTGATTTTGACAATTTATTCTGAAATTAAACATTCGTAACACAAATTCTAGTGTTCAATATACTCGTAGTATCTACCTAAGTAGATAGTAATATATGTATAGTAACATGTACCTAACTATAATTTCATCATAATTACTTTTTTTTGGGGGCTTTCTAAATATTGTAAATCGAAATACTAGATAACATTTTGTAATATCTGTCAGGAACGTTGAAATTTGACCGAGGAAATGGGGATGAAGGTATTCAATAACTGTTCTAATAACAACAGCACAATCAAATATAGAGTAACAAAAATTGAGATACATTTTACAAATGCTAACCTAATAGTTTTAAGTACTTCTAAATACTAAATCCTAAACACGTAGCGTTTAAAGACTCGAAGCACGTCCTAGGTACTACTTACCTAGTTAGGTCTAGATATAAATGGTACCTACGTTTGAGTTCCAAATTAATCGAATTTAATGAACGTGCGCGCATTCTTTTCTCACAGTGGCATCTCTTTTCTTCCTCTTTTCCAAAGAATAGACAGAGATATAGCTACAGCTGCTTTGACAAAAAGATGCCCTTTAGGCATGCAGTAGATACTTAATAAATGGACAACACGATCCCCGTTTTACAAAACGAGTTTTATTTATAGTTCTAGAACTAACTCAGATGAATGACGTTTCGGCTATAGGCAAAACGTCAAAAAATTACATTATTCTAGAACTATATTTAAAACTCGTTTTGTAATAACGGGGCTAATATTTAATGGATAAGTTACTATAACGACTTTTTCTACAACAGATTAACGCCCATTCTATTTTCAAAACGTTTGAAAATGCTCAAACTTTTATACCAAAATAAAACTTACTTATAATTCATTTTCTTTTGTTACAGGTAAGCTACTAAAGCCTTTACAATCTACAGTTTTCCAGTATAGCAGAAACGTCCGTGGTGTTCCAAACAAAAGCTGGTATAGTATTTTACCCCGTTTTTAGGGTAAACTGCGAGTCACGCTGCGATCGCACCTTTTCTTTTCAATACAAGCACTGGGCTTTGATAGATTAAAGCCAGCCAATTTTTTTGGGGAGGGTTTGCAAAAAGAAGTACGGTACCTACTATTTTATAAGATTTTTTTCTAAAGTAGGTAAGTTACTCTGTGAGTGTTTCGATGCATCAAATTGATAATAAATTATTCTTTTCTGGTCCCGATTTTCCTACAGTCTGAAAAAAATAATAGAAAGTAAAAAGTGGCAACACTGTAGCATCGTCCCTTTCAAATCAATCTAAGAAAAACGAAACGACTACTGTAAGATTATCGACAAATATTATTTTATATACTTACTCGTACACATTTTAAATTTGGTAAAATTACTTATATGCTTTAAAAAATATCACATAGCAAGTAAAACCTGGAATACAACATTGATTAAATTACTGAAGTCTGAATCAAAACATTCTTTTTTGCTGTCTGCACGTATTGAATACGTCATTCTAGTATCATCAATCAGGCTGATGAATTATATTGGTGGTTTAGTAAAGTAATATCGAAAATTCTAGAGTTTTCCATCTTTTCCGGGCAAAAAGTAGAATTTAAAAGTCAGTGGGTACGTATTCTTTCTTAAACACTATTTGAAATATCTTTACTAAGTTCTTATCTCTAGTATTACAACTTTCCAAAAATGATTTTGTCTTATCACAGAATAATAAATACCTACATACATATAGATAGAAGGATGACTCTAGAAGATATTTTAAAGAAATAGCAACTCTACATTTAACATCTTAAAGTATAATCCAGCTCACATCGTGTTACGATACAACTAGGTACCTATCTATCAGAAAAAGGAAGTTACTTCTTCTGGTCTCCTTTTTTTTTCTCAATGAATCTAGTCCAACCATAAATACCAGTAATTTACGTATAAATTATAACAAAAGAACTCTGTTACCCAATTATCAATAATAGTAAATATTATGATGATACGTTGGAATGACCTTCTGTACCGCGTGGGACGAGCCCATGACACACATCGCTGGGATGCGCACGCGCACCTCGGCTATTTCTGCTGCTTTATTATATTGGGAATGATTTATTTTATTACAACCATAAGCGAAATTGTTTTACACATTAAAATTGCTTTGTTTTGTTGATAGGTATACCTACTTGATTTTCAATTGTTTATTATCTAATCGGAAGTGTGACTGAAACAAGACATACAATACAATACAAATATTCTTTATTGCACAAAAGATATAAGGTACAGACACAAACAAGAATATAAGAAGCAACAGGCGGCCTTATTGCTAGGTAGCAATATCTTCCAGGCAACCTTAGGGTAAGAAACATATTAAAAAGAGAAGCCAATCTTAAGGAAAACGTACCTTTACTAGGTGAATTGCACTTTGCTTAGCAGCATGTCGAAGTCATTAATTTATAGTCGTATTATTTATTTAAAATAATGCTTCTCGAAGTAACTACTTTATGCAAGTGTTATGTAAGCATGTCATTAGGTACTTACATCATTCAATACATATTACAAAACTATCATGTCTGTAAAATCTTTGCATCTTTATTGATATTGAATGTCTGACTGAATATAACAAATGAAAAACTGCTTAGCAGATTTCCGTTGTTTTGAAACTACGAATTAAAAATATCATATACATACCTAAACACACCTATCCGTCACGCCACTTCCCTACTGGGGTAGGAATAGACCAATTCCATCCACTGCTACGATCCCACCCAACACTTCCTTCACTTCATCTACATTCATCATTCGCCTCGCCATAGGAACATGCAGTTACTCCTTACTTGGCCTTTCCTTAACAACTCCTCGATTTGATCGAGATACGATGGACGTAACTCGATATCATGAAAGTTCGTTTCTATCTTAAACTTTGTTGTTCCAAAAGCAAAAAAAATAAAGTTACCTTACTTTAAAATAGTTCAAGAAACAGGGCCCCTTCGTGACTAAGCTAACGAGCAAAAACTAAGCGAGTCGAACAAAAAATAGCATTAACAACTTGTAACTCGGAAATCAGTACGTCATATACTTCTTGATACATAATGAGATACTTTAGCTTGGTTCAGGCTGGTATAAAGCCTTGTAAGACACGGAAATCCTTAAGAGGAATAAAGGCTTAAGTGTTTAGTCTTTCGCGTGATTTAAGACGTTTTTGTACTAGTTTTTGGGAACTTTTAAGAACGTTTATTAATAGAGTGTTAAACTCGTGTAAATTAATATTCAAAGTCTTATGAAATAGCGTTTGAAATATGTATGTCGATGTGATTTTAACGCTCTTTTACATTCCAAACAACGACTATGACAAACCTTTCGCTCTATTCCAAAAACAAATAAATACGAATCAATTTTTAGGTCAAATTAATGATTACTGGTGAACGATTCATCATTACGTATCTAAAATCCGGTTACATATTACATTTCTCTTTAATTACAACTAAACATAAAAACAAACTATCTAATCACGCCTCGCTCGAAGACGAATCTGTGAACAAAGCGTTCTTTGTCTGCGATAACACTGTTTCGGCCGGCTTATCTGTGATACGCGGTCAATGAACTCTAGCGACATGTTATACTAGTAAATTGTGTTGGACACGAGTTTATAAATATTTGTGGTAATGATTATAGTTTTAGAAGGATATTTTTCAAGGTTTTCGATTCGAAATTTAATTGTCTTGGGGAAAGTAGGTACTTATGTGTTTACGAAGTTGTTTATGTATTTGATTATCAGTATTACAGAAATAACAAGATATATCTACTTATATGAAATTTTTTCCAGTAAAGACATCCTACAGATTGTCAAAAATAAGACTCGTGGACTTCAATCAAAAGGTTTTCTGTGATTACAATATACTTTCATCTTTTATCAGAATTTTATACTTAGGTAGGTACCTATATTATATATATTTTTTGTTTATTATTGGAACAACAAACGAACGAACAATAACACAACCAATATACCTACATTAATAATATCAAAATTTTCCTCTAACAATATTATGATCAAAACATGACCTTCGAATAAAGTAGAACGCCTAAAAAAAAGCCAAAATACCTAGCTTAACTCTCGTAAACCCTGAAAGATATATCCCTGGTTTGTGGTCGTGGAACATTCCAGAATATGTAACATTTTGGGCCACTAACAATTGCAGAAAACCTAATTAAATCCGCCATTAAAACTATATCTTTCTCTTTCTTAGTCACACAAACAGAATAAGACAGCACGATATTTAATGGATAAATAAATTTTAACGGATATTTCTGTAGGGAATAAGGGAAGGTCATTTATCTAGTCTAGTGTGACTTGAACAAGGAAAGCGGACATTTTTAATCTTTTTCGGGATTAGTCTGAATTTTGGACGATGTTATACGGGTTTAGGGTACAGTTTTGTATGTGCAAAATAAGAGAACTAGGTACTTATAGGATGAGGGCTATGTTTTAAGTATATGCTATTGCATATTAGTACCTACATAGGTATAGCATAAACTCGTTTACTTAAAATATTTCAATGAATGAATACTTAATGCATCTCGGATACTCATGCTTTCCTTTTTATTCTGTAGATGCGTTCCTTAGCCCATTACACATATATATATTCGTCACGCCTCTCCCATTGGAGTAGGCAGAGACCACTTCCTTCAACTTGCTGCGATCCAAACACACTTCTTTCGCACATTAACTCTTTGAAAATATAACTATGGTGAAATATTTCATGATTTTCATGATAAAACAATGTCAATGCCTCATAAAATCCACTCGATATAGAATATAAATCGAGACAAATCACTGCCGCAGCTGTTTTGATGTCAGATGTGTTACTCAATCGCTGATACGTATAATGTTATTTCAGCCTCATTCGACCGTCCCACTTCGAGATACGTTTATTCACCTTTTCCTCGAAATGAAACGTTAATGACCTAGTTTAGGTCACATTCTGCTTCGATCGCAGTTTACAAAGTAAGCTAACAGGAAAGTGGAGGCTTATTTCGTTGTATAAAATGTTCTAGATGCTATTTAAGACAGTATTTATACAGGGTGTAACAGAAAGGGTATATTATGCCGAAACACAGCGATAGTCCTCATGAAACATGAACAACTTTCCCCAAGGGACATGGGTCGTAACTGGAAAAAAAAATTTGGATCGCCCATACTTACTCGATCAGCTGATCGAGCATTTCGGCATTATATACCCTTTCTGTTACATCCTGTATAAAATTTTGGTCGTAAAATAGAGGGGAATCTTTGTGTTTCTTGTATTTCATTTATTTTACCACTAGAGGCTGCCCGTGACTACGTTCCTATTTATCATCATATCTTGGAAACAAAACATGATATCTCAAAATAATATAGCCTATGTGTTATTCTGAAGTGCAAGCTTCATTATTGCCAAGTTTCATCAAAATCTGTTCAGTATTTTTTGCATGAAAGCGTAACAAACTAACAAACATCCATCAATCCATCGGCACGAACATTGACATTTACAATATTAGTAGGGTTATTTATGTCGTGCTTCATTTGTTTCTTAGAAAGAAATTATTCTCGAATAGAAGTTTCAACATCAGAATTAGGTGTTATTGATGTCTTGATAAATGCTCATTGTATTTGGCGACGTCGACGTTTATAATGGTTTCCAATAATCCTAATAAACAATATAATTAATGAATTGGTCAAATATGAAGGTTACACGTGTTGTAATCACGTGGTTTTCGATAAACAAAGCCAATCCATAACTTAATTGTTAATAATTTGACACAGAATTTAGCACGGATACCTATTCTTTATTGCACACAAAGATATAAGATATAATACGTTAATAAAACACTTTAAATCCCAGTTTTTTCACAGACTTCTTGATAAATATCTTCACGATTAGGTACCAAAAAGTCAAGCGTATCTTTAGCATTAAGACTATGGCATAGATAGATGTTTCCTATCGTAGTTTTCAATATGCAGCGTTTAGATGTACTAAACTGCATCACTAAATCCAATCATAGTCCAGTAATCCACCAAACAAAGAATCGTCGGCCCAGTTAGTTCTTAATTAGCCCTTTATGACAGTCAGCGATAACATGGCCGTCTAAACGAGCCTTGGCCTACATAGCAGTTCACGAAACCAGGTTAATAAAATAAAACTGACTTTTATCCTTGTTATTGTACGGAAAACTTTATACGATGGAGTTAAGTCTAAAATAACTCCATTATACAGCTTTAGGTGACTTTGTTGGGTTGTTTAGGAGTTCTGAAGTGGTTTCAGTGGTTTATTTTCGATTTACATATTTTTATGTATCTTTAATTTGCTCTATTCAATTATATTATATATAGTATACTAGGTGCAGATATGTTATATGCGCGCACATTTTGAAGACTGTAAATAGACATATTTAAGTCAACTTGTAGTTAGTCTCAGTTAGTCTGAAGACATTTGGAGTATGATTTGAAGTGCTGTCATTAATGTCATTGTAATCATTGTTCGGCACAGATTTAAAACGCCAATCACTATAAAGGTAACATATCTGTACCTATAAAAAATCATTGCTCTAATCTTAACTTAGTAGTTTGTAAAGAAACTTAAACTCTGTAACGTAACTTTTTTGTCATTCGTCAAAATGCACTCTCATTCAAATTCTATGTAGCAAATCTATCCATAATAAGTTTGTATGAGTATTGTGTACCTACGGACTGTAGTGATGTGATAATATTTTATATTATTGTACAAAGAACTATCGTATTATATAGGCATAGCATAATCATAACTAATAGATGCTGCAGCAAAACGTAAACACCACCTGTAAGGTATAAGTACTTATCTTTAAAAATAACACCTATATTCTTACACAATTAGCTAGAACGGAAACGTTTTCATTTAGCACCACTCCGCCATTACCATACTCACGTTTCAAACAAATACACATTTGAGTATGACTAAGGAAACTATGCAGCATTTATTCTAATTATATCTTCTCTCCCTTTTCTATTTACTTACCCATTCCTATGTTTACTCGACAAGGCGCGTCGGGGTGTGGGCGATGGGTAACTAAATTGGGGGCCGACAGAGACAAAAAACATGGTTTTATCTATTAGATGTTAGTTTAGACGGGTTTAGTAAGTAGGCGAGTGTGATGTAAGTTACTAAATGTGTTTTTGAGTTTCGAAAAAACAGTTTAATAGTGTTTTAAGGATGATTTAGTAAAAGCGAGTGTAAAAGAGGATGTTTTCGTAAAACTTGCGTCATTTTGATACCTATAGGAGTAACTCCGAAACACTCTCACAGACGCAATGCCCTAGTTTTGTAGATTTGACTCCGAATAAGGTAGTACAAAAACGAAAGGCGCCGAACCCTTTCATTATAAGTAATTTAGCTTACAACCAATCGCAGGCAAGCGTATGTTTACATTCATATTTTTTTCGCTCTCCGGCATTGACATTCAGCCTTTCACAGCAAAATTGCGTTCTGAGTTGATTTTTCTCGGATTTAATTTAACTTTATTACGTATTTCATGTTAAAACATAACTATAAACCTTTCTGCATTGAAAAGTCAATGACAGCACGACTATAATGCCACTTATTGCCTATTTACAAGTATTTTCCTTCGCTAATGGAAAATGCCGTAATGTGCAACGTTTTAATGACCCTTTTAATGTTCAGTCTCATATTTTATACGTTTGAAGTAGGTAATAACATTTCAATAAACTCATCAAAGTCGGAAGCAACTGTCGAGTTGGTATGTACTTACATACATATCTAGTCTAGTAAGTAAGTAAGTCTGTCTCGCATTTTTGCCATCGTGTGACACAGAGATCACTTCCCTCCACTTGTTACGATCCAAACACACTTCCTTAGCTTCATCCACATTCATAAATCGCCTCATACAAGCACATCGGGTACCTACTCCTGACTTGCCCTTTCCTTAACAAGTCCTATGTACTTCTACTTACCTATTTACTGGCCCAATCTAAACAGACCAAAGACCACAAAACAAGCGTAATGCAGTACTCAGTCAATAAATCGAACAAGGGGAGTTTGTAGTGCACCATTACTATGTGTTATTTGATTATCGCCTTGTCCATTAAAGGTGGACTAAAGAATTCTGTAAAAGGGGCATTACATTCGAGTGATAGTCAAAGTGGGCTCTGCCTACCCCAGTGGGAGAAAGGCGTGACGGATATGTATGTATGAATGTGTATGTAATAGTCGAGTTTCATACTTCAATAACTCTCATGAAAGTTGATAAATACAAGGTTTAAAATTATTACCTTCAACAGCAAAATAATAAGCTAATGCTGTAGTAAAAACTTACTCTTCCTTTTGGCTTCGCCATAGTCGGGTAAAAATGTAGCTGAAACTTTCGTTATCCAAAATCCAAAGATAGCATGATGTTTAATTTAATTTAACACTAGAGGCTGCCCGCGACTTCGTACGCATTGATTGTCATACCTTGGAAATAAATCATGATATCGTAAAATAATATAGCCTATGACATAGGCTAATAAGAGACTTAAGCCTTATGTGTTATTCTGATGTCCAAGCTAAATTATTGTAAAATTTCATCAAAATCTGTTCAGTAGTTTTTGCGTGAAAGAGTAACAAACATCCATCCATCGACAGAAACATTGACATTTATAATAGAAATAGGATGAAAGGACATTTGTGAAATGGCGGTAACTTGACATCAGGCTGTAGTGAGGGTGTACCTACATGTTGTGTACCCAACGTGACATTACACACACTTTCTAATTTACGATATGGTGACGAAACCACGAGGGAATTTTCGAAATGCTTTTTTCGAGTCATGCGTTGCTATGTAAGTAAGTGAGAAAGCAAGGTAACCGGAATATTTTAGTTGATTATTGACATCGTTTGTACACGTAATAATGTCGTCATTCATTCATTTATTTATATAGCCTTTTTACCCGTCAGCGGCAAAGCCAAAAGGAAGGGTAATGTTTTTAGTGTAATGTTTGGAATATCCCGAAATGTTCTTAATCAAGTTAATCACTTTGCGATAAATTTTTACGTCAGAAACATAAAACAAATGACAATCGTTTTGCGGCACAATCATAAAGCGATGTTTTCTTTAACTGTCTCTATATTTAAAAAAAGAAGATTCGAAACACTGAAACAAACCGAGAGGAAGAGTACCATGAAAGGAAACAGATGAGCGGTATGGACGCGATGCGCGCGCGCACATGGAAGTGTTTACATCCGCCGGAGGAACCCGGAGGACGGAGGGCGTCCGCATCCGCCCTCTGTGCCCGAATTATAAACTATTGTACACATGACATAACTTGGGACTCCGTTTGTGTAACAGCGCGTATGAGAATGAGGATTCAAGTTTACTTTTGTGGGTGTTATAAAATCTGTTAGTTGTTAGATAATATGGTTTTTTAAAGGGAATTTGGTTGTACTTTGTGATGTAAAGAGAAATTAAAAAAAACACGACAAATATTAAAAAGCCGTCGAAAGTATAGTTATAAATTAATAAAGTACCTAATGAAATTAAAATTAAAATCTAACTCACAAACAATCAATCTCTAAAAGCGATTGAGGTTTTAAATTAGCGCCTACATTAAGTAATTTGCAAAGAGAAATGTTATTCCGAACTCTATTAGAATTATGATTACGACGGGTATGTAATCAAGAAAACCAACGTTTATCGTTTACCGCGAAGAAGTTGTACGCTTTTCACCTCCAGTTTCTATTTCAATCAGTTTTCCCTCAGAGAAACTGATCGCTCCACTTAGCCGCTCCACATCTTAGGCTAGAAAGTGTCTTAGAAAGTAACACTGAGATCTGCGCCCACGTTTATCACGCACTGTTCGTTTTTTTCTAGATTTTCTTCTAAAGAAAAAGTTGGCAGTCTTGGCAGTATGCAGGGTTGGTCTTTGAGTGTAAGAAAAGTTTGGAGAAAATGATGACGTCGGAATTGACGCTGCGTTTCGGTTTTCGAATTGCATTTATAGAAGAACAAACTTAGTTTTAAGTTACTTTTTAAAGGACAAGCTGTTTAACCCTTTACTGCTGATTTAAACACATTTAATTACGTACTTTTAAAAGTCTTATTAAGTAAAAGACTAAATTGGAAAGGCATTCATTCACTTTAAAATACAAAATAAACATTCACTCTTTAAACTTGCTAATTAAGCGCAAACCCTACATATCAGGGACTTTTATGTATGGACTTTAGCAAAGAGCAAGCTTTTTAAAAACGTGTTCCCTCACAACAAGAACCTTGCAGCCTTTAAAGTCTAGAAAAGAAAAGAAAAGTCATAAGTCTAGTTTCTTACACAGCCCTAAATGTAAAAGGATTGATGCTGTGCGTGCGAGCAGGAATGTTGTTCATTTTATGACTTTTTGCGTGTACATTGGTATTAAAACGAGCTCGAAACTCAATACTCTATGTAAGAAATTGCTTGGAAAATGGAACTAGCCTTTTTTTAAAATTATTCTGAAAACGTCAACTGTCAAAGTCTAGACATGACAGATTATTATTTATAAATAAAGAATGGGTGTTTGTGCCAGAGCAATAAGCATGTCAGATGAATGGAAGTGGGTTTTTTAACACGCTACTTTTTAATACCCGTTCGTCGCAAACTTCCAAGTGTGATGTCATTTTGCACTCACTTTCCCCGAATTTCAATTACGTGCGCGTACGCCTAGTGTGGCTTGTGCAATACCTACTTTTTGGGCGACTTTCACTGCTTGCTTGCGCGGCCCGCCTGCGAAATTATTGCGTCTCGCCTCGTTGCTGGGGTCACGGTGAAAGTTTTCGCGTATTGTTTAATCGACTCTTGTACTCTTTGCTTCACAATTCGCCAGCAAATCAGAAAGCAAAATGTTTTAATAATACATAAAGAAATAAAGGCTAAGGCTACCTGTTTCAACAGCAACGCTCTCAAGAAATTGTGCAAAAAAAGTGGAGTCGCGTGAGAGGAAAAACGAGTTATTATTAGTGGGTAGAGCAGCAAGCTTGCTCGGAGCTCTGATGCTATCATAAATAATGTGGCTGCGCGGGAGGTGGAGCGGGGGGAGAACGCTGCGCAAGAGTCAAGGCCGCACGCTGCCCCCGGTCGACGCTCGCGCTCGCGCCCCACTTGTCGCTCTCGGTCTCCCCTCTCGCTCGGCACACCGACACCGGCCGACAGTTACCGAAGCGCGACGAACTAGACCTTCCACTGCGCGAGCGCAACATTGAACAGCTGAGACGTAATAACACACTGACTCGGTCATCCGTGCGTTCAACTTTTGATTGGCTTTCTTTTTCATGGGCAGTGATTTGATAAGTGGTAATAGTCTGTTGATACTATGCTATCTTGAATCGTTAATATTTATTTTTAATCCACTCGAAATAGCCACAAGCTTGTCTATTAGTGGTCACGTACAACAGGGACTGCACAAAATCAATGACTTGACCTCAGTACTCTTGTAGATTAATAGACAAAGCACGTCTTGTACTTTCTCTTACTGATTGAAGTAATCTTTTCTAAAAGCATTTTTATGAGCGCTTTTAATTAACTTATCATTTCAGTTTACTATTATAATAGTCCTGTTAACTGGCAACTATTAAACGTATCTTAATAAGTGACCTTTTTATAAAAGAGAGTCGTTTTTGTCTGTTAAGATAAAGTACGTAAGAAATTAATTTAAGTTATCAAATTCAGCGTATACCTACCCGCATTTTTAATTTCAATCAAGTTCATATTTCTACAATTACCAGCTTGTTTGAATCACCTACCTATCTTTCAAAATCTAAAAATACGTGTATTAGTTTACGTAAGCTATAAAATAAACTATTGTAACAAAAACCAAAGATTTATCTTACCAATTGTACTATAAATCGAAAAAGAAACGTAACCGAATATCTTAGAAAAAAGAATAAGAAACAACAAAAGCTATCTAATCTCGAGATGAACCGTAAAATAAAAACGAATAAAACTACAGAACCCAAATGGAACCAGTTTGTACCCACACTTTCTCCGGTAGAGAGTTGCGTCATCTTTGTTACTCATTTTTTAAAACCAATCGTGACGTTTGTGCAAATAAAAAAGTGATTAAAACCTTTTTTTAATTGCATCACGTAATTAGCTTTATGAAAGTGGTTCGATTTTTGAACCTGGCAGATTTTCTACGCATTCAGCCATAAGACAAAAAAACTTCAAAACGTCTATGGCTGTGCCTGCTTGCCTACGTGTAAAAATAAAATTAAAAACCTAACTATTTCCATGTGACATGTAAATTCACTTTGATGCCAGGCCGAAAATTAAAAAAGTATTTGCTCCCGCGAAATCGTGAAAGTGACATTTATTCCTTCAAATTACTTTTTTCTGCTTACGTAGTTCTTTGCAAAGTGTTATAAAAACGCTGCATAGCAGTCAGCAATAAGTTTATTGAGGTCGCTTGACCGTTTTTTAGATGTCCTTGCAAAGCACAGGTCAGTATTTGAAATACTTTTCTAGTTTACGAGCCAGATAGCTTCAAAAGTATCCGTCTGTTGAAAATAAACGACGCTCTTGACCTCTTTACAATGATTTTATAGCTAAAACGTTTTATTCTTGTGAGAAATAAATGTTTTCTAGAGGGCGAAAACAACCACAAACTATTTACTTTTTGAATCATTATGGTAACATTTAAAATTGTTATTTGCATTGTACAATGACATGTCAAATAACGTGACATTTTCCCACCATTTTCCTATGAAAATGATAATGTAGTTACCATTTTTTTTCGTAAACTAAGTAGGTACCTTCATTTTGTCAGAGTTTAAACAGTCTGACAGACAGTTACCTTATATTATTAGGTAGGTACTTACAGCAATCTAAGGTCTTGCGTACACGGCTGTCATTATCGTAAAACGTTGCGCGATTTCGAATTTGGCAAACGAATGTATACTTGTCCTACTATTGTTGGTTACTTACTTACATAAGTTGTTACTATGTAACGCAACGCAATGCGTGTGAGAGTTAGCGCTGAGTGTAATAAAAAAAATGTGGATCGGTATTTGCTGTCTAATTAAAATCCGCAGCTATAGCGAAATAACGTCACGCTTTACAGATTAACTTCTACATAAAAAAAATGAGAAATTTACCATTACTTTCCAAAAAATGCATAGCTAATGTATTCTACAATTTCATACCAGCAAAATCGAGCTCAAAGTTACGCCCAAATCCAAAATTTTACGCATAATCGTGCGATTACAACCTCGCGTCTACAGAAAACGTTTACTTCGTCAAAAGAATTGGCAAATGAAAGTAAACAAGGTCGACGGATCTGTCGACCACATATTTTCGTAGATTGAGAATAGTCGAGATTCCAAAGAGAATAGAAGCCAAATAATTGAGCGAGCTATTTTGAGAGCTGATCCTTTTATGATGGACGGACGTGTTGGCGCGAATCCCACATGGAACTAGTTTTTTGGCAGTCTACAGACTGGTTGATTACGTAAAGAAGGTACCTACACCTACATCGAGCGGCCACCGACCCGTCTAATGGACATAATAAAAATGTAAATAAAATTAATGACAAGAGAGGCTTAAATGGACCCTGCCCCGTCAGTAAACACTCTTAGATCCCTAGTAAGCTAAATGTACGCATTCGGGTGATTTCGTTCCATCAGTTGAGTGCCGGTATTATACGGGCATGAAATTTAATAAAAATTAATGTTGCCGCAAACGCTTTTGAAACATTAGCGTTTTATGGGTATTAGCCCTTATCTGCGCCATCAGAAATATTTCGTGTAGATAATTTTGTTCGTGTGTTCGCTTTTATGAAACCGTCGCAATACATCAAATCCGTCTTTATTTAAATTAATCAAAGAGCTACGAGAGGATTTTCAAATTTCGAAAATCCTTTGGCCAAGGACTATTTTAGAGACAATGAGTGTTAGGAAGCGGTTTGTATTTTCGAGAAGAAAGGAATCTACAATCTATTTTGGATAACAATTGGCGAGACGATAATAAATCCTGTCGTTATTCCTGTCTCATTTTTAAAAGAAGGGATCTGATTGACAATTGCCAATTACATTACCATCACGCGTACCTTCCACGTAAGGAATACAAAAATTTGGCTCTCATCAGTATGCCACCAACGCAGCATACACCTTTGTTCGGACAGGAAACGTCCGAAATCACTTTGGAACGTTCGAAGAAGCTGTTGGGAATAAAGTGAAAAATAAAACGATCTTTCGTTCGCCGACTCGACAAATGGTTCATGAAAATGTATGCAAATTTTATAGCGTCCGATTTTAGACGTGAGAGTTGAGAGCCGGGCGGCGCCGCGCACTCGATTCATAGCAACGGACTTGCATTTCAAACATTTATAAAAGTCATTCGTACTTCTTGCTCCAAACTCCTTGAGAGGTCATCCGGAACTTTGCGATCTTTCCAAACTTTTTCTCTTGTTGTGGTAAACAAACTGCCAGTGCTATTCTTTTACTTACAAAGAACTCGAATCGCACTTCGAAGTAACAATGTTTGCTGCCGCATTAACTTGTGTTATAAATCACTCTGACAGTTATTTACTTGTTTATTTCCCGAACATTTTATTTACGAATAAGGAAAATGTGGTATAAATAAAAAATAAGTAATTCTTTTCTTAGGAATACAATTTTAATTTGCGCTACGTGCTAAATCAGGACCACACGATATTACATTTCCCAGACTCTTCCAGCCAGTATTTACCTCTAAAAAGATGTTATTAAAACAAGTTCTATTTTCAAATTTCCAGGTCGGGAGGAGTTATCGCCAGCGTCGAGTGTGAATGGGTGCAGCACAGATGGAGACGCGAGGCGACAGAAGAAAGGTCCGGCGCCGAGGCAGCAAGAAGAGCTCTGTCTTGTTTGTGGCGACCGGGCCTCGGGGTACCATTACAATGCGCTTACGTGTGAAGGATGCAAAGGTAAATTTGAATTTGGAATCTTTTCTTTTTTTAAATCATCCATACCTACGCAGTTTATTTTTTCATTCAGGATTGGCAATGATCAAAAACCATTCAGCCTCTCTATTTCTTTTGTGAAAGTGGTATTATCGATCAAATGAATATAACAATCAATATCACCAGTGTGTCATTGTCCAAAAAATTCGACTGAGCCGTGAAAATTACACCATCTTACAAGAAAAAATTGAAGGATTTTTTGACATTCGAGACGAATTGATTTTCTTGCAAAATGTTATTGTTAGGTTTATCAATCGACTATGCTGTGTTAGAAATATTAAAATTAAAATGTAATAAAGGACAGCGATTGATCAAAATGTCGAACTAAAGCAATCTTGCAAACTTTTTTTTTAAATTACCAACTATTACAAAGAAAGTAAAGCAAAGACGCACACTTAAAAAGTTCTTATAATAGAATTAAAACTTAAAAAGACCCCTTATTCATAATTTTAAGACTATGTACTCCACATAGTAAGCTCTATAAACAGTACTATCTCACCAAACAATTTGTACTCATCAAAACATGCAGTTAGCCCGTATTTGTGTCTTTATGCAAAGCAATTGTGCTTTTGGCACTTAGCAGCAAGGTTACGCGACCAGACATGATGCAGACAGCCATTGTGACATTACTGAGTCATTTAAGGTCTGTGCACATAGTTCGACGCGTGTATTAAAGTTGTGGAGAAAGATAGTTTTAGAAATAACTAGGATGTTTTTTTTTTGTAATATTAGATGGTCAGTTCGCTTGGTCAGTGGGTGAGTGAGCGAGCGATAGCCAAAATATGTGAAATGATGAATCAAAGCGTAGCCCAGCTCGCTTGTTCGCTCACTCGTTTGGTTATATAGTTTGTCATTAATGAATTGTAAACTAAGCTATTGTCGGCTTTCTCTCTCAGAATCATCAAAGAATTAAACTATGGTAATAAGTTTGCTAGTTCTACAATGGAATAGGGAATCTTGATGAATTTTATGCAATGTGCTTGTAAATCTTGATAAGTATTTCGAACTGATGTAAAATGTTCAGTATTTACAATATTTCCTATATACCCACTGACGAATTTACCGATGCAGTGTAAAACCGAAATATATTTTACCCTTCTTCGGTCACATTTATCAAACAAAATACAAAAGCTAGGTTTATGTATAGGAACCCTAACCCATTGACTAGCCTCGTAAGGCACAATGTGCTGTATAAACTGAATTGGCTCGACCGTGGGCGATTGAGGACTTGTATTCATGCACTCACGTGACACAATGCCCTACATATCATCGAGTAAACAAGCTAAATGAGCGAGAATTTAATTTGCGCTGAATTTGTCGCCTTGAGAATGAGGTTAAGCGGTTTTCATGCTGAAAGTTTTGGCTTTTTGGAATTTGGTTTGGTTAGACACAGTAAGAAGCCTTTGCTTTGAATAGGCAGTTTTTTCCTCTTAAAAAACAAAAGAAGAAAGAGAAAATAATTTTATGTTGAAACATAATGTTGTCCAACTCATCCGAACATCGAAATTGTAATAATAAACCCATACCCTATCACATTACAGTGTTCCATCACTATTCATATCAAACACGTCTACTGTAATCTATACCTTGTCCATTACAATTAGGGTCAATTCAAGCAGTTTGTTTTGTCATACAAAATGGTCTCCGCAGTCAATGACCCACGACTTTCATACAACCTTCACATAGGTTGTTATCGGTCGAAATAATTCACTGAACAACGTCATCTGATTGTCGATAAGATATTCACGAAAACACTTTCGTTTTTATCGCTTGTCGGTTGTTTCTGTAGTGTAGGCAGGCGTAATGTTTTATTATCCTATGACTAAGAATAGTATAGATATTCTAAACTCATTCCAATGCTAGGTTAACCGTTGCCTGAAACAAATAGAATATGAAACCCAGAACCTCTAATAGGCCTTTACGTCCGGCATAGTACATTTCATCAACTGTTTCGTCTAATTACCAAAATCATCATGGTATTTCAAGTTCCTTTAAGAACTTAAAGAGAACCGCTTTCGTATTTCTTAAGTACCTATACATTTCTATAATTAATAAAACATTTTTTTTAAATTACAGGATTCTTCAGACGGAGCGTCACAAAAAACGCAGTATACATATGCAAATTCGGCCACGCCTGTGAAATGGACATGTACATGAGACGAAAATGTCAAGAGTGCCGGCTAAAGAAATGTTTAGCGGTCGGTATGAGGCCAGAATGCGTAGTACCAGAAACCCAGTGTGCGATAAAGAGGAAAGAGAAAAAGGCCCAGAGGGAGAAGGACAAGCTACCTGTTAGTACGACGACGGTAGACGACCATATGCCTCCAATAATGCAGTGTGATCCCCCGCCCCCAGAAGCCGCGAGAATTGTAAGTTGTTTACATATTATTGCTTTTTATAGATGTACATATAGATTTAATTATATGGCTTTAAGATTCTATTTTGTGGCTTATTTAAGTGTTGAGCTTCTATCAACGGACCTTTCGACTATTAAATATGACGCTTACTTAATGCTCACAGTAAAATCTTTAAGTACAAATTTATTTACCGGGATACACATTTATTATAAACCTAAACAAAAACAAGGTACACATTATAATAAACAAACAGCACAATCCTAACACAGAACAAACGGCACCGTCCTCGCCAACTTAGATCCTATTCCAAAACAGAACAGATTGGGTGTTGCCAGAATTTTCATTTCTAAATATCAACAGACTTAAAAAACACAAATATCATAAATAAAGTAAGCTTTACTTGACTTCACATTGGCAGATTACACAATAGTAATTGCCATTAAAAAAAAACAAATGACATTAAAAAATTCTGTCTGCACCCATCGCGTAACACCTTCAAAAACCAACTAACAATTACCTACACGTAAGCTAAGCCATTAACTAGGTCGGTTTCGTTTTTGAAGCTGGAATGTTTGCAGCACGAAGTGGTGCCGCGGTTTCTGTCGGACAAGCTGCTGGAACAAAACCGGCTGAAGAACATACCCCCTTTGACGGCAAACCAGCAGTTCCTGATCGCGAGGCTTGTTTGGTACCAAGATGGATATGAGCAGCCGTCTGAAGAGGACTTGAAAAGGGTTACCCAGGTAAGTATTTGCGTAAATCGATTGACGTGCATGTATGAGGTGACTGGTGATTGTGGATGGAGCGAAGGAAGTGTAATGTCGAAGCAAGTGGAGGGAAGTGGTCTCTGAATACCTCGGGGAAGCGTAACAGATATGTACATTGACATTTTGCATGCCATGTGTTCATCTGGCAAAACATGTTGTTCTAACATTTTATTTTAAGACCTATTGTATCCACCATGTTTTTTAGCGAATAAATATATCTTTATCTTTACAAAGCAAAGAAAAGATTCTGGTTGTCAAGAGTAATTTTATTTACACTATAAATAAGGATTAAAAAGTCTACTTTTGAATAAACTAGTATCTATTAACTCTTCGTGCATTATGCTTTGTAGTAACTAAATATAAAACAATTATCTAACTAAAAACCTTTTTTCCAGACGTGGCAAAACGCGGAAGAAGATGATGAAGCGAACTCAGATATGCCATTCCGTCAGATAACAGAAATGACCATCCTCACAGTGCAACTCATAGTCGAGTTCGCTAAAGGCCTGCCTGGCTTCTCCAAGATCTCACAACCTGATCAAATCACGTTATTAAAGGTAAAAAAAGTTCCTACTAAACTCTTAGTTTAGCATTTTTCGCACTCAGTGTTTCTTTGTACTGTTTTTAATAATAAATGTCTTATGTCTTTACCAATAAGTCTATCTTATGATCTCATAGATTAAATTCACCACGGTTCAACCCTATTGTCCCACAGATTTTTTTAAAAAAACATCATAATTTAAGAATTAGACTCTATCGGCTGCTCTAGAGTCTAACACTGTTAGAAGATAGGCCTAACTATTTAGGCCTTCTTTTTCTCTCTCCTATTATTGTAAGAAGGAACTTAAACTAATTGAAAGCCAAAAACAAAAAAGGCATCATGAAAGTTTGCCAGGGTCAATGAAACTGTTATATTCTCGATTATACTCTATTTTTGCTTAGTTGATAGAAGTAAGAATGTGTCAGAACTTGGCACTGAGGTCGTCACATACTTCGATATTGTAAAAACGGCTGCAATTCTGATCAGTTACGCTAGTAACCAGCGCAATAGTTGCAGCGCTCGAAGCTACCATCGTCATCAGAATTAAGGGTGTGCATTCTTTGACTATCAAATGTATAGCTTTTTAACCAGAAATTTCTTCCCCAGGCCTGTTCAAGCGAAGTAATGATGATCAGAGTGTCAAGAAGATACGACGCGGCGACAGACAGCGTCTTATTCGCGAACAACCAAGCGTACACGAGAGACAATTACCGCAAAGCCGGCATGGATTACGTCATTGAAGATCTATTGCATTTCTGTCGGTGCATGCATTCCATGTCTATGGATAATGTGCATTACGCGCTATTGACAGCTATTGTTATATTCTCAGGTGAGTTTTTGATCAATTGTAGTTTTTATTGGTATTTCAGACTTTTGGAAAGCAAGGGAGGCATTTGCACAGCAGTCCTATCACTATTTTGAGAGTTGATCGGTTAACATTTGAGATAATTTTGTGATTTAAGTATCGAATGAGCTCCCATGATTTGTAATTCGAGAAAGCTCTTAGATGCTATTTTGATGGTATTTGTCTTTTGACAAAGTTCTAACAGTTTATCGTACTTAATTTCCAGACCGACCAGGCCTAGAACAGCCGCAGCTAGTAGAGGAAATCCAGAAGTACTACCTAAACACGCTGCGGGTGTACATAATGAACCAGCACAGCGCATCGCCTCGCTGCCCGATCATCTTCGGGAAGATACTATCCATTCTATCGGAGCTCCGCACTCTAGGCATGCAGAACTCCAACATGTGTATTTCACTGAAGCTGAAGAACCGCAAGCTGCCGCCGTTCCTGGAGGAGATCTGGGACGTGGCGGACGTGTCCCCGTCCGCCGCGCCGCTGCTGCCGCCCGCCGCCGCCCGCGACCTCTAGCGCCGCCCGCGCCGCCACCCGCTCTGCAGCGCGCGGCTACAATAAGGCGGGAGAAGCGATACTTCCCTTACTAATAAGTTTTTTCTTTTTGGCTGTATGAGTTCCGTGCCGAGTGCCGGTTCAGTTTGACGTAAAAGATTTGGAGGGAAACTTTTTTGAGGTTATCTTCTTTCGTTTCAGTTTTACGTGAACGAATGCGAAGTAAACGCGTGGCGATACGAAACGGCGTTGTCGCATTCGTTCGCTTCAAATTCTAAAGTACTAACGTTGAGAACGCTTGCTGAGGAAAATTCTAGAAGTATCGCTTCTGACCTCGCTTTTTGTGGCAGATTTCTTTTGTATGAGAGATTGGGGAGCGCGCGTAGAGGTGTCGGTGATTAGGACTGAGGGCAGGCCGATTACCTTCGAGGAGAGAACACTCAGAGACTGGCTAGTTTTAGTGAAGTGCACGAACACTGCGTCGGACGTGATCGATATATTTATAATGTGCAAATTTACCACTTAAAAGAGTACTAGTACCACTAGGACTCGCGTATTCGGTGACCGACGACGATATGTGCGAGAGATTAGTGAATATATGTGTTGTTGAAAGTTTGGAGAATATATTTAGTGTTGAAAGTCGCGTCGGCGGCTAGAGTTGGTCACTCGGATACGACTCTATTCATAAGACTTGTAATAAGTACACCTCCTAAATTACACATACATACGTACGTACACTATGAGAGTTTTAAGAGAAAAAAAGTAATATATGAAGAGATGTTTCTATTGGGTGAAGATATAGTAAAAGTTTATGTTTATTTACTGAAATTAACGATGCGTTTTAACCCTTTCGATTGATATTGAGGAGTCGGGCGGTGTCCCGCTATTGTTTATATTATATGTAGTCTATGTCAATGTGTTATTGTGTCCCGTCGGTTTTGTTCAGATTCATATTCCATTGTCCTGTGCCCGCGTCCTTTGATAAACGAATAATTATAATTTATTATTGCTGTGATTACATTTATAGCATGTTGAATTATATTATGTAGGCTGAGATAAGTGTGTCTTATTACGATATAAAAATTCTACTGTCGGTAGCTTTCATAACACATTAACGGTCTAGTTTTTGGAATATTTGATGAGACACAGCCGGTTTTTTTATGAAGCACTGATGTTTGGTTATTCCTATTTGGTCTACCGTTTTTACTACGTAAGCAACGCTTAAATAATTACTAGAAACAAAGGAACACCAAATAGGAGTAATAATCGCGAAAGGCCTTTATAAAGCAGGCACAGAAAAGCTGGTTCGATGTTCGGCGTTGGTAAGCAAGTTATACTGCCATCTATTGTTACATTATAGTAACTCACTGCCGCATTGTTATGCATCATACCCCTTAAATTCCTTACATTTAACCATCGCTACCAAAACGCCGAACTATTTGCTCAAGCACGCTAAAGCCAACAGTTTTAAAAAGTTAAAAAATAACGGTTAGAAAGAAACGAATAGTAGTTTTAATTAAATTTAAAAGAGTCTCGGAGACAGGTTTAGGTGACCACAGTTAAAATATAGCGATTCTAAAAATGTATGAAATACGTAAATTTATTATTGCATATTATATCTGCCTAACTTACCAACAATTCTGGATCTTGCGTGCATGTAAATGGCAGCTGTTATGTAGGTAATAGTGTAGGGCCCATAGATTTTAATACTAAGTATTTATTTCGTTACTTTTAAATTTAATGTTAGGTTTTAGCAACATTCCTCTTTAATAAACTCTAAAAGTACAAAGCGGCAGCTATGATACCTCAATTCGAAAATACAAAGTATATTTTTGGCTGAGCTTACTCTATGGGAACAATATTGGCATAGGGACCGCGTCTCGTGTTTTTGGCAAAATGCACGCAGTGTTAGAATGTTCCTGGACCTGCCTCCGTCGACTCAATTGCAATAATGTCAATAAATACTGCCCAAAAGCTATAAATACATACAAAATAGATTCGTGTTACCTGTACTGCGTACCTACATTGTTGATGAGTGGAATATCATAGAATATAGAACCTAAAATTAACGATCTCAATTATCCGTAAGCGTTGTTACATAAGCGTTTTCCGTTCGTTTGGCTTCCAAGGAAATTTTAGTATGGATGCTTAGAAAATAGTCTCTTTCCAACATATATTTAAATGTAAACAAAACAACATTTCAAAATTACAACCGCAAAAGTTATTGTTGTTTTTTTATCAGTACATATTCTCATTTGACACCATTTTCCTTCAAAGATATAAGACTATTTTCTAACTGTCTACAACAAAATCCTTCACAGCTAGACGTTTCTCCATCTATTGAAAGTCTTTGTCGATACGCAATGTACCGCATCGCTAAACATCATCACATTCGCGTCTCCTCACTGTAACATTACATTAACTTGACACTTCACCTTGTAATAATCGGATAAGAACTAATATTAGAGTCTGTTTGGTGCGTGTTGAATGTGTCTTCTTTACATGCCACTAAGTGTGTTGTAAATTTACATTAATACGTATGTTTGAGGTTTTGGAAATGCATTTCTTAATACGTATAACAGTGTGAGACTGGCTAGCACCGCGGACTACGCTAGTCTGCTTGATTCATATAAGTTTAGTAGCATTAGGCGACTTAACATTGAAGCACAAAGTCACGAGAGTTAGGTGTCGCCTTTGAGCGATGGATGCAATACACTGCCATTTTAAAGTTTAACATATTGATGCGATCTTGTGTGAATGGGTCGGGGTTTCTATCTAAGTTAGGGAGTACAATCTTTACTCTTTTTAGGCCTGATTTCAAACTCTCATTGCTGGTTAATAGGCCTATAGTAATGCTATTGATTAGATAATTGCATTACTGATCACATACATATAAAAAGTTCGACAATTTGTATGTGATAAAAGAGTAAATAAAAGATGCCGTCATGAAAAACAATGCCTTATACAGAGATGTTTTCGGAAGCTTCTTCCCATCTTGCTTGCGGTCCATCGAGAGTTTGTGACAAATATAACTGCCATTTGATAAGTAATTGTTGTACATCAATCGACGCTTAGATTTTCATAGCTTCATAGTTTTTGGCCTCCGTCGGTGCAAAGTCGGTCGTATTTGATACATAATTATTCAATTTCGAAATTGTAATAGATTTATTAAGTATTTAATAATAATCTCACGTGAGAAAGTAATAAGTATGAGATACATACCCTAATATAATTTGTGTCTTAGCTGATAAACGTTAGTATGATAATAAGTTTATATCGCTTGTCAAAGTGTGGGAGATGGCACAGTTAGCACAGGAATGAAGAGATAGGTTCTGAAGTGAGGTTTTGGCGTGAGTGGACCGAACTGCAATCGACGCCCGTTATTTCTCTATCCAATCAGATTTTTATGACAACGAACTTTTTAATCACAATGTTGCCATACTCTTTGCAGTGTTGCCAATTCAACTGCCAATTTTCAACCACATGAATTAAAAATCAGTAAAATATTAATGAAATAATAAAAGATCTATGGGGCGTTTAAAAAATATAGTCGTTTTCATAAAAATCTGATGGATCCTCCATTTAATTTCGAAAGTACCGAGTATAGTAGTGACCAATCGTGGCACGTCCAGTCTAACTAAACAATGGACTTTAACTAAGAAGTAATACTTCTTGTCCATTAAAACTTGTACATAGATACCTCTAGATTATAATACTGTCATATGTTTGACATATGTTTAATTTTATTCATCTAAGAAAGTACAGATGGCTGTTGTTATTTTTATATTATTTGGGTTGAAGTATATTTTTTGTAAATTACCTCTGTATTTATCTTTTTTAAGCCATAGGAACTTAGATTAATATACGAGCTACGAACATGTGATTTTCTAATTTCAATGATTTTTTTTTTTGTATTTACTGAGGTAAAATGATATTTGTTCACCGTATATATTCTTAGTTTCAACAGATTTGTCTTAATAATTTTTGTTACTTCAGAGTGCAATATGTACAAATATTTACATAAATATAAAAATGTACAGTCATTTTTTAGTTTTAAAAGTGTCAACGCAATATGTTCGGTATAACGTCCGTCATTTGTTACAGCCATATTTCCTTGCAAATAAAATTGCGATTAAAATGTTTCTACTAATTTGTGGTGTTGCCAGGTTTAAAAGTGTGGCTATAATAAATGACGGAATTATCTCGTTACTTGTACACTGTACGCATAATATCGATATCACATGAGTGGTGGCACTCGCTCATATGTGTTGCTATACTTAAGCTTAATTTTATATAGAAGGTCTAGCCGATCTTTGTATTTAAATTTGCTAATTTTTCGTAGCAGATTAGATTTGTTTACTGAATAAGACGAATAATGTACATTTTGAATTGATTTTAAAAGTGATTTAGTTGTTATTTAGTAACGAATTATCTTATTAGGTTACTGGCAGCGTTGTGGGTGACCACTTATACCAGTGCTTCGTGCAATGTAGCTTAGTCTAACCGACCTTACTGCACTCTACCTTTCTCGTTCTATTCTTTGCAACTTAACATACGAAGAAAGTGATAGCAACTGTTTTGACTAACATGCTTTCAGTGTTAGTTGAGATTAACTTGCTGTCTCTATCTAGACATATTAAAATCATGTTTGTAAGTGCAGGAAGGCAGACTACGCCGCAAGGCCCATTCCGTGTTGATCTTAACACATTTTGTATATTATTTTCTTTAAATTAGTCCTCAATAATCCTTAACTATTTTGCCTTAGAACCTGTTCTTTTAATTTAAAGCAGTGAAGAGCGAAATAGATAATAGGGAACAGACATGACGATATGTTAAAATTTTAGAGAGTCAACTTTTATAAAAGATAACTACAAAACAAGAAAAGGTGTGTACAAAATGAGGAAATTTGTATGAAACATTGTTATGCGAATAAACTTACACCTCAAGATAAAAATATATAAAATATTTATTGTCTTTCATTTATTTCTCCTTACCTTTGTTGGCTTTACACCGCAATACTTAATTTGGAACACGAAATAACTTATAAATGAAGATGAATATACACAGTCAAACCAAAAGCAATCTTATTAAAAGAATTCTGAGAATATTTACCTGTTAAAACTACTGTTTAGGGTCAGCGCAGACAGAACGGAGCGCAGCGGAGAGGATTTTATTACCGCACTTGAAAATAAACCTTAAATTTTTTACAATTAAGTGCATAAATGCTCGAACCTGACAAAAAATGCTCGCGCGTCCTCGAGGATACGCGGGAATGCCGGTTCGAGCATTTATGCACTTAATTGTAAAAATTTTAAGGTTTATTTTCAAGTGCGGTAATAAAATCCTCTCCGCTGCGCTCCGTTCTGTCTGCGCTGACCCTTAAGCAATCGAGAATACCTTATGTAGATTTTAGCAAGTATCTTCCTTATTTTGCACCGCAAATGGCAACAAGAAAACAACCGGTTATCGACAAGTAACACGCATATTGACGAAGAGTCAATTTAAAAATAATCGGTTATATTTATTGTTTTTCGAATCAGTCTCCACATTTGCGGCCAAGATATCGTTGCGTCCGGTTGTCTATAAATGTTGAAAATACCCACCTTATATTTAGAGAGATAAGATTCAAAACAGGTTTCCTAACACCTAATTACGTTAAAATAAGTTGGTAATAGTGATATTCTTTTTAAATTTGATTTAAATAGTTTAAAGTTAATCATGAGTGCAATAAGACGAATTTTGTTTGTGTGTTGTTTGCAAATGGCGAGTTTTCAGTTAGGTAAGTAAGTAAAGTAACTGTATTTATACATATACTTAAGTAGTAAGGTAACAGACTGCCAAATCAAATAGCATGGTTGTTAATGCCGCAGGTCGTGGGTTCAATTCAATGAGAAAGGAATTTAAGAAGTGGCCCCTTTTTTTTTTCATATTCTTACAAATGAGTACCTATGACAGCGTGCCAAGGTTTCGCTATATTTTTCAAAGTTTTCTTGGTAGATGACCTGTCAAACGTTATGTATATAGTGCCTACCCTCATACCACACAAAAAGGTAGCCATTTTGAGACCCAGACGGTATGGCTCCTTCTTATATTCTATATTATACTCGTATATTCTATAGGTAGGTACCTACTCAAAGGTTCAATTCCGTAAGCTTTTACATATCTTGACGCTGACAAAATACAAAATGGTAGATGCCATTTTTAAAATATAAAAATATGGGTAGGTAAATAACTTAATGAGCCATTCCTTCGACGGGGAAATGAGTCGCTTTTGTAGATACTTAATTGTGTAAATGTTATATCGGGACTGAGGAGTCAGAAGTTTATCAGCTCTTTGATAAATTAAGTAGGTACCTACCTACTTGATAACTGCAATTCGGAAAAAACCATCGGTAATTTGTAGGAGATAGGTGCTCTGTAAACTTATAGGATCCTTATAGGAAGTCGAGAAACATGGTGAAATAGGGGAGACCTTTAGCGCTCCGCAAGCAGTAGTCTCCGAATGACCAGATAAGGCTACGTATGTATAATAACAATAATCTCAAAGGTTCAAGTAAACTAAAAATCCATATACAAAACCTGCATAGCTAAAAAACAGTCAATAACCAGAAAAAGACAACACTATGTTTAATAGATACCTACCTACTTTAATGAACTTGTCTGCCACTGGTTCTTAATTACCCATTACAGATGCCCAACAAAGCAAGCATTTCTTCAGAAAAGACTACACATATCTCCAAGAAACTCGATCGTTTTACAAGATTCACACGATCCATCGAACTTGGTCCGATGCTAAGAAGCGATGCGAATTGGAAGGGGCCAGCTTATTTTACGCCGAAGATCAGAATGAAGCTAACCAAGTGTTAGCGTTTTGGAATAGAAAACAGCCTTTTTTTTGGGTTTTCGTCGGGATTTCAGATTTGTTGGCTAAAGAAGTTTTTGAAACTATTGATGGTGAGTTCTAATGGTACGATAAGTTGGACGATAAATTGATGATAAGTAGTTTTTTGTTTAGCAATGTAATTTTTAGGCTTCCGTACCCAATGGTGAAAACGGGACCATATTACTGAGACTTGGCTGTCCGTCCGTCTGTATCTCGTGAACCGTTATAGCAAGAGCGTTGAAATTTTGACAAATTATGTACCTATATATTTATTGTTTATTGTAGTGACTATCCTGCCTTCATGCTATCACTTCTCTCTCTGTGGGGTCTGCAGGAAGAAATTTATTTTAGAAATATGCTGTACAGTCGACAAAGTTGTCAGGGTATCACCCAACATAAGCAAATGTTGAACTATCTATAAGTCTAAACTTGGCTCGTTAGTGTGAGTGAGCTTTGCTTTGACCTCATTGGTCAAACATTTTGAAGAAAGGTCGGTAGTAGCAAATAATAAATATCAGAAAAGATCATTCACTGTCAAGTTGAATAAGAAGCCAATTTTAAAACTATTCGTAAGCAGCTACCGTGGCACAGTTGGTCAAGCGGCAGCGGTGGGGCTATATGTTGTAAGGATCGATCGAAGGAACCCAGCAGGGCTAGCACGCTAAATAAAGCGAGCGACGCGACGCGACGCGAGAAGCTCGAGAAAATCGCGCTTTATGTCGCTTTGCTTAGCACGGTAATCCAAATCGAGATAATTTGACACCTTGAAACCCAGATTCGCGCGGCGACAAAACGATGTTGCCAATAGATAGAAAAATTAATTCTACCAAAATTTCTACCAACAAAATCAACGAGTCGATAATTGGTCGATAGATACAGCACTAGTTCATTCGTTCAGTGTGCTTATTTCGTACGTTTGTTGCATCAAGTTAAATTTCAAAACGCAGGAATAATAAGCAAAGTCAGATAGTGCTATCTCTTTCTTACATCTTAATAGTACAATACTAAAAATTAGAATTCTTGACATTCTTGTTGTAGAGGGAGGTTACTTTGTTATATTCAAAAAATCTAATTTGGAAATTTAACTGAATTTTATGATGGAAGTCTCAATTAAGAGGAAAGTGTAAGTAAATGACCACATATCTAAAACGTTACCTATGTAAAAAAACATTACCTTTTAAAATTACACGCTATTTATTGTGTTTGCGTTTTCAGCGTACGTGGAGATAGAGGAGAGCCACAGCCGGGAACCAGCGCTGGTCAGCCACACACTGATGCTGGCCAGCGCACTCCCAGGCCCTCGTCACTTCCCCAGCGTGTGAGGCATGCTAGGAGGGCTGACCGTAGTCACGCAGAATAGTTTATTGCACAACAAGAGCGTACCTACCAATGAAATATTAGAGGTACTTATCAATCAAATATTTATTTGAGTAGTTTATAAAAGAGTGTATCAATCAAATATTTATTTTAGCGGTTTATAATTGTTGTTGTTTTTTTATTTGCAGTTGTTACAGCAAACTATGGCAGAAAGCAATGAAATGTTATGGTCCGAGTCTCTTGCTCTTCCAAGTTATCATCTTCTGGGTCCACACGCTCATCTGTACTGGGACTCTCTATGGGGACTCTGAAATAAATGCAAAAAGAATGAAAATTATGTACCTTGCTAAAGACGATATGGATATAACAATGTATTTATCAATGTAGGTATATTTTAAAATTTTAATTTAAGGCATTTAATTACTGACCTGAAATGCTATATATAGTGCATGTGCAGTACATAATGTTGGCTGCTTTTGCAGGAGCATAATGAAGATTCTGATCAATGCCCAGACATCGAAATGGCCCTTTTATATGCCCGTTGGTGCGCTCCACAACATTTCGCATTTGGCAATGCCATTAAGTATATTTATCTTCTGGGGATCCTTCTGCAGCGTGGAGAATAGGCGTCATCAGCCATGGAGCTAATGCATAGCCAGAATCACCTGAAATAAGTTATTTTAAAAGATGTTATCCATGACTTGTTTTGTTTGTAAAATGTTGTTTAGTAATAGTATGTAAGGAGGAGACTGATTTGCTTTTACATAACTTAATTGATATATCTTTAATAAACAAGATATGAATAAAAATGTTTTATTATATTCTAAATGGTACATACCCAGAAGAAAATATTCCCCAATGTAATTTTTTTGCAGTCGCACCAACTCTTCCCTCACCACCGAATGTCTAAATATAAATTGATCGTGGACTCGGCCTCTCTATTTTAGTCTGTAAGGAAAATTATACATAGGTTATGAACTTTGTATACCTACTTAATATACCTACCTATTATGTATAACTTGTCATGAGACATTTTCATACTAAACTAACCTTCCATTAACGGCATCCACAACTTTCGTCAAATACTTGCTGACAGTGGTTTGGGCGATTGCCAAATTATGGTCTTGACCCACCTTCCTTTGATAGGCCCCAGAGGCCAAATAATTAACGGCAGTTAATACCTGAAACAATAATAAATTAAAATTGTTAGCCCTTAATTATTTATTAACCAAGTACCTATAATATACTACTTAGCCATTTGTTTTATAGTATAAGCACATGTACCTACTTATTCAGTTTAATGTAAAGAACATACCTTAATATAAACTGGCAATCCATCATTCCTGTGGGGAGACAAATCCTCCTTAAGATTTTCAATTAAATAGAATGCCATATCTTTATTAATGCTGTAAAATGAAACATATTACTAGTTATATACATAGGTACTACTCCTAAGATAACGGAACGGATCTAAACATCTTGATGTAGTACAACAATATTTACCGGTAGTTTTTTTGAAATTCCGCATCGGGTAAAAGAAAGGGGTCGGCGCAATCCCTTATGGTACGCCTCTGCAGCTTCCGCTCTTGGGTTTCTTCATTAACCATTAGAAATAATGCCATTTTTTGGGCTTAATTGCGTCGTGGTGATTATGTCGCGGTCAACTCGCGCTCTCCAAGGGTGGTCGACAATATCTCGCGTCTAAATGTCACAAAGCGACAACGTGAGTCGCTTTTAAACATACCGTGCTAGCCAAAAGCGAGAAACTGTCAAATTGAGATTTTATCTCGACTCGACTCGACGGTTCGAGTCCCTATCATGCCAGCCAGATTTGTTAAATGTTATGTTTTTATTTATTTTAAAACGTAAAATGAAAAAAAAAGATCGCAATGAAGCAAGATGGAATATTCTCGTGATGATAAATTATGATTTGCAAACTAACATTGCTAGTCAACGAAAACTACCCTCAGATATTTTGATAATTCTTTTGTTAAACGTATTGACAGGTAGTCATTAGTCGTTACTGAGCTTCGTGCCTTATCGATACGTTTTTAAACTTCTTTTCATATTTTGTCTATTCTTTTAAGCAAATATGGAACATTTAACTCTCTTCAAACGTGCAGAAATAGTTGTTTTGCACGAGCAGAATGTTTCTGTTAGTGAAATTGCAAGACGGTTAATCGGGGATATCGGTAAGTAACAATTACTTATTTGTAACCGAAGCTCATACTGTTCCAAGCAATTAAGAATAGTTAATTACATTTATATTATTCTTCTGCAGAGAAAGGCTGTTCGATTGTGGATTAATCGTCATGCTGCTACAGGAAATGTAGACAGCCTGCGCCGTGGCCCTACTAACTCCTTCACAGAAGCTAACCCCATGCATCGTGATATCGTGGCTATCCACACTGCAGATCCCTTCGCGACAACCCGTTCCACCGCGACAAAACACGATGTGTCGCTGCAAACAGTGCGCGACCATTTACGTGCAGCTGGGTTAAGATGTCGCAAACCAGCAAGAAAGATTGATTTAAAA
This sequence comes from Anarsia innoxiella, assembly GCA_947563765.1. NCBI lineage: Eukaryota > Metazoa > Arthropoda > Insecta > Lepidoptera > Gelechiidae > Anarsia > Anarsia innoxiella. The sequence goes on along the minus strand of OX387396.1, from coordinate 2,775,180 downwards.
GAGTGCCATCAACAAGAAAGAATGCGTTTTGCGAAAGAATATTTAGACTTTGATTGGTGTAACAAAGTGGTTATATTTAGTGACGAAAAATGTTTTAGGTCTGACAAGGATGGTCGTGTCATATTGTATCGAAAAACGGGTGAGCGATTTCACGAAAAGAATATCCTTCGAAATAGGTCTAGTGGTCACGTGACCTTGGGCTTCTGGGTTTGGATGTCGTCGATGGGTCCCGGTGAGTTAGTTCAAGTAGAAGCCACTAATACAGGTCTAGGTTACTTGGATGTTTTAAAGAATGTGATGCTGCCAACTGTGCGCATTGCGTATCCTAATGAACATATTTATTTTGTGCATGATAACTCATCTGTTCATAGGGCTCAAGTAGTAAAAGATTGGCTAGGGCTAATGTCCATTGTATAGCATTTGCTACACTACAGAAACCTGAACGTTCTTCCACGTGTACACGTACAAGTCGGACGGGACTAATGGACTTACGACTTTTTAGAATGAGAACATCTTAATTTATTTATTTCATACTGAAAGAAGCCATTTAAACATTTTAAAAATAGGGATTATTGAAAATTTAATAAAGTTTCATATTAAAGAATAAAAATAAGGTGTTAAAAAATAATACATTGTCAAACCCTATGTTGGGTGTACACATGGTATAACTTTCAGCTTTCCGAATTTAAGGTAGCTCTGGCACCCTCAGGCTCCTAGTCTATAACATCAGTGGTATGACTCGTGAAAATAGCAAGTGAGATGCATATTTCTTTTTTCTTTTACTTACGATGAAACCAGTGCGCTAGAAAGAGACATATCTACGTTACAGCAACGTATTACAGTGTCGTCGTTTTGTCATGTAGATGGTTGTCACAAGTTCGTATTTGGCTAGTGATGTGCTGATTATCGATTTTTGTGGATGTCGATCATCGAAAAAGCAATTAGAATATATGTTCTTAAGGGCCCGCTCACTTTGGCTGCGTTTTCGTACGAATTTCACTCGTGCGTATACGTACGAACACGCACTAATAATCCCGACCTTAGAAGTACTATATCGATTGCACATCGATAGCAGATCGTTCGTACGTATTCGCACGAGTGAAATGCGAACGAAAACGCAGACAAAGTGAGCGAACCCTATGTGTTCGAAAAACTATCTCTACAGTGACCGGTCCTAGCGGCTTTCTTTGGACATCACATCACCAAATATATTGTAAAAATCTATATTGGCTGGACATTTAGATAGAGAGCCCGGATTCCCTGCATTAACGATTATATGTCAGTATTAATAAAAATACGCAAATTTCTGAAAATTATTATCATTAATCTTGTCTAAGAACATATCTAATTTCTAGTGAAATCTATATTAGTAAAAATGGATACCTATTCCAAAACGTTTGTCTCGCTAAAACTTGAGAACGGCTGAAGCTGAACCGATCTGGCTAATCCTTCCACTGTTACATTTTTACAAGCTCAAAGAAGGTAAAAAAAATCATTAAGGCAGGAAATCTGCCCGGGCCACTAGTTATAAATAAAATCAAATGCTAAATCAGTCTTGGATAGGTACTTTATTAGGTAGTTAGTTTCTAAATTTTTGTTCTTTTTCTCCAATACTTTCTTTTGAACCCTCCATTTCTTGATCTTGCCCAGTAAGTTTTCTTTTCAAATTATTTGAGGTTTATATTCTACCACCGGTTCCTGAAATAGTCATGCAAAAGATTAATACAATTAAACCAAATAAAAACATTGAATAATATATCAGATGGAATAAATGCGACTACATAATTTAATACATACCACGAAGAAGCTAGATGTAAGTTAAGGTAAGTAACGGCATTGCATTATCGTTGAGGCGTCTGAATATGTTTTGATCGATTCCAGTTGGGCCTGATCATCATTTTTGATCATCATTATGAAATCTGCAACATTGTCGATATGATTATCGATAACAATTTTGATATCACTAGTAACCTAAAATTGCCAATTTTGTTTATCCGAAAAATCGTTACAAATACAGCAAATACGTATAGCATTTAAGTCAATGCTCAAAGGGTACTATTTGTTCTTACATCTACCATTAATATTACTACAATAATTATAGATATCTCTGTACAATTACCCATGAAATATTCATTGTTTATTTTCCATTGTATTTCCTCGAACTGTGGGATTAGCACTCTTTTACTTCACAAAAGCACATAATATCTTACTACTTTATTAGCCTAAAGTTTTCTACAGCCACGTTATAATGCAATTTAATTCAATATCATTATTTTTCAATCAATCTATCATCAAAATAAACAATTCAATCTGACAACTAAGAATAATACTATAAAATTAAAATGACAGGTTGTCATAACCGTTTTCACTTCTTGTAGTATGAAATGGCCAAAGAAAACTCGACTTCTCAAATTGTTTGCATGGAATGAGACCAAAAAGGACCAATTTTTTTTATACATGAGTTTTAATCTGGGCGCATACATGCTGATTCCGGATCAGGGTTTCAGATTCGGAAACCTGAATGCTTCGCGTGCATACAAAATGTTCGACAAGGCTCACACTGTTCTTATTTTTTCCGGACGGAAACCGGATGGAAAAGTAAGAACAGTGTGTACGCGCGCCCAGGATCAGTTTCCCAATCCTAAACCCTGATAAGGATACCGGATCCGTCAGCAGTACGTCTATTATTCCTCTACGCGCTGGTTGTCAAGCTGCGCATTAGACGATTTTTAGGTCTGACGTATGACATTTGTTCTAAAATACTATCGCGAACAAAAGTATTTACTCAATTACGGTCATGGTCAGAAAAGAAAGAATATTATATAAACGACGAAGTGCTTCAAATAAGAATAGGATAAAAGTGATAATGTCAAAACAGTGATCGGAAAACACACGTTAACCGGTATAAGGGCATTTTCAAAAAAAGTGCCCCCCCTGGGTTTTGACCGTGTCCACGAGTTTGAAGGTGAGTTGTGAATTAATTTGAACACCTATTGATATTTTGAGGACTACATAGTATTTTTACATTATTTAACTTAAACTTTAAATCAATAAACCTTACGTAATTAACTTAATTTAAGAATTATGATCATTTGAAATAAAAAAGACAGCTGTTTTTGACAGGTCACACGGCTACCCAGCATCAAAACTATTGAATTTACCAAAAAAAATTCTTCCACATACCTGCTAATGTTTATGTCTACGTGTAGAAGAAAATGCCTTCTATCTCATGAAATCAAAATTATAAATGTAACTCTATTCATTTAAGCGTAAAATAGATTTTAATTTTGTCCTCAAAATCGAGTCGGACTGACAAGTCAGTACAGTGACGACCGAAATGGTATTAAATTTTATACTAAATCGATTTATGTTGTTAAAAATGGCAACATTATCTACAAAGGATCCCATCTGCCATTTTGAAATCATTAGTTTGTTGTCCATTGCCACGGGAGAAGCAAGTTTTGTTGGTGCTAGTCCCAGGTTACGTTTTTTGAGGTCAGGTTTGAATCATGTTATCTTATTTTTTTGTATACATCTTGACATAAAACTTTTTTAAATCGATTCATACATTATTTAGCTAACGTTTTTTGTATTTAGTTCACACAATTATTAATACATTTGGTTATAATTTGAATAAAAGTAAAATTTGGTGTGAAAATGTGACGTCAGTTTAGTGACTTTTAGTTCGTCACATATAGGTCTGACCACCAAAGTCACCAAACTGACGCCTTAGGCTAGGTCTACATAGTATGATATGACTTTTAGTAATATTTGTTATTTAAAATGAGTTTAATAATACGGTTCTGACACACATATATTTTTATTTTTAGGATTACGTTAAATACTATCACATATCTTCATAGACGACTGTCTTCCATTAACAAGCGGTAAGTTAATTTTATGTACCTTTATTAAAGGATATTGTTTTATTAGATAATTATTGATAGCTAAGATAGGATACACAATTCCTGTAAGCCATTATCCACAAAGGCAATCAATTATAATTCACGATGATGTGGTAATTCAGCCAACAGTTTCTTCTTCGATTAAGAAAGAACTAACTGCAGACCAAAGTGCTGTCAAATGTGGAGATCAACATGCATTGCCTAAAAAAATCTAAAATCGACAGAATTGAATGTCATGGATGTCTTGCCCCAATTTATGGAGAAAAAGCTAAATGTATTTATTGCAAATATTGGCTGTGTTCTGAATGTATAGGAGGTCCTATAAGCTCTAATTACATTTGCGAAACATGTCTAAATGGTAGTATTTTTTATTTATTTTTATTAACGATGCTTTTATATTTTATTCTTTTTTTATAGTATGATTCTTTATTATCTTTTACGATTCGCAACAGTTTTACTAACGTGTTTCTTTTTGTTACAGATTAATTCACTAAAACTATCTACATATTTGCTATTGACTGACCGATACCTGAAAATTTAACGTCCTAAACATGGTGATATTTCATGATATAAGGTAGCTCAGGCATAAAAGGCCCGGCCGGTAATAAAGCCCAGTATTTAAAAATGACCATTACAGTAATAATATTCGTTCAACAGTTCACACAGTCATAGAAGCAAAGGATATAAAGAGCTGGCAACAACGTTTTTTTACGCTCGCGCCGCCATTTTGTCAGTAGCGTCTCATCTGACAGAACAAGTAGTTGCGGCTAGGCTGAATTATTTTTTTAAAGAAATGTTTTACAGTTTTTACATAGATATTTGGTTGTTTTCTTTCTTTTTTGTGCTCAAGAGGACAGATAAATTATCTAGCTACATATAAAAAGATAAGGTTGTATTTTGATGGACATATTTATATGTAATTTTTTTGATTATTTGTAGAATCTATAATGAGGCTTAAAAGGCCCACTACTTTAATAGGTAACAAGGCCCGGGACTTATTAAACCTATGAGTTGAAATCATTGATTAATAAAAAAACTTTACATGACTTAGGTACGAATTTATGTTTTCTAGAGCTGAGTTTCCTTAAAAATAATGAACGTTCAAAAGTTTTCAAAATAAGCTACTTAGATCTTAGTTACATACATCTTAGATAGTTTTTGAATTTTTGAAAAGTTTTTCGTGTAATAAGGCCCATAGAAATTGTGGCCCAGCGACAAAGTGCAAGCGATTTCGTTATTTTTTTGTTTATATTTTATATTGATAGAGGTTTAACTAAAGGTGTTTTATTTTTGTTTTTTTACCCACATTTTAGACTAATGTGGATGATTTTTCATAGCCTTAGTTTATTAAAGCCCAAGGCCATATATTTATAATAATTACGAAATTACTCTAGCTGCGAAGGCAACAAATGTGTTGGTAGACATATATCTTTTGTTTAAAAATTCATTTAACTCTTTATTATCTCAGAATTTTATTTAGTTTTTGGGGCTTTAATACCCCGATGGTGTTTAACAAGGCCCATAACCTCAGTTTTAAAAAACTTACGATTGTTATGAATATTTATATAATCTCGTAGTGGTTAAGGTAAAAAGTGAATCTTTAATAAATAATAAATCAATCCTAAATGTTTTATTCATACTAATCTTTCTGAATTTCAAATTATTTTGTATTAAATAAAGGTGGGCCTTATATGCCTCAGTTACCTTAGACAAAATACTCACAAGGGAAGACTTTGAACGCTTTTCCATTGAAAAGGCCATATGGCCTTGGTCAATCACTCATTTCGTTTTAATGGACAAATGTTTTGGCTGTCGACGAGTGGTAAATAATTCAACAAGATTAAAACATTTTACTTTGCAAATGAATAGCACTGATTTCAGGAATTTGTTGCAAAGCTCCTATTTTTGGTGCAACTTTTGTGATTTTTCTATATATGATCATTTTCCCGAAGAAGAATGTTGATCATGTGTCCCTACCTTAAGAATTTTCGCTGTGTCAGTTTGGTGACTGTCACACTTTTTTTGGGTATATTTTACTCATTTATTAATTTGTTTCCGGTTTTCTGTTTAGTAATTATTCCTTATATTGCTTGTAGTAGACACTCATTTAATAATTTAAAAAATAACATTGATTAACTGCTTTCAAAACTATAAAAAAAGAGAAAATTGATATAGCAATAGCATCACTTGTCACCAAACTGAAAGTAAAACGTGATTTTTAGCTTAAAATACATTATTATAGCTTATTATTGTGTCTTTTTTAAATAATTTCATTAATTTAGAATCTCGTAAAACTAAAAATTTACTCAAAATGCTTTTAATTCTCAAATTAAAGCACTTTTGAAAAGTCATCAAACTGACCACTGTTTCACTATACTGTCCACTTTATTAATGTTTTTTACATAAAAATCCAGTAATATCTCTGGAACAAGCTATATTTTCTAATTTATAGGGCTTTTAAGAATATTTTAACATGAAAAATCTTTCAAAAAACGCATGTCTAAAAATAATGCTAAAATTTCCAACGGGGGGGCAAAAAAGTAAAAATGCCCATAAACGGTTACCGATTTAATCAAAAACTTTTTGAAACCGTAACATCTGATTAATTAGCCGCCGCAATCAATACATGCCAAAACTTATTGGGTGAATAACTACTTTGTTACAAAAAAAAAAACTGTGTAGCGATTAAAGGACAATGCAACCTACTGAGCCAAAAAATAAACTCGTTGCTCAGAAATGAAACTTATTGTGATTGGTCTCAAAAGAAGGCGTGGACTAATAATATAATATAAATGCACTAATAATATAATATAATTATTTTTTTAAATTGTTCGCTTAAGTTCCTTTTAAGTTCGTTTGTCTGTATTTATCCTGCCGGTAAACCGGTGTGTAACCCGCCGGAAATATCTGCATAGGTATCAGGTTTACGCCGGGTCTTAATAATCGATTATTATCTATGGACTTGAAAATGTCTACTTGACGTCTATCTACAACATGTTGTTGACATGTTGCCACGCGACACAGATGTGTAATTTTGTACGCATGCGCGCATGCAGCAAATGCTTCATGCGACGGATAGCAAATGCCATAAACGTGCGGTGCCGTGGACATAGACCCGTTGCATTTGCTTCACGTGAAGTATGAAACAATGTATGGGTCGCAAAAAATGTCGTATGGCATTTGCGATTTAGATGCGACGCGGCTGCGATGCGACATGCATGCAGTAAATGAAGCGTCGTGGATACTGTGCCTAAACATCCAAGATAACCTGACTGTTATTAAATGGCCTTCTAAGAGCCCGGATTTGAATCCTATAGAAAACTTGTGGGGCCTTATGGTGTTAAACTGGGACTCATCGCAAGTTAGGTCTAAAGCCAATTTAGAGGCCCTTGTTACATCAACTTGGGAATCATTGCGTGGTAGTGATATGTGCGTCAATATGGTTTCTAGCATGAGAAATCGATTACAGCTAGTATTAGATAATAACGGAGCGCCAACTCGCTATTAACCTATATTAAGTATATAATTTAATTATGATATCCAGTCTAAATTGCTATGAAATATATTTTATTGTTATATTGAATGTCTGAATCTGTAAAAAAAAACTGATAGGTAACTCTTTAAAATCACTACCAGGCCGTGATTCCCAGAGGTAGTAAACTTATCGCGTGAGAGATGTTATTGTTATTGAATTTAGAAGTTACTTATTCAAAATAACTTCTTTATAAATAACATGTTTATTCATATCACCGATACATGCTATATACCTCCTTAAAATGTTGATTATTTATTTTTACACATTATATTGACTTTATACAGCCTTGTCAAATTCATATCTGATAAATTTATTTTAATGTTTCGCTTTGATTCTTACAATAAATCATTGAAAGCAATCTACCTACCTATAGACGCCTTTTATTTAATGCTTGCTCCTTTTAACTTGAGTATCATCATAACATACCTAACTCATAAGTCCAATGCAAAGTAGTAACAACACTCAGTAAAAGTAGACAATAATTATAAATAAAAATACACAATAAATATTATAAACACTCAACCACGAGACAGGATTCGAACTTGTGTCTTCTTTATTACATTCATTTGCTGCTATCCCACTACACTACCATTGCGCTAGTGAGCGGCTTACTTGTCTGGGCGAAATTATCTATATGAATCTGTCTTGAAGCAATAAACAACAAAGAATACGTTTTGCCACAGATCTGCACCCCTAGACAAGTGGCAAACGCTTCGTAACATTTCTAATTCTAAAAACGTTAACGCTACAACGATAACGTTATTAGATTGGTAGCCAAGATTACACGAACTACGCTAACGCTCATTCTATTCGTTCAGACGATAAAAAACGAAAATTGTCTATGGTTGCGTTCGAGCGCTTCGACGGCAGACGTCAAATCAATTGTCAAATAAGTGTGCGGCGCGAATATTGAGTTCTGTGATAAAATTAAAATTACTTGTGAAATAGTAAGTGCTTGTGAATTTATTCATTAATTTGGTAAGTATTTCGCAAAACTAATAACTCACTTTAAATTAACTTTTACCTTCTAAGCGTATCGTTATTTATTGTTGAGAATGTTTAGAATTGATATAATTTCCATCTTTAAAGTCAACTTAAACTTTCAGTGATGGAATGGGGTGCAGCACCCCTAGACAAATTGCTGTCTAAAAACGTATACGCTCATCGAATAGAATAAAAAATGTATGAAATTGACATTAGCTCACGAAATGATTTCATAGCAAGCGTAACGATTAGAAAATTCGTAGACAAGTGTCAATTAATTTTCTATTCGATCAAACAAAACGCATAGCCGTACGCTGTCCTCAGCCAAGTGGCACTTTTGACAACCCAAAACGCTCCGTGAGCGTTTTCTTTGTACGCTAGGTAGGCGAACGCCAACACCTCGTAGAATTCGCTACAAAATGGCGATTTGTATAAGCAGCTGATGGACATTCGTGTTATTTGTGATCGAATTCATTGATTTTTTTGTTAAAATGCATACGTTAAGATTATTGTGGGCTGCTCATAATGAAGAAGTGTGGCTCAGGCGTCAAAGAAGAAACGATTTTCGTCGTTGCTTGGAGAGAATTGCGGAGATGCCAGAGTTATTATTCAGGGAGCAATTTAGGTTAAATAAAAGTACATTTAGAAGACTTTGCATCGACCTAAGAACTTGCACTTCATTAAGAGGAACTAAAGAAATTCCTCTGGAAGTAAAGGTAAGCACGCAACCTCGGTTCCATCACTGAAAGTTTAAGTTGACTTTAAAGATGGAAATTATATCAATTCTAAACATTCTCAACAATAAATAACGATACGCTTAGAAGGTAAAAGTTAATTTAAAGTGAGTTATTAGTTTTGCGAAATACTTACCAAATTAATGAATAAATTCACAAGCACTTACTATTTCACAAGTAATTTTAATTTTATCACAGAACTCAATATTCGCGCCGCACACTTATTTGACAATTGATTTGACGTCTGCCGTCGAAGCGCTCGAACGCAACCATAGACAATTTTCGTTTTTTATCGTCTGAACGAATAGAATGAGCGTTAGCGTAGTTCGTGTAATCTTGGCTACCAATCTAATAACGTTATCGTTGTAGCGTTAACGTTTTTAGAATTAGAAATGTTACGAAGCGTTTGCCACTTGTCTAGGGGTGCTGAAAACTTTTTGCAAACGAGGAGTCGTAAACGATTAGCGCACACACACTACCGCTTGACGAATAGAAATGCTCAGCTAAGTTTAGACTTATAGATAGGTAGTTCAATATTTGCTTATGTTGGGTGATACCCTGACAACTTTGTCGAGTGTACCTTTTGTATAACTTCTCTTTTTTTCTGTCTCTATGTACTATCATCTTACAATAAACTGTTAAATAAATAAATAAGTATTACCGTTGCCTAGTAGGTGTTTCTACGTGGTACCGATAGGTAAGTAACGTAGGTAGACACATTTTGAAAACCGACGTTAGAATTAGAATTCTCCAATGTGGAAGCAAGTACCGGAAAGAAGTTTTCAGTTTTAAATCCTGTATGTTCTACATCCACCCCTTTAAATACCGTATTTATAAGCATTTAATACTTTTAATTAGTGATGGGCCGAGTACCAGTTTTACCGAGTAACCGAGTACCGAGTATTACTCGGTTTAAAGTTTACCGAGCCGAGTACTCGGCCGAGTTACTCGGTATACTTGAAGTAGATAGAATTGCGCGCTAACAAGTTCGGGAGCAAACGGTGTTACTACCCTCCCTCCGCAGCCCGCTAATTATTCGAATGAAATTAATAAACCGCAAGGTAAAGGGGGTAAAAAATATGATAAAACACTGTTTATGTAATTTTCTCCTATATAATTATGGTTTTAGCAGCTTATAACATTGCTCTAGCTGGGCAAAAGCCTAAATATGTACCAATAGAAGGAACTAGACTATGATCTAACAAGCACATCCGATGCGTAAGATAGATTTATTTGCACCGAGTACTCGGCATTTTTACCGAGTTATTCGGCCGATTACGAGTAGTGAAAAACGTGCCGAGTACGCCGAGTACCGAGTATTAACCGAGTACTCGGCCCATCTCTACTTTTAATAGTTACATTAACAATTTTTAATACATTTAATACTAAAAACAACATTAAAATTCTTCTTAATATACTAGGGCGACCAATCCTAGACGTATACAGTAACTGGAGTCCAGGAGAACCCAACGACGCTGGTGGGGTCGAAGACTGTGTGATCCTGCTACGAGACGGCACTCTAAACGATGATAACTGCAGCAAGAAGTATCCTTTCATTTGCAAAAAGTCTTTGGAAACTTTGGAATGGAATAATGATTGCGATATACCTTATAATGGTTTGTGTTTTGGTATTATCGAATTACCTAAAACTTAAAAATATGCTTTAGTAGAAAAGCTATGGTGTGTTCCAATAAATATGGGGAGTAATTTTTGTTTTATCATAATACTCATCTCTTATGCTGTCTACACACCAAAGCCGCCGGCATGCCGCCGGGCTAGGTCGGCAGCTTTACGTCATATCAATGGCAGCTGTCAAAAAAGCCGGCGGCTTTGGTGTGTAGATAGCATAACGAGAGACCGCATACGCTTTCGTACGCATTCCTCGTCATATCTCGAAAAACTTGAGCAATATCTTCAATTAAAAGAATTGCCTAAGTACTTATGTGTAATCCTGATGCGCGAGCTACAATATTGTAGGTAAGGTTCATTAAATTTCAGTGGTTTTTGCGTAAAAAAAAAAACATAAATCCCGCTGGGCGGTTATCAAAATAAGTTAAAATATCTGTTTCGGAACATTTGTATGTTTATCGTTAGGAATCCTAGTGCGTGAAACGTTTGTATTCTGTATTTTCGCTTAACATTCTGTAACAAATCTATATTTTCCCTTACAGATTACATTTACAACGCCGATATAGGCCGCTGCTACAAGTTCCACAGAGACCCTAAGAATTGGACTGAGGCTATCACAATTTGCAGCGCAGAAGAGTCATACTTAGCTATAATAAACAATCAAGCTGAAGCAGACTATTTAGTAGAACTAACTGAAAAGGCTAACAAGGATAAAGTGTCAGGATTGACGTTAACTGACGTCGTATATTTAGGGTTTCATAATCGATATGGGGATGGATGGACTACTATAAAGTGTAAGTATTAATTTAAGTAGGAAAAAAGGATACTTTTGATCTTTACCTAAATGCACGGGAAATTAGTTATAACTACCCTTAAGATAAGTGATATTATGGTCTAGACTTTAATTTTTTTATTAAACCTGCTGTATCCCACTACTGGACAAAGGAATCGCCCGCATTACTCCATCTTTACCTATCTCCGGACTTCTGGTCAGTTTGCCAAATATGCATCCAGTTCTGTGATCCAAATCATTCCGCCATCTCTAGACTTTTCATACGTTCAAATCAAATATATTTTAATAACTGCCAAACGCCTTCACGACAGACCACGGAAAAGGTGGCACGACGAGCTGGACCACTTCTTAAATAGGTACCTGGGCGGACGTGGCTCGACACTGAAAATCATGACGCATGAGGAAGGAGAGAAGCCTTTGCCTTATTAGTATACTTATTAGAAATTACTCTAGAATTTATTTATTTATTGGAAAACCAACAGCTTCAATATACAAAATAGAAAATTATAAATTAACAAACGAGCCAATTACAGGTTTTCACAAATAGAGAGAGATATACGTATGAATGAATTTCAGCGGTACCTCTTGAAGACAGCGGATACGCAGTATGGGGCAACCAGCAACCAGACGGCGGCGACAAAGAGCAATGTGGTTCAATGTTCTACAATGGTAAATTAAACGACTTGTCTTGTCACCATAAGTGTTTCTATATATGTGAACACGATATCAAGAGTTCAGCTGGCTCAAAATCACCAAGGTTGCAAATTTCAAAATAAGTTTTGTGAAAAAAAAAGTTCTAGCTATAATGATGACTCTTGGTTTATTTTGTCGCAAAATTTATATATTAATAAACTTTGACAGGGCAGCGCGCAGATTTCAAATTTTTTTTTTTGTAATATTTTGTAGTGGATATTTAGTAAAAAACTATCATTTCGGGAACGTTTTTCTAAGTTGGATAAAAATACCAAAAACAAAAAAAAGCACATATCTAATTTAAGCGTAGTCAAGTAGCATGGGTATATGATTCTATATTGTATGATTAATAGATAATGAAAACAAAAGATATAAAAACTTAGATATTCTCATTTGACACCATTTTCCTTCAAAAATATAAGCAATGGACTATTTTCTAACTGTCTATAAAAAAATCCTTCACAGCTAGACGTTTCTCCATCTATTGAAAGTTCTTGTCGATACGCAATGTACCGCATCGCTAAACATCATTACATTCGCGTCTCCTCACTGTAACCAACGGCGGTTCCAGGGGGGGGGGTCATGGGGGTCATGACCCCCCCCTGAGCTGGTTCCAGGACTCAGGCGAACCACTAATTGAACATAATTATTTTATTTATACATTGTAAAGACGCCACTTACAGACGCGTCCGACAATTTGTGAGCACCTAACCAGTACGGGCCGAAACATATTTCCGCGTTGTGACGTCGCAACGCAAGAATCGGCAGTGGCGGCAGAGGCGTGGCGAGTAGCGCAGTCGTGTTTAAAAAAAACAGAATAATGTCTTCTTGATAACGAAAAAGCAACCAGTTTCCTACAATCAATGACAGATACAGGCCTATTGGTCACGAGGAACTCGCTACCTACTACTTATACGACAATAAAACGCTCTCTTTCGCAACGTCACAACGCCGTAACGCAAACTTCAAGCTTCAAAAAAGCGCCGCCTGCGCACCACTGCTGCCACTGCCCATTTAAACAATCTAAAGCTATCGGCCCGGCGGCCTTATTTGCTCGAAAATGCTTGAAAATTAGGGCGCCGGCCTTTGGCCGGCGATTTTGCTGGATTTCCACGGTTCGCGGTTGCGATTTCGGTCTTATCTTAACGCCTAGCAAGACGTATCCTCAATCGGAATCGGAACGACTAAACTTCAACTCATTCTTGTTCTAAGTTGAAAAAATAAAATTTCTTTATATGTGACCCCCCCCTGGCGCCAAAGCTGGATCCGCCCTTGACTGTAACATTACATTAACTTGACACTTCACCTTGTAATAATCGGATAAGAACTAATATTAGAGTCTGTTTGGTGCGTGTTGAATGTGTCTTCTTTACATGCCACTAAGTGTGTTGTAAATTTACATTAATACGTATGTTTGAGGTTTTGGAAATGCATTTCTTAATACGTATAACAGTGTGAGACTGGCTAGCACCGCGGACTACGCTAGTCTGCTTGATTCATATAAGTTTAGTAGCATTAGGCGACTTTACATTGAAGCACAAAGTCACGTGAGTTAGGTGTCGCCTTTGAGCGTTGGATGCAATACACTGCCATTTTAAAGTTTAACATATTGGTGCGATCTTGTCTGAATGGGTCGGGGTTTCTATCTAAGTTAGGGAGTACAATCTTTACTCTTTTTAGGCCTGATTTAAAACTCTCATTGCTGGTTAATAGGCCTATAGTAATGCTATTGATTAGATAATTGCATTACTGATCACATACATATAAAAAGATCGACAATTTGTATGTGATAAAAAAGTAAATAAAAGATGCCGTTATGAAAAACAATGCCTTATACAGAGATGTTTTCGGAAGCTTCTTCCCATCTTGCTTGCGGTCCATCGAGAGTTTGTGACAAATATAACTGCCATTTGATAAGTAATTGTTGTACATCAATCGACGCTTAGATTTTCATAGCTTCATAGTTTTTGGCCTCTGTCGGTGCCAAGCCGGTCGTAGGTATTTGATACATAATTATTCAATTTCGAAATTGTAATAGATTTATTAAGTATTTAATAATAATCTCACGTGAGAAAGTAATAAGTATGAGATACATACCCTAATATAATTTGTGTCTTAGCTGATAAACGTTAGTATGATAATAAGTTTATATCGCTTGTCAAAGTGTGGGAGATGGCACAGTTAGCACAGGAATGAAGAGATAGGTTCTGAAGTGAGGTTTTGGCGTGAGTGGACCGAACTGCAATCGACGCCCGTTATTTCTCTATCCAATCAGATTTTTATGACAACGAACTATTTAATCACAATGATGCCAATCAAACTGCCAATTTTCAACCACATGAATTAAAAATCAGAAGAATATTAATGAAATAATAAATGATTTATTGGGCGTTTCGAAAAAATGGTCGTTTTCATAAAAATCTGATGGATCCTCCATTTAATTTCGAAAGTACCGAGTATAGTAGTGACCAATCGTGGCACGTCCAGTCTAACTAAACAATGGACTTTAACTAAGAAGTAATACTTCTTGTCCATTAAAACTTGTACATAGATACCTCTAGATTATAATACTGTCATATGTTTGACATATGTTTAATTTTATTCATCTAAGAAAGTACAGATGGCTGTTGTTATTTTTATATTATTTGGGTTGAAGTATATTTTTTGTAAATTACCTCTGTATTTATCTTTTTTAAGCCATAGGAACTTAGATTAATATACGAGCTACGAACATGTGATTTTCTAATTTCAATGATTTTTTTTTTGTATTTACTGAGATAAAATGATATTTGTTCATATTCTTAGTTTCAACAGATTTGTCTTAATAATTTTTGTTACTTCAGAGTGCAATATGTACAAATATTTACATAAATATAAAAATGTACAGTCATTTTTTAGTTTTAAAAGTGGCAACGCAATATGTTCGGTATAACGTCCGTCATTTGTTACAGCCATATTTCCTTGCAAATAAAATTGCGATTAAAATGTTTCTACTAATTTGTGGTGTTGCCAGGTTTAAAAGTGTGGCTATAATAAATGACGGAATTATCTCGTTACTTGTCACAGAGCACCCCCTATAGAGCCCGAATCATTACAATTTTATTCGAAACAAAACTCACAACTTTAGGCGGCAAGAATGAAGTGCGGGGGACGTGACAACTATGCTGTGATTTGCTGAATCAAGGTCAACGCATCGCTTAGAGATGTGCCGTGACGACAGTTAGGTTTATCGATAAAACATTTACATAAGTGTGTTACATTTTTTATTGTTGAACAATTCGATGTTATAACATAATTAAATAATTAGAGAGGTTAAGTTAAAATTGCATGACAATTGACGACACTTACCGGTAAAATTAATTTGAAAATAAATACATGCTTCCGAAAACTGAATTTCAGTGTCCCAAATAACCCAAAACTAGGTTATTATTTAGAAACTTCTAATAAATATGCTGTACTTTTTTTGCTCAGGACATTTAGGAAATCTTTAAAAGAAAACAAACACTAACTTTATTCTATTATTTGCGATGATAGGTAATAAAAAAATATCGAAGTACTGTTCTTTACATATTAATAATAATTATTAGTTATTTTTTATCTACATCTCATCTCAACAAAAAGTGTATATTATTATTGTATTTGATAAAATAAATCGATTACATTCAGTCGATAAATTTGTTACGACTCTAGTACTGAAATTTCAGAAACGAAAAAGGATAAACATAGTAATTAGCATAATGACAGAAAGGGATGTAGGCAAATCAAAATTTGTTGTCCAGTGTAACATGAACTCCGCGTAATATAAAACAAAAATTGTTTATACTTATCGGTGAAAAGATATTCCATTTTTCTTAAAGCAAGATGTCCCAGAATTTTTCCCGTACCATTTCACAAAACACACTGTCATTTTATTACGCTTTAAAGCAAAATAAGAGCCATGTAAATTGCGAAAAAGCTTGTGCGTACGGATGTGACAGCTGGTCAGTAGGGGGAGGCGGGGCACGTTGATACTTGGGGCACATTGATACAGTACCTGTTTTGAAATACTGAAAAACGATACGCACACGGACACATCATTAGAACGCTCAAGGACATCCACAAGGATGATAGTTGTGACGATGCTCGCCGCCTATTCGCCGTTTTGCTTTTACAGGCACAAACGTGTTTTTGGGACCGAGAACTAAAATTTTAAGAGCAATGTGTTTGTGTCTCAGCTCCATATTATTAGTTATTTTCATTGTTTTATTTTACCAAAAGTACGTTTATACTTTAATAAATGTTATTTAATCTGTTTATTTAATACAATATTGATTTAAAAAATAATAAATTACTTTTTCGTGAATATAGTCCCTTGGGGCACTATGATACAGTAAAGCGCGGGGCAGAATAATACGTATCAATCTGCCCCGTTAGTGTATTAAAGTGCCCCTTTAGTGCATTAAAGTGCCCCGTTAGTATTTTAAAGTAGTCTTGAAAATCTCATTTATTATAGAAAATGGTCCGGACGTTTAAAGTTAAGCAGAGAAATGTGAAAAAATCGTTTAGGATTTCAGTTTTGTGATGTTTTTGATTATGAGTTTTAAGAAAATGTTCCTATAATTTTGACAGAGGATTTTATTTGGTTATTTCTATATTTCACTATGCCCAATTCTGTAGTACTTTTAGGCTGATTACTGAGTAATTATGTTTAATTACATGTTTATGATCTTGATAAATTCTAGATTTTTGATGACAATTTTATTTCCTAGCTCATTTCATTATTAGGCTGATTGTGATATCGTTAATACGAATAAATAACGTGATTTTTTCAGATACCAAGCATTATTTGCTTTTTATTTGGTCAATTTAAGTAATATAACGATTTATTTTGAAAATATATTATAATATTTACGGAAATAAAATACGCATCAAGCTGCCCCACTCTCTGTATCAAGGTGCCCCACCAGTGGGGCAGAATGATACAAAATCGATTTTTTATAAAAGTCGCCATAACTTTTTCCCTATTCGTTTCTATCAGCTTTTTTTAAACTTAATTATAAGTTAACATATCAGGCCATGCACCCGGCAAAAAAAAGATCAAATATGTTGACATTTGTGTATTAAAACGGAGTTTGAATTTTTGTGTATCAATGTGCCCCACTTCCCCCTACTGACTTGAATGACATAGTTCGCTTTGCTACATCTGCCGAAAAAGACATATGTACGGTGCACGTCTATTGCCTTGCAAGTGCACTCTATTAGGGGGTGCTCTGTGTTACTTGTACACTGTACGCATAATATCGATATCACATGAGTGGTGGCACTCGCTCATATGTGTTGCTATACTTAAGCTTAATTTTATATAGAAGGTCTAGCCGATCTTTGTATTTAAATTTGCTAATTTTTCGTAGCAGATTAGATTTGTTTACTGAATAAGACGAATAATGTACATTTTGAATTGATTTTAAAAGTGATTTAGTTGTTATTTAGTAACGAATTATCTTATTAGGTTACTGGCAGCGTTGTGGGTGACCACTTATACCAGTGCTTCGTGCAATGTAGCTTAGTCTAACCGACCTTACTGCACTCTACCTGTCTCGTTCTATTCTTTGCAACTTAACATACGAAGAAAGTGATAGCAACTGTTTTGACTAACATGCTTTCAGTGTTAGTTGAGATTAACTTGCTGTCTCTATCTAGACATATTAATCATGTTTGTAAGTGCAGGAAGGCAGACTACGCCGCAAGGCCCATTCCGTGTTGATCTTAACACATTTTGTATATTATTTTCTTTAAATTAGTCCTCAATAATCCTTAACTATTTTGCTTTAGAACCTGTTCTTTTAATTTAAAGCAGTGGAGAGCGAAATAGAAATAGAAATAGAACAGACATGACGATATGTTAAAATTTTAGAGAGTCAACTTTTATAAAAGATAACTACAAAACAAGAAAAGGTGTGTGTGTACAAAATGAGGAAAATTGGAAGAAACATTGTTATGCGAATAAACTTACACCTCAAGATAAAAATATATAAAATAATTATTGTCTTTCATTTATTTCTCCTTACCTTTGTTGGCTTTACACCGCAATACTTAATTTGGAACACGAAATAACTTATAAATGAAGATGAATATACACAGTCAAACCAAAAGCAATCTTATTAAAAGAATTCTGAGAATATTTACCTGTTAAAACTACTGTTTAAGCAATCGAGAATACCTTATGTAGATTTTAGCAAGTATCTTCCTTATTTTGCACCGCAAATGGCAACGAGAAAACAACCAGTTATCGACAAGTATTACCCGAAAGAATTAAGTCGAGACCTTAGTTGTATCAACGCGCATATTGCCGAAGAGTCAATTTAAAAATAACCGGTTATATTTATTGTTTTTCGAATCAGTCTCCTCATTTAAGACCCAGATATCGTTGCGTCCAGTTGTCTTTATAATTTGAAAATACCCACCTTATATTTAGAGGGATAAGATTCAAAACAGGTTTCCTAACACCTAATTACGTTAAAATAAGTTGGTAATAGTGACATTATTTTAAAACTAGATTTTTATAGTTAACAGTGAATCATGAGTGCAATAAGACGAATTTTGTTTGTGTGTTGTTTGCAAATGGCGAGTTTTCAGATAGGTAAGTAAGTAAAGTAACAGTATTTATATACCTAAGTAGTAAGGTAACAGACTGCAAAATAGCATGGTTGGCCGCAAGTCGTGGGTTCAGTTCAATGAGAAAGGAATATAAGAAGTGGCCCCATTTTTTTTTCATATTCTTACAAATGAGTACCTATGACAGCGTGCCAAGGTTTCGCTATATTTTTCAAAGTTTTCTTGGTAGATGACCTGTCAAACGTTATGAATATAGTGCCTACCCTCATACCACACAAAAAGGTAGCCATTTTGAGACCCAGACGGTATGGCTCCTTCTTATATTCTATATTATACTCGTATATTCTATAGGTACCTAGGTACTCAAAGGTTCAATTCCGTAAGCTTTTACATATCTTGACGCTGACAAAATACAAAATGGTAGATGCCATTTTTAAAATATAAAAATATGGGTAGGTAAATAACTTAATGAGCCATTCCTTCGACGGGGAAATGAGTCGCTTTTGTACTTAATTGTGTAGGTAGATATAACGGGACTGAGGAGTCAGAAGTTTATCAGCTCTTTGATAAATTAAGTACCTAGGTACCTACTTGATAACTGCAATTCGGAAATACCATCGGTAATTTGTAGGAGATAGGTGCTCTGTAAACTTATACGATCCTTATAGGAAGTCGAGAAACATGGTGAAATAGGGGAGACCTTTTACGTATGTATAATAACAATAATCTCAAAGGTTCAAGTAAACTAAAAATCCATATACAAAACCTGCATAGCTAAAAAACAGTCAATAACCAGAAAAAGACAACACTATGTTTAATAGATAGGTACCTACCTACTTTAATGAACTTGTCTGCTACTGGTTCTTAATTACCCATTACAGATGCCCAACAAAGCAAGCATTTCTTCAGAAAAGACTACACATATCTCCAAGAAACTCGATCGTTTTACAAGATTCACACGATCCATCGAACTTGGTCCGATGCTAAGAAGCGATGTGAATTGGAAGGGGCCAGCTTATTTTACGCCGAAGATCAGAATGAAGCTAACCAAGTGTTAGGGTTTTGGAATAGAACACAGCCTTTTTCTTGGGTTTTCGTCGGGATTTCAGATTTGTTGGCTAAAGAAGTTTTTGAAACTATTGATGGTGAGTTCTAATGATACGATAAGTTGGACGATAAATTGATGATAGTTTTTTGTTTAGCAATGTCATTTTTAGACTTCCGTACCCAATGGTGAAAACGGGACCATATTACTGAGACTTGGCTGTCCGTCCGTCTGTATCTCGTGAACCGTTATACTTAGCAAGAGCGTTGAAATTTTGACAAATTATGTAGGTACCTATATATTTATTGTTTATTGTAGTGACTATCCTGCCTTCATGCTATCACTTCTCTCTCTGTGGGGTCTGCAGGAAGAAATTTATTTTAGAAATATGCTGTACCTTTTGTATAACTTCTCTTTTTTTCTGTCTCTATGTACTATCATCTTACAATAAACTGTTAAATAAATAAATAAGTATTACCGTTGCCTAGTAGGTGTTTCTACGTGGTACCGATAGGTAAGTAACGTAGGTAGACACATTTTGAAAACTGACGTTAGAATTAGAATTCTCCAATGTGGAAGCAAGTACCGGAAAGAAGTTTTCAGTTTTAAATCCTGTATGTTCTACATCCACCCCCTTAAAGACCGTATTTATAAGCATTTTATACTTTAAAAACAACATTAAAATTCTTCTTAATATACTAGGGCGACCAATCCTAGACGTATACAGTAACTGGGGTCCAGGAGAACCCAACGACGCTGGTGGGGTCGAAGACTGTGTGATCCTGCGACGAGACGGCACTCTAAACGATGATAACTGCAGCAAGAAGTATCCTTTCATTTGCAAAAAGTCTTTGGAAACTTTGGAATGGAATAATGATTGCGATATGCCTTATAATGGTTTGTGTTTTGGTATAATATCGAATTACCTAAAACTTAAAAAAATATGCTTTAGCGAAAAAGCTATGGTGTTGTTCCAATAAATATAGGGAGTAATTTTTCATTTTATCATAAGACTCATCTCTTACTAGAGACTGCATGCGCTTTCGTACGCATTTATCGTCATCTCTTAAAAACTTAAAGGTAGGTAGGTACAATATAAAAGAATTGCCTACAAACAATCTTACATTCCGCTGGGCAGATAGCAAAATAAGTTTTATCTGTTTCTAAACACTTGTATCTTTATCTTAGTTAGAGTGTGAATAGGTAGATACATAGCCAGCACCCACGCACGGCTAAGGGAATCCTAGTACAGCACTGTGTATTACGCTCGTGATTCTATCGTAGTCTTTCGCTTGTCCGGGATTCAAAAGTCACGAAATGTAAATAACTTTAACTACGTGTTGCACATACAACTTTTCACCTCAACAGCTCGAACCACGCTCGTTACTATGCCTAAAAACATTGTATTCTGTATTTACCCTTAACATTCTGTAACAAATCTATATTTTCCCTTACAGATTACATTTACAACGCCGATATAGGCCGCTGTTACAAGTTCCATAGGGACCCTAAAAATTGGACTGAAGCTATCACAATGTGCAGCACTGAAGAGTCATACTTAGCTATAATAAATAATCAAGCTGAAGCCGATTATTTAGTAGAACTAACTGAAAAGGCTAACAAGGATAAAGTGTCAGGATTGACGTTAACTGGCGTCGTATATTTAGGGTTTCATAATCGATATGGAGATGGATGGACTACTATAAAGTGTAAGTATTAATTTAAGTAGAAAAATAGAAAACTTTTTCATCACATAGATATGCTCGGGAAATTAGTCATATCTACACTTAAGATAAGTGATATGGTCTAGACTTAAAAAAAGAAATTTGACCTGTTGTATCCCGCTGCTGGACAAAGTAATCGCCCGTATTATTCCGTCTTTACCTATCTCCAGACTTCTGGTCAGTTTGCCAAATATGCATCCAGTTCTGTGATCCAAATCATTCCGCCATCTCTAGACTTTTCATACGTTCAAATCAAATATAATTTAATAACTGCCAAACGCCTTCACGACAGACCACGGAAAAGGTGGCACGACGAGCTGGACCACTTCTTAAATAGGTACCTGGGCGGACGTGGCTCGACACTGAAAATCATGACGCATGAGGAAGGAGAGAAGCCTTTGCCTTATTAGTATACTTATTAGAAATTACTCTAGAATTTATTTATTTATTGGAAAACCAACAGCTTCAATATACAAAATAGAAAATTATAAATTAACAAACGAGCCAATTACAGGTTTTCACAAATAGAGAGAGATATACGTATGAATGAATTTCAGCGGTACCTCTTGAAGACAGCGGATACGCAGTATGGGGCAACCAGCAACCAGACGGCGGCGACAAAGAGCAATGTGGTTCAATGTTCTACAATGGTAAATTAAACGACTTGTCTTGTCACCATAAGTGTTTCTATATATGTGAACACGATATCAAGAGTTCAGCTGGCTCAAAATCACCAAGGTTGCAAATTTCAAAATAAGTTTTGTGAAAAAAAAAGTTCTAGCTATAATGATGACTCTTGGTTTATTTTGTCGCAAAATTTATATATTAATAAACTTTGACAGGGCAGCGCGCAGATTTCAAATTTTTTTTTTTGTAATATTTTGTAGTGGATATTTAGTAAAAAACTATCATTTCGGGAACGTTTTTCTAAGTTGGATAAAAATACCAAAAACAAAAAAAAGCACATATCTAATTTAAGCGTAGTCAAGTAGCATGGGTATATGATTCTATATTGTATGATTAATAGATAATGAAAACAAAAGATATAAAAACTTAGATATTCTCATTTGACACCATTTTCCTTCAAAAATATAAGCAATGGACTATTTTCTAACTGTCTATAAAAAAATCCTTCACAGCTAGACGTTTCTCCATCTATTGAAAGTTCTTGTCGATACGCAATGTACCGCATCGCTAAACATCATTACATTCGCGTCTCCTCACTGTAACCAACGGCGGTTCCAGGGGGGGGGGTCATGGGGGTCATGACCCCCCCCTGAGCTGGTTCCAGGACTCAGGCGAACCACTAATTGAACATAATTATTTTATTTATACATTGTAAAGACGCCACTTACAGACGCGTCCGACAATTTGTGAGCACCTAACCAGTACGGGCCGAAACATATTTCCGCGTTGTGACGTCGCAACGCAAGAATCGGCAGTGGCGGCAGAGGCGTGGCGAGTAGCGCAGTCGTGTTTAAAAAAAACAGAATAATGTCTTCTTGATAACGAAAAAGCAACCAGTTTCCTACAATCAATGACAGATACAGGCCTATTGGTCACGAGGAACTCGCTACCTACTACTTATACGACAATAAAACGCTCTTTTTCGCAACGTCACAACGCCGTAACGCAAACTTCAAGCTTCAAAAAAGCGCCGCCTGCGCACCACTGCTGCCACTGCCCATTTAAACAATCTAAAGCTATCGGCCCGGCGGCCTTATTTGCTCGAAAATGCTTGAAAATTAGGGCGCCGGCCTTCGGCCGGCGATTTTGCTGGATTTCCACGGTTCGCGGTTGCGATTTCGGTCTTATCTTAACGCCTAGCAAGACGTATCCTCAATCGGAATCGGAACGACTAAACTTCAACTCATTCTTGTTCTAAGTTGAAAAAATAAAATTTCTTTATATGTGACCCCCCCCTGGCGCCAAAGCTGGATCCGCCCTTGACTGTAACATTACATTAACTTGACACTTCACCTTGTAATAATCGGATAAGAACTAATATTAGAGTCTGTTTGGTGCGTGTTGAATGTGTCTTCTTTACATGCCACTAAGTGTGTTGTAAATTTACATTAATACGTATGTTTGAGGTTTTGGAAATGCATTTCTTAATACGTATAACAGTGTGAGACTGGCTAGCACCGCGGACTACGCTAGTCTGCTTGATTCATATAAGTTTAGTAGCATTAGGCGACTTTACATTGAAGCACAAAGTCACGTGAGTTAGGTGTCGCCTTTGAGCGTTGGATGCAATACACTGCCATTTTAAAGTTTAACATATTGGTGCGATCTTGTCTGAATGGGTCGGGGTTTCTATCTAAGTTAGGGAGTACAATCTTTACTCTTTTTAGGCCTGATTTAAAACTCTCATTGCTGGTTAATAGGCCTATAGTAATGCTATTGATTAGATAATTGCATTTCTGATCACATACATATAAAAAGATCGACAATTTGTATGTGATAAAAAAGTAAATAAAAGATGCCGTTATGAAAAACAATGCCTTATACAGAGATGTTTTCGGAAGCTTCTTCCCATCTTGCTTGCGGTCCATCGAGAGTTTGTGACAAATATAACTGCCATTTGATAAGTAATTGTTGTACATCAATCGACGCTTAGATTTTCATAGCTTCATAGTTTTTGGCCTCTGTCGGTGCCAAGCCGGTCGTAGGTATTTGATACATAATTATTCAATTTCGAAATTGTAATAGATTTATTAAGTATTTAATAATAATCTCACGTGAGAAAGTAATAAGTATGAGATACATACCCTAATATAATTTGTGTCTTAGCTGATAAACGTTAGTATGATAATAAGTTTATATCGCTTGTCAAAGTGTGGGAGATGGCACAGTTAGCACAGGAATGAAGAGATAGGTTCTGAAGTGAGGTTTTGGCGTGAGTGGACCGAACTGCAATCGACGCCCGTTATTTCTCTATCCAATCAGATTTTTATGACAACGAACTATTTAATCACAATGATGCCAATCAAACTGCCAATTTTCAACCACATGAATTAAAAATCAGAAGAATATTAATGAAATAATAAATGATTTATTGGGCGTTTAGAAAAAATGGTCGTTTTCATAAAAATCAGATGGATCCTCCATTTAATTTCGAAAGTACCGAGTATAGTAGTGACCAATCGTGGCACGTCCAGTCTAACTAAACAATGGACTTTAACTAAGAAGTAATACTTCTTGTCCATTAAAACTTGTACATAGATACCTCTAGATTATAATACTGTCATATGTTTGACATATGTTTAATTTTATTCATCTAAGAAAGTACAGATGGCTGTTGTTATTTTTATATTATTTGGGTTGAAGTATATTTTTTGTAAATTACCTCTGTATTTATCTTTTTTAAGCCATAGGAACTTAGATTAATATACGAGCTACGAACATGTGATTTTCTAATTTCAATGATTTTTTTTTTGTATTTACTGAGATAAAATGATATTTGTTCATATTCTTAGTTTCAACAGATTTGTCTTAATAATTTTTGTTACTTCAGAGTGCAATATGTACAAATATTTACATAAATATAAAAATGTACAGTCATTTTTTAGTTTTAAAAGTGTCAACGCAATATGTTCGGTATAACGTCCGTCATTTGTTACAGCCATATTTCCTTGCAAATAAAATTGCGATTAAAATGTTTCTACTAATTTGTGGTGTTGCCAGGTTTAAAAGTGTGGCTATAATAAATGACGGAATTATCTCGTTACTTGTACACTGTACGCATAATATCGATATCACATGAGTGGTGGCACTCGCTCATATGTGTTGCTATACTTAAGCTTAATTTTATATAGAAGGTCTAGCCGATCTTTGTATTTAAATTTGCTAATTTTTCGTAGCAGATTAGATTTGTTTACTGAATAAGACGAATAATGTACATTTTGAATTGATTTTAAAAGTGATTTAGTTGTTATTTAGTAACGAATTATCTTATTAGGTTACTGGCAGCGTTGTGGGTGACCACTTATACCAGTGCTTCGTGCAATGTAGCTTAGTCTAACCGACCTTACTGCACTCTACCTGTCTCGTTCTATTCTTTGCAACTTAACATACGAAGAAAGTGATAGCAACTGTTTTGACTAACATGCTTTCAGTGTTAGTTGAGATTAACTTGCTGTCTCTATCTAGACATATTAATCATGTTTGTAAGTGCAGGAAGGCAGACTACGCCGCAAGGCCCATTCCGTGTTGATCTTAACACATTTTGTATATTATTTTCTTTAAATTAGTCCTCAATAATCCTTAACTATTTTGCTTTAGAACCTGTTCTTTTAATTTAAAGCAGTGGAGAGCGAAATAGAAATAGAAATAGAACAGACATGACGATATGTTAAAATTTTAGAGAGTCAACTTTTATAAAAGATAACTACAAAACAAGAAAAGGTGTGTACAAAATGAGGAAAATTGGAAGAAACATTGTTATGCGAATAAACTTACACCTCAAGATAAAAATATATAAAATAATTATTGTCTTTCATTTATTTCTCCTTACCTTTGTTGGCTTTACACCGCAATACTTAATTTGGAACACGAAATAACTTATAAATGAAGATGAATATACACAGTCAAACCAAAAGCAATCTTATTAAAAGAATTCTGAGAATATTTACCTGTTAAAACTACTGTTTAAGCAATCGAGAATACCTTATGTAGATTTTAGCAAGTATCTTCCTTATTTTGCACCGCAAATGGCAACGAGAAAACAACCAGTTATCGACAAGTATTACCCGAAAGAATTAAGTCGAGACCTTAGTTGTATCAACGCGCATATTGCCGAAGAGTCAATTTAAAAATAACCGGTTATATTTATTGTTTTTCGAATCAGTCTCCTCATTTAAGACCCAGATATCGTTGCGTCCAGTTGTCTTTATAATTTGAAAATACCCACCTTATATTTAGAGGGATAAGATTCAAAACAGGTTTCCTAACACCTAATTACGTTAAAATAAGTTGGTAATAGTGACATTATTTTAAAATTAGATTTTTATAGTTAACAGTGAATCATGAGTGCAATAAGACGAATTTTGTTTGTGTGTTGTTTGCAAATGGCGAGTTTTCAGATAGGTAAGTAAGTAAAGTAACAGTATTTATATACCTAAGTAGTAAGGTAACAGACTGCAAAATAGCATGGTTGGCCGCAAGTCGTGGGTTCAGTTCAATGAGAAAGGAATATAAGAAGTGGCCCCATTTTTTTTTCATATTCTTACAAATGAGTACCTATGACAGCGTGCCAAGGTTTCGCTATATTTTTCAAAGTTTTCTTGGTAGATGACCTGTCAAACGTTATGTATATAGTGCCTACCCTCATACCACACAAAAAGGTAGCCATTTTGAGACCCAGACGGTATGGCTCCTTCTTATATTCTATATTATACTCGTATATTCTATAGGTACCTAGGTACTCAAAGGTTCAATTCCGTAAGCTTTTACATATCTTGACGCTGACAAAATACAAAATGGTAGATGCCATTTTTAAAATATAAAAATATGGGTAGGTAAATAACTTAATGAGCCATTCCTTCGACGGGGAAATGAGTCGCTTTTGTACTTAATTGTGTAGGTAGATATAACGGGACTGAGGAGTCAGAAGTTTATCAGCTCTTTGATAAATTAAGTACCTAGGTACCTACTTGATAACTGCAATTCGGAAATACCATCGGTAATTTGTAGGAGATAGGTGCTCTGTAAACTTATACGATCCTTATAGGAAGTCGAGAAACATGGTGAAATAGGGGAGACCTTTTACGTATGTATAATAACAATAATCTCAAAGGTTCAAGTAAACTAAAAATCCATATACAAAACCTGCATAGCTAAAAAACAGTCAATAACCAGAAAAAGACAACACTATGTTTAATAGATAGGTACCTACCTACTTTAATGAACTTGTCTGCTACTGGTTCTTAATTACCCATTACAGATGCCCAACAAAGCAAGCATTTCTTCAGAAAAGACTACACATATCTCCAAGAAACTCGATCGTTTTACAAGATTCACACGATCCATCGAACTTGGTCCGATGCTAAGAAGCGATGTGAATTGGAAGGGGCCAGCTTATTTTACGCCGAAGATCAGAATGAAGCTAACCAAGTGTTAGGGTTTTGGAATAGAACACAGCCTTTTTCTTGGGTTTTCGTCGGGATTTCAGATTTGTTGGCTAAAGAAGTTTTTGAAACTATTGATGGTGAGTTCTAATGATACGATAAGTTGGACGATAAATTGATGATAGTTTTTTGTTTAGCAATGTCATTTTTAGACTTCCGTACCCAATGGTGAAAACGGGACCATATTACTGAGACTTGGCTGTCCGTCCGTCTGTATCTCGTGAACCGTTATAGCAAGAGCGTTGAAATTTTGACAAATTATGTAGGTACCTATATATTTATTGTTTATTGTAGTGACTATCCTGCCTTCATGCTATCACTTCTCTCTCTGTGGGGTCTGCAGGAAGAAATTTATTTTAGAAATATGCTGTACCTTTTGTATAACTTCTCTTTTTTTCTGTCTCTATGTACTATCATCTTACAATAAACTGTTAAATAAATAAATAAGTATTACCGTTGCCTAGTAGGTGTTTCTACGTGGTACCGATAGG
Source organism: Anarsia innoxiella (assembly GCA_947563765.1). Lineage (NCBI taxonomy): Eukaryota > Metazoa > Arthropoda > Insecta > Lepidoptera > Gelechiidae > Anarsia > Anarsia innoxiella. Next base: position 2,746,925 of record OX387396.1, on the reverse strand, counting down.
TAAGTAACGTAGGTAGACACATTTTGAAAACTGACGTTAGAATTAGAATTCTCCAATGTGGAAGCAAGTACCGGAAAGAAGTTTTCAGTTTTAAATCCTGTATGTTCTACATCCACCCCCTTAAAGACCGTATTTATAAGCATTTTATACTTTAAAAACAACATTAAAATTCTTCTTAATATACTAGGGCGACCAATCCTAGACGTATACAGTAACTGGGGTCCAGGAGAACCCAACGACGCTGGTGGGGTCGAAGACTGCGTGATCCTGCGACGAGACGGCACTCTAAACGATGATAACTGCAGCAAGAAGTATCCTTTCATTTGCAAAAAGTCTTTGGAAACTTTGGAATGGAATAATGATTGCGATATGCCTTATAATGGTTTGTGTTTTGGTATAATATCGAATTACCTAAAACTTAAAAAAATATGCTTTAGCGAAAAAGCTATGGTGTTGTTCCAATAAATATAGGGAGTAATTTTTCATTTTATCATAAGACTCATCTCTTACTAGAGACTGCATGCGCTTTCGTACGCATTTATCGTCATCTCTTAAAAACTTAAAGGTAGGTAGGTACAATATAAAAGAATTGCCTACAAACAATCTTACATTCCGCTGGGCAGATAGCAAAATAAGTTTTATCTGTTTCTAAACACTTGTATCTTTATCTTAGTTAGAGTGTGAATAGGTAGATACATAGCCAGCACCCACGCACGGCTAAGGGAATCCTAGTACAGCACTGTGTATTACGCTCGTGATTCTATCGTAGTCTTTCGCTTGTCCGGGATTCAAAAGTCACGAAATGTAAATAACTTTAACTACGTGTTGCACATACAACTTTTCACCTCAACAGCTCGAACCACGCTCGTTACTATGCCTAAAAACATTGTATTCTGTATTTACCCTTAACATTCTGTAACAAATCTATATTTTCCCTTACAGATTACATTTACAACGCCGATATAGGCCGCTGTTACAAGTTCCATAGGGACCCTAAAAATTGGACTGAAGCTATCACAATGTGCAGCACTGAAGAGTCATACTTAGCTATAATAAATAATCAAGCTGAAGCCGATTATTTAGTACAACTAACTGAAAAGGCTAACAAGGATAAAGTGTCAGGATTGACGTTAACTGGCGTCGTATATTTAGGGTTTCATAATCGATATGGAGATGGATGGACTACTATAAAGTGTAAGTATTAATTTAAGTAGGAAAAAAGGATACTTTTGATCTTTACCTAAATGCACGGGAAATTAGTTATAACTACCCTTAAGATAAGTGATATTATGGTCTAGACTTTAATTTTTTTATTAAACCTGCTGTATCCCACTACTGGACAAAGGAATCGCCCGCATTACTCCATCTTTACCTATCTCCAGACTTCTGGTCAGTTTGCCAAATATGCATCCAGTTCTGTGATCCAAATCATTCCGCCATCTCTAGACTTTTCATACGTTCAAATCAAATATAATTTAATAACTGCCAAACGCCTTCACGACAGACCACGGAAAAGGTGGCACGACGAGCTGGACCACTTCTTAAATAGGTACCTGGGCGGACGTGGCTCGACACTGAAAATCATGACGCATGAGGAAGGAGAGAAGCCTTTGCCTTATTAGTATACTTATTAGAAATTACTCAAGAATTTATTTATTTATTGGAAAACTAACAGCTTCAATATACAAAATAGAAAATTATAAATTAACAAACGAGCCAATTACAGGTTTTCACAAATAGAGATTTAAAGAGCATCTAACATATTGGTATAGTAAAAATTTTCGGTATCAATTACACTACACATTCCCTATTCGAGCTAGTATGGAGAAAAAAAAGTTGTCGGCCACTGATGAAACTACTTTCTTTCATTTTCAAAGTTCTATATCACTCACCGAAAGTAGGTATATCACTTTCGATATTTGTCCAAAATACTATCGTTTTTTAATATTTTTCTCCATCGATTGATGTTACTTTCATCAGTGGCCGCCAACGGTTTTTTCTCCATACTAGCTCGAATAGGGGATGTGTAGTGTAATTGATACAGAAAATTTTACTATACCAAAGTCCATACAAATATGTTCCATTTTATAAACTTAATATCATGAATGAATTTCAGCGGCTCCTCTTGAAGACAGCGGATACGCAGTATGGGGCAACCAGCAACCAGACGGCGGCGACAAAGAGCAATGTGGTTCAATGTTCTACAATGGTAAATTAAACGACTTGTCTTGTCACCATAAGTGTTTCTATATATGTGAACACGATATCAAGAGTTTAGCTGATGATATCGATGATAGATTTAATGCTTTGCTTCAATAAATAGTAAGTTTTGTAATTGTAATTGTGTTTCCTAATTTATTTATTTACTAATTGGAAAACAGCTCTTCATTATACATATTAGATGAGGCATAATGATTAAAAAAAATGTTTTAGTCCATCACATATATTATTTTAAAATATTCGACACGTATTTTTTCTTTTTTCTCTTTAATTAAAAATGACAAAGATACACTGGGTTAAAGTTGCCCGTGACGCCTAAGTAGGATTTTTAGTTTTACCTAGGAGTGACGTCAATACCCCCCACTCCGTAACTTTGATGCTCTGTATCTTTGTATTTATTTATGTATTGGATCAGGTAAAAATGTGTTTCAAATATTTTTTAAATAGCCAAAAAGTACTAAATATTTTTTGAATTTTTGAATGTAGTCGTCATTCCTATTACAGGTTTAAATATAGAATAATTTACCTACATGTAGTGAAAATCGCAGGCTCTCGTTGGATGCAGGTGGCAATGAACCGGTTGTGTTGAAGAGTTGGAAAGGCCTATGCTCAGCAGTGGGCAGCTACAGGCTGAGATGACTTATGATAATAAATAAATATACCTGAGAGCCCGTGGTAATCAAATTTTCCTTATTTTGTAACCGTTTTGCCTAAAAAGGGAGGTAGCTAAGAACCACTTTATCACTAAAATTTAAAATCATCACAAAATTCGCAGGGACAGCTAGAAATTAATAGATTTCTCAGAAGAGATAGAATATTGAGCATTATTGCAATAAAAACTAACTTTTGAATTAAAAACATAGGTATTATTATTATAGGTTGATGTCAGAGTATTGGTAAATACAAATTAAATAAAAATACATTTTATCGTACATTTACAATTTATCTTACATTGTATAATGGAGGTAGGGTCCCTATATACCACTGCTATTAAAAATACACTTTAGTTATACAAAGTAAAGCTCAAGCGGTTCATTAACATTCAGTTGCTAGAATGGCCATTAAATCTAACGTTCCTTTAAACTTGTAACAAAAATCTATTCAGTTATCGAAAGTTAAGGATACTGAAAGCTGAACAAATATTTGAAGCTGTAATATTTAATGCTCTAATATTTAATCATCAAGAACAGAAAAGACAATTTTGAACCTAATAAAAATAGAATATTTAAATACAGTCATAGAACTATGTATAAAACGGGGGCAAATGTGCAAGATTCATTTATATGATAAACATCGTCCCATCTTCTTCTGATATTTGACAATGATAGAGTCAGCTATAGTTTTGATTGAGCGTTAGATTTAGGGGCTATCTACACATTTCCGGGTCAGGGCTATCTGTGTTCAAAGTTATCCGTTTCACTATAGACGCTCTGACACGGAGTTGTGTGAACAAGTTCATACAATTTGTATGTAACCGATATTTGTCGTGTTCCTTTAGGGACGTGTTCCTGGAAATTTGTGGATAGCCCTTTAGACTTTCTTGCAACTGAGTCTAAAGCGGTTATTGATCTTTAAAAACCGCTTTTCCAACTAGAGGCAAGTATCTTACAACCGGCCCGCCGTAGGACATCAACTCACGCGCAGGCTCGCAGTATGAAACGATCCAGTAAACTATGAGTAGGTAGAAGAACACGCTCACGATGCGGTCCAGTACATACAGGCTGAAACAAAAAAGGTTTTATTTTATTACTTAGATAAAAAAATATATAGAAAATCATATACTATTGTTTGACTGTTTTGATTTGATTGATTGATTTGATTTGATACCGAATTTCAGATTTTTTGACACTTAGACTTTAGAGAGAAGTTTTTTATACCTACTTAATGTTGGCAACACCAAAAAAGATAATATTTAGTTTATTAATTTTTGTCTATGGAAAGTTGTACTTCCTGTTTCATACTTCAAATTAATTACTGTTTACCAACTTGGACTCGACCGACCTACAGTGTTCTCTATTGTAATATTTGTACCGTGCCAATATAGTGAATTCAAGCCATAACTTAGTGCAGTTTTTTATTCTAATCTTCGCTCCTTCTCAACTACGCCAGCTACCTTAACACTTATTTCACATTAGTTTTGCAAAAAAGGGAAAGTAGTGACTGACTGCTGATAGTGTTGACTTAAAGGAAAAAAGCGATCGAACCAATTAAGTACTTGATGATGCAAAAAAAGTGAAAAGTAATATGCTGGGTGTAACAGAAAGTAACAAAAAACGACCCATTTTCCTTGGGGAAAGTTGTTCAGTTTCATGAGGACTATCACTATGTTCCGGCATTATACCCCCTTTCTGTTGCACCCTGTATAAAAAGCTACCCTCTTATAAAATTTATTGTGTTGCCATACAACAAGCTATTGTTATTGTATAAAACTCACATATTATTCTGCAGTCTGGCTTTCGGCAGATTCTCCAGTTTTTCCTTCAAACAGTATAGTTTTCCACCAATCATGCAGCTTTCTATATAAGGCACGTCTTCTATGATAGTTAGGTCCATTGGGTAAGTCTTGAAGTCTTCTGCATTGAGTGACGGCGCTAATGCTTTGAAATTATTAGTATCGAACCACCATTCGCGCGTTGTGAAGTATTGAAGCACTTCCAAGCCGACGGATATTCTATTTTGGATACGAACCATGCTGGAAATTAAATAAAATATAATTTACAATGATATCGTGAGTTGGATAAACATTGAAGCCAAAAAAAGGGTAAGTTATGGAATGTTTGTGTATTTTATTATTTAAATTTAATTTGAGATACTTTTGAAGGTATTTTCGTATGAAAAACGTTGCCTAGAAGATATTGCTACCTAGCAATAAGGCCGCCTGTTGCTTTTTATATTCTTGTTTGTGTCTGTACCTTATATCTTTATGTGCAATAAAGAATATTTGTATGGTATTGTATTGAAAAACAAATCTACGATGACTTATATTTTCTTTGCGTTTTCACCGACTTTGATATGGATTTTATAATTGTAAAATTCCTTTCTGCCATATTTTCGTCTTCATCTAATAAAAACTAACATCCATACACACGTACTAACATACATACATAATCTGTCAGGCCTTTCTCCAATCGGTGTAGGCAGAGACCACTTCCCTCCACTAGCTACGATCCAAACACACTTCCAAACACTCCTGACCATAATCAACCCTTAATATATTCAACAATACTTACAATCGCTTCTGCCTGAAGATAAACATCAGGAAATCAATCAAATAAGCAGGTATAATGTGATAGAAGAACACACATAGATCGTGAATCAACTTATTATGGCGGATGTTGCCGTCAGGGTACCACAGAGGGCCTTCAAACGGATATTTGCGAACAGAAGCTTTGCCAATATCTAAGACTTCTTTCCACGTAGTTGTTTTATCGTCCCCAGTCGTTAGGTTGTATACTGGGATTTCTTGTGGGCTGAAATAAATCATCATCATGTCGTCCACACCGTGTCCGGCGACGGCGATTCCAGAAAGGTTTACATTTACGATTGTTGTTGAAGTGGGTGGGCTCTGATGTGGCTTGCAAAGCTGAACTTGGTCTTAAAATACGATCACAGGGGGTGCAAACAAATGTATAAGTATTCATTTCCTATTTATTATTGATTTATATTAAAGCTGGATAAAGTAGGATATAATAATTATGTCTACTGAAATTACGTCATTGTTTGTGCCAATGGATGTTTGATTCTTACGAGCAATAACCAATATGTTTTAAGAAGACTGATGACTAAACTTTTCTAAGACATGCCAAATATGGGGACGTTTTCTTTTCTGTGACTTCCTACCTACCCTTCACCCGTCACAAACTAAAATAAAAGGGTAGGTAAAGGATAAAAACAAATGAACTGGTACAAAAAAAAACAATCCAAAAAAGGCGAGTTTAGACAAATTCTTCAAAAACTTAATTTAGACGAATGAGTAACTAATTATTCTGACTCAAGTCACCTTTCAACTGTTAAATTACGCAAATTTTTATTTCTTACCGCTCCTTCATAGATCCAATCTTAAATCCGATAACAATGAGGGCGTTGATAGCGATATCCACAGGTATAACTTCAGCGTGGTAATGCCCGTAGCAGTGCATAGTCCTTATTACTCCTTTCCCGGCTCCCACCATAAGACCGATGGGACCGTTCAGGTTGTCCACCCAACCTGGGGTCGGTTCCTTGTATGATGGGGTCACTGAAATTTAGGATTATTCATGATGTTTATTTATTTATTTATTTATGTAGGTCACCAACAAATTGTACATTAGCACATTATGGACAGGATCATAAGCTTAAAAAATACATGGTCAATGCCAATTTAATTACAGGCGACGACGACATGCACAGAAAAAAGTTTGTAAATGTTTAGAGATTTACAAGGCGAGAGCGTAAGGTACTGACAACCATTGTTATAACATCCTGAAAAACCTATGGTGTACAAAATAAAGAATTTGAATTTGAATTTCAAATATTATGCTATCTACACACCAAAGCCGCCGGCATGCCACCGGGCTAGGCCGGCGGCTTTACGTCATACGAATGGCAGCTGTCAAAAAAGCCAGTGGCTTTGGTGTGTAGATTCCATTAGAAGGGGAAGGCCATGACGAACATATCTTAATCAAACCGAGGACTTTTTAAGGAAAGGCCAAGTCGAGAGTGAGTAGGTACTTTAAACCGACGTGCATGTACGTATAAGGCGACTAAATGTGGACGAAGCGAAAGAAATGTGTTTGGGTCGTAGCAAGTGGAGGAAAGTGGTCTTTGCCTACCCAAATGGGAGAAAGGCGTAACAGATATGTATACATGCAAATAAATTACATTTTTATTGTTTTACAAGATGTAGTAAAAAATAGAATCCGATTTGAAACAATAGATGAAAGAAACAATAGACTTAGAACTAGGAGAAAAGATTTAACTTCAAAACTTCATCCAAATTTAGAAATAGTTAAACACTGCCCCATGTACCAAGCCGTCCTACTGTTTAATAAATTACCAAATGATTTAAAAGAAATAGATAGCCTTAATATGTTTAAAAATAAATTAAAGAACTTGTTATTAAGTAAGAATTGTTATTCTATTGCTGATTTTTTAAGTGATTGTTAATTTTTTTAAGTTATATTCTTTTTTATCCCTGTAATGATCTCAAAAAAAGTTCCTACTTAATTCTTAGTTTGTAAGTTAGCTGTTACTAGCATTTTTTCGCACACAGTATTTATTTGTACTGTTTTTGAAAATAAATGTCTTATGTCTTAATTCAATCAGGAAGGAATATAAGGAGTGACCAATTTTTTTTTCATATACAAATGAGTTTAAGACAGCGTGCCAAGGTTGCGCCAAGTTTATAGTTTTCTTGGTAAAAAGGTAGCCATTTTGCGCCAGACCTGGCACGCAGATCAGGTTGCGCCAAGTTTATAGTTTTCTTGGTGAAAAGGTAGCCATTTTGCGCCAGACCAGGCACTTAGATCCAGACGGTATGGCTCCTCCTTATATATTCTATACTCAAAGATGTTGTTTATGAATTAGGAGCTGCGATTTTTATGTATGTGGTACCAAGATACGAATATCTTCAAGTTCACCTTTATTTCATGGTGAATTTTGCTCGCAAGTATTTAGAAAACCTCTTACCTATACTAGGTCTAACAACAGCAGCAGGTAAATCCGGGTAACACTCCCTCACGAGAGCTTCGGCAAGTCGTTTGGAGTACGTGTATGAGTTGGGATGCATTCCCATAACGGTTGGTGATAATAGCGCCATCTGTTGGTCGGTGAGCCAACCAGCCGCTCGGAGCACTTCGTGGGGATCTGCGGGGGGGTCGTGTACCTGGGCAATCATTTTAAATGGGTTGATATGGAGCATGTATGGACAAATAATCATCATCATGTCAGCGTTTGGATGTCAGTGTATGGACGTCCACTGCTGGACAAAAGCCAAGGATGGACAAATCGGGGACTTGTTAAAGAAAGGCCAAGCCAAGAGTATCCTAAACAGACATGCATGTGGATGAGAATGAAGAGAAAAAAGTGTACTTAAATCTCAAATCGTAATAGTATGTAATCATAATTATTATTGTTCTTAGTAGTAGGGAATATACAGTAGTGGATATTAACTTAGGTTATACCCTAGAAGTTTTACACAACAAGCACAAATAAAATATATTTCATTTCATAATAAGCGAAGTGAAAGAAGCTTCACTAGCTACAATCTTCCCCGATGATAATGAGATAAGTACTAGGGCATGGATACCGGTATACCGAAATACCGGTATACCGGTAAATATTTTCGGTATTTTGATACCGGTATATAAAGACAAAATACCGGTATTTCGATATTAATGAAATATCTCTTTTTTTCAAAGGAGATAGATAAAATACTCTGCAGAAGCAGAATGCTTGTTTGTATCACGAACCCCGTAAAGTAACATTATATTGTTTAAGTATCATTAGTGTACTCGTTACGTTAGATAGTGAGTTTTGTATTCTGATTTATTTTAAAATAATAACATATTATGGGTCCGTCGAAGGGAGATACTATTTTAGATAAGGTACCTACCTATTTGTTTTTTTTTTATAATTAGTGATGGATATTAAACTAAGACTGATTTAAGTTGCCATTTGATTGTGATATTGAGCTAATGAGACAATTAAAATAATTTAGAGATGCGCCGAATATTCGTTTACTATTCGGTATTCGGCATATTCGGCACCTCAACCGAATATTAGGCCGAATATTCGGTTAAAATGACAATTTATTCGTTTATTTTGCTTAGTGATAATTTGCTTGATAAAACAGGATATTAACCTCATATTAAATTATTTTAAACCAAGGAGCGGTTAATCTATGTATTACAAGAGTTATTAGGAGATGATAAAATGAAGATAAGTTAATAAGTGACACTTAAAGATAGAATTTAGAAACCTAGACATTCTGCTCTATCTAGTGACCGTCAAAGGCGCTTTTATTTATAAACTTTACCTATTTGTTGTATCAAAATTAGTGTGAAAGTGCAACCGAATAGTTCGGCCGAACTATCTGCAACCGTCATACTTACCAATATCGTTATTGGAACAATTCAAATGACAAAAAGTAGTATTTAAAAAAATACCGAAAACATACCGAAATTTCGGTATACCGGTATTTAAAATTTTAATACCGGTATCAATACCGGTATGAAATATGTTCCGGTATTCCACGCCCTAATAAGTACCTAGTCTCTGCCTTCCCCGAAGGTACAGAGTCGTGACAGATATGTATGTATGTATATCATACTTAATTTACACAATTAAAAATTTACGTGCATAACTCAAGGGCGGATCCAGCTTTAGCGCCAGGGGGGGGTCACATATAAAGAAATTTTATTTTTTCAACTTAGAACAAGAATGAGTTGAAGTTTAGTCGTTCCGATTCCGATTGAGGATACGTCTTGCTAGGCGTTAAGATAAGACCGAAATCGCAACCGCGAACCGTGGAAATCCAGCAAAATCGCCGGCCGAAGGCCGGCGCCCTAATTTTCAAGCATTTTCGAGCAAATAAGGCCGCCGGGCCGATAGCTTTAGATTGTTTAAATGGGCAGTGGCAGCAGTGGTGCGCAGGCGGCGCTTTTTTGAAGCTTGAAGTTTGCGTTACGGCGTTGTGACGTTGCGAAAAAGAGCGTTTTATTGTCGTATAAGTAGTAGGTAGCGAGTTCCTCGTGACCAATAGGCCTGTATCTGTCATTGATTGTAGGAAACTGGTTGCTTTTTCGTTATCAAGAAGACATTATTCTGTTTTTTTTAAACACGACTGCGCTACTCGCCACGCCTCTGCCGCCACTGCCGATTCTTGCGTTGCGACGTCACAACGCGGAAATATGTTTCGGCCCGTACTGGTTAGGTGCTCACAAATTGTCGGACGCGTCTGTAAGTGGCGTCTTTACAATGTATAAATAAAATAATTATGTTCAATTAGTGGTTCGCCTGAGTCCTGGAACCAGCTCAGGGGGGGGTCATGACCCCCATGACCCCCCCCCTGGAACCGCCGTTGGCATAACTGCTACATAAACAAAAACAAACCCACCCTCTCAGCCATCCTCTCGTAATCAGGATAGCAGAAGGCAGTAGACAGATGAATGAACGCCGCGAGCTTCTTCATCCGTTTCACCACGTCCAGGACCCGAAGGGTGCCGCGGGTGTTCATCTCCAGACCTTCCTTTAATGGAGCTTCCAGACGAAGACTGGCTGCGAAGTGGTATACCACTGATACCTGGAATTTTCATATAATTATAAATTGAGCATCATGGTTTGATGGCGTTCAGAAAAAAATGTATTTCCTTTTTCTAAAGATTAAATATTTTCTAAAGAATTAGATATCTACCTATATCCATCGTATCTGTGTTCGATGTAGTTTTGGCCTGTATGCAATGCAAATCTATAATGATCCCGAACATGAAAGGTAATTTTGAACCATATCCTATTTCCAAAGTTATACGACTCATTCGTTCCAATTTACTAAGCTGATATTATATACAAGGTGACTTTAAATTAGTGAACGATAGAAAAGAATATGAATGTACTCGTGATAATAAACAACTTTTACTATGGGACCAAGGTCGAAATCACAAAAAAAATATATTCCCCCATACTATCAGCTGGTGCATTTTGTATGGGGAGTTCAAAAATTTTTGAACGATTTCTACCTTGGTCCCATAGCAAAAGTTGTTTGTTATCACGAGTACATGCATATCCTTTTCTATCGTTCACTAAATTAAAGTCACCCTAAAGGGTACGAGTATAGTACGAGTATGAAAACAAAAACAGTTATGTTAAAAAAGTTTTAATCAAAATTGCAAAAACCCTTCTATTCAGTAAAAAAACGAAAAGTCTACTACGAGTACATTAAAAATAAAATTTAAACAACTAAAATATTAACAAACTTAAACCTGCTTAGGTACAAACTACATATTACCTTTAACCCCTCGGTATGCCATCTGGCATAAAGGTTAAAAAGCATACTCAGCGATACAAGAAGTTGCATTTCATTGCACACGCTAAGCCGAGTACTTAAGTACAGTATTTAAGTACATTGAGGTGGGTCCAAACAGAGCGAGCAGTCTCGCGCGGCAACCGTTTGGCCAATTAAAAGAGGCCCCTAAGAACTACCCAACTAAATAGGATAGCGAGGTCTTTCCTGAGTGGCCAAACATCGGCGGCGCGAGGCTGCTCGCTCTGTTAGGAGTAGAAGTAATCAGACGGGCTTCGAACCACTTTCCCTCGCCAATCCTGACCAACCACTCCCATACACTCGACTACTTAGATTATGTAAGATCAGCTTACTAAATACTAGGTAAATAAAGGTTTTCTTTATGTAAAATAACTAAATCTTCTACTCTACCGTGTACTACCTCAATAACATCTTCAAAACTATTTTCTTTTACAACCTCTTTAGCAAGATTAGCCAAATTACTTGCTTCAACTGCATAAACTTTCTTAGCTTTATCTTGTGCACAAAATAATGATAAAATACCAGTACCACAGCCTACATCTAAAACTATTTTATCTTTAAAATAATCTTAATTTTTTAAAAATTGTTTTTAAAGTTAGACGGTTTTGATTTGAATTGGTTTGCAAGTTGCAACTAAATGTTAGTCAATTACGAAAACATTTATACGAGTCATTACTCGTATAAATGTGAAACAAGCCATTCCTGTTTCATCATCAACAGATAAAATTTATCAGACAGATATTTTATACCTTGTTTAAAACGTTTACGTTCTTTGAAATCGTTTTTTTATTTTATCTGTCAGTTAAATTTTATCTGTAAGTATATTGTAAAACGGGCACCGAGTGTCAGTCGACTTCTCAAATCTTTGCAAGTTTTCATTATGCAACGGTTTAGGTACCTAGGCGTGTGTTTAATACTAAAAAGAAACGTCTAGTAATAAACAAAAAAACACATAGGTACATAAAGAAAGACGTAATAAAAAAAAAGACTTGAGGTCAGAATCTAAAATATTTATAAAACCTACATAATATACAAATGTAAGAAAAGTGTCGCAATTCGTATCCCAAACCAGAAAACGAAGTCACAAGATGACCAGGCATGTTTAGTTTTTCAGTCCATTGACATCTCTGTGCGATATTTCTGTTTACCCAGTACCGGTTATATTAGTTAGACTAGTTAAACAGTTCAATACATTTAAGAAGCTTGGTGTAAATGGTCCACGAATAGAAAATCAAATTATTATTCGTACTTATTATTTGTCATTTTATTTATTATTCGTACTCATTATTATTAATTATATTCGTAATACGGAAGCGCCTCCTAAATCATTTACTTTATTTAAACAACTTTTTTCAGAAACTGCTTTAAACTAACATTAAAATTGCCAAAAATCGGAAAAAGACGACAATGTACCTATAATAATATAATAACTTAATTTAACTTTTCAGCAACAGAGATTATTTAAACAAAAAGTACCTACTCTTGATTCCAACATTATAAAAACAAAACACATTTTTTTACCCGACTTGCGTCAGAATGAGGGTTAGATATTATTTTTGTATTTACTTGCCTAATTTTATTTAATTTTCATGAAGTTGTGTGACCTGTGTTAAGCATATATATGAATAAATAAATAATAAATTAACGAAAATATAAAAATGTTTTTTTTACATCTTGTATGACCCGTCTTAGGTGATGTCATCACATCACCTAAGACGGGTCATTTTTTTTTTTATTACAAGCTTTTATTTACTTTCACCTGTCCCGTTGTCTGTCTGTCGTTCTGTAATCAAATCTTGCAACTTAAATTTGATCCACTTCCCGGTTTCCGATTGAGCTGAAATTTTGCATGCTTATGTATATCGCGTGACAATGCAATATTATGGTAACATGGAGCTGATCTGATGATGGAGCTGGAAGGTGGCCATAGGAACTCCGTAATTAAATGATGCAACCCTATCGAGTTTGGGCTCATTAGATTCGTCTTGACAAGTACTTTGATACTATATGGTAACCAGGGTCTGATGATGGAGCCGGAAGGTGGCCATAGGAACTCCGTAATTAAACGATGCAACCCTATCGAGTTTGGGCTCATTGGATTAGTCTTGACGAGTACTTTGATACTATATGGTAACCAGGGTCTGATGATGGAGCCGGAAGGTGGCCATAGGAACTCCGTAATTAAACGATGCAACCCTATCGAGTTTGGGCTCATTGGATTAGTCTTGACGAGTACTTTGATACTATATGGTAACCAGGGTCTGATGATGGAACTGGAAGGTGGCCATAGGAACTCCGTAATTAAACGATGCAACCCTATCGAGTTTGGGCTCATTGGATTAGTCTTGACGAGTACTTTGATACTATATGGTAACCAGGGTCTGATGATGGAACTGGAAGGTGGCCATAGGAACTCCGTAATTAAACGATGCAACCCTATCGAGTTTGGGCTCATTGGATTAGTCTTGACGAGTACTTTGATACTATATGGTAACCAGGGTCTGATGATGAAACTGGAAGGTGGCCATAGGAACTCCGTAATTAAACGATGCAACCCTATCGAGTTTGGGCTCATTGGATTACTCTTGTAGAGTACTTTGATACTATATGGTAACCAGGGTCTGATGATGGAGCCGGAAGGTAGAAATAGGAACTCCGTAATTAAACGACGCAACCCCATCTAGTTTGGGCTCATTGGATTAGTCTTGACGAGTACTTTGATACTATATGGTAACCAGGGTCTGATGATGGAGCCGGAAGGTGGCCATAGGAACTCCGTAATTAAACGACGCAACCTCAACTACGGACTTCATAACGGAATAACGCTGCTACGCGCTGCGAACTACGTCGTAGTAAATCTCGAATTAAAAATAGAGGTACTAAAAAGTTAAAAATAAAATTAAAGAAAAAAAAACCTTTTTAAAAACAAGCTTTTATTATTTGTTTATAAAATGAACTAAAAAGTTAAAAATAAATTAACTCTAAAAAGAAATATAACACTTTGTAACTTGATTGTAACCTTTAACGACAAATAAGCGTCTTCGTCTAGGACAAAATAATTCCATATTGTACAAATTTATTTAATTTTAACACTAAAACTTTTCACCATACATAATTATTCAATCTCGTCCCCCCTCTTTATCATAGTCCCCATTTATAAATGAAAGCGTGTTACATTGTGATAGCCTGAGGAAAATGTTGTGATGTATTAATTAAATACAACTTATATGTTGTATTTAACAAATTAAAAAGAAAAATGTTGTGTTGTACCTATTAATTAAATACTCATTTTCCTCAAGCTATCACAATGTAACACGCTTTCATTTATAAATGGGGACTATGATAAAGAGGGGGGACGAGATTGAATAATTATGTATGGTGAAAAGTTTTAGTCTTAAAATTAAATAAATTTGTACAATATGGAATTATTTTGTCCTAGACGAAGACGCTTATTTGTCGTTAAAGGTTACAATCAAGTTACAAAGTGTTATATTTCTTTTTAGAGTTAATTTATTTTTAACTTTTTAGTTCATTTTATAAACAAATAATAAAAGCTTGTTTTTAAAAAGGTTTTTTTTTCTTTAATTTTTTGAAAGTTAATGCTAAATTCGCAAGAGTGCAGTTTCCTAGAGAAGAATCTAGCAAGAAACTCTGTTGGGTTGCTCTTTTCAATTAAAGTTTTTTAAAATACTAAGGCATAAAACACATAGATACATTAATATTCAAATTTCAATAGAGCTAAGTATCAATAAAATAATAATAAAAAACCATACCTCATTACAAAGTTTTTCAAGAAGCTTCTCCTCAATTCCAAGGTTATCATAGCAGATGTCTCCAATTACAGGAACCAGCTTCTTCATCATATGGGGTTTCTCCTCTCTTATTCTCGCGAACAACTGGAATGATAGGTAAACGGAGTTTTAAGAAAATACATATCTGTCACCCCTCTTTCCCATCGGGTAGGCAGAACAGAGACCGCTTCAGGAGGGAAGTGGTCTCTGTTACATGGTTCTTATGACTCTTCTGGTCTCAAGTGGAGACTTGCTACAATCCAAACAGAGATCATAGGTAGATCATAGGTAGTTTCAAAAACTAAAACACGCTTTAGCTCGCACTGAACATGCTCCATCATCAGATCAGTTTGAAAGTACCATATTATTATTGTATTGTCATCAGAACTCAGAGCGTGTGCAAAATTTCATCCTATTCGAAGACCGGGAAGTGGGTCAAATTAAGATTCCAAGATTTGTTTACATACATATTTACTTACAAGTGAAGCTAATATAAAGCGTGTAAAAATAGTCTAATAAGGTACTAGAGAATACCCGTGACTTCGTATGTACTTATTTATCGTCGTTAATATTGTTAAATTAATGCAATATCTTAATGAGTCTTATGTGTTTAATGGTTTTTGCAAGAAAGAGGAACAAAAACAGTCAAATCCATTTATCGATCGGCACAATCATTGACGTTTATGATATTAGTGAGAAGTGGGACAATTAAGCAGGATTCCTTATGCTGTCTACACACCAAAGCCGCCGGCATGCCTTTACGTCATACGAATGGCAGCTGTCAAAAAAGCCGGCGGCTTTGATGTGTCTACACATTAGGCTTCCTTAGATAGGTCAGGTCAAATTTCTTTGTTTAGTGATAATCAAAGAACCCAAAACAATTTTATATGCATCCTTCTTACCAACCGAAGAAGGTTCCAGAACAAAAAGAAATCGCCAAATTAAACACAATGATAACACAAGAGGAAGCGCGCATGAACGGCAGGGCCATTGTCGTTGATGCAAGACTCTGCGCACACGCATGTTCTTGGGCAAGTGAAAATGGTAATAGTAGGCTGTTTTTATTTAGATTATTATCATATAGAAGCTACCAGCGACTTCGTACGCATTTTTCGTCATATCTTGGGGAATTTAAACAATATCTCAAAATAATATAGCCTCTGTGTTATTCTGACGTGCAGGCTACAATACTGCAAAATTTCAATAAAATCTGTTCAGTGGTTTTTGCGTGAAAGAGTAACAAGTAAACATCCTCACATACATCGGAACAAACATTGACATTTATAATATTAGTAGGTTATGCTGGCAGAAGATACGCCTAAATGACGGATGCTTCACCGACAAGAGTCTAATTCATAAATATAATAATGATGATGCTTAGTACTTGTAAAGTCAGACCATTGCATTGAAATTCTGCCAACTACGTCAATGAAACTTCAAAAAATTTTACAGAAAATCCAACTCACGGGCAGTTTCCACATATCCTCAATCCTGGCTTCAGGTGACTTCCCTCTCTTGGACCTGACGAGGGCGTATATGCATCCGATGTCAGGTATGCTGTAGAGCATCTTCTCTATGAGGACTTTCCCCATAAGACCTGATGCACCAGTCACCAGGATAGACCGGCCTCGGTACCACTCGTTCACTTCTGACGGCATTTTTGTGGCTGTGGAAGATGGAAAAGGTATTTTAAATTACTGTACAGAGTATTGGAGTTACATTATAGGTAAAATATGTATATTTTTATTTATTTTAACCTCCACAAAAAATTAAAATCTCCTTGAGTTACAAAAAAAAACCGTCTAAGTATCTATCGCGCTGGTCGTCTCTTGTTTTAATTCATTGTTTTTTTTTGTGTTTGTTTGCCATTAGGAGTTTTCGATAAACTATGTTAAGTTATTATTTATATCAGGGATATTTAATTCAGAGAATTTGTGGAGAGGGCTTGCAAATACCCTTTTAAAAATATAGAACATAGCTCACTGAATTAAGTTCCAAAAATATCTTTAATGAATTTGAAATCTACTCAAAATCAAAACCCAAAACTTTCTTATCGTTTCTATTTAAGTCGACGCCCTAAAGTTAACGTAACTTCTTACACTACTTCAGTTTACATAGCAGTTTAGCATTGGTGGTCGAAATTGACAAATCATAGTTCTAAAATGTATGAATGGCTGACGCAAGAAGGCACAGGCATCTCACACGTCGATAACTGATTTCTCAATAAAAATTGAACGTCCGGTTTCTGAATTGAGTATTTGACTTTGAGCACGACTCAAACTCAACATGAGTAAAGTTTTAGTAGAGATTCTTTGACTAGAGTTTCTTAGTAACGTCAATGGTCCAATCAGAAAACAGTAGACGTTATTTGTATATAGCATATCTTCGTCATAACAGATTAAAAAATAAGAAAAAAAAAAACTTGGCAACAGATATCTCTAAACTTTTTTTTTACGTAAAAAAATACACTTAGATAAACATCGTGCCTTACGAACATGGTTTGAAAAGCTGCAATGACGAAATTACGTTATTACTAAATTGAGTTTTATACAATTAAGAAAATTGTCGTAGCTTTTGTCTCGAGCGTGTTTACAACAATTAAAAGAAACAAATACTAAGAAATCAATAACAAGCGGTTAAATGTTAACATTTGACATTTTCTAGCAACTTTACCGACTCTCATAGAACTATCGGATTTATCTAATGCCATTTAGGTGGAGTTACCTTGGATTTATTTAGTTATATGCTCGAAGGGAGTTACACCAGTGTTGTCCAAACTTTCTTTAAATACCTACTTACTTAGGTACATAAAATATAAAAAAATACGCGATAAAATTCGTGCTTACAATTTAAATTAGTTATACAAAAATCTAAACAGCAGCAGATATTTTTATTTAATGGAAAATACAGAATCTCAAACAAAAAGAATTACCTACCTTTTCGGATATGAAGTCCTTCTATTTTAGTTTTAAATTGCGAACCGCAAAGTTAGCAAGTTGCGTGCGCGCATATGTTCAGCTACCATGTAGTAGTTTTGTAACGCGTTATTTTGCAAGCGCCTGCGTCAGCCGTGATGCGCGAAGATACCGAATAGCATTGCTTTAACCGCAAACGCACGTTTGAAGTTTTCTTAATAGAAAAGTGATGTCAATTTTGTATTTATACAGCTATTTGAATATTTCTAGAATCTTCTATCTATCTAAGGATTCAACCGCGAAATCCATGTTTGATGCTTATTAGCTCGAGAAAAAATTGCCATAACTTATTTTAGACTCTACGACACTATTAGTTTTGGGGTCCATTCCACCACTTACAGATTAAAATCTGACAGATATTTTATATGTTGCACTATCTAAAACGACATGCTTTATGAAATAGACATAGGTTTATTGGCCAGATAAATTTTGTCTATAGAAAAAGGCCTATAGAAAAAGGAATATATTCGGCCGTCGGTTTATAGAGGATCATCTTATAAATAAACCATAACTGCATTATAATTCATATAAAATGATTGATTAGCAGTCCTTAGTTACCAAAGAATGCTCTGCACTTCATTTATCAATTTGAAACCAGTTATCATAGCACCCAGTGATAAAGCAACGCCGTAATAAATAGAGGTTTTTGTATAATGGGCAATCTAGTCAAAGTAAAGTATAGGTTACGGGTAATTGCATTTGTGGGGTAAAAGTGTAAGGTTTTCTTAGAATTTATAGAAATTGAGGTTTAAATAATATTTTTATGTTTCCCTTGTGGCTAGATTAGCATTGACACAAATAGGTAGGTACAAAAGTAGTATTTTTTGCAGACCGGTTTATTCATACATCACTAGGTAGGTACCTATATGCAATAAACACCACTAGGTCTTTAGGTTTTAAAAGGTTTTTCTCGACCCGGCGAATAATTTACGCGAAAGATCCGATGAAAAACGTCTACAAGTCTCGTAGTAGATTCGTAAACAATTTAAAAAAGTCACGAATGCATACCTATCTACAAAAGATGCCTTTTATAACAGGTAAGGTTTAACTTAGGTTTATTTATAATTGCAGCTGCATCTTAAAACGTAGGCACCTAGGTATATGGTTTTCTGCGGTTTCACGTAGCAGATACATATACTTAGATATAGTACTTACATATACCTAGCCATAATGCCTACCTACGTAAGTCCCCAGATATAATGCTACCATACCCAGAAACTTACCTACAATAGGTAGTTACTTCTTTAAGTCCTATCAAAACTACAATGTCTTAAAACTTTATTAGTTTCCTTATGTTGTCCTCATCAATCCTAAGTCCCTTCACCATAAGGTCCAAAGTGCAATTTCAAGGAACTATTTCATCATTAAAGTATTTAACTTAGGTACTATGTTTTTACTGTTTACATAATTGCGTTAAAAGCAACGAGATTTTGTTTACACACGACTCTATGTGTTAATATTTACAAACTGATTGAAAGTAGAACCCATTAAGCTTCTGTGTGAGAATTTACTAGCAGCGGTTTGTGATTTCGTTCACAGTTATCTTCATATCTTTGAAAACTTAAAATCTTAAGGGCTTGTTTCACTATATCCGGATAAAAATCTGTCAGATATTTTATACCCGTCTTTGTTTAAAACGTTTTATGAAACAGATTTAAGTTTATCTGTTAGTTAAATATTAGATGGTGACACGGTCACTAAAACTATAGTTAACTTGTACTTGTATTAACCTTTACCGCTACTGGTCGTAAAAAATAAATTTTTTGACACAAAAAAAGAATAACGTTTAAAAAGTGTAGTAATGTTCCAATTTTGAACAACAATTTGGAATTTGAAATATTTTGGAATACCACCGATTACACTTGGAAACAAAAATGTATACAAGGAAACTAATATTTTATTTTTTATAGAGGAAGCAGATGATTGTACTTTAGCAATTATTTTATAATAGCTAATTGTCTTTACGCAGATGGTGATTATGGAAGAAGTATTGTGCAGTATACACGAAGGTTACTTTGAAATCCTTTTTTAAATCTAACTTCGAATACGGAAATGAAGAAAAAATGTTTATTAACAGGATTTTTTTCACTAGAAAAAAAAAATCAACTGCACAACTGCTGTGTTTTTTTCTATATACAAGATTCAGATTTGGTTTGTACCTATACCCCCTTATTACAAAACGAGGTATAAAGATAGTCCGACGTTAGTTCGTTTCTTTTGACGTTTCGGCTATGGACAAAACGTCAAACTAAACGAACTAACGTCGGACTATCTTTAAACCTGGTTTTGTAATAAGGGGGCTAATGTTTTTTTTAAAAATATGGGTATCTGCATTATATCTATCAAGATATATACTGCCAAAACCATTACCCTACCTTTTGGTTTCGCCGTAGTCGGAAAAAAAGCACTAATTAGGTAAGGTAATAATAGAACTAACAAAAAAATTTAAATACTCATTATATGAACTCACATTTAACCCAACTTGAGGTCTTGACATCAGAATATTCTTAAAAACAAAATGACAATACCCAAATGATATATCTGCCTAAAAGCCGCAAAAGTGAACTCGAGATCCACGATCAACAAACGTGCATACAAATGGAGTCCTCAGTTAATTTGGATAACACTTTTTACGATGATTTCAAACTTGTTTTTGTTACGGCAAGTAAGCAAATGTTTAACACTTCTTTAACAATTCATATTTCGCTAGAATAAAATGAATAGGTATTAATTATAATAAAGAATCACAAAAATTATATACTTAGTTATAAACGTTGTAGATGTTAATTATTAGATTTATTAGATAAGTACTAAAAAGAGGATTAATTTATTCAGAGTTATTTACTCGTACCACTTTCAGTTTTATATATGTATAATATGATATACTTAGCATGCGATTGGTTAACTAAAATGTACACATTTAAACTTAACACATAGCCCTATTATTAATAACAAGTCACTAACAAGCTCAACAAAGAATGAAAATGAAAAACTTTCCCGTAAAATTGGTTCAAATTGTCTTTTTTTCCTGAAATTCCAAATTATATTAAGTCATCATTCGTATGTATTACTTAATAGAGATTAAAATCTTAAGTACAAAACTCACCGTTACTCCTTTTTCAATTTCCTAAACTTCACAACACAAAATCACGGTTATTTACGATCGTACCGCGAACTAGAGACCATGCGCAGACGCCGGTTATGTGCGGGAACTATCGGCGCGAGACTGCCTCAGCGTGTGCGCAAGTTAGACATAGAGATGGGGAAATCACTGTGAACGGGTTTGTCTATGATGTGCTATGATGTTATGGTAAACTTAAGTGAACTTTGATCAGTTTGTTGATTGGAAGCCATTGTCATTTTGTAGATTTTTTTCTTGGGTTTTTGTTTAATTCTGAATGGTTTAATCCTTGAGCTTAAATGAGTATTGTATTTGAAACTATGCAGTTCCTTTTCGTCAGTGCCAAAGCTCTTATAAGCGTAAAAAGAATCAGAAGATATTTGTCTACAATTGAAGCGCATTCAAGTTGACAATGTTGACTGATCGACTCGTTGTTAGTTACCTATTTATTGCTTTCATGTGTACACACATAGATATAATTACGGTAATAATCTCAACATGAAATGCTGTTATACTAGTAACAAGTCAAATAACTCAAATTATGTTAATTGAAATCTATTTCTCAATTTATTACCAGCTCATCGGTGTATCCCTCCCTCCAGTTGTATATCAAAACAAATGAAAAGATCATTGAGTAAAATGCGTGAGTGAGTTAGAGTCATATCTTTCACAAAGTGCGCTCGCCCCTAAACCGTTGTATAACTTGGGTTACTTTAACGGTTAGGAACGAGGTTAGAGTTAGGAATTTACGTTAAAAAAAAACTTATGCAACCACTTGTAAGCAGTCGGCAGTTGCAAGTAAGTGTGAATATAAAATTATGCGTAATAATATTACGATTATATTAGATTAGAAGGACCTACTTAGAGTACTTTATAACCCTAACTTTTCCCCCTTATTACAAAACGAGTTTTTAAGATAGTTCTAGGACTAATATAATTTTTAAAACTCGTTTTGTAATAAGGGTTAGGTTTTTCGCACGATTAGAACTTCTAACAACTGCAAGTGTCGCTTGATAAAATGCTCTTTTCTGTCATACATTTCCGGTTATGTTGTGTAGAATTTGTAATTTGTCTTGTCATGTCGCGAAATGTAGTGAAAACTTCTTCAAAATGTCGCTAACAAAAAGTGAGCATTGTAGAGCCTTTGTGAAATTCTCTACACAAACAATAAGGCCATTTTGTAACATTAAAATATCAGAAAATAAATTAGAGCATGAGTACCTACAACTAGCATTTACTTAACATACAGGGTGTCCCGTAAATAGGCCGACAAACCGACACCGGAGGTAGGTGGACTTACGGTGCATCAAATAAGCCTTATACATGCCCATAGAAAAGTGTTATGAGTATTGGTTGACTTAGGCTTATTTGATGCACCTCAAGTCCATCTACCCCAGTGTCAGTTTGTCGGCCTATTTACGGGAAACCCTGTATAAATTAAAATAAACTATCGATCGATCATGAAATAAATAAACAAGCCTTTCAGGCTGCATTCAAATAACAAATCAAATTTAATAAGCCTAACCTACTATTGCACGAAACTACACTAAACCTGATTTTCCAGTTGTGCATCACATCCTTTCTAATTGCCATTCATTACAAGTAGTACGTACCTATCATAAATTACGTTGCAATGCAAGCTACCATAGAAGGTGCACGCGTAAGTAAGAGAAGGAAAATTTTGTGATTCTGTGTACTGTGATGTTGATGGATAACGGATCTACGATCTGCTAGCTTAGCATGGCACTCCGTGACAAGACGTTGTCATGCGTTTGTCACGCTTACGTCTCTGTCTATAGTTTTAATTGTGATAAGGACAGCATTCGTGAGTCTAAAGGCAGGTTTCACCACTGACAGAAAAAAAATTACTGACAGATATTTTAATACCTGTGACTGTCTAAAGCTTGTATATTCAATCCGTACTTGAGGAATTAAACTTCGGTCCCGTTTCACCCCTCACAGAAAAAAAACTGACAGATAAATCTATGTCTATTTCATAAAACACGACGTTTGAGATAGTGGCAGGTATAAACTGTCAGTAAAATTTTATCTGTAGCTGTTGAAACTGGGCCTTATACACATAAAATTTAACTGACAGATAGTGTATTAAAAGGCTCATGCACATTTGAATATATTTGCATGAATACAAATATTATACTGTTATTTCGCCAGCGTTGAAGCCAGATTACTATTCAAAAACCTTTGCCAATCCTTAAAAAATCCAGTTTGCAAGCAGCACCTTCAAATATAAACAAATATTGCCATAGGCCTCATTATATTCATCTTATTCATGATGTCAAAATTATAATAGCCCTGCAATCTTGCTTTGACACACTTTCCCTTTTGGAAATTGTTATAAAATTTGACAAGTTAAGAAACTTATCTAATTCATTCTAAAAATGTTTGATGCGACATCTATCGGGGATGGAGGGAACTTGAACGTGAATCAAACGTTTAATCAATGATTGGATGAAGGAATAAAAGTGGCCACACATGCTATTTTAGTTCTGCTATATTATGCTAGATGGCGTTAAGAGTTAAACGTTAAAATATGTAGGTAGGTAGGTGCCGAACCGTACCTACCGATCCACGAAATTAAAAAAAGTAAATTCCATCTCATAAAAATGTTAAAGCTTCTTAAACTTTAAAAAAACCCTTTAATGCAATTTCATTGTATGTAAACGGCAATAAATCTTCGTTGCAACGCTGGAGAAAGTGGCACCAGCAGATGCGCAAGCGCAACAAATTAATGATGCAACATTTAATTCCCCACGACCTTTACTGAAGTTTTACGTCCTCAAAATTTTACCGTAATTACATTGGAAGGTAACGTTATTATTAATTAGGTACTTGCAAATATATGTACCCAAATTATAGGAGGTACTACCACAAGGTCCAAAAAGGGAAAGTTGTCCGCCTACAGCATGCGCGTACGCAGTTTTGGACCTTCTTCTCAATTCGCGTAAGCTTTGGCTTTGACAACAACATGTTGAGCCTCGTGCGGAACTTTTTAATTAAAAATTAAATGTTTCGCGGTTGTTTTAATTTGAATTAAGAAAATTTTTAAAGCGCGTTCGTCGTTTAAATTCTGTGATGTTCTTTTGTTTTGTGATTATGCTGTCAAGCGAGATTTGTCAATATAGTTACTTATGTGGGTGTCAATAAAGTTTTAAGTGTGTCGTGTATTTACCACGTGTTATAATAATCGTTGTGGATCTAAGTGGATTGATTCGAAATTGGATACTACTTCATGTGTGATAAGTGATACTTTATCAAGATTTGCAAGAGTCGTCATTTTCACACACTTAATTTACAAAAAGCTTAGGTTGTAATTATGCGTGCGTGGTAGTGCAAGCGTACTTGATGTTCTAATAAAATTGATGGTAAGAAAATAATTTGTCTATTACTGGTAGAAATACTATACTCGTACTAGTTCAGAGTACTGAAGTTTAGTTTTTTGTTTTCTTAGTCGATTTTCTGTACAGATATTTCATTTAAGACCAAGACTCTACCATATGGTCTCTAAAATCAAAATTATCAGATATCTAGACTTAAACTACAATCCTATGTGCACTGTACCCACACCTATGATATATCATCTGGATCAGCCTTGCAACACGATACGACATTCAATACGGAACCCAAGACGCGTAAAGCACAGTAATTTTACCTGTAAGCATTCGTTTGAGACCCTTCACAGTTCTAGACAACTGCTTTAGAATATCACACGTCTGGTAAAGATCAAGAATTGAAAATGCGTCGAAAAGAACCACCTATAACAGCAACGGGAAGAGGCAAGAGTTTGATTGCGACGAGGACTAATCAAGCGCAGAAAAAGGTGCAATCTGGAAGAAGTCAATTGCCAAGAAGCTATTCATCTCCAGGAACGCAAAACGAGCCAGAACTTCGAAAAGGTTATGTCATGAGAAGCTTTTCGACTCCTGAACCGAAACAGCTGGATCTTCGACGTAATTCTGATTCCTTCTACCGTCCCAAGACTCATGGATCCAGATCCGAGCTAGATTCTGACTTGGAGAACTTTGAACACTTCGAAGAAGGTTTCCTAGACATTGACGCTGACCAAGAAGTGATGTTTGCTCCATACAGGTCTGAGGAACCTAAGAGAGTGATGGCCACTATGCTACCTGGCAGTGGGCTGCAGAAAGTAACGATGAGACCTGTTTCTTCGACGACCCAGACTCTTCAAGGTGCGAGGGAAGCTATGAAACACTTGCAAAGGAGAGACAGTGAGAAAGGTAAGATTTCTTTGAACTAGACATAAAATACGAAGATATACAAACTATCAGAATGTAACACAATTGTAAACAAACAAGTTAGAACGTGCATAACATCTAACAAGGCTACTAGAATTATAATTTCGTAACATACAAGAGATTATGCAAATCCGCTTGATTAAATTAAAATATTCGTGTCTTACTTAAAGTATTATTAGATTCCGATCGCAGTTTTATCTTATTTGCTTTTGTCAAAATCTGATTTATCCTTCACGACGTTAAATTCTTTTTAATAAGTTTCATTTTCTGCAACACGTTTGGTTTTATTTAATTTTGTTCTTAGAATTTGAGATTTGCAACAAGGTTTTAATTTATCATTGATTCTGTTTACTTTTACGTGTATACCAGTCTAGCCAGTTGCGAGGCATTAAGTTTTACATTTCGTGAAATGTTAAGATGTTTGTCTAAAAGAATACCAGGAACTTAGAATGATAAATTTCTCTATTTACCGCAGATATCTGAAGCGGAAGAGCAAATATAATTGGCTCTACAATTTTCACGGTAGTGTGACAGAACGTGACTGTGACAATGATTTATGATCAATCACTTTCTCCTAATTTCCATTGGATAGTTTATTTAATAGGTACTGTTTTTTCCTGTTCGATGGCAAAATTATTTGCATTAGGTAACACATACTTTTATTAAACCGTTATTTTTAGTCTGTCATTTTTTAAGTTAAAGTAACTTAAGTAATTTGAAAGAATTTACCGTCTGGCAAATTTTGCACATAGTTTTCTTTATCAGAATTTCCTCATACGAAATAATGATTCAGATCCAACACTTTGGATCCATTTTTTTATGTTATCTGTAGCTATCTCATTGAACTCATATTTTCAGGGCACGTTGGGTCTGACTAACGATAAAAATAAGCACTACTAGGACCGTGGGCCTTAGGAGGTTATAAAAAGTAAATCTAGTTAATATTCTTTCTCCAGCTCCACGCCAGAACTTCAAGCCTCTAATGCTGAAGATGCCGACCTGCCACCTGTTCCAAGACCACGAGCCCTCGTCTCCAGTGACCGAGGAGTTGCGAGCTGAACTAGGGTCTCCACAGCTTGAGATGGAGTGTTCGGAGCTGGAGAGGGAGTTTGAAAATGCTGAACAGCATCTTGATAGAGGTGTCTCTATGGCTACGGAGGAGAGTGATGCTGACACGGTAAGTTGGTAATTTCTTTTTACTTTCTGCAGAATTCGTTTTTTTACTTGATTTCAAGATAAGGAAGAATCAGTTGATAAGGGACCCAACAGAACACATTTAAGTTTTAATATAAGATGATTATAAGCAGAGCACAATTAAAAAAAACTATTTGAAGGAAGATAAACTTAGAGAAAGGAAGATGCCTACATATATGACGCGTAAAACGTACATTTTACAGGGAATTCATAGTCTAGTTAAAGAATTGCATGACCTACCTTTCTAAAAGACAATTTTAAACGCAGAAAAAGTAATGATGCAGATCATAAACAGATAAATCGATGAAACAAAATATTTTTAATCTACCCAAAAGCAAAGAGCTTAAGATTTCAAGTCGACCTGCGAAATGTAACGTATAATTTACATTCAATAAATTATAAAAAGCTATCGTTTGTTTGGATAGTCATAACAAATCGTTAAACGTATCGCTTGCAGTTGTAGCTCAAGGTTTTATGAAATGAAAGCGCGCTTTATGATTCGCATCTGTAGAATTTTCTGATGAAACTTATATTTGAAGCATTTCTTCTTTTCTGTATCCATATTTTTTGACTTTTCAGAGAATTAAAAAGGACTTAATCCTATTAATTTCGTTGGATTATAAGTTGCGTTATTTCTAAATATATTTTAATGTATTGACATCTTTCTTAACGACTACGTTTTATGTCATTTCTTTTAATAGTTATCTCATCCATGATCCATGATGAGGTTTATTCAATGTCGTATGGTATCGTAGTAATATACCTTTCAGTTCTTTTTACTTTTCTTTTTCTTCTTTTTTCTTTTTCCTCCTCATTACATCTCATAAAAATAGCATCGAAAAAAATTCGTGTAGTCTCGTCTTAAAGACAACTCGATTATTTCGATTACGAAACAGGGGTTTCATAACAAAGTTGTAAAGATTTTTAGAACAACGTCGGCATAGTTGAGTCTAGTTTTAAATGGTTTATGGTACTACCGATTTGGATGCACTTTTGTTACACCGTTGTGAACACCAGAAACAAATAAACAGAATGGTTCCATTTTAGAAACTTTTACCAAAAATATTGGTATTAAGGACGTCAAATGACAAACGTTTTGTTTTGACATTTCTGAGACTAGAACTTGCCTTACTTAAAGTAGGTATTGAATAAATGTTCAAAGTGCTATCATACAAATGAGTAAATGAGCTAAAAAATGCCACTTGTACCATCCACTAAAACTCCGTTTTTTTAAATTATTTACATTTTGAATCGATTTTTAAGCATTTGTCCAAATAACAAAGACATTTGAAAGTCTAATCTAAACTTATGTCGCAATAATTTACAACGCCTTTTAAAGTCATCATAAATAAACGTTTAGGAATATTAACCAATGTGTTTATTGTGTCATCATCATCGCCAATATAATCGGGTAATCAATCAAACTTGTTGAATAAAGGGTTACATCATTGGCCCTAAGGCGATCAGTCGTTTAACTTGTTGGAGAAAACTTGTGACACGTAGGTGATGATTTCAGTAAGCTGTTCTCAATTTTGTGTTCCATTTGAGAGACCACACAGCTAAATTCCAATGTCTCATTACAATGCAATAAACGCTTGTTATATTTAGCATATCTTCGTCTATCCTACATCATGGTGTGAATCTGATTAAATGAGATCGCTTGTAGACTTCCGTTTCTCCGGAAAACGGTCCGTTGTCCGTTACGCGGTGGTGTATGGTTTAAAATGGACGTGTGTACACGCACCGGACATCCATCTGGCAAAAAAATATATGGCAGCCCAATTTTCCCGGATGAATGTCCGGTGCGTGTACAAGCACTTTTAAGCTGGAATAGTGACTTAACATTAATCTATATGAGGTTGTAGCAAAATCCTAACAAACAAATAATAATGATTTTGAAATTTGAATTCTTTTTCTCGTACGCCCTTACGCGTCGGTGTAAGTGTGAAAGATTGAGGTTAAAGTTAAAATTGTTCCACTTTCGTGTCTCGCCGATTGCTACATCGTCCCCATTGCTGAGTATTTACGGGACATCTGCTTTTTCATTCCTTTATTTTTACGTTTTAAGAAAGCACAATCTTTTAAGAGAAGTCTTATTTAGGTACAAAAGGAAATGATGTGTCCGATTTTAAAATACAATCATAATATTTTGTTGTTTAATTTTAGATCTTTGAATCCGTTTATTGTTTCTCTGAATTTACAAAAGAAATGTGACTTTTAAAAATATCGTCTTATCCCAATTATGTTTTGAGAAATATTTTTTTAATGAATGGGACAAAATTACCTATTTTTTCATTCAGTTACCTACATTGAACAACATTAGACCAAAACTTTATCATGCTTAAATAACTGTTTTTACTTATTAAGATTAGCTATTACTGTAAAGAGCAAAATACGATTCTACATCACTTTCCTTTTATCAAAAACTTTAAAATAACATTTCTAAACCAAATTTCTCATACATCCATAAAACAGTCTTTATTTATACCAACCAGATGTAACCGTCAATCAAATTCCAATCCAAGCTTTGAACGACTATTGCAGTACCTATACGTGTGTATCCGAATTCTTGTGCTTAAAATAACAGGGAAACAGTTGGTTAATTGGAACATCGGATACATTTGTTACAACTCTAAATCGGAATAGAGACGCTAATTAGGATATCGACGATGAAGGTCGAATACCTCCTAAGTAACAAAAATCAAATTTTACAGGAGGCGAAAAAAACGTTATAATTCTTTTTGTACCTTTTTTATGAAAATGTGTTCTATAGCAAATTGTTATTAAATGGGGCTGCGAAATTGTTACTAGCATTGATTTTACGTACAGACCAGTGGTTTACGAGTTAAGTGTTAGTTAGGAAGTTTTAACGTCACTTATGTCCATGTCACACTTGTTTTGATATAGTTAGGAGGTATTTTTTTATAAATTTAATAGGAAATAATAAAGAAAATCTTTATTAGATAACCCAAAAAATGCGTCTCTTGCTCTGTACTTCTGTATTGAAACTATATTGAAAGTTATTTATATTTAAGCTTCACAAAAAATCACGTAAAATTAGTTTAAGGAACGATCTGGATTAAGCGAATCCGCAACCGTTCTCCGACAGCCAGATCGCCGATGCGACACATTTATTGTTATTAGACCACAGACTAGACTTAACAGACTCACTTTCTTACTTTCTGACTACTTTCTTGGTTATTTGATAAAGATTTTCGTAATTATTTTCTATTTTTTTATAAAGTAATACCTCTTAACTTCATCAAAATAAGTTTGACATAGACACAAAGTGAAACGAATAACTCCTAACTAACACTAACAGATGATAGAGATAGGAGGTATTGGCACAGTATTGGCAGAAAAATTTGCTCGAAAGTAACTTAGGAGATATTCATATTGTAAGTTAGAATGTATTCGCAGCATTTCAGGCTAAAACGCGCAAATTGTGATTTTAGGAGGTATTCTCATTATGAATTTGTGCCGTTATTTATTACAAAATCACTTCGGTGTTTTTGCCAGTCGGTGCAAAATTGAATTCTAAGTACAGTGGTATAGATAACTCATTTTGGCCCCGGGTGTCAGTTAGGAGGTATTCGACCTTCATCGTCGATATGGTTTTGAATTTCCGGGATGTTCGGAAAGTCCGGAAGCCATTTTGAGTTGAATTTTCCATTGCGATATGAGGAAGAGTAAAGTTGTGAGGTTGCTAAAAGAGTAAACATTTGAAAAATATCAATAAAGCGTGGAAAGAAACGTTAAAGGAAAAGATCCAAGTTTCCAAGAAGTTTCCTGAAAAGTTTCCTACGTCTAAAGCTTTTAGTGTGTCAATTTTCTCATCTCATTCACATTTCACATTTTACGCATAAAAATAGCCAGAAGACGAGGGCACCTAAGTATTTTTGGAAAAGATTTTTCGAAACATTCATGAACGTGTATAAAAATTAAAAACAAATGACTTGCATATTCCAACTTAGTAACATTACCATAACACTTTAGAGTTACTCAATACCGTTTAACAATAGCCTGCAAGTAGCAACCGCACATTTTCCAAACGCTCGTGTTTTGTTTACTATGGCAACCGCACGTGCGCGTTCACGCTATCAAAGCGAGATAACAACATAGTGCACTTTACTGCAATTCGATGCACTTGCTTCTATGTTTGAAGAGGGTACTTGAGCGAGCTTGAGACTGTTTGGTTTGTAGGAGAACAGAAGTTGCAAATGAGCGTGAGATTGTGATTTGATTTCTGGTATGGCTTTGTTATCGGTTCCCGTGGCAGCGCGACGTAAACAAGGTGTAATCGATCGGTGGCGTGTTGTGTGATCGTTGGGTCAGTTGGTGTTCGCGGCTCCTCGTCAGCGGTGACCCGGCGGCGGGAACAATGACGCCTTGACCTTGGCGGGAGGCGGGAGAGGGGGCACCCGATGACGCCACTTCGGTCGCGCTCGGCTTTCGGGTACGATCCTTCGCGCGCGGCATCCGCGTGGCCCGCGGTTCTAAAATACTTCGCGGCCCTCATTTCGGCGCCGACGCCGACTCGAACGACCGACCGACCGACTCGCGCGATGCTCGCGAACCATGGGTAATGTGCAGTGCTGCGCTAACGGACGCTTCAACGGCAAAAAGCCTAAGAAGCTGAAGAATAAGAAGAAATCGATCAAAAATTTGAGTGATAAAAAATTGAGTGCGAAAGGGGACGGTGGTGTTTTGGCCCCGGATTTGAAGGAAACGGTGAAGGTGGCGGAGGACGGGTGTGAGAAGGCGGCGCCTGCGCCTGTAACGGGTCAGGCGACGCAGGCGCCGGCCGGGGTAGTCAGCGAACCGCAGCAACTGGTACATGAACAGCTCCAGACTTCAGAGCCTGATGGAAGGAACGAGAGCATGGCGACTGCCCGCGAACGCTTCTTTGGACAGGTAAATCACACAATCAGCTGATCGAGAGCATACCTCTTTCGGAATTAAATAATTTGTTAGCAAGTTCTTTGTTATCAATATCGTCATAAGTTTGTTGAATGTTTCAAACTCTACAGGGTTCATAATAAGTAACAAAAAGTATCAGTTTATTTTGGAATTTTGTACTTAAATTCTCAAAATCTTTCAACAAAGTCACATTACCTACATACTTATACGTCCTACAAACATAAAACAAAACAATATTATTAACTTGATACCCAACTACCTACTGTAAACTGATTGCGCGTGTTATATGTCAAATAGGTCAATTTTTATTACTTTAAGTATATTATTCTTTACATTGTTTTGTGTTATTTATTTGTTATATGGCATCCTTTTATAATTGTTTCCTTCCTGCCGTATTTAATAATAGCCTTTTAATACATTTACCTTGTAAAGCCATGAGTACCTGCAGAATTAATATGGAAATTAATAATTCCTAAAGTATATATTTTATGTTTTAATTTGTTTAGGTATTGTCGTGATAATAGGTATGTATTAATTAAGTATTATATGACTATAATTTTTTTAAGTATATGCCAGATTTATAAATTATATTTCTAATAGGACTTCGCAAGTAGTTAATGAATTTAATTTATATATAGGTAGCCACTTACTGAAAAATATCGGCGCCTACCCAACTTTTATATGATAAATTAGATAGATATATTTTTATCAATTACACCATTTTTGAAGTTAATTAACATTAGCAATACATAATAAATATTGCATCAGTAAAAAGTAATCATATTTGAATATATTTTTGTACTATTACAACTAGAGATAGCGTCAATTTTAGATTTCTTTGCTTATCTCAAGAACGTATCTTGTAGTAAACAGATATTTTCTTTATTCTTGTCTATTTTTTGGTTTAATTTTGACTGACAAGTTGACAGTCACATGATTTTAAACAAAAGATAGGACAATAAATAAATAGAATAATTCTCAGTTTGTTTTAAAATTTAAGAATTAAATAATTCACAGTCTGTCGCAGGGAATTCTGTTAAATCTATTAATCCATTAAACACGTTTTGTATTCTATCAATTAGATATATTATGTTCCTATTTAAATCTTAGCTTCTTAATGCAACTGGCAGACTCTACTTGAGACATTAATTAATGTAGGTGTTACTATTACCGGGTTCTAACTTCTCGAGTGTCGGTTCTGTCCTGTTTGTTACCGGACGGCTGATTTCTATGAACACCGTAGCACAAGTGTAATAATTTTATACAAAATGTATTGCTACTGGAGCTTACAAGATAATGTAAACATAAGCACATACATATCCGTCACACCACTTTCTCATCGGGGTAGACATAGACCACTTCCCTCCACTTACTACGATCCAAACACACTTCCCATTAAGAACAAAAACACTATAAAATCCGTAAAAAATGCACGATGAGTAGAACAGGACCTATGAAGATTCAGTCTATGCCACTACCATCTATTCTATACTCTATGCTTATAGGTACATAGGTACTATACCTAGGTGATCTAACCTACATTGATTACCAACCAAGGACAAAACACTAAGGTGAGAAGTAGCATCACCGTTACGTCATCTGTAAACAAGTTTGTTAAGTTCCTACTTAGTTTACCTTTTAGTAATATTTATGTACAAAATGTTATAGGATTGCGTCTTCAAACAAATCTAACTTTTCCAACAAAGTGCCCGATCAGTTGATTCGAAAGAGGACCTTTTATTGTCATTTTACCTCACGTTTTTTGGGGACAGTTACTCAGTTTCATGACCATGATTTGCCGCATATAGTGTAACCACTTATTTACCTATCATCATCATCATAACCTCCACTGATGGTCCTTTTAAAAGATTTTCAATGAAACCATAAAAAAACGTAAAGGAAACCTAAACAAAAACTCTCAATTTTTCCCGTTCCACATAAACTGAAGAACTGTGATTCTGAGAATTGAAATCATCTCGAGATTTCATGTTTTCCCACGTCAAAGCTATAGTAATGCTATTTAAAATTAGAAAGTTCCCTGAAACGCTCCTACGAGTTGAACACTCATCAAAACAGGTGGGCATTTGGCGGCGGTCATTTGAATTAACGTAGATTTACAGAGTTGCATAATTGGCCATTAAAACTAACGGTCAATTAAACCTATTGCCGTCACTGTCGATGTCAAAAGTTAGAGACAGATGGCACGATGTTTGACGGACAATTAGTTTCTTGCAACTGTAGGTGATTAGTGCAAATGAGATAAATTGCTAAAGTCCAATAAGATGTATTATTTTCTTTGACTAATGTATTGGCATTGGTTTCTATTAGATCACAACTTTAATGAAAACTATTTTAGGAGATGTTCTTTCACATAACAGTTGGCAAGGTGAAGGTGGCCTAGGCTGTAGCATGCATGCTAAAGGGCTAACCTCACATTTAACCGGGAAACACGTCCCTGACGGAATACGACAAAAATCGGTTGCGTACAAATTGCATGAACTTCTTCACACAGCTATTGGAACGGACAACTCTGAACACGGATAGCCCTGATCCGGAAATGTGTGGATAGCCCTTAATAGATGCAATGACAATATTTTTTACAAAAGGATCCTTTTATAGGATATCTGAATCCACTCCTGTGGAGCACTGAGTCAGTGACTGAGGAAAGTGACCGAGTGATTCCAATTCCGTTGTTGGAGCGCCTCCAGGCTTCCCGAAATAGCCGGCTCCTCGCTAATTCTTGCATTACATTCGGCATGCGGCAACTTTGTGAAATTTCTTACCGCCCTTTTGTGGTACATACGAACGAGTATATGCATTGCAATCGAACGCTTATGTTTCGTTTTCCACAAATAAATGTGCGGTTAAAATTGATTTTTTGCATTTAATGTTACAAGTCATAAATACCCAATTAATGACGTGTAGCATTGAGTAACATTTCCCTTCTCTCTATTCTTCTCTGTTTCTTTGACAGTTCTTTTGTTTTATGCTTCTTTTTACAGCATGTGTAAACCTTTTTCTATCTAACCACTTCATGGCTCAAAATATAAAAAATACATAAACAAAAACCTGCAGAAAAGTAGTAACAAGCAATTTGCCAACTTGTTTCCGTAGCTACATTCTCTTTACATGTATATTCAAAGCTCCTGATTTATTATCATAATTTTGTAATAAATACTAATGTTATTTGTTAATATTGTCTAATACCTACCTTAGTTTCCATCTGGCATCCATCTGCAAGATTTCTCAAGGTCGACATCTGTGACAATGAAACATAAATCGAATAAACATACACAGAACAGACTTTAGAGCCAGTTAGAAATTATAGAAGAGCATTTATTTTGCTAAAACATACAATAGATAGGTAGTACTTAAGTATGTAAGAAATTGTAAGACAATCAGCTAGTTAAGATCATTATGGCTCAAGCTCTACTGAATGCGGCTGTTTCCTCATTAGATACAAATATTAAAAATAATAATATAAATGCATAAAACTGACGACGGGAAATAACCTGTGCAGCCGAGAGGAAGAAACGGCAAGAAACCTTACAGCACAGGCATAAAATAACCAACAAAGCATAATTATTAAAACAACATGTCATATAAATAAACAAACAAATGTGCTAAATACCTCACCTAACCGACATAACAATATAATAATAAATTCATAAACATAAACCAAAATTAACTTAACAAATTGGTAGTAAACAATAAATGAGACAAATAGCTTGTCCATTTACATGAAATAGGTAAACAGAAATCATTTGCTAGCGTTCGCAATTTCAATGCTATGCTAATGTATTAGTGCAAAGAAAATAAACACGGCGAGTTGCTAACGTAATGATGGCTTATAGTGTTTACGTGTTTTGTATACAGGGTGAAACAGAAAGGGGGTATAAAGCCGAAACACAGCGATAGTCCCCATCAAACAGAACAACTTTCTCCAAGGAACATGGATCGTAACTCTAACTAAATTTTTTTAGGATCGGCCATACTTATTCGGTCAGCCGATCGGACATTTTGTATGGGGAGGCGAAATTTTGTTTTCGAGTTACGACCCCTGTTCTTTGGGGAAACCTATTTAAGTTTCACGAAGACTATCACTGTGTTTCGGCTTTATACCCCCTTTCTGTTACACCTAGTATATTCGATTTTTCTTTGCAAAATTTTTCTTGAACTTACTGTATTTCTTATCATATTATTTCTAGAACCTATATTTTAGTCCGAAACTTCGAACACATTGTTTTTATTTGCTTACGTTTTTCATCTTAACTTGACAAACTTACGTACTTAACTAATGTCTTTGTCATAATTGCAATATTGATCATGAAGAAACTTTTTTTATAGCTAAATACTTTTTATGGTCAAAATTGGCTTAGTCGTGACAAGAGTACCTATCAAACTTCTTTATAATGACACCGTTAATGACCTGACAAAATTGCTTCCGACATGTAAAGATGCGGGTATCTTGTAAAAATGGGTATCTTTACTTGTCGGCCCAAACTTTATACGTATTATAACGTTTATAATATTGCAAAGATAGTTTGACGAATCAATAAATGATACAGGTAAGTAGTATATGATTGTCAGAAGTTGCTGTGAATTACTATGCTTTTGTTTTTATTATTATATTTCATAGAAACTTGCAAAATGTAAAAGGAATGTACTGATTTTGCACCAACATCAACGTACATGATCATACAAGTACAATACCACTCTTTCCTTAAAGATAAAGCAGCAAAGTACCACTACAAACTGTAATAAGTAGCGAAGTTTAGAATAGGATTCACAAAAAGTAGTTTTCGCACCTCGCCTAACCAAATATGTGTACAAACGTTTAACACAATGCATAGCCTTGGTCTAAGTTGATAGCGATTAGGAAAACCCTAATGATTTCTAAGTACCTATAGCTTCTACTATGTGTTTGAATCTACTTTCTTTCTAATTTGCAAACAACCAAAATTAAATATTGTAGCTTGCACATCAGAATACCAGATATATACCAGATAGCAGATGGGAGGATGGATAGATAGCTGGATGAAAGAATATATCGACAAATGATAGGTATTAAAATAAATAAAAAAATTAAATAGAAAAAAAAACAGTTGCCTCGTGACTTTTGCATAACATTGAATAAGTAGTTTGACGTTGTTTGCTTTTATGAATAATACATTGGCACATCTTCAGAATTGAAAATCAATATTCATAGGAGCTTCTTAGATTCGAGATTATTATTATCTAAGGTTAAAGTGAGTTATTGGGCTAAACATGCGCTTACGCAGGCGTGGCGGGTCAATGGCGCATGACGTCACTGGAAAACACATCTCTTATTCATCCCAAATGTTAATAGACTACTTTAAATTGAGTGCCTGGAATACTTGGAAACAAAAAACGGTTTGAAATTAGGGCTTCCCGAATGTATTTTCGGGACTTCCAGAAATATCAATATGCTTGTTCAAGTTAGAAGGATGTTTACAAATTAATCTCTTTATTTTGTTTTCTAAAGTGTTTTTTAAAAGTGGAAAAGTTAAAGAGTTTTCTAAAAGTTGAAGAAAAGCGCTTTCCATTATTTTCTTTATGTATTTATGCCAGGACGGAACAAACATGTAAATATGACATATCTAGGCAACATTCAGAATCAAATTGAAAAACAATACATACAAATATTATGTTATTCATATCGTAAAGGATACAAGAAAGAAACTACCTACCGAGTAACAAATGGACTATGGAGATTAAAGACATAAAAACAATCCATCTCGAGATGTAACTACGAACAAAATATTCATATCGGGAGTAAGTCTTACAATCTAACAGATACACTATCTATCTATCTCATATCTATCCATATCTAATACAATAGATACACATTACCCATATCTTTACAGCTAACCCATAAACAACCATGACCGTCAACAATCAACCTTGCAACGATCGTAAAGTTACGACCGATTTCAAGTAGTGAGCTAAGAAATCATCTACTAGTTTATATCTAATAGTTTGTTCGATGTATAGCCGCACCCAAATCTTGATACTTGATTCTTATTTCCATAAAGGTCTGTCTACACAGATCCGAGCCGTGCCCGGGGCGTTTTCCGGCCGTGACCCGTCAGGAGGGAAAACAATACGTCGTCACGACAACGTGTGTAAACGAATCCATAGAAAATGTATGGAATGATATTTTTTCCCCGACACGTCCCGGACGTGGCCCGGATGTGTGAAGATAGACCATAAGTGTGCTTCTGAAGAAGGTACCTAGTATGTATGTCATACAGAGTTATTACGAAACGAGGTTTAAATGTAATGCAGGTAAATGTTACATTAGTTGACATTAGTTCTAGAAGTCTCATGTTTTAACCTCGTTTTGTAATAATTCTGATAGTGTTTGGTTTAATATTGACTATACTATTATACCAAATACTTCTATTATACCGAATACCAAAATACTATGCTTTTTGGTATTCTGTGCTGGAGGCCCGAATTCATACATATTTTTCGTCAAACATGGGAAACTGACACAATATCTTCATATCTTTGGGGAAAGTTGTACAGGTAAATGGCAGAGTCCCTTGATTTTCGCCATGGAGTGAAAAAAAGTTAGAGTTACTAGATGTAACTCAATATAGATCAACCAATGGAAATAGAGAAACTACAAAAAAACATTCCAAAGTTGTATCACATTACGATTCAAACCCAAAAGCATATAAAACATATCATTGATAAATTTTTCGCTTCGACCAAATAAAACTAATATTAGAAATGCGTAATCAGTTGAGTAATGTCTAAAGCGTTTGGTCAATTTGAATTTTAACATACGAAATTGTATGAGTCATACGTGCGATCTGGTATCCGTGATATCTTCTGTATACTTACATGATATACGTACCCGTACCTACGTATGTCGCGTATACCAAATAAAAACACACCGAAAATATTCTTACAATTGGAAAACCACTGAAAATCTCAAAAAAATAACTTTTTATTGACCAATAAAGCGTTCCCAACACAAATATCAATTTACTAGGGAACGGCCGTAAGTCGTAAGAGTAACGTTAAGTTGTATCAAACTTGTTCACGTTTTCACGAATTTGAAACTATTAACATACATGATAATAAGTAAGTAGTCCAATAAGATTTTTATTAATATTTGTTATGTTTTCTCTATGTTTTTCTAAATAAGTTTGCCCAGTATACCTACATATGTACCTAGGTATATTAGTAGATATAATATTACACTATATACCAGCACAGAGCAACACCAGTATATAGTATAATAAGTTTCTGGAGTACAAGTACTACTTTCTTTATTGTTTCCGTCTTTTACCGTGATATAAAGTATCTATGAATCTCAATGTAATGTAAACAATACAAACTGGCCTTTCCTGCCTCATGTGTGGATACTTATTATGATAATTAAGTTCATTTAGTAGGAAAGCACGTATGTTTTGGATTCAGAAAGAAGGGCAACCATTGACTCACTATAAAAGTTTCATTTTGATCAAAATGTAGCAAATGATTTAGTACGTAAGAATTGTTTTTCAATAATAAGTAGATTTACCTATTACACTTAAGCGTTTTAACACAGAATACCTATTTGAGACCTCGATTCTTATTTAATATGCAGATGACGTATTTTACACATAATTTATGTGTTTCGATTTAAGTTTCACGGATTTATGTTCTATTTGATATTGAAACTAATCACATGTGTTGAATTTCCGTAAATGTTATTTTACATTTTATATATAATTTGATCTTAACTAGCCAGTTGTACTTTTATTTGTATTATAAGTTTAGTTCTAGTTTTGCTGGTGTTGGTGCTGAGGTATATTTCCCTGTATGGGAAATTTGCTTTGTAAATTAGGGCTTTAATTTCACCTTTCCTTATTGACAACTCTAATACTATTTGCAATTTAACATTTGTATAATAACTTTGATACTGAATAATAAACAGCATCTATTTACTTCAGTTTTATGCCTGTCTGTGAGCCATACATTAAAATGGTCATTATTATGACACCTCGAGACCAAAAATAGCATGTTTTTTGTTTTTTCTAAGACAAAACACTATCTAGTAATTTGAGTAAAAACGCCATTATACCAAAAGCCATAAAACACATTATCTATACATTTACAAAGACATTTATTGCGTGCAAAGGTTTCAAATTCACGACACACGAGTAAAATTTACAATTTAAAATTCGCAAGCGAATACAAAACGCGTATCAATCAGTCACTGACAGAGTTACGTTCTAGTGTTGTCTATTCGTACTAGCATTGAAGATATTTCATCGTATTCTCAGGACGCACATCCTTGAACTAGTATTTCGAATATACTACAGATATTT
Organism: Anarsia innoxiella; assembly: GCA_947563765.1. Taxonomy (NCBI): domain Eukaryota; kingdom Metazoa; phylum Arthropoda; class Insecta; order Lepidoptera; family Gelechiidae; genus Anarsia; species Anarsia innoxiella. The sequence continues at coordinate 2,707,063 of OX387396.1, read as the reverse complement.
TTGTAGAATTTTATGAAAGTATTGTTGCGTGAAAACTACTCGAGTAGGTATCGTGTGACTTGGCGGACGACAGTTCCGGCACTGCTTAGTTTGTAAGGACAGAATCAAATATGAAAAAAAAAAATGTTATTTTGCAACTATGTATATTGTGTATGTAAATATTGTGGAGGGAGTGGAGGGAAGTAGTTCCACCTCTGCCAAGAGAAACAGACTACCCTCCACTTGCTACGATCCAAACACACGTCTTTCGCTTCATCCACATTCATTAATATCATCATACCTACGTGCTTATTGCTCGTCGGTTTAGAGTACTCTTGGCCAGGTCAAGAGTACTCTAAACCTTTCGTTAATCCTCGATTTGAGGTAAGATATTATGGGATATCTCTCATTTCGTATCCACAATCAAAACATTGTCAAGATTTTTTCATTTTGAATGAACTTAGAGCTACAAAGAATTCTTTATAAAATTTTAAAGTGCTCGTCTCCTTATAACCTTTAACATTAAATATGATTTATCGACATCCGATGTAATGAGTCTTTCATAAAAATATTTATTGGACTTTTATCTGTCTTTGATGCAAGCCGCTTTAATGTTGTTTTTAAATATACTTACTTATACAGAAAGTTTTGTAACGTTTAACGTAATTCAATATACCTTATCTACACTAAATAAAAAGACATTTCTGAAATAAAAATATTATTGAATAGTTAAAGTTGTTTCAAACTAAGGTATTCTTAGTAGGATATAAAAACAATTTTTGGAGGCGTTACATTACAAGTACTTACAAGCCGTCGGAAATATCTGCGGACCTCGCTGGAATGCGCTTTCCCCAGCGCTTCCCCCGTTTTCGCCTATCCAGTACCGTGACGAGTACGTACGAGTTGCGTGACGTCATCAAGCCAGGTCCGACGGGTTGTAAGTAAATACTTTATAGGAGCATTTCCCTGTATTGTACCATTCGCACGAACGTTACACTTATGTAAATGCTCGAGGAAATGTTGTAGGTAGTCTCTATCCACTTTTAGGATTAAACAAATTATAGAAAACTTTTTATTTTCTTATTCCAAAACGATGAAATGTACTTTAACATCTACTTACATGTACTGCATCTATAACAATAAATATTCTTTATATTTATCTCATCTTTATCTTTCACTAACTTAAACTTGAACTTAAACTTAAACTTGGGGCAGAAAGGTTCTTGAGTGGCGACCACGCACCGGACGACGCAGTGTGGGAAGGCCTCCAACAAGATGGACTGACGACTTGGTTAAAGTCGCTGGAAACCGTTGGATGTGGGCAGCGCAAGAACGGTCGTTGTGGAGATCCTTGGGGAGGCTTTTGTCCAGCAGTGGACGTCCATAAGCTGACATGATGATGATGAACTTAAACTTTAAATTGAACCTCTATTTGTGAAAGAACGCATTTTCCCATGGAGATTGTTTTCGTATTTATACGACTAATTGCTACGTTCTAAATAAGAGTTGTCTATCACAATTTTAGAATAGACCACACACACTGAGTGTGAAATTAATGGAATTGCCTCTGACACTCTTTAACTATCTGACACGTTAAAGCCACAAGGTCGTGTACTTCAGCTGCTATAGTATGATCGACTCGAACTAAAAGCATGATTGCACCATAAATTTCATTTATTAACTTTAAATGAAATTGCTTAATTTATTAGTTTTATTTATTTATGTATTTATTTATTTATTAACCGAAATTGCTAAAAGTAGAAGTTGTACCGAATTGAGGATCTTTTTACCCGACTGCACGAGAAGGAGGGTTATGTTTTCGAGAGTATGTATGAATTTTTCTATTTATAATTCTTTGGCATGCTCTACAGCCTGAACGGCTTGATAGATTTTTGCTTGAGAGGTGTCGTTAGATTCGTATTTATTGTGAGAATAACACTGAGTATATTTAAAATAAAAATGTGTTTTTTTTTTATTTAGGTTATTACGAAAAAAGAACATAAAAACATATCGTAGTCAGCACGAAATTTTATTCATTTGATTAGATATTATGGAAATATTAGACACAATGTATTTTTGATGTATGTGCAATGTATTATTTGAAGAGAAATTAATTCTCAAAGTCAGAACTGATTCATTTTGAGGTGATATTCTTAGCTCAAAATGTCTAGATGTCATCTTTTACAAAGTTTGTACACACAGAATCATGTGTTTTAAGAACAGATTTATTATTTACTTGTCCTCTTAGATATGTATTCATGAAAAATCGCCGTAGAACTCTGTATGTTAGATAATTTCATCAATATTTCAGTCTATAGCTGCCCACTGCTGAACATAGACCAAAGGTTCCTCAACGCGACCTTTCATCAGATATATATATTTTTTATTAGCCTGTTTTGGTCCCACTGCTGGGCAAAAGACTCTCCTATGCTTCTCCATAGATTCCTGTCATTGTTAGATCATTTAGATATGTAAAACTAGCGCCAGACAACATAACGTCCTAAAGCGGTTGTAGTCTACCAACGTCACTAATTAGCCAGTATGTCAATCTTTATCATCCTCCAAGAGGATTAGAATTAAATTTGCAAGCTATTGCTACGACCTCGAGGCGAGAATGCTGCCTTTTTATCATCTTATTATTATTTTGTTTGTTTAGTTCAATGGACGTAATTATACAGTTGCAGGAAGGTTAATTAAACTAACGCTGTATTAGAACTATAGCTGTCACTGTCATTGTCAAAAATTAGAATAAGACGGGACGATATTTAATGCATTGATGATTTAATGAGCATTTTTTGCAACTAGTCGTAGGTAAGGGGTTTTTAAGAGTTTTTATTACTTCGTCTGAAATTACTGACACATGATGTAGACTCTATTGTGTAGGCACAGTATTTGAGTACGAACCTAGCAAGAAAATAAACACATTTTCTTGCTAGGTTCTTATCTGGGGAAGACTGCACTCTTGCGAATCTAGCATTAACTTTAAAAAATGACCCGTCCTAAGTGTTGTCAAATGATTTTTCATTACATTTCGCATTTATAAGCTAGGCTCTTGTCGGTGGAAAATTCGCAATAGTAGCTTTCAAACTCTAGCAAACGATTTCACTTCTTTAAACAACAAAAATGTTTTAATAGTATGAAAGACTCTTATCCCGGTTTTTTTTTATTAGCCAATATGGTCCCAACTGCCAAACGGCGTCGCGGCAGACCACGGAAAAGGTGGCGGGACCAGCTGGACACCTTCTTAAGTAGCTGGGCGGAGGAAGCTCGAGACAGAAAGTCATGGCGGATGAGGAGAGTGGCCTTTGCCCAGCAATGGGACACAAATGGCTAAATTAGATTAGATTAGATTAAGGTCCCACTACTGGGCAAAGGCCGCTCATAAAATACCTAAAATCATTTTACTCAGTTTTCTCGCAAGCAGTTAAATGCCTTTATTGAATAAAGCAAATACCAAGAAGTACGCATATAAGTACTTAATTTATTCACGAAACTCCAAAAACATTGGAATGCTAATGTGATTTGCTTCTGCGAAATGTTGTGCATTTTTATTTGAGTAAAAATATTAAATACAAGATTACTTTGCGTTGATTTTTGTGGCTACAGATTCGTAAGATTGTACATGAAAAATCTTATTTATTTAACAGTTTATTATAAGATAATACATAGTACATAGAGATGAAAGTACATAGAGAGAAAGAGAAGTTATACAAAAGGTACAGCTTTCTTAAAGAAATTTCTTCCTGCCGACCCCACAGAGAGAAGTGATAGCAAGGAGGCAGAATAGTCACTTAACCTACAATAAACAATAAATTTATAAGTATAAACCTACACATATATATTCGATAAATACACATACATAAATATTGTTAATCTTATTACAGGATGCTGTATTAAGAACTTTTAAATTTTGTTTCAGCAACGAGATTAATAAACAGTTAAACTAAGTAAGATTTTATTTAATTCTTCATTTAAAATTCTCTGAAAAATTCACATTGACTGCAGTCAAAAGATGTGATGAAATTGAGCATTAGTAGATAATTCTCGAAATGTCAAAACAGTTAACAAATAGACGATCATTAATTTGAGACTATTTCCATCGTGTCGGCTTTTAAAACGTTGTGGCAACGTTTGAATTGTTTCCAAGACTACTATTTTCTTTTATAATAGTAAATAGCATAGTTTCTTTTCTGTTGCTATGTATTTTTTTACTAAAATCTGATTAAGTTTATTGAGTTCGTCGCTCCAAAAGAAAATGCTAGGATTTTATCCAATAATACTAAGATAAGGGATGTCTTAGTTTATTAACGAATAATGTTTTGCAAATATCACTATACAGAATTGACCATTCTGGGTGTTCAAAAAGTGTTTTTACTATTCATCTCCCTTGATTGAAATTGTAATGATGTAGAATGATTACTTACCTACAATGTAGGGAGAAGGGAGTGATCGCAGAAACAAAAATCAATTAATTTTTTACATGCAAAGGAACTTTTTAAAAACGATTTCGAGATTCCTTATCATATCATCTTCATCATCATCATCTTAGCCTATAGCTGCCCACTGCTGAGCATAGGCCTCTCCAATTTCTCTCTAACGCAACCAGTTCATTGCCACCTGCATGTAACCAGACCCCACGAAGACATCCTTCTCATCCTACTTCCTTCTTATATAATAAATGTCCACGTTTGTGACGATGGATGTTTGTTACTCTTTCACGCGAAAACTACTAAACTAATTTTGATGAAACTTCGCAATATTGTAGATTATACATCAGAATAACATATAGGCTATATAATTTTAAGATAGCATGTTTTTTTTTCAACATATGACGATAAATGTGTACGAAGTCGCAAGCACAAGTCGTAAGCTTGTACATAAATATTTTCTTTTTAATCTATCATGAAATCCGCTCCAATGTAACTAGCAACGACTAGGTAACACGTGGAAGGACATGAATGGTATTAGTCATAGCAAGTTTTTGTTACCATAATTTGTTTCGCCAATTTGGTCATTTACCGGCTTGCGGCCTAGCTACCGCAAACTCACGACATAATTTTAAGGAAGTTTTATATAACTTCAGAGGTCTTTTGTGTTTTGTAGATCATACTTTTTCTTTGGTATTTTTTCTAACTTGGTTAAATAGATACTATCTAAGACTATCTAAGATAGATAATATAAACTATCTAAGATAGATAATATAAGAGCGGTTTTGAACTACATCCGATCCGAATCAGATCCGATTAAAATGGATAAGGTTTAATAGAGGTACAATAGAATTATTTTTGGAATTATTGCGGAATTATACTATAGTATTGCTACGAATGTTCTCTGAAGTACTAACTAACAATTTCTCTCTCGGATAGAAAGAGACCATTTCCTTCCAATTACTATCCAACCAAACACACCTTCATCCACATTCATCAGTCCCAAAACAATTTACACCTCTATCTCAGTCTATCTTCCCAAAGTTTATTAACCTTAGACCAGCGTTATCACAGACGAGCATTACAGTAATACGGTGTCATATTTCATCTTTATTTAATTTCCCCGCGCGTGCGCACGAGTGACATATCCGTCGGCGGCGGCGATGCGTGGGCAACAAATTAGGGAGTGGGACTGTTAGGTTTGAGAGGCTCTTTGCAACTTTGATTTAGTTTTTTATTTAATAAGTAATTTTGATTTTAATGAATAAAATAAAAAATAGGTTGGCGGTAAGTTATTAAATAAATAGGTAAGTAATTAAAGTGTTCATAATAATGTTTTAAATCTTAGAAAGTCATTCACCCAGTTGCAGTAAATATTTAATGAATTTAACAATGAAAGATCATGACGTCTCCTTCTGATTTTCGACATTGACGGTGTCAGCCAGCCAGCTTTAGGTTTAATCAATCATGGTTTAATAGAAGCATTACCTTAATTGACCTTTTCTACAACTGGCTGTCAGCTGTACACAGAAGTATTTTTGAATAAGGATTACGCACTACTCAAACAAAATATTTGACTTTACTGCTACGACGGTACGTTACGCCTATAGACAAAAGTAAAGACAATATGTACGCTTGCAACTTTGCTTCACTAATCTTGTAAGGCGTAGTTTCTATCGATTAGTTTTTTAAGCACATATTATGAACATGCAACCCAAATATTTGATCTGATTATCAGGAAAAAATTAACAAAAATCTCTTGCAAAATTGTTGATTGCAACACAAACTTCACAATAAATTTTACTGCTTAGAAAAATCTAATTTTTTCCCCGTATTTCGACCCCTGTCACTTTTGAAAAGTTTTTCCTATGTTTGATACATTCCCTATCTAAAAATCATCAGCATTAACCATAGGACATAGGTATCTATAACGTATAACGTAGGTACCTATCTACAATGTGATTCGGACACATCGCCGACGGGGTCGCGGAAGTATACGCAAATTGTGACCCCGTCTTGAAGCGACTAGAAGGAACACCGTGGGGCTTTAGCCGGTGGGATTTCGGCATAACCCTCCGTCTTTCTCCGATACGAAGGGTATCCATAATGGATTTTCCCACGTAAAAAAAGGTATCTACAATGTATCGGTTGGAAGAGGCTTGCATAGGTACACCATACAAGTACATGATATTATAGATAAATACTTAATATTTCTTAGAATGTTTATAAATGCACAATTTCCATCAAATAACAAAGTAAGCACTATGATTATTGGAAATTTTGTAGCAGAACAAACAAAAATTTAACTGACCACTATCACGCTACGCGGGTTTATGAACTTCGGTCACGATTCAGCAAAACACTGAATTTTTTTAATGAAAATGTAAGAATAATAATAAAATACTAAAGGCCCGTTTCACAACGTACAGATAATTTAACTGACAGATATTTTATACCTGTCACTGTCTAAAAAGTCATGTTTTATGAAATAGACATAGGTTTATCTGTCAGTTAAATTTTATTTGTAAGTATTGGAACTGGCCCTTAATCATTACTTCAGAAGAACAATAAATAGTATTTATTTCTGGTCTTCAAAAAACCCGCCTAATCTAAAAATGAATGATTTCATAAAGTACCTTAAATCCTACCGACTTGTAAAACATATAACTTTTTCTTTAGCCTGTGTCTTCCCACTGCTGGGCAAAAGCCTCTCCCATGCCTCTCCATAGATTTCTGTCGGCGGCTGCTTCCAACCTATCTTCCTTAAATAATAACTTTTATGTACCTTGTAAAATAACATAGTTTAAGTAAAAACGGACAACAGTAGCTTTTGTTCATGCGCGGGCGCCACTCCGACGCATAACTCGACTACAAAGAGTAGTTATCATTTGGAGTTAACAACAGAAGTTTCTGTGTTACATTGTAAAATGTTAAAGCAATCGATTTAGTAAATATAAAGCATTTAGAATCTAGACACATTCCGTAATTTCTAAGGGCCGCCGGCGCACACCTGACAGAGCGCATCGCAGAGCATTTCTGATTGTCATATTATTATCGACATTGTTCTCATTAGAATAATAATCAAAATCACATTAGTAAGTTGACACAACATTCGCAATTAGTCGCTTCGATGCTCCGATGCTCATTTGTTGTGTTAACTGATTTTGAATTTCATTCTAATGAGTACAATGTCGATAATAATAATGAAAATCAAAAAATGGTTTGCGCTGCGCTCCGTCAGGTTTTTCCGAACCTTCGCTGCATCCTCCAGGAAGCATCATAGAGCGTGGTTCAAACTATGAAGAAAAATATTTAAGTATGCAGACAGCTCACGTGTTTGTTAATAATAAATCCATTGTATTGTCGTCTCGATCCTAAAATAGAAATAAATAAGATATCTTATCACGTGTTGGGTAAAAATAACCTGAACTTATCGCTGTTTTTTATTATTAAAGGTAGGTAGGTTTGTACCTGTTAACGTAAGGGACGTACACCGAATAATTTGAATCATACTAATATTATAAATGTCAAAGTTTGTGCCAATGGATAGAATAATGTCAGGATGTTAGTTACTTTTTTAGAGCGGCCGCATATTGTAAGAATTTTTCTGTTAGAAAATTTCGGACGCCCGCCGGACGCACTCTGTTCATATATTTTGTTGTGGACCCCGCATACCATTAGAATTCTGATGTGTCTGACGTCCGGTTCTGATGAGTCCCGGATGTAAACGATCGGACAGCAGATTTTTTTCTGATCAGAAATTCGGAGGGCGCACTTTAACAAAAATCATTGAACAGATTTTATTATCAAAACAACACAAATTATCTTCAAAGAATAGTGTTATTCTGATGTCTAAGCTAGGTTATTGGAAAGTTTCATTAAAATCTGATCAGTTTTGCTTGAAAGCGTACCCATAGTTCCAAAGCCATATTCTAGTCTTATGACTGAAATTTTAACAATCTGCCCATATACCTACGTATTTATTTAACAACTAAAAATCTTAACCATATAAGGCGATTATGTAAAGTCACTCATCTTTCTTACGAACTCTGAAAACAAGTCACAAGTTTGTCATCTCGGTTATAAAATTGAGTAATCCGTTATGAATCAGTATAACACTTAAGTCTTTTTTATGATTTATTGACATTTCTTCCGCTAGTAATAGAATCTAGATTTTAGTGCAAAATTTTCGTGCGTTGTCGTGCGATTCCGTGAATGTTTTTAAAGATAAGGTTTGAGTTGCAGGATAATCGTTTTTCGGTTATTTTCGTTTTCGTTGAGCTTGTATGGCTCTATTGGTTATAATTATAATTCAGTTAGATACTTGTTCTTTATTTCTTTTTCTCAGTACTATTAACAAACAAACGTTATGCCTCTAAAAACTCGATTTACCACTTGCAAATAAGATTTTAGCGACAGATATTTTGTTCCTGTCACTGTCTAAAACGTTTATGAAATAGATATGGGTTTATCTGTCAGTTGAATTTTATCTATAGATGATGAAACAAGTCCGAAGTAAAATAAATAAGTAGTAGGCACCTATTATAATATCTTAGCCCTTATAGTTTGTACCGATGGACGGATGGATGTTTGTTACTCTTTCACGCAAAAACTACTGAATAGATGTTGATGAAATCTAGCAATATTGTAGCTCGCACATCACAATAACACATATGCTACATTGTTTTGAGATATTATGTAAATGATCCATGACATGACTATAAATGCGGCGCACTTAGGTACCTACGAAGTTGCGGGTAGACTCTACTATCCCATAAAACCTTCAAATTAGTTACAATCAGCCATAAACCTCAGAACCTGAGAGGTCAAATCACTTAGAAGAAGCAGTCAATGAGGCGTTATAAAACTAATTTTGTGCTAGCGAGTGGGCAGTCAGTAAACTTAAACAAATAACTTTATGTCCACTCTATTGGGATGTCCTGTTCGGAGGGATACTTAGGCAAATTGTTGGGAATAGAAATTGGTGTAGAGTTGTCGGGAATTTATTTATTCACATTCAATCTTTCACATCCCAGAAAAAAAAAAAACAATAGAAAATCTATTGTGTCTGGGTTTATAATGGGTCAGTGGGATGTGAGAGGTTAAAAGTTAAGTTTTTATCGGAGGAGGATATTCCACTATTTTTTTGTCCTCTTTCTGATAAAACGTTGGGTTAAATAATATGTGATTATTTTTTTTTATTTAGCGATCCAATACTACAAAAAACAGCTAAACGTTTTTGAGTTGGTAGTGTACTTTCATAAGGCGATGATCCAAAAACAAAACTATAAATATTGGATAAGTAACTGAAAAGTTAACATGGGTTAACTATACGTATTAGCTGAATACCTATATAATATATATTGGGTAATTTTTAATTTGTGAACCATACAAAAGAATATGCATGTACTCGTGATAACAAACAACTTTTACTATGGGACCAAGGTCGAAATCATTTAAAAAAATTTGAACTTGCTATAGAAAATGCATCAGCTGATAATATATGGGCGACCAATTATTTTTTATATAACTTCATACTTCGTCCTATAGTAAAAGTTGTTTGTTATCATGAGTACATGCATATCCTTTTCTATCGTTCACTAATTTAATGTCACCTTATATGTAAAAGGTATAATTCGATATTTTTTTCATGTTTAGTAGAGCGTTTATTTAAACACTAGTATTTAATTAAGATTCAAATTCAATGTTAAGAAATATTAGTTTAATTACAACAAGGTATCTACTTGTTTAAATTTTTTTACTCAACATCTTCTCCACCCCATATGAAACATAAGTAAGTTGTACAATTAAAATTGCAAATCTAGTAAGTACTGCCGAAAGCAATATAATTTTACATCTACGCCTACAATTTCCACAATAATAAGGTAAATAATACGGACAAATACTATGCAAACAATAGCGATATTACTTCTTAACAGGTTGTAGGCGTTTGACCTGGAAAATAATTTAATATGCATACTTACCTACATACGTATCTGTCACGCCTCTTTCCTATCCGGGTAGGTAGAGACCACTTCCCAATTTAAATCAAATTTAAATTTCCAATTCTTCTTTTTCAATAATTAAATATTAAGAGAAATTTGTCTCTAGATTCTAAGAAATAGACCCATTTCCCTGATCCGTCATACTTTGCTAGTTCTTCTGTCACACCTTATCAATGAGACTTTGCTCTTTAAGTTGGCGTCAATTAGGTACTTGGTAACTGGTTTTCCGTTGTATTTTAGGTATAAGGAGCACCTTTAAATTACTACAAAACATTAGACACGTATCGATAATTAGAGTAAACTGCACCCTATGTTCTGCTGTTTCGGAAACTAGACATCTAAAGCACAAGTAGTTAACCTCCAGTCCGAAATTTGATTAACCGTGCTATGCCCGCCCTGTAACATTGCCAAACGTCAAGTAATGGATGTCCAGCCGTCATCAGTGCATTAAAGCGTGGTTAAAGCCTTTCGCACTCCCATTTAAGCATCAAAGATTAATTGTCCACAAGCATTATAAACAATACAACTTATACTAACATCAGACTAGTATTAGATAAACATTAAGCCTCTCCCACCGGCGATGTTTTGGTTAGGTGCCCTATGACTATTGTTCTCTGTTTTGATACAAACGCGTTTCAGAGAATAATAATATGTTTTGATAAGTTATGCGTGGCTTACAAACGTGCTAGGCGTAGTTTAAAGTTTGAAAATAATGCGACATCGGTCGTTGACTTGTTTAAATTGCATTGAACAATGTTGCGTTTGTACTTGTAATGATTGTCGTGTCTATTTTAGGACGTTTTGTAAGTATTAAATAAGTATTAATAGGTACTTGCAAAGAGGGAGAACTTAGAGTACTCGTTCTTGATGGAAACTTATCTAATCTAGCCACTTGTGCCTGCTGGGCAAAGACCTCTCTCCTCATCCGCCATAACTTTCTGTCTCGAGCTTCCTCCGCCCAGGTACACAACAAGGTGTTCAGCTCGTCCCGCCACCTTTTTCTCTATAAAAAACAGTCTAAGTAGTTCTAAGGTCCAAGAAAGATTTTAAGCCCTGGGAGTTGAGCTGTCTCTGTGGTTTAAAGTTTGATATGGTTTTTACGATTCTCGTAATTTTCATACCACTAGCATCCATACGCAGTTGGACTGACGCATTGCTCAAAACCACCGGCATTCAATTGTTAATAGTCGGGTTATACGGTAAAGCAGAAATATGTCAATTTCTTCCACGTGACTTGACACAGTAAACACTTTAATTTAACATCTTAACCTCTTAAAACTAATGTACCGAAACCGCAGATGTTTTCTGAATGAACTGCTGGTGTAACAACAGGCGAATCATTAGTACAAATGTACTATAATGTTAAACAATACTGCGTCGGAGCAGGTGGCAGTGACGATTCAGCAAGTACACTTTGCAAAACATTCTTGTCTGTCTTTTTCAATTGTAACGTCGAGTGGCTTTATTTTGTAATAACAATATTAGTAGATATTCCTTTTTGCTAATATAACGATCCAGTTAGTTAGATATGTACTGTAACATTCTGTAAATTTTGATCGAAAATTGAAGACTTGATTTTAGAAGTTAAAGATATGATTGAAAATATTTTTGGATTTTTAAAGGGTATGTACAAGTTTTGAGTTCAAATAGCCTGTATAAGCAAGGTCATAAAAATAATGGTCCATTACTTCTAACTGACACTACGATTGATATTCCAAAAGGAGAGCCTTTTCCGCAATAGGCTATTTGACAACATTTGGAAAATAATTTTAAATTAATGTTTATATGATAATAATTACCCTACATTGATATTTCCGAAATATTTAATGTTTTAATGATGAAAAATCAATGTTGAAATTCAAATTTAATAAAACCCGCGAATAACACTGTTTCTGTAATGGCGCTGGTCACATGTCACGCGTGACGTCACATGCAAGTAAACAAACACGAAAAACACTAACGAAGCGCACTATTATGACAGCTGTTTACTCGCGTGTGACGTCACCAAAATGTCAACAAATAACAGGCCGTTCGTGTTCCAGATAAAAATTTAAAAAATATTACAATTTGTTTATTTTATTTTGTTAAAAATAAACATGTTTTACATCAAAATAAAGTGAAATATATTTCTTTATAATATAATCTTTTAGGATGGCCACATTTTGTTGCATATTTTGAATATAGACAAATACCCTATTTAAACAGCTGAAACTAACTCATGATTTGATAAAAATATACAAATATAAAGCAAACGTGCATAGCTATCAAAAATCCCCGTATATAATTAATTTTTACACTACGTATAATATAAAGTATTTTTCCAAATAAAAGATCACCTGACGACAGTGTAACAATTTCGGGAAAACCCAACATTGTTTTCAACAAGTTAAATACTTACGTAAACGCAAAAAAATCGCGAACACAAAAACATTATATTGACGTAATGATTAAGTTAGTGAAAGAAAAGGAAATCTAAATGCTGTGCAAGCAATCGAAAGTAGATCTCCAATACGTCAATTGAAATTGAGAAGTCAATATTTATATCGATTATTTTGTGTATCATACAAAAATTGGAAGACGAAAGAATGGTTTCCAAACTCTAGTGCGTCATGATTTCAGTGTTCCTAAGAAATGTAGACACAATTTTTTTTAAGATACTTTAATTACCTATAAACATTAGTTATTACATGAGATTTTTGTATAGAGTTTTCTGTTTAGTATATAAGATCAGTAAAAACCTTTTCAGATAGCTAGGAATCAAGTTACGTAGGTACATATCTATCTTGCTGATGCTTCGCTCCCATCGGGGTAGGCAGAGACAACTTCGCTCTACTTGCTACGATCCAAAAACCCTTCGCTTCATCTACAATTCTACATTCATCAGCCGCCTCATCCATGCACGTGGGTTTTGGGAATCTGTTTATAAACCCAAGAATTCCTTAAGAACACTTGTAGCTATCTGTTTTTTACCGGACAATGGACCGTCAAAAAACGGCTAACATATACTTAGGTACATATTTTTTGCCGGATCCGGCACGTCCATTATAAACCATACACCACCGCATAACCGACAACGGTCCGTAGTCCGGTAAAAAAAACGGACAAGCGCTCAGAGAACTTTATTTCTAAAAACTTTATCTCGTTACCAACACTCCAGATGTTATCAAAAGCACGTGCGATTGATTAAAATGTATCACGTAACAATAAACAAACGCTGATCCAAAGATCACGTTATGATTATTCAGCTATTCGAGTTTTTTGCTACAGTGTAGGTACTGGTGTTGGATGCTGGGTTATGTATGCAAGTATTAAAGTTAATGAAGGTCATTTTGTTTTGGTGAATTCTTTATTAAAATTTATAACAAAATAATTAGCGGATTAACCGTAAAATAAGTAAAAGATTTTTATTCAAAATTAAAATATCGAAACACATTTTTCTTTTTAAAAACTTATACCGATTCCTTTCTCGTATTTATAGAAGAAATGGGAAAAACCGTACGACATAGAACGCTACTTAATAATCCTTTTTACAATTAAAAGATATAAAGATCAATATTAGATATACAGCTTTTCTAGGTAGGTAGGTACATGATAAAACTCTAAAGAAACTTTATGGACCTATTTCACCATCTACCTGATAAAATTTATCTGACAGATATTTCATACCTGTCTCTGTCTTAAACGTCTTGTTTTATGAAATAGACATAGGTTTATCTGTCAGTTGAATATTATCGTTGTTGGATTACTTATACCTGATACGCAATCTTCACGAATTAAACAAGTACCTATTAATCGTTTAAAAATTACTTCGACACTCTTCCCCACAATAAAAAGCAACGATTCTGTTCTTATCCATTCTATGTACGAAGACGCGATTTTGCAAAGTATATCTATACATATAATAAAATCGTAGAGGTCGAATGTCTGTACAAATGAAAAAAATGCTTAAAACGAAGTCAGGGGGATGTAAATAAAAGGAAAATACAAAAAAAAAATTTTTTTGAATTTCTTATTTCTCTGTCTGTTTGTCTGTTTGCACGGGCTAATCTCCGAAACGGCTGGACGGATTTAAATGAAATTTTGCATGGTAATACCTCATATCCCTGGTCAACATCTTAGATAATTTTTATTCCGGAATATTAAAGGGTTCCCGTGGGATAGTTAAAAACCATTGTTGAAAATCACAAAATCACGGAAAAGTCCATACATTGTTCGCAATTTTCCAGCGATAGGCTAAACCGATTTCCATTCGGTTTCCAGTAAAGTATTTGATACATTTAGGAGAAGGTTTTAGTAGGTTAACCGACTTTGAAAAAGGGAGGGTTATCAGTTTGACGTGTGTTGAATATCGTTAAGCTAAACCGATTTCCGCAAGGGTTTCAAAAAAGTAATTTGTTAATTTAGGAGAAGGTTTTAGTAGGTAAACCGACTATGAAAATTGGGGGAGGGGAAGGGTTATCAGTTTGACGCATGTTGTATACCTAATATCGTTAAGCTAAACCGATTTCCATGAGGTTTTCAGACAAGTATTTTTGTTATATTTAGAAGGTTTTAATAGTTTAACCGTCTTAAAAAGAGGGTTATCAGTTTCAGAAGTGTTTAACATATATCGTCGTCTGTTATCTTATGTAAATTAAACTACCTACTTTTATGCGGTTTTCAGAAAATTAACTATTTAATAATTTAATGTAAGTAGAAGTAGGTTTTAATCTTTTAAGACTTAAGAAAAGGGAGAACCCAAGTGTCTTTAGATATGTTTAATTAAAAAATAATATCAAATAAAGTTTTTTTTGAAAAACAAATTATACGCAAAAGAAAAATGATACTTATGGCGTCATCTAACGTCGAGTAAAAAAAGTTTAACATGCAGCGCTGTCTAGCGTCGAAAGGCATTGTTTTTGTAACCACGTTACCTATCTGTTTATTTTTGAAAGTCATTCTGTGATAATTCCAATTATTTCGTAGTTTGCAATTCTTTATCTACATACATGCAAGTTAAACTGAGAACCATCTTTTTTTGAAGTTTGTTATCGAATATTGTTTATAAAGGCATTATAGTTATAGATAGTACTAGCTAGATAATATTTACTGTTATATTTTACTACTTATAAAAAATAAAAGATAATATAACTTAAGTAGCCTAATTTTTATCCCGCTGTGATATTACCTGTAGTCCACGCGTGCGAAGCCGCGGGCAACAGCTAGTGTTTCCCTAAAGATGGTGATTTATTAAAGATTCCCACGTAACTTGCGTGATCCAATTTCGCTGATTTACACGATATAGTGATACCAGTTGATAACAGCCGAGTTGCGTATCCGAGATTGAAATTACGCATTCTGCTCGGTAACCTAATTTAATAATAAAAAGCTAGATGGTTTTGTCTGGAGTTTGCGACTTTGTTTGTATTAAGAGCTTTTATCAAGCAATTTTATCATTGTTTTTTTTTCGAATAACTATTGAAACTTAGAATCAAGGTAAAATATTTCGTTTTACGGTATTTGGCAATTATTCTGACTCCTTATTTCTCTCTGTCTCTTTCTTGAATACCTAAGTGTAAAAAAGTGCGTACCTATATCGTTTGTGGTGCTTAATAAAATCTATTCAATCAAGTCCCTTAGTTTTATGACGTCATTGAAGAAAACACCCATTTTCCGCTGTACAAGTATCATCACCTTACACATTTCTAAATGCGGCTTTTGCTTCGTGACATTTGAAACAGTAAAAATAACCTAAAACTTTTTCTTTAAAAAAGACCCAGACTGCGTTTAAAAAATACATTTTTTTAAATTTTAATATACCCAGAGTCACTCTCACAGTAAATACGAATCTAACGACACCTCTCAAGCTAAAATCCATCAAGCCGTTTAGGTTGTAGAGCGTGCCAAAGAATTATTCATACATACATATTCTCGAAAAACATAACTCTCCTTCTGGCGCAATCGGGTAATAATCCATGCTTATATTAGAAAAGCCATCATAATTACAAGTGTGTATATGAGCTTAGGAGTATGAATAATAAATCCAAAGTACAAAAGATTAAGCTACTTACACTTTAGCAATACGATACCTTGTTTATACTTGAAGTCACGCACGTTTTTTTTATTGAGATCAAAATTCTAGTCGTGCAATGCCAACGGGATTATTTTTAATATATCTTTCTAATATATGTAAATGAAAGGGAATATAAAACTCAAAATGCCTGGTAGAAAGAGATGAATTAAATTCTATCATTTCATGTGCTCGTTTTGCCGACTGATAAAATTTTATTGACAGCGAAACCTATGTCTATTTCATAAATATGACGTCTTAGACAGTGACAGGTATAAAATATCTGTCAGGTAAATTTTATCTGTGGAACAAGCCTCGAATAAGAAATCTCTTTCAGATATTTTCTTCTTTGTTGTAAAAGTGACTTTCTAAAACAATGTTGAAATTGAAATACCTCCAGACATAAATATCCGTGTAATTTATGGAATATATTACTTTACATTAAAGCAACGTAAAATATGAAATTCCTTACATTTTCCTTAATAACCAAAGGGCATATTTGCATAGATAACTATCTTTCATATATATATTGTCCGTATCTTTGTAGTTCTGGTTATTTCGTAAGGAGTGACAGATAAGTGTAGATAGTAAACTATCCTTTGTATTTTTATTTCCTAGTAAGAAATGACTAAGTTGAATTTTTTTTATTATAAGTCATGTTTTCTTATTAAATGTTAATATTTACGGTTTACTTCTTTACCCTATTGTTTACCATTTTCTACTTTCTTCTCTTTCTTACAGGCTTCTTCTTTATCAGCCCATATATGTCCCCACCGAGGGGCACGAGCCTACTCTCATACAGAGAGTGATTAGGCCGTAATCCACCACGCTGGCCAAGTGCGGGTTGGCGGATTTCACATACACCTTCGAATTTCTTCTCTGGTGTATGCAGGTTTCCTCACGATGTTTCCCTTCACCGCTAGCAAGTGGTAATAGAATAAATTGATCCGTACATGAAAAATAAACTCAGAGGTACGTGCCCGCGCTAGGATTCGAACTCGCGCCCTCAGAATTCGAGGCAAGCGTTCTACCAACTGGGCTACCACCGCTTACAGGCTACGAAAAAAATTGTTGAATATATTAGATATTGAGTTTTGTGAGATAAAATATCGTGCTATTGTATTTATAACCGACTTCAAACTAAAAACCCTCAATAAGAAAATAGGTAGGTAGTTTAAAAAACTAAAACACGCTTTAGCTCGCACTAAACATGCTCCAACATCAGATTAGTTCGAAAGTACCATATTATTGTATTGTCATCACAACTCGGAGCGTGTGCAAACTTTCATCCTATTCGAAGACCGGGACGTGGGTCAAATTCAGATCCCAAGATTTGTTTACATAGGTACATAGTTACTTACTTTCAAGTGAAGCTAATAATATAAAGCGTGTAAAAAGGAAGTTATTCTCAAATCGAGTGATTTTTTTTTTCATTGTTTTCTATGCGCTACGAAACGTATCATTCAAATATAATATTTCAACCCTCGAACGTTCTCAATAATATAGAGCAAACGTGTTGTTATTAAGAGACATACACTTCAAACCTACTTAGTTGCATAATATCGTGCAAAAAGTGCAATATAGCTAAATAAAATCGGTCGTGATTTTGATGAACCAGATTTTGTTGAGCTAGCAACTAAGGTGCATAGTGCATCCAGTCGTATGCAACTTTGTGCAAGGCGGACGTGTCTATTTAATTGTGAAAAATGAAGTTTAAGAAAACTGTGACGTGTTGCATTAAAGGGAACTCATTCAGTATCAAATATTCTACGAAAATATATCCGCAGGTATATATGTTTTTTTTTTTTATATTTACGTCCTTCATTTTTACTTACTGCATTACTGTAGATATATCTACAGGACACTACGGTATACTCTCGTATAATAGTAGGCTCGTGCCCCTGTAGTAGGGACATTAAAGGGCTGATAAGGATATAGATATGCTGTTTCGATAAATATATGATTCATGTATCAATATCATATTTAAGACAACGTATTTCAAGCTAATCGGAGTCAAGTTTACCCTATACCAGGGTCCATAATCCTTTGCAATATAATAAGCTGTAAGCTGTTATATATTATGTAAAGTTTTTATGGAGCAATAAACCATTGAGTATTGAGTATTGTAAGGCCAAGTTAAGAGTACCCTAAACCGACGTGCATGTATGAGGCGACTGATGAATGTGGAATGTGGATGAAGTGAAAGAGGTGTGTTTCGTAGCAAGTGGAGGGACGATGGGTAGGACGCGTGACTGACGTGTATGAATATGTTTGTATCAAAGTTATATGTATATTTATAAGTGTTATCATAATAAATCAAAAAAATGATTCACTGTCACCTTACCATTGAAAATATGAGGATATGTCCACATCATTTACTTAATACAATGTTCTTTTATTATCAAACATTGCAATTTCTTGCGAATTTGTGCGTATTGACTGTATAACTACGTGACTTAAAGTTGAATCATTTTAAGCAAGAAAGTGTCGAGTTAACGGAATTCATACTATAGGTTAAAATAAGATAATTATTTTTTATATAAAAATTATCAATTAAAAAAATCAATTTCTCAAAGGGCTAGTAAATATGCGAATAATGAATGCAAATAGGGATTCTCAAATAAAATAAATTCCTAAATAAAAAATTCGTAAAACAACCTAACCTTTGCCAAAAATCGTATAATTGACTTTACAAGGAGGTCAAATTGTATTTTGACAGATGAAAATTTAAAGTCAACCGGGTCAACTATTTTAAACGGAAGTGCAATAACTATCTTTGGAAGTGCTTTGCAAATTTCGACCATATGACATCGGAATTCAATTCTTATTAAGTTGTAATATGTTGTACCTGTACCTATATAATTATATATAGGGTGACTTATAATAAGTGAACGATAGAAAAGGATATGCATGTACACGTGATAACAAACAACTTTTGCTAAGGCACCAAGTTCGAAATCGTAAAAAAAATTTGCTCCCATACATTTAATACTATCAGCCTCATTTTGAATGAAGATTTCCAAATTTTTTAATGATTTCGAACTTGGTACGATAGTAAAAGTTATTTCCTATCACGAGTACGTGCATATCCTTTCCTAATTGAATATTCATAATAAAAAGTAGTCGAATCCTTTTCAGGAATCTTAGCACAATCAAAACCTACGTAAATACATTTTACCAGCATGAGAACTATTAACGAAATCAGGTGTACCCACTGGTGTTCACTATTAAAAGTCACCATGTACATTAATGACGTTTAAACTATGCAATTATGATTGAAACATTTTGTTATGAATTTAGGCTGATTACAGCAACAAAAGATGACGCGAGTTGCTACGGGACTTGTTTAATTAGCTGGCAGTCTGTTTTTACTTTACTCCAACAATGGCGGCGTGCGTAAAATTATAATTAAAATGTAACTGAATGGAAATGTTTTGTAATAAGGGTGATTGACGTCACGGGTTATGAAGAGATCCTCTCTTTGAAGAAAAAAAAAGAAAACTACGAGTATGTCTAATAGTAGGTATACCTAATTAGACAAGCTAGTTTGTAAAACTTGACAGACATAAGATGGACATTATTGGTTATAATCGAAAATATATAAAAAAATCGATTATGTTCAATATATTTTTAACATACCTAAAATCAAGCTTAGTGTCTATAGTTTAGTATATGTTATTTTCATAGACAAAAATAGGTCATACTATGGTACATCTTATTTAAAAATAATGTAGCATTTTTCTGTCACAAATATTTCATACACAATCTATTGACTATATTTTTTCAAGAACTAGGCCCATCATTGCTATCTAAGTTATCACTTTTGTTAATCTGAACGGAAACAATCAAAATATTCGACGTGACTAACACTCTTCCAGTTAAAATGGCTGTAGCATAGTGATAACACATTTCTTTACTTTTCCTGTCTTTTGTGCTTACTTATTGCCTTTTATTATAGATTTAATCTAATCTAGCCATTAGTGTCCCACTGCTGGGCAAAGGCACTCATCCGTCATGATATTCAGTCACGAGCTACCACCCAGGTACCTATTTAAGAAATTACCTCAAGACCAGATCTTCTAACCGGCCGTTTAATCACCACCCGCCGGACTTCATTGAGAAAACACTAAATTAATTCTACTCATGTGTTATCTTTTACTACTTAGATAATATAGATGTTCTAACGATGTAGGTACATATATTTTAATTATTAGATAGTAGTTATGATATATTGGTTATATTTCTTTTGAAGTTGTTAGTTTTAAAGTTGTATTTCTCTAAGTTTCAATCACACAACTATACAACCTAGTGGAATTGAAAAATAAACGATTCATTCTAGTCAAATGATACAAAACATGCCCGTGGCGCTTTTAAACTATAAAAACTGTCTGAGTAAAGCAACTCAGTGATTTAGTTATACAAGAAGGTCCAATATTAAAAAAAAATTCAATAATCAAAAAGTCACATTGATTACGATTAACAAGCGATAGGTTAGAATGGAACATTCCCAGCTAGATACGTAAAATATAGTAAAATGTGTTTACCTTCTTAGTCAAGAAGTACGATAAACTAGCTAAGTACCTCGTAGATACGGGTTATCTTTAAATCCATTCACAATAAAATCATACTATCCATACACTATCGTTCATTATCGTGCCGCTTTTCATTTGTTTTTTTAATTTATAATGAAGGAAAGATTCCGAAATCAATACAACCGATTCACTATTAAAAGTCTCGAATGAATGAATAGGTACGCACGGCGGATTTTTCTTAATGTTTCCTAACAAAAACACTTAAAATCCCAAAGTTTTCTTTAGTACTCAGACTAAGGAGCAAGTTTTAGGTTACTCCATTTGGTTTTTACTTTACAGTTAGGGAACTCTCCTTTTTTATATCGAAGTTAAAACTATTTCCCCTTTATTCGTCACCGCTAATATTTCAAGTCTCCCTTCAACATTATCTTAACCACTGCGCCACAACTTTATCGCCTCAAAGATCACCCCTTTTCCATATTTATACCCGGTTTACAGTTCCACACGATTTGTGGCAAAGAAGACTTGAAAGCGACGCCTACCGCCGCCGCCGCGCGCCGCTGCCGTCGCGACGCGTTACGCTTTTCAGTCACCGATGACGTGTTAGCTACGGCGACTACCACGGTGCTTTATGTTCTTACGTGTCACTTATTTCTATTTCTGCGAGGCGCCACTTCCTATGATCACTTTGTTGAGACTACCCTTAAATAAATCTTGTGAGCAAGTCAGCAAGCCATGACTGGAGCTTTAAGTAATTGATGATATTCTCTGAAGAAGAGACGAAATGGTTTGACTCTGTCGACAATTTCTAAATTTATTTGTATTTTCAATTGTTGTCACATTTAAATCAGTTATTTTTGAAGAAAGATGATCAAAAGTTCGCCAAAGTTTGCGGAAAAAAGGACAGTAAAGGAAAACTCTACATTTTCGAAAATCTCTACCTCGCATATCTTAATGGTCACTTCTGATTAAAGCCAAGATCAAAAATAAACAAATCGTAAATAAAAATAACTGTAGATACTCCTTCTTAACCGAAAAGGTCGATGCACAAAGGAATTGCGTCGCAAAATGAGACATACGCAATGTTTTGCTTCGTCCCTCATTTTATATGCATTCCGCAGATGAAGCTTTCCCCCCTTATTGTATTTTGTCGTCCATAAAAATATAACGCAGACACATTATACGAAATTTATCGCTACTCATAAAATTTTCCCCAAAATGCTAATCGCAGGCAGACGAATTTTCTTGAATTTCTTTTAATTCACCTTTGCAATAAGGTTTGCGGTTCCTTGACGACAAACTCTAATTAATGTAATAATTAGAGAATTGCCTCGATGCCAAGTTTCCGTTATCAGTTTACGATTTGTAAACTCGTTTTTAAGCTGATTATGACATTGCTATGGCTGTCCATACAACATGGTCTCATACAAAACACATGCTCAGTCGCTGTACGAGTGTGTAGCGTTCGTTTACACGGTACCGCCGAATGTAAAGAGGGAAAGAGAGGCAACGACGCCGCGGGGAGAGGCCGACGAATTGATAAAAGCAACAGTTGGTCGACGAAAATTTAGTTTGGAATACAACGTGCGCGTGGAGTGTGTCGCGACTCAATCGGCGCACGAATAAAAATGTTACTGCGCTTTGTATGAGTGTGTTGAATAATATTTTAGAGCTGTCAATTGTTTCGTACCTTATCAGACTCAATAGTTCAAGTGTCGTGTGTTTTAGCAAACAGCGTGCTTAGGTGACGTGTCCGCGCGCCCAAGGATTAAAACTTTATTGCGACGGAAAACAAGACGTGCAAAAACTTTCGTTACGATCTCGTGTTAAGTAAATCGTAATCATAAAACATTACTATCAATTCTGTCTCACGGTAGAGCACGTGAACGTCGAAAATTCTAGAAAACGCGAAGGGAAATACTACATATGCTTCTCGCATTGTAAGGTTTTGGTGTTTGTTATACTGAGTGATTCTAACCAAATTATGGTTGTAACGCAGGTCAATAACATGGCCTCTTATTCCGCTTATACTGGAAAACCGAAGATTTTCTTTCCAAAGAAGGTGAGTTTAACTTAATAACCATATCATGAACTTAGTAGGTAGATCTTAACAGTCGTTGAGTCTTCACACAAACACACAGATATAAATATTAATAACACACAAATTAAAAACAGCAAAACATATGCTGTAGATCCATACGTTACAGAATCTTGTTAGCGTATAAATAGGTACCTTATTAACATACGAAAAAGTTATGGCTCGGTAATTCCACTATTTAAATATTTGCCTATCACCGAACGCAGAAAACAGGACTCAAAATTATTTTCTTATGATAATTTTGTTTTATAGGTGTCATTCATGATTCATGAAAGTCAGATATTCTTAAATTTTACTTTTAAAAAAATGTAAGTAACATTATCGGAAAATGTATAAACGTTAGGTAGAGTATGTACTTACTTAACTTACCTATCTAATAAATTAATAAGACCGTATTTATCTAAAACAAAACAGAAAAGAAACCAAAAACGTTCAAAACACTCTAAATAACAAATTACACGTCAAGCCATATAAAACCGAAGCAGATAATGAAATGAAACTCTTAATGAAAGACGACCAAATATAACTTTAAAAGATTTATTACACATTGTTCCAAAGGTAAATTATGAAGCTTCACTCCATAATACTATACGTAGTCTTGTTCTTATTAATAAATACTAAATACTAAAGAAGGTAGACTAAAATATACTACTATAATAATACGAAATAAAAAATAATACGTAGAATGTAAATAGAAAAAGAAGTCATTATCCGGTATTCAGTCGACCTCCAAATGGATAAAGATTAATTGATACCGGTAGAGACATAAACTCGTATTTATAAGAATCCTTATATACTGATACAATGCTAACACTATAATTAACTAGATATAAATCAAATAGAAGTTATGAGAATGGTAACACGAAATGTTTTGATCAACTTCATCAATGGACAATGGTATCTTTGAACCGATAGATCTGTTTTATATCAGGTTTCCATTCATAACATTAAATTGTGTTTCATTTAAATTATTTTAAATAAACATTGAATATAAAAATCTCAGCGTTCGTTATTAACGTGAACACGTGTAACCCTTTAAATACCTGTTTAGATTCATTGATTTAATCTTTGTTGAGATATTTTGAATATATTTTACGTATAAATATTGTATAAAATGATCTGTTTATAGACTGTACTATAAATATGAATAGAAAAAGGTTGCCTGGAAGATATTGCTACCTAGCAATAAGGCTGCCTGTTGCTTCTTATATTCTTGTTTGTGTCTGTATTTTATATCTTAGTGTGCAATAAATAATATTTGTATTGTATTGTATTAAATAGTAACAAGATAAATCAATGAAAACGGTGACTTATTCGTGTCACGTCTTGTCGTTTCTCTCCAGCAATTCACTCCAGCTAAAAATGTTGTAACACTGCAACAAAAATATGTCAGAAACCGTATTATTACATGACACAATTATGTCAAACATCCAATGACCCAGTTTAGAGTTATTCACATCACGCATCACAACCTTGGCGGATTCTCGGAAACTCTTCAAGCAATTTTAGTTTCTTGGCGTTTATGATACAGATACTAATAAAAGTTGTGAAAACAGTCAGGATTTTGATGAATCAAATATACAAGGTGTTGTTTCACTTTATGACGAAAATCTAGAAACTTATGTTTCTTGTCAATTTACAAAAGGGAGGGAATATTACGGCACGTGTTTTTTTGGGAAAGTTGTTCAATTTCAATGGCAGATTTATTTTCATTACTTAGCCTCATAGAGCGAAACAACACTTGTGGAAATCCTAACATAACGACAGAACACTTGTAACTTGACATGGAAATCCCAGAAGATAAGAAAACTCTACAAATTTTGTAGGTTACCACCAAACCAGTGTTCAACAAATCTAAATAATGAGAACAGCAAACCAACCACACACTTACATAGCAATTTCCAGAATCATAACACACAATGGAAAACCTTGAACACTTTCAGACGCAAATTAATAACTAGTATTCATAAAAATGCTTCCTAACTGCGATGATTTAAAGAAATATGGCCACATAATTTATGCGTGCAGTATTTTACTAATTATAGGAAGTATCAAAGGCTATCTTTAAGCAAAATCTAAAATATTCAGACAAATGCATAAACAGAAAAATATGTTGCTTAGACCTTTGAAAGCGAATATGAAGTTGGCCTTGAAGTGTGTGAGATAAAACTGGATTTACTGGATATGGGTCGAAAAGTGCACAATTTAAGTAGGTCTCTACTGACAAGGTTCATCATGTATATAATCTGTAATGCTTTATTTCTTACTCGAGATCTTACCTGCTATTGAAATAAAACTGAATCAAAAATGTTCTTTGAAAGCTCCCTTTAGACAATGTCTAGAATAACATATTTAAAACTTTTCTTGAAAATGTCAATACACATGATAAACAAGTCCTGAAGAATTTACCATATGGCATTGCAAGAATTGTAAATATTTCTGACGAAAACATTCCATCACTGCAACATCGGGTGGCCTTTTAAAAACCCAACCACTTGTAAGTAATGTAATTCAGTAGCAACAACTTTCACTTTTCGTTCCATCTCTCACTTTCTTGATTACAGCATCAAGGTTCCTTTAAATTACTTGACCTAAACCCGCCCGAGACAGTTTAAGGACAAAAATTTGCAAGCAGGTTAAAGGCTAACTATCATTCCCACATCTGTTTGCTTTATCTCCATTTGCAACTTCAACCTTATCGTTTATTCCATAAGTAACATAGTCGTTTATATTAAAACCTCTTTGATTCGCCGCTGGACTGATAAGCGTTTACGCATTCAAGTCAGCTATCAACTTTATGGTTGCACATTAGCTTGCAGCCGCGCCGTTTACAGCACAAATTATAATTGATTGCTTGTTTATATGGGTCATGGTTGTCTAGGAGATAGGATCAAAGGACGAACCTGGCTCGTCCCCATTATGTTTAAATACCAAGAATTACATAACGTCAGCATCGCAATCAGTATCTGAGATAATCGGTGTCAATCCGATATTTTATTGTGATTAGTTGAAGTGTATTTAAATTTAACTCTGTTTGGCATTCGTGCTGCCTCGCTTGATGCAATTCTAAGAATTTATTGTTTTAACACGGGCTGCAATAGATTAGTTCTATTTACGATCGAGGCAAAACGAGAGTGAATTGAATGCGAGAATCGTTTAGCTTTCCTTTTTTTAATTATTTACTTTTTTGTAAATTTTGGACTCTTCCATTATTCTGTTTAAGATTGTCTCAATAATTATTCCACAGGAACTTAATTCCTTGTGTTCATCTCACATTTGATAATCTTCAACACGCAATATTTCTTTATTGCGTCTTCAGTAGCTTTGCAATGTAAAGATATTTTAATTGAATAATTTATTATTCATAGACGGCTAGTTTTCCTGACTTTGATTATTTGTACTTTATAAGGTTAGATTTGCTCTGCCTTTTGACCATAATAAGATAATGATAGTAAATTATGTGGGGTTATAAAGAGATAAACAGTATGTACAAATTCATTTATCAATAGAAATATTCTTGACGACATAATATTGCATATCAAATCTAGACGTTTCTTGATAAGCTTCATCATCACGTCAATAAAGATTTGTCTTCATATTGAAGACTCCATTTCATAGAAACATCTCACACGGACAATACTGAACTCATAGTGCACTTCCCAATTAAGATCTATCAAGAAACGTGTCAAATAAACATGATAGATGAGATGTCAATCTGCGCAGGCGACTTTAAGTCAACGAAGGGCAATCAGATAAACATGTCATTTTGTAACGCTATTTAGCAATGCGGTAATTAAAAAGTGGTCTAGAAGTCAGATTTAGGTCATCCATTTTTTTACAATTTCCTCACATTTGAAATCTGTGGTTGTTGTTAAATCCTTAGAATGTTTTCCCTGAAGCTAAAAGGAAATGCGTCCTTTCCTATTGCAGATAATAATAACATATTTTACATTAAGGAAACAATACATGAAGCAGGAAAAATAAATATGGCTATAATTATAAAACACTAAACGTTGGAAGCAGAAATGGCACACATTAAATATTTTAATGATACTTAAAATTAAATGCGAACGGAAATAATTCTTGGATATTTCAGTGAAATATAAAAATCTAAATTTTCGATTATTTCTGATTTGAACACGACTACGGTATCCTTTTAGAAGAATTTTGAAGAAATAATTCTAAAGCTAATATATAAGATGAAACATTCAATCAACAACTAAACAAAAAAGTATATGCGGTTACAAACAACAACGCAAATGATTCTGATAATATTGCGGAAACAGCAGTACCGAAATCGGATAAACTAACAGATAACCGATAAACCAGCACTCAAATGGCCATGGGGAAAACACAAAACGACATGAAATAGCTTTTAATGATCGTGTAATAAGTATTTTATATCACACTTGCTTGCCGTTTCGAAACTGACTTCAACGCATCTGTTAAAATACCGGATCAAACTCGGAACATCCTGAATGTTGCGAACAGCTTGACATAGTGTATGAAGTGATGACGACGCGAAATTTCCCAAGGTATGCAGTTTGACCGCAATCTTGATAAAACGTACTGAGGTACTATTGCAGACCGTTTTCCTCTTTACAAACCTTGAAGTTTGGACGTGCCATGTTCTATAACACACCAAACTCAAGTATTATATTATTTTTTTAGTTTAAATCCAGAAACAGGAAATCAAACCAGTAATTCCCGACATAATTCACCTAATTTAATGACCCTGCATAAAATATGACTCATGTTCCTTCTTTTTGTTGCAACCATGCGCATACGCAGTCCAGCCCTGTTGATTGCCCGTGTTCCGCTAAATGACAGGGTCCGGTGACTCTGGCGCATTCCAAGCGCTATGGGCGTCGACAATGGGAACAACTTCGACGGGAATGCGGGAGGAATGCCATCACCGGGAATATGGGTGCATGGTATGCCGGTGTGTCACTAAAAAATTTCGACCACCACGTGTTGGATTTATTTACTGATGAATGAATGATATACAAGATGGAAAGACGAAGGTGAAGCCGAAAATTTTATGAACAAAACTAATTTTTCAAAGTTGCATGATTGTTTATTGAAACAACTATCGTGTTGCATTTAACTAAAATGGAAGATATAGGTAAGATAACCCTATTTAAAAGAAGTCTACCATAAAAAGTCCAACACTTTAATGTTCACATCAAACCACCAACCGCTTACAAAATCAATCTAACCCGAAAAAAAACAGTTGAAACACGAGTAAAAGCAGGAAGACATAACAACAAGATGATAATATAATAGTAAGTGGACTTTCCTCAAAGGAAGCGGCCGGTGGGCGCCGAAAATAGCACTTCCGTTGAGCAAGGAGCTAAGTAGGAAACAGCCAACGCCGGCGCATACTTCCGCTGCCTACTGAGTCTGGCAGTCTGGCTGCTTATTTAGTTTATACGATGCACAGGGTGGTCCAGAAAGATCGGGAGAATTATATAAGCATTCATAAGATGTAAAAGAATCATGGCAAAGTCCAAAAGAATTCTATATTTTTCATTGCAATTTTACTCATCTCAAAAACCACAATATCATACTTGAATATAGATGCAAAATGGACACAAATAACACAAGACATGAGACTTAACTCACACTGATGAAACACGAAAAACGCACGAACATTAGGTACTGATGCACGAAAATTCAATCAATCAATCAATTACTAATCAAATACAAAAACCTAAACATTACCTTCCCCTTTAAACCTAATTTTAACCTTTAATAAATGTCACTGGCGCCATATACTTGAAACCTGATTTTCGCCACCCACTGGCCGTTTTAGCACACCCTATGCAGTCCATTCGCACTGATAAACTGCAATGAGCCCACGCAGCGTCTTTGCTGAATCAAATTGCTTTGGGACCGCTTAATAAGGATCGCATTATGATTCCTTAACGAGGTTTTATTGTGAATCAGGAGTTTAGTTACAATTTTATTGTCTGCAAAATTTATAATTTATGACTTTATGATCGTGGTTGATCAGACATCGATTCTAAATCTAGGTATTTTTGCGTTTTAACTAAATATGACAGCAGAAAACAGAGCAGAGTGGCGTAGACTCCACCGAGAAGACCGACGCTCTTAAATTTAATGATGATGATGATGAAATAGAATGAATTTGATTTTATATACAATTCAGTTGAAATACTAATAGAGTCATTTCATGACAAGTCATATGACTAAAATATATGTAATTCATAAAAAAACTTTTATAATAAACAAACTGAATCAAAACAAAGAGTTATAAAACAAAGACGACCAACCTACTTGTTCACTTATAAAATAAACATAGCAAGGTAAACGAACTGCTTTGTATCTGACTCACGATTTCAAAAATATTTCATGACTCAAAAATACCTCGTGCTACAAGCGAATGCAATTATAAAGGAATTAGATAATACTCCTGTTCGAGTACATTGTCTAATGATAATGCATTTCAATGGCATAGAAATTGTGAACAAGGAAAGTTCTTTGCATACCTCCTTTATCAAGAAGCAAAGATAAGATTCCTGAGATTTCCTCGAATGTATATTAAAATTAAATGACTAGTAACACTCTGAGAATTTCTATTGAACTTAAAAGAAAACAATTCTAAATAAAAACCGACTAGAAACAAAAAACTGGAAAGATAATAATATTATCGGTTAGGTAAAGAAATATTCCGAAACTTAAACGATTGCGTTATCTGAATAACAAAATTTATCTGATGGTAAACATGGGCTTGTTAACTTTACGTCTCATGTCGATAAAATTGACAAATTGAATGATGGAGTAAATACTGAGAAACTAGTCTTAGACCCAGAACACACGATGCAACTAATCTTTAACGCTTCAAACTAGTTGCGTCGTGTGTGGTTTTCTAAAGGAGTCTATAGCAGAATCTTAGATGCAACTCAAAAGTAACTAGCAGTTGCAGTTGCATTTCCCCGTGTGTTCTAGGCCTTAGTCGTATTTGTATGCAATAAAAAGATAAACATTTGATTACCTATAATAATTAGGCAAGGACAAGTTTTTTACAAATATATTGAATTTATTTTGTAGGTAATTATAAAACCCAATAGCAGACAAATTAAGGTTCAAAATAGCAACTTATACTGATTTAGACAGATTAATATAACATTAGTATAGTAGTATATTTTCTTGAAGGTCGGTAAATACGAATATATTACAAATGAAAATATTGTTGCTTTCAGGTACGTTCAGAAGAGTCCCTTCTTTCACCGGAAAAGACAACTAAGACTGCACGATGGGTATGTTTGCTTTGCATTAATAGGGTGGCGGGTAGGATAAGTTTAAGATGCATTTTGTTCTGCATGATTTAAAAATTTTTGAAAATTGCAATATTTGGTAAAACAGTCTAGATAGCTTTACCTTCACTATTTTGACAAAAACAGTAGGTATTTGCAGAAGTTAATCAATCTTTTTGGATTTTGAATCTGACTTTGGCAGATGTGAAAGCTTGACTCTTTTTTAAATCTTTTCTGATTTTTCTTTTAATTAACTATTGTTTTATTGATTCTCTTGATTCTTCTTTAGTTGATTTTACATCTGCTATTTACTGTGGGATGTCAATTACTTTAATCATTATCATTTTCCGATTTTCCTTGGTCTTGGTATAATCGGCCCCTTAACGTTATAATTGCAAAGATCATTGACCGCACGAAGGACCACTAATTGAATATATATTTTGCATGATTTCTGTTTTATGTAAATTTGCATTCTGCATGATTTGCATGATGTAGTATTTGCAAATAACTTATGGTAGATTTGCTGGTACTTACCCTGTATTCAATTTTAATAACAATTGTTTCTATCATTTACCTATATACCTTTATACTTTATGTCAGTACCTACTGATAACATACTAGCTGTCCCGGCGAACTTTGTCCCGCCTTAGAATGAACTTTATTGTGTAGGAATAAAGTTCAAATTGACTCTAAATTTTAGTAAGAAAACATTTGTATGGGAAAAAGAAAAGGTCTGTTTTAGGGCTTTCCCGGCAATTATTCGAATTTTTCTCACCGTTAAGACCTACCCTGGACTACGACAAACTTTTTAAAACCAAAATCAGCTCAATCAGCCCAGCCGTTCTCGAGTTTTAATCAGACTAACGAACAACAATTCATTTTTATTTATATAGATAGATAGATATATGAATAAAAAAAAAAAAAGTTATATTCTTACATTTTGTCAGCATAAGGAGGAACCTGTCTAAATGTGATAGACCTCAGAAAAATTGCATTGATTACCTAGACGAAATTATTGTCATTATTAAAAGCAAGTCCCTTAAACTAGATTACAACAGCAAAGCCGACATCTACATGTAAAACATTACCTATGTACATTCTGACACAGACAACAAACATTGCCTTAGTGTCAGCTACATCCGTGTACATTATACATGTTAATACCAGTCTTCCTCTCCTATAATCAAGGCTTGAAATAATCTTGAGTAAATAATCTAGATACATAATTATCTTGGTCGAGGAATCTGGTCGAGCAATCTTCTTTTGGACTTAATCATTCGCGTGGATTAATTGAAGTTAGATGAAGATGAACTATAATCTATGGTCATGTTTTTTTTCTTGTTAGACGTCTCCGTTGAAGGATTTATTTCGCAATGTGTATTGAATCTTATCGAATTATCGGGTTTTTACACCTCAATTTCAAAATATGATACTGTATCAATTTTAAATTGATCGATTACATAAGAGTTAATGTTTCTTTCATCATTAGTTTTGCAAATAACACTCATCCGTTGATCCACCCACAATGCTATATCAATCTACATAATACTATACAATTTGTATATTTAGTTCGTCACATATCATAAATATTTTATCGTGCTTACCTACACCTTCTGTTGTTTGAATTGTTGATCTTTTATGAATTTTATGTCTTATTCAAAATGGCATAGAGTCAAGTTTCCAATGTTGTGTTTTATGTCTTATTAGCTTCTTGCTACTGGTTTTGCATTCATAAATTTTTGATAGGTTCTTTCTGATTCCTATCCAATCAAACGTTTACCAATTTTTTGTAAAAATGTTTTTATTTACGTATTTATGGCATTTCTACAATGAAACGCTGCAGGGGAGTATATTTCATAACATTTCGAGATTCGCTTCGTCATCGAGTGTGGAGAATCGTCTATAATTTTGGCATTACTGTTATTAGCTTTGATTGGACTGACTTCATCGGCAATATAATTAATATTTTCCTCTTCTGTAGATTAGATATCAGCTGTATGAGGTCAGGTTGTCGAAATAATATTTTTATTAGCATCTTCCTATATTTTAGGACATTAAGGATGCTTTCTATATCTCATATTGATACCCAGAGACCTTACATGTTGAATATATGGCATGATCTTAAAACTTTTTCGTGTAACCTGTAAGCCACTGTTCTAAAATCACTTCAATCAGAATTTTGCCATCAAAACAGAACAAGTCTATAAATAACCAATTCCTGGTTCAAGTGACTTGATAACTACCAGAATCATACCTCAATAGATTGATTTGATTGTATCTGATTGGGGCTCTTAAACGGTCCGTGAAGTAGATATTCAATGGCGGCTTTTCTGTCTTTTATCAAGTCGAGCGAGATAGATATTGATAAGCATTTTGTTGCTGAACGATAGCGTTTTTCTAGTAATACTGATACCCCTATCTCTATATATATATTCTCTCCTATATATTGTTTATCATAGGGTGATAAACAATATATAGGAGAGAATAACAAATTAAACTTGCAATAAAATAATGAAAAAAATATGAAAATTTTAGAGTAAATATAAGCGTTTACCGTTTAACTACTAGGTAAGGAATAATGTAGAGATGAAAATTCAAATTGAGCATGAAACTGAATGGAGTATACATTTTATGAGACTTCTTAGAGATGCTACAAAAAAACTTAAAAACCGATAACGAAACATTTCAGAAGGCAGGGAAACTTGCTAAAACGCACACAATGAAACTGCTAGTAAAATTTATCAATACGCGCACGTGAAAGTCCAACAAAAGGTAGAACAGGATGTTGACTGAGTCATAGTTGGTTGTAATCGGCGCACGCGCAGGTAACCATCTAATATGCCGTAATAATATGTGTGCATATAGTGTGATAAGCCGCGTGAATGAACGATGACTCAGCAGGGTGCAAAAGTAGCCTATTTGTCTAGTGAAGTTATTGAGAGGCATTATCACGAAAATGATGAAGGAGAAAAGGGAATGAATGATCGAGTAGGCGATGAAGATAATTAAAGTGACAACATTGATAAAAAAGAGATAAAAAGATAATAATTAAATGTTGTCATATGGGGAAAGAAAGGGGCAATAAACTTTAAAATAATTTATGTGTTTAGTATTTATCAAAACAATGACATCATTGTTAAATAAATATGATAGAACTTAACTAAAACAAAAGTTTACGGCTTTTAATTTACTCTACCTCGAAGTCGGTAGGTATGGTAAACTAAAATTGAATGTCAAACCTTTAAATAAAAACAAATTAAGTCAGATTTTAAAATTGGCAAATTAATTTTAATTACTACTATAATGTTAGTAGAATTTATAGTCTAGACGAAATGTCTCTGAGTCAGTCAATATTAGCATTTAAGAGGCTCGTGTGTGACTCACCAGACACATCACCTTTTGTAACAGCCTTTTCTAACGTTACATTATCACAGTAACATAAATTACTAGTAAATACTAGTTACATACATATACACGTGATTCTATTCTAGCCATGATGATCAAATTCAGACAGTTGCAAAAGTGGTACGTTAGGGCTAGTTTTTCAAAGGTTACATCAATTTTAATATATGCACGAGTATAGTAGTTTGTTTTTATTGTCGATTATTGTCAATAAACAAAATTAGTCAATATAAGTAAAAAAAAATTTTTAGTCCATCACATAGATTATTTTAAAATATTCGACACGTATTTTTATCTTTTTTCTCTTAAACTAAAAATGACAAAGATACACTGGGTTAAAATTGCTCGTGAGTCGTGACGTCACGCCTAGGTACGATTTTTACCTAGGAGTGACGTCAATACCCCCCACTCCGTAACTTTGATGGCCTGTATCTTTGTATTTATTTATGTATTTGATCAGGTTGCAATTATTTTATAATACCTAGCCTAAAAGACGGACTAATTATTTTTTGAAGTTTTGAATGTAGTCATCATCCCTATTCTGTCAACTTTGTAAGTAGCAAAGAAAACGAACTACTTAGACATTGAATAAAATTATTCCGATGATTGAAAAATCAGCCCGCATTTCATTTCAAAATTGTAATACAGTTATTCATTGATATCGACAACGTCACTAAATAAAAACATAAAATGTTCGATATCATAGTTAAGTAACCATGAATCCCATTTTCATTTAATTACCAATTCATTCGAGTGTAAATTATCTAATCAAATAACTATCAAAATATTTATCCTATGTCTAGAGTAATTTACTACACTTTCGATAAATGTGTCATTTTTATTTATAGTCAGTCACATACCTAAGTAGGTATCAATTTTCTATCGAAACTGAAACTTCAATTAGAATATTCTCTATAAGAATTTCCTTATTTTCTTTGCTCTTCTTAGAATCGACCTGTTCATAAACTATTGAGGTATAATTATTATCATAATTATGTTTGTTGTTTTTGCAGTTTAATGAATGACACACGAATGTTGTTTTTACCTCTACCTTGACTTTAATTATAGCATTAAAGTGTCTACTAAATTGAATATCTAATAAATTGAGTTTTTGAGTGTTTTAACCTTTTCCAAAAGGCTTCTAGGCCCATTTATCTAAGTCTTAATTAAAGCTACATTTTACCTTAAACTCTACCATTTCCGATTTCTCAAAAACATGCACAGATTATTTAGAAACCTCGATGATGTAAAGACGTTATCACCGGATACTAAGAAGTTGTTATCATTCTTTTACGTTTGTAACCGTCAGTAATCGTCGATGACACAACTTTCCAAGTTTCTTTGCTAGTAAACAGTAGTAGTTGATTGTTAAGTACCTCTCATTCATGAATGGAACGAGTCATCCTCACGAACATGACTGTATCTCCGAGAAACAGTTATACTCTACGTAGAACTGCATCGAATGACTCAGTCAGCTTATATTACGATTTTCCGATGACCGGTCAATGTTATAATTTACCTCGTGTTTATTGGTCTGTATTTTTATTAAACAACTTATTTGTTGTTATGTTAAATGCATCACTGTTTCCACGTAATGGATTACGAGAATTGAAGAAAACAAAAATACATCTTATACTACTTTGAATTCATTTTAATTGAATTAATTTGAATTATTACAAAAGATTTTGCTAGACACTAAGGAGTAATTATATTTTTATTACTTACACTATTAGGTACAATATTGTCATCTTTCACAAGATTTTGCAATAATACTCACAACAACCAACAAAGAATCATTTAAACCATCATGCTTACACAAATCTTTGATAAAAACTCAAAGCGTGGGCTTAAAATTTGTTCGTCAGAATCAATGTATAAATACATCATTAATAACATTATTATCTCTTTGAATTTCCGATGTAACACTGCGCAGTTGATCACAGAGCCGTATAACTAACAGATTGTCTTTTTTAGTTACTGGGGCAACAGACGTGGCTATTTCTGAAGCTCCGTTCTTTGTGGTATAATTGCTGGTAACAAATTTAGCGGTTCTAGCGTGGCAACCGTCTGCTACTGTTTTTTGATCAACTTCATTTGCATATTCATTTCTGCTCTTTTGTTTGTGAACCAGACGTTTAGCAACGATTAGAAACATTGATAATCGCATGAATAAGACCCGATTACTCACGAATTCAGTAAACATCAAGATTTGCTATAGCCGACACTAATCGCAAGCTCGTTAAACAACTCACTGATTTGAAGCCAGATTCTGACTCACAAGGCCATATAATTTACGGCTTTTGAAGAAATTTATCGCAAAAAAGAACTGTGGAACAGTCAGTCTTTGTTAGAACGTTTACCTGATCGCATAACTAGTTACAATAGCAGTCAATATGGAAATAGCACGAATAAGGTAAACCATTTTGTAAAAGCAAGTCTTATCTTATTTATACGTCTGGCTTGTATAAACCCGCATGGCTGTTTAATAATCTCTGAATATTAAAAGTGACTACTGTACTGCTTGGTTGAGCTAATTAGCATAAAACATCGCAACTGTATCATCGTGAAGTAGCTACAGGTATGTGTGTAAAACTAGTCCATAGTGGGCGTCGGTAAATAGTCCGACTATACTTTGCGCATGGCGTTAATCATTTCCCTATACCTTTACTGACCATGCCTTTTAAGGTCTTAATCATTTGTTTTATCGATTTCTATTTCTTCTGTATCTTGTTCATCGATATGTATAATAAGAGCTTGTAGTTTTACGTGTCATTTTCTTATTTTTGCTTTTATATTTTCTTCGTCCACAATATTGGCAATTCTAGTCTAGTTTCACTATTATGATAAAAAAAAAGTTTGATTCAAAGCAGATTGACTATCGTTTAATTATATGCTGATGATTCTAAACCGAGTCTGCCGTTGACATTGAAAGGTCGTTAACCCAGAGCCTCCCTTCCCTTGCTTAGTTGGTTTAGAGTTTCAGAACAAGTAAGCGTTATGTTACATGTCATAAATTTTGAGTCGGCGTTTTGTTGTCATCGATGATTATGATTGTTGAAATCATTTGCAATTGAAAAAGTGTCATTTTCTTCTTTATTAATTTAGCCTTTATGATGCTCCTTAAACGATAGAGTATTTGTAAATAAATCAATCAACAATCATTAATCATTCAGCAATGTTCAATATTTTATTATTTCCAAATCAGTTACGCTTATGTGGAATCAAATATGCGTATCAATAAACATGAATTTTAATATTAAAGTATTGTCGTATATATCAGCAAAGTGCTTTCATGCTGATAAGAAATTGAATTCGCATGCCCACTCACGAAATTCCATTTGATTTTATCCCAGACTTACCTACAGATAGAGTCACGGTATAATGGCTAATATTAATTGCTTTCACGCTATGGATATAATCGCGTGTTTTCGTTAAGATCTTCATCGACGTTTAAATCTTTATCGACGAATCTAATCTGCATCAATCTTGACCTTCAAATTACCGCATCTCGTTTTTTAATCTCATCCACGTGACATCTACTCAAAGCGAAAACTAGATCCACAAACAAAATAAATAGACCCCATACCACAATCAAATACCAATACAAATACCGATCTTGTCAAATTGGGAGGACATATTGATAAGATCGGGTACCTATACCATGCTGAGGCGGATGCGAAGATCCGTGGGTGTAGCCCCCTTCCCGCGCCACAACTTGCCATTCTAATTAGCTCATTGTAGCCACAGTCGAAGATTGCGACCGGCCGGCAGTCACGCCGCGGCACCCATCACAAACGCACGTATCGACCGCTAATAAAACCAAACACTCACGCGACCGGCTCAACTGTGATGACGATAAGTGATCGACAGTGCCTTCTGATAACATTTATCTCAAAACATTCTATCCGACATGTGGATATTGTCAGATAGAATAAGACTGTAACTATTTTAACTGTAAGGTAAACTATTGTGTTCTACGTATCGCTAAACCTGGCATCGTTTGTGCGACGATCAGCTGCATAACTGCATTGGAAAATGCATCCAAGATATTTATCGGAGACAATTAATCATTCTGCGTTACATTGATGTTTCGATGCTCAATGAAATCGTGCCGACTAAAAAACTTAAGGTAACATTTCAACACCATCTTTAACATAATATTTCCTCTACATTAATGAAAGCTTCGAAACCGAATAAATACGCGATTGTGAATACAGTATAAGCAAGTTTGTATAGCTAACAACTATTTAATGAGTTTATTTATAGTATTGGTAGTTTTGTGCAATTTGCCGACTGCTTTAAGTGATCTATTATTGTCTAACGTTGCTTTGATTTGAATTCTTTAGTCCTAACGATGTCTTAGTGTTCTCGAGGAAGTAATTGCTATGTTTTGCGTCACTAAATAAATTATCTTCTTGAAGATCATTTTCAATAGCATACATACCATCTGTAACCAGAATTGGTAAATTATTAAATATTATAACTTTAGTATTTATTGGTCTGGTAACAAGATTGCTGATTCTATTTACTTACCTACTTGCGGATAGAAGTTAGTTTATTAACCCGCCATGTAAAACAGGACAGCACTTTAATCTCAAACATATGCAAATTGAAGCAATCGATAATGTTCATAAAAGTTTACGACGTAACGAACATCAACATTATAATTATAGGAGAGGATCGGGTCTTTGATCGGTCGCAATTTAGCCTCAGATTTTACTATCCTAGGAGATGCGGCCGCTCCTAAACCAGATTTGTCTTCATTAGCTAGAAAGTTGACACAGGCCTAATTTACCCCCATCTCACGCAAACCTATTAAACTTCAAAGTTACGGTCATAAAGATTTATTGCAACTCATTCCAAGTAATCTATCCTCATAAATATGTTGGCTATATTCTATGCAAATTGAATTTCTTTGCGGTTATGTAATAAGGTCCTTTGTCTCACTTTATCGAGTGTTGTCGCAGTACTAACCTTCGGTAGTAAATAATGTCCCTTGATCGCGAATGCATTACGACCACTATAAGGGCCGGCGCAATCTGACTGAGCGCAGCGCAGAGCATTTTTGATTGTCATATTATCATCGACATTGTTATCATTAGAATAATATTCAAAATCAGTTGACATAACATTCGCTTGTAGTCGCTTTGATGCTCCAATGCTCGTTTGTTATACTAACTGATTTTGAATATTATTCTAATGAGGACAATGTCGATAATAATATAACAATCAAAAATGCTCTGCGCAGCGCTCTGTCAGGTGTTCGCCGACCCTAAGTCTACTGCACTGCATTTATTGGCATATTTCACGTGCACTTTCCATGCAGATTTGTTTCCCATTAAATACACTTAGGGTTCTATTTCGAACGAAGGCGAGTCAAGAATAGAATTAAATTGTAAAACACGATCGTGAAAGCAAATTCTCAGAAGTTGGTAATGTCTAGTCTACGTGAGGAAAATTCGTTTTATTTTAAGTTTCCTTTTATGGAAACAACTACTGGTGGTCATGCAAAGTTTTTAAATATTCTAATGTTATATACTGCTTATAAACATTACTCGCACTTTACATTTATGTTTTCTTTGCACTATGAATATTGTTTATGAAATGAACCATAATCCTATTCTTCAATCAATTTGTCTGTATTTAATCTAAGTTCTGTCCCATCATAACCAGTAAGAAAATATTATTCTAAAATCTATATTATTTATTGACAACGTGACTACAACAAAAGAAAATTCCGGCCACTCCATAATTTCAAATCTTAATATTGAATTAGCTCTTCAACTAAAAGCTGAAGAGAACGCTAAAGCTAAAGAGAAAAGTGTATGGCAGCTCTCTTTTGGTAGAGTCAAAGGTAGAGTCAGACTATTTATATTTTGCCAAATACAAAGAAAGATAGTGTGGTAACATTAACCGGGTCCGTAATTTAATATCGAAACTCATATGTTCGATTAACGCTAGTTCGACTGAACGTTTGTGCGAAAAGAGATTAGTGCGAAAGAACGTTTCGTCGACAAACGCTTGTTCGACTGAACGTTTGTGCGAAAAGGGATTAGTGCGAAACAACGTTATGTCGCCAAACGCTTGTTCGACTGAACGTTTGTGCGAAAAGGGATTAGTGCGAAACAACGTTTTGTCGACACACGCTTATCCGACTGAACGACTCTTCGAAAATTTCAGAATCGCTCAGCACATATTGTGGTTAGGGATTGCAATCCGGTATCATTTTCAATCCGGACGGATTTCACCGGATTTTAAGTTTATTTAGGGCCAAGTATTTAGTGCTTTTAGTTCTGATAGTAATACATAAAAAGATAAATAAAATATATATTTATGAAAAATAAAATCACTTTAAATAATATTTTTTGGTATTAATTGTATTTTTGGTAACTATGTATTTGTAGGTACTAAATTAAATTATTTTAAATAATAAAGTAAGTAATCAGTCTGACTCTCATGTGTTGTATTGTATTATATTATACATGTTATTGTTGTAATTATCTGAAAGTAAGTACTTCAGTAATAATACTATTAAACTGTTATTTATAATCTATTAAAAATCCATACAATAACGGTACGAGTTTGAAAGCGCGGTCCTTATTACCCACAAATCCATTT
Organism: Anarsia innoxiella; assembly: GCA_947563765.1. Lineage (NCBI taxonomy): Eukaryota > Metazoa > Arthropoda > Insecta > Lepidoptera > Gelechiidae > Anarsia > Anarsia innoxiella. The sequence goes on along the minus strand of OX387396.1, from coordinate 2,666,673 downwards.
ATAGTATATATTAGGGTATATGGATTAGGGCAACACATTACTATAATTAATGAATTACTAAAAAATATAATGTGTATGGGCTGCTAAGTAACAAAACGCAAAATTGTTATTATATTTTCTTTGAGATCATAACTCGACATGCTTTCAATGAATGTGGCTTGGACTTTAAACCACAATATGTGCTGAGCGATTCTGAAATTATCGAAGAGTCGTTCAGTCGGACAAGCGTGTGTCGACAAAACGTTGTTTCGCACTAATCCCTTTTCGCACAAACGTTCAGTCGAACAAGCGTTTGGCGACATAACGTTGTTTCGCACTAATCCCTTTTCGCACAAACGTTCAGTCGAACAAGCGTTTGTCGACGAAACGTTCTTTCGCACTAATCTCTTTTCGCACAAACGTTCAGTCGAACTAGAGTTAATCGAACATATGAGTTTCGATATTAAATTACGGACCCACATTAACCAGCATTTGCATAGAAAACGATAATGCAACTTACTGGGCGCAAAAAAAACTCACTGCCCAGAAATGAAACATACCAGAGTATACACCTATACTGCCCCGACATTTTATTAGGTATATGGCGTCAAAAACATCGGCTCCAGGAAAAAAAAGATATATTTTTATATAAAGCTGCTATTTTGAATGAACGACATTATAACTTCAGTAGGCTATATCTTTTTTTCCTGGAGCCGATTTTTTTGACTCCATATAATAAAATGTCGGGGCAGTTTAGGTGTATACTCTGGCATATGTTTCATTTCTGGGCAGTTAGTTTTTGGTATACCCAGGCATATCTTTCATTTCTAGGCAATTACTTAGTTTTTTTTGGGCCCTGTAAGTTGCATTATCAACTTAATCAACCTCAGAACGTACATTAAAACGCTCCCACAATCGTGACAGGTTTACAGCTAAATTCGTCCGGCGTTAAAATTCTTAGCACCATTAATTATTTTATGATGAATAGTAATCTTACATTACATTATGAGTAAAGCACAGACAGGTATGTTGTCGCAATAAACAGCGTTTTAGTATCCATAGTTCACCGCCTCCGCACAATAAAGGTAGCTTAGGTTTACCTACTGCAGTTTATAATACTGAATTATTTGTTGAACACGATGACGTTTTACTTTGGACTCTTCTATCCGCTAATAACGATAAAACAAATTTTTTTGTGACAATATTTTTATAAGTCGAATTTTTTTCAATAAGGCTCTCTTTTTAACCGACTTTTAAAAAAGGAGGAGGTTTCTCAATTCGACCATATTTTTTTATTTTATTTCGTAAGCTATATTGTATGGCGGGATTCGTCCATAGTAATATGTCATTGGTTGTTATTAAAACAAACAATGTTAGACCTAACCGTACCCAACGTACTTATAGACCTTTACAACTTTACAAAGATCGTACTAAACTAATGATTTACAAATTAAAAAAATATCAATTTATTTTTAATATCAAATATAGGTATAAAAGTACTATGATGTATGAAACTTAATCAAACAAGCAAGAAATTAAATAAGTGTAAAATTAACGATAATTTTCAAGGTTTTATGTGCTTGAGGCTTAACTATATTAAAAGACTGCTTTGGGCTTAAGAAAAAAAAAATATTAAAATATATACCGTAATAAAAATATTAAGCATCTAAGCATCCATATAATCTATAAATTTACAAGTAACTAAGTGATAAAACTAAATATGAAAACGCCTCAACTTTACTGCCTATATAAATAAAATACAAAATGCCTATAAATTCTCCGGGCATTCAATAAAATGTAAATACATTGTTGTATTTAATAAGGCATTTTTATAGTATTACTATTGCTAGAGTAAGAGAAGCTAACAGAGATTAATTTAAAATAATATGTTATATTATCAACTAATTTAAAATTTAATTTCAGTAACATAAGAATTATTTTAAACTTCATTTCCTTTAGGATATTAAGGAAAATAAGAATAACTGTAATGTGCCAACAATAGATTGCTCTGTACGTTTATTAATAATTTAAATATGTGTATAATAAATGTTTATAATGTATAAATATAAACTAACGTTCTATTTTCTTACCACTTCGATATTGTGGTACGGTGATTGTGCATTTTATTTAGTTAGGTATTTCTTATCAGCCCTTTTAACTTCTCGACTACAGGGGCACGACCGCACGAGCCTACTCTCTTACGAGAGTTGTTTGGCAGTAATCCACCACGCCGGCTCAAATATTTCAACTACTTGCATAATGTTAAAATTCTATAATAACAGCAATTGTCTATAACTGCAGATAACTTAGCTCAGACCTCGACGACCAAAATGTATATCTCAATTCTAAAAAAAAATATTGAAAATCTAAAATATTAAGCCTCTTATAGGAATTCAACAATACGTGCCTGATAAACGCGAGATAAAATACAATCTAACATTATCTACATCTACAGCATGACTTTTAATTCCAAAACGACAACAGCAAAATATGGCTTAATTTTCGCATTTCATTGAAGCACTTTTCAGTGACGCGTGTGACAAAACAAACAGGCATACGACCCAAAGCTAACTCATAATCGATTGTATTATAATATGTAATAGCGCGATTATCTGGAACTGTGACGCCAGTTCTCTGAAATGAGTCACCAACCAACTGACCTGTTAGAGAATCGTCTTTTTTGCTTGATAGCATTACTCATCGCGGGATAGCTTTATCAATGAGCTCTTACGCAATCGTCATCTGTTGAACACGCAACGTTTCTTTAACAGCAAAAAGTGTTTGAAAGGAAACAGGCGTGGTTTATACTATTTGTAGGGTTTCGAAGACTTTTATTGCTGATCTTTTCAACCTTTTCCACGCCTATTTTATCGTCAAAGGCGTGATTGTGGCTATTGTTGGTGTTTGAAGCGTAAATCACCACTTGTCGGAATATAATAACCTTATTCATATAATAATGCGTAAAGCGTGTCAAGATACTATTGGAAATCACGATAGTTTCTACTTAAACTTTGAAGAATCGAAATTGACATTCTGCGTTCCAAACTGGTCAAATTAGCATTATTGACAACGGAAAACTTGAAAAACGTCTAGCGAAAATACTTTTCATTTAATCTGATAAGAATTTTGATGTTCAACACTTTCCAAAATTTCCCGATCATATCATGATAGTCATTAAAATCTCTATCAACAATTGATATTGATAGTGACAGATATGATCGTAACCGTCGTTATGTTAATGTAGTGTTTGGGTGACGCCGGCCGGCGTGGTCCTGACATCATCAGCCGGCGTCATGGACGCGTCATCAGCAATCTCATCGTTTATAATCTAAATAGTCAACCTGTGGCCTCTTGTCGTCACTGCTTTTATTAGTTTGACTCAAGTGTGAAGTGGTGTTTTATCTGTAACGCATTCTTTTTCGAGAATCACGGTTATTAGCCAAAAATTAAATTCGTCTTCGTTTTTTGCAACAATGATATATGTTCGTTGTATTTTCATCTTCGTCACCTGCATTTTTTTTATTGTAGAGTCAAGTTCATGGATCATTCATGATTCAATTAAAGTAATTATTCCGTAGCAATATCGTCAACAACGCAATTACTATTGTAAGCATAATTTATGTTATCATATCAATCAGACAGCCTTCAATCAAGTCAGAAGATGCAAATAATCAAAATTCTTGTCACAAGTTCATGACCATGTGAAATAATTCCACGTTATTCAAAAACATCTGTTTCTCATTTAGTTTTTGCACGACTATAAAGATCTCCAAATTCATCATTGTTCAAAAATCAGACAAGAGTCTTATGCTCATATTTAGTGATTGACACCTTTTCAATTCGCGTCGGCGGCGTTACCAAATAGACAATCTCCAGCCTGTAGGCGGGCCTATCAATATGCGTCGAGCGCACCTCAGATCGACACACTTGCGCATGCGCAGCATTTGTAATTGTTGCCGGACTGTCCAGTGACTCACGCATCGGCATTATATCATTCAAATTATGTAGATACTTCTTTGACCCTATTCAGTGAGTTCAGAAGTGCAATCAATTGTCCTTACTCTGAATTCAAACCATTTATTCATTCTGTGAACTATAAAGCTGGCAATAATAGGTATGGTACCTATATGAGTACCTATAGGTATTTTGCAGTAATGTGTCATGGCGGCGAACCGGCGGCGTGGTCGCAATCTCGATTAGTTTCGTGCAATTTAGTATCTATTATGCATTACTGATATAGCTAATAGATGTCTAAACATTGTTATTAACAGACTATTAGACTACTAAACTCGATAGATAAATGCATTTTAGTCTAGACTTGCCTATTTAGCGTAGGTTCACTCTACAGGAGTGCTTTTATGAGATTCCAAATCGTGACCTACCGTTTCTAGTTGCAACCTCTTAAGAATCGAGTGATTTTTGTTTCTATTTCCTCAATATTAGATCGGCCTTTATGACTTAAAGATACTTTCCCGTAACCTAAAACTTCAAGTTTTAAGTAATTGTGTTTGCATCATCCATTTAAAAAATTACTCCCTCAAAATGTAGAGTGCGTTTCATTTAAATAGTTCCTATGCCACCATGTTGGCAGAATTTATACCGCTACATTACCCTCATTGTGTTTCGCAGTACAAATTTTCAATGCTTCCATCATGGCGGCATATGAACTATTTCATGAAACGCACTCTAATTAGCCAGTTTCTTCTTCTTTACAAATTGTCACGGCTTAATTCCTCTGTTGTCAGGCTTATTAATGAATACAAACTCTGTAGCAAAGGTGAGACCTTCTGGCGCTTGTAATTAAGCCCTCTCATGTCGATGAGCTATAAAGATAAGGATGCCAATAGTTAGTGGCACGCGTATCACAGGGTCATCAAATCAAGCTGCGTTGGAATTAGTATCACATGGCACTTCTGGGTTTTTGTTTATATTTTGTTTGCTGATTGTTTACTTTGGGACTTATCTTGGTTAAGCTGTTGTTATTAATTGGGAGAATTCTGGTTGAAAAGTTATGGTGTGATCAATACTGTTTTTGACACCATGTATTTCGACGTTTCTACGTATATTTCGGACATTTTATAAATATTTCACTTATACCTTAATAATTTACTTACTTACAATCTACCTTATAGCGGACACAAGTGCATGTAGTTACTTAACGTTGTCTGAGTTGCGGTATTATTAAGTTGAGTTTTCCAGAATATAAAATCCAAATTTTCCAAAACAAGTAGGTATATGGCATAAGTATCTTACTGACAACTAAGGTAGTGAAAAATAATGTCTTGTAGCAACGCCGTTATATTTAATTCAACAAAACATCTTTTGCAATTACAACATGCTAACTGCTAAGTACCTATTCATTTCGTTTCATGTAGCCGCCATAATTTATGAGCTAATTAAATTAATGTTCTAATTAAGATACTATTTAAATAAAATTTGTTTCACTTGCTAATTAAAGGTGGTATTCAAATGCTTTGATGTGTAAAATATTTTAGTGCAACTACGTGAGAAAATCAAACGATAAATTAGGCCATTTATATTGATGAACCAATAAATTGGTTGAGATGTTGATAAATAAATCGTAAATTAGGTCAGGTCAGGTCATTCGATAATTACAAAAATCATGCAAAAATATATTGTGTAGAGTTTGCTTGAATTCTGTGTAGGTAATTTGTTTTAAACCGACTATGAAGGAAAAACAAATAACACAAAAGAAGGAGGCGGTGTTGATAACAAAAAGAAGACAATGATTATGATGACGACAATGATTATAGTGTTAATGTCTCCTTACAAACGTTTAATATAAAGCAAATATCACAATCAAATACTAATGAATTTGTCATTGTTACAGATACCAGAGTTCACATTAGATGGCAGCAACAGCCTGAAACAGAACGGAAGCGCCAAAGACCTGGCCTCCGTGATGGAGAACCTGAAGAAGAGCAGCCTTGTCCGCCAGAACCTCAACACGCAGGTTACCAGCTCATCATCACAACAGGTGAGGCAAATTATGAAGAATAAGTAAATGTTTTTATGCACATACATTTTCTCGGGTCCATATTTCTTTTCGGATAAGAATCGGATGTAGTGCGTAACTGTACGAGGGCTGATTCTAAATGACGTCAGTGGAAAAAACATGGAAATGTATTTTTTCGAGGGGTGATGACACACTCTAATGATTCTTATTTATTAAATCTTTTGAATCCTATTTTCCCAAGCAATAACATTTTAGTATGGTAAAAACCCTTCAAGTAACATGATTTTAATTTAAGAGTGACATAATACTAAGATTGATAGATATTATCTGCAAGGAACTGTGTCGAAATCAATTGTTAACTTACACCCACCCTCCTCTTTTGAAAATCGTTCATCATTCGCTCCTTTTTGCTCGTTCCATTGAAGCACTCCATCCATCTTTCACTGGACGTTTATTTTGTTGCCATCCGTCGTCGTCAATATTTATCGTTAATAGAATTTGTGTTTTAAAGGAATCGTTTCTTGAAACGCTACTTAGGTATTTTAGAATCACGTGTTTGGAAAAAACTGAGTTCAAAAGAATGGAAAAACTGGGACATATTTTAATAATCGGAAATAACTTTGAAAGTGACAAATACAAACTCTTCTCTAACAAACAAACGTTTTAGAAAATACCTAGTAATTTCTAAAGAAGCTATTTACAGTCAATGTTTTTAAGAAGTTGTCAACCACAAACAATACCACTGACCAACTTGAACCCGCGCCAAATGATACAGCTTGCCTGAAAACGCGGATGTAACAAGCCTTTCATTTCCAATAAGTGTTAAAAGAGATTAGATGCAAATGTTAAATTAATTTAACGTCTTTGTAACATCTATGCCAGAAGTCTGCACGGCAATTTGAAGATCTAGGTCAAAAGTTGATTGAATATTATATTGTATATTAAATAAATGTAAGTGAAAAAGCTGCCTTCGTATATTTAAGATCTGTTAGTAAAGTTTCAATATACGAGTAACATAAAATCTTTGCAGAAACTCTTGCATCTTTTCCAAATCGCGCCTCGTCCGGTTCATAAAATTAGCAGTTTATTTTGAAACCGCCCAATGTAAGTTACGGAGAATATAAATTAAATTTAAACACAAATGCGTGGACGCGAGTTGGGATGTGCCTATTGTCGGACCAAACGACGAGGTCAGATGCATAATTGTTACGAAGGTGCACGAAATTAGTAAGCCTTTGTCTCTGAATTAGCACAATCTCAATCGCTCGTATTATTTTATTGCTTTGTTCGGAATACACATCGTTAGATTGAAACGGGCTCTCCTTGAGCATTAAATATCAAAGTGCCAGACTCTCGTGGAATGCAACCATTAAGAAACAAAAACAACCAATAGCTTAAGCGCAATAATGATAACAACGAAACTGCAAAAAGATAAACCAATAAACATATTTTCTCATTTTATGACGGATTACACTTTAAACCAGCCAAACACCCTAAAAAACTTATTTTGAATAAAAGATGTAATAACATCGTTCAACATCTGTTTAGTTCTAACTGAAAACCTAAAATAAACAAAGTGTGAAATTTGCGAGCAAGCAAGCTTGGTGTGGTGTGGTGTGCGACTGGCTTTTAGCCAAAAACAACGCGACGCGACGTGGCGTAACGTAGGACAGGAGGTTATAAGCCCTTAGGGCCTACATCTGTATCATTAATCACATCAAACATCTCCGAAAATACACATTTAAAAACTATTTACAGAGTCACTGTAGTTTTTTCCTTATTGCTTTGCCTGTTTCCAACGAAGTACCGTAAAAATATTTCGAGAATTCATTTAGATGGCTTTTGTGATTGCCTCCCACGCTTGAGTGTCGAGCGATTCGGTTTGGGTGGTAGTCGGAAACCGCGAATGTTTGGCTGCAGGTTCAAGGCCCTTTGTTGCATCCCGACGCCCACGGTCTATGAATCATTTGATTTGCTCGATTTGCTTCTCAATCACTGTCTACTGCCAAATATTCTGAATTTGTAGACTATGCATGTTTTATCGTACCTGTACACGATATCATAATAAACCTATATAGTTAATGACTGCCTAAAATAGTAAAGTTTCATAATCACAACAAGGTTTCCGTGTGACGGGCCCTTGTGAACAGCTGTCAATACTTAAATTATGTGTCAGTCCCGCTAATTTTAAAAGAGCTCTGTTATTTTAGTGTTTCTATTTCGCCGCAACCCTGGCTTTATATACCCCACCGCTAGGTGCGCCAACGAGTGACGCCGTGCAAGCTTCCCTAACATTGGCACTGAACTCCAGTCCTAGTCTAGATTACGAATACGAAAGACACGTGTTACGTTGTCCTACATTTTGTGAAAACTCCGCGATATAGACGCCATTGTTTATTTTCCTGATCGGGCGCGCTAAGAGGTCGTATTTGTTTACATACAACGTTTTATCAGACACAGTGAACTGCACATGAACTATGCGCAATTATCGTTGTACTGTAGCGTGTTGTTCGCGTGTTGAGTAATATACTTGTGTTGACAGATGGTATCGAGTACAACGTCCAGCAGTGCTGCGTCGAGCCAAAGATTGCAGAGCTCCTCACAGCGGCTGCAGCATATGACCACATCGGAGATGAAAGCCAGCTCCATGAAATCAGATCTCACAGAGCTCAAGAGCTCTATATCAGAAATGAAGAATCTAAGCAACACAGCCGCAATGAACTTCCAAAAAAGGTATGATTTAACTCCTTTGCAAACCTGTCTTTTTGAAATATCGCCACAGATTAAGTAGGTGATACATTTATGTAAATTCTTAAATACTTAGTCGATGAGTTTCTCGTGCAATATGAATTGTTTTTGTATAGACATTTGGATAGTATTAGGCTGGAAGTTGGAGCGTGCGAGCTCACCTGGGCGACCTTGGCCCATAGCCAATTCCAACCCGCCGTTTCCCCACGCTTCTGCAGTACCACACCGTCAAACAATAGCAACGCTCCATTCCTACAGGAGCGCACTAAATTATTTACAATTTAACCGTAACCATTCGCGTATTCTCGCTTCAGTGTAACATTCGCGTTTTCCTTGTTTTGCAGACTGAGAAGCTCAATGGAGAATATAGTAGATCAAGATGATTCTGGGGAACGACATTTACCCGACATCAGAGACCTCAGTGAGATGAGTGATATCGGCGATATGGGGGACATGGGAGAACTGTCTGGAGATGGCCCGCTTGTAACATTCCCAGAATCAGATACCCCACCGCCTGTTAGTGACAAACCGTTGTTGTCAGCAAGCGCTGGATCTGTTGGTTCCAGCATGAGCAGCAATGAGTTGAAATACAGCGCAGCTCGCGTGACATCCGCCAGCCAGACTCGCGTAGTTGGAGATGGCTATAGTGCCACCAGATCAGCTGCTAATAGCGCAAGAATGAGAAGTCTGAAACACGGTGATCTCCAATACGCCGAACGCAGTGCCGCTGGAGCATCTCATCGGTTACTACAAGCAGAAGGCCTCACTGCCGAGCAAAATGCCGCTTACCATCAAGTGAGTTACTAATACTACTAAATAAAGCTTACACCCAACCTTGAATCGATGTTTGTGTAATTAACTATTGCAAAGGGTTCGTTTTTTATTTAAGAGAATATTGTTTCAAACTCTTTTAGACTCATTTACTGATGATCTATTTAAATGTTTTCATGCCTTTTTTTACAACGTCTTGTATTTTGATAGATCTGACATATTATGTATTGTTTTTGAATGTAGTGTATGTGAAAATTGAACCATATCGATATGGTAAGAAATGAGCTAAGTATTCTTTATCATTCGTTCTTATTATCATCTATATACAATCCATTCTATCGTTGTAGCTAGAATGCACGCTATGTTTACTAAGCAGGGGGAAATTATCCAAGGGTGCAAATAAAAGTGCAAGTTTAAGTGTATAAGTGTGTGTGTGTGTCTAGTAATGTAGACGTCAGACGACGGCACGAAGGCGCGCCGAAGGACGTGACCTCGGGTGACCGCGCACGATCGATATCCTTCACCACCGCGGCGCCAACTGCTCAGTCTGGTACACTTTCTTGTTACGATAACGTGCACCACTTGGGGTTGCTCCCAAATAACTTTGGTGCAAATGATGTGCGGTGGGCATGGCGGCGCGAGTAGTGGCTTGGGCCGGCAGGATGTTTCGTCGCGGAGGATCTCCGGGGGCGGTGAGATCATTTATCTCGTGCGCTTATCGCGGCGCTTCTCCCAGCACGCTCTGCTCAGTCGCTTCCTACCGTCGTGCGCGCGAGCACACGCGGAAGTCAATTAATGCGCGTGCGCGAACCAGCACACAAATAGTCGTTTTAAAATAGTCCCGGAATGTCGGCGGGGGGGTCGGCCCCGTGGCCAGTCCACAGAGGCGTCCTGTCACGCTTCCCTCCGCAAAATCCTTCGGTGAGAGTCCGTTTCCTAGGAAAGTTCTAGCCGGCGGCCTTCCGAACGCGTGACGTCCGTACACAAACTTTAAAATAATCACTAAAAGCCCACGAGTTCGTGCGATTGGCCTATATCCAATAGTACAACATTATATGAGAGCATGAAGTGGAAATGTTTTCCATTATAAAATCAGTTCGGTCTGGGCCTGTGAGCAATAATATCATTCGGAAAAACCATGTCTTCTCGCCGTCGTTCAAGACCTAAATTGCGTATTGCTATAGCTGTAACTATCGCCCAATATTTACTTTGTGACTCATCGCGTGAAAAATAGTGTTGCTAAAACAACCGCGGATAAAAAATTGATAACAAGTTCATGTCGGTGATCTTCGTTCTTATAAATACCATCGTTCAATCAAATTTAACGTTAGTCAAGACGAGCGTTGCCGTGTTTTGACGTGAATTCTAATACGAGACGCGATAAAACAAGCTATCACGTGTTTGGAATAGTGATTCTAAGGATATGTTGTAAAATGTTTTTGTAATTGGTGTTTTAGGAGCAGCGCTCGCTTAAAGCAGGAGAAGTGACAGCGAAAGAGGCAAACAACATTACTGCTACGAGTTCCAGACTTCACACAGAAGAGTTTAGTGCTGAGAAAAAGGCTATGGCGACTGCTCAAGCCCGTCAAACCGTCACGTCAAGCGGCATGTTCAGTCACAAGGAGCATTCCAGCGTCGCCCACTCCAACATGACTATCTCCAAAAATTTATCAACCAAATCCTCTACTTTGCTTTCGTCTCAGGTAAGTTTTACAATTATATATCCTTTCAAAAATTCCTACTTTGATATTTGTTATGGATCATTTGACACAATACCTAATTAGCTCGGTAGTAACTGATGTTCTAAATAAGGTTACGTAATGTAACATTAACACGCTAACAGACGAATTCCAGCAAAGTAGAACGTTGGTACGAATTCATCAAAACTACAGATTTTAATCATGATATTTGGCATTTCAGAGGAGCCAGCTGCTCAATGGGACTATCAGACCCGGTGATGAAGACTTGACGAATTTAACATTTGAAGATTTAGATAGATTGAATGCAAATTCTAACCAGAAAGATGTAGAAATGGCAATACAGAAATATTCAACGCGAATGAACGCATTTATAACTTCTATTAAGAATAATCAAATAGACATGAAGAATGCATCGCCACAATTCAACAAACTGAACGAGATGGTGAGGAGAGCTTGGGCAGTGCCAACTTATGGACACGAATTGGGGTACTCTCTATGCAACACACTGCGGACTTCAGGAGGCCTAGATATTTTAATGACGAACTGCTTAGAAACCAGCAACTCTGAACTACAATTCTCCTTAGCACAACTACTCGAACAGTGTTTGACAACGGAAAACAGAGCTCACGTCGTAGAAAACGGACTAGAGAAGGTTGTGAACGTCGCTTGTGTATGTACAAAACACGCGAACTCAGTCGACCATTCAAGAATAGGCACTGGAATTTTGGAACACCTGTTCAAACATAGTGAAGGCACATGTAGCGATGTCATCAAACTAGGTGGTTTAGACGCTGTCCTGTTCGAATGCCGGAAAAATGACGTGGAAACCTTAAGACATTGTGCGACTGCTCTCGCTAACTTATCGTTGTATGGTGGAGCAGAAAACCAAGAAGCTATGATCAAGCGAAAAGTTCCTATGTGGCTCTTCCCTCTTGCATTCCACACCGATGATAACATCAAATATTACGCTTGCTTAGCGATAGCCGTCTTAGTAGCTAACAAAGAAATCGAAGCCGCAGTACTAAAATCAGGCACCTTGGATTTAGTAGAACCGTTTGTCACTACACACAATCCGTCCGAATTTGCACGGTCAAATCTTGCACATGCCCATGGTCAAAGCAAAAACTGGCTACAAAGGCTTGTCCCGGTTTTGAGCTCGAAAAGAGAAGAAGCCAGAAATCTAGCAGCCTTCCATTTTTGCATGGAGGCTGGCATTAAAAAGCAACAGGGAAACACTGAAATATTCAGAGAGATAGGGGCAGTTGAATCGTTGAAGAAAGTGGCTAGCTGTCCAAACGCCGTGGCGTCGAAATACGCTGCGCAAGCCTTACGACTGATTGGCGAGGAGGTACCGCACAAACTGTCTCAACAAGTGCCTCTGTGGTCGATTGAAGATGTTCGAGAATGGGTGAAACAGATAGGGTTCGTGGAGTATGCGAATAATTTCTACGAGAGCAGAGTTGACGGGGATCTCTTACTGCAGATAACTGAGGCTAATCTCAAGGAAGATATAGGTTTACAAAATGGAATCAAACGAAAAAGGTAACTATCTCAAATTTAAAAAGAAAGAAATATATACGCTTAAGATAGAAAATGTAAATTAACACCAATTTCTAATCTTCCAGATTCACAAGAGAGCTGCAACAACTGAAAAAAATGGCAGATTACACGTCAAGGGATACGGGCAGTCTCAACGACTTCCTGGCTAGCATCGGCCCAGAATACACCATCTATACCTACTCCATGTTAAACGCAGGCGTTGACAAGGAATCCATTAGAGGGCTGAGTGACGAACAGTTGGAAAACGAATGCCGAATCAATAACAGCATCCACAGACTTCGGATACTAAACGCTATCAGAGGTATGCGATAAATCTATTTGATAACTTCCTCTGACATTATGCAACTTTAAACACCATGCGATGATGTTTCGTTTATGACGGTCGTAATATCATAAACCTATTTCTCGGTAACTATTAATGCGTCTAATTTAACCCGTTCATAAATTACAGTACCGTAAACATTTAAGATGATCAAAGGATGAAAACATCAGTAGGTGCCGTCTAGTCTTAACTTAGTTTGGTATTTTCAGCATATGAGAGCACGTTGCCGGTGAAAGGAGAGGAGAATAGTGAAAAGAATTTGGATGTGTTCGTGAGTTACCGAAGATCGAACGGGTCGCAGTTGGCTAGTCTCTTGAAGGTCCATCTTCAGCTGCGAGGGTTCACAGTGTTTATTGACGTGGAAAGGCTTGAAGCTGGGAAATTCGACAACAATCTGCTGCAGAGTATACGGCAAGCGAAACATTTCTTGCTAGTTTTAACAAGCAATGCGCTGGATCGGTGCAAACACGATAATGACCAGAAAGATTGGGTTCATCGGGTGAGTTTGTCACTTTTTTTCAAAGAAGCTGATAGTCCAAAATTAAGACTCATTTTTGGTACTTTTCTCCCAAAAACATACTAATGTAGAAATAATTTTACAGGAGATAGTGGCGGCATTGCAAAATCAGTGCAATATTGTACCAATTATCGACAACTTTGAGTGGCCGGAACCCGAGGAGCTCCCAGAAGACATGAGAGCCATCTGCCACTTTAATGGGGTCCGGTGGATTCACGATTACCAGGACGCTTGCGTTGAGAAGTTAGAAAGGTAAATTCATTGAATAATTCAGTTTGGGAACGGACTAAATGCCTTGAAGCTTTCAAAATCTTCGTTTAGGTAACGGTGCTAAGATTTGAGCATAACAAAAAAAAATGAAATCTGGAAGCAATTAGATAGATCTCTTGCAAGAACCAATCCACAAGAATGAATATGAAAGAAGTCTTTTTATATTTCAGAAGATAAAAAACCTTAACCCTTTTTGTATTTTTCCACAGTTTCCTACGCGGCAAATCAAACCTGGCAAATCGTAACGACGGTCCTTTAAGAGGTCGCGACATACCGACACCAGGCACAGCGACCATCGGGAGAGGACCACCAAACTACCAACGCATGACCTCTTGCGAGAGCAGAGGCAGCGATAAAGCAGATTGACTAGAGCTTACACACACCCTGCCACCTGTTAGGTGAGAAGTCAACCTTTATTCTAATTTGAAAAAACTCAAAGCCCATTTTGTCTTGTGATGGTGGTTGTGTAAATCTGGCTTTGATTTATCAAAATGGGGAGATGTTAATAAAGTTTATACACGACTCGAAAGAATAGTGTGCTCATAATATAGGCCAAATTCCATTTTATGGGGATGACAACCACTCCACGTCGTAACCAGCATCTCTACCAATCTAATATCCATGAATATCATCAACAGCCCTTTAAATGATGATCCTTGAAAAAAACAAATGATTTCAACAAAATTTAAAATCAAAATCCTATTTCCACAGACCACGAAGAAGTCGCCGTTCTTCCTTAGATAGAGCTTCGCCAGCCTCACAGAGCTTCGATCAGCTGCATAGTAATAGCACATCCCACAACACATCCCCTGAAAAATCCCTCTACAGTCTACCAGAAAGACTGGCAGAAAGTACTGACAACTTAGACGGTAGCGAAGAAATAGAAAAAGCGTCACGAAGATGCAGAAGTTGCGAAGGGATTCTAGAAGCCGATGAACAAACGCACAAACAGAAATCTCTCCCAACGCCCCTCGACGCTGCGACACAAACAAAAAGGAAGAAAAACTTCATGGACCGTTGTGTGAACAAAGTGAGACTGTGCTAAGTGGTGTATAAACGTGCTTGCAGAGTGTGTTGCCTTATTGGACTACGTCGCATGTTATGTGAATCTTATTTTTAAAGTACAAAAATATGCACAATCGTGTAAATATATTGCGTATGCGTCCGTTTACTGTGTCCTACGCACAACATTGGTTGTCTGAAACCCTGTAATCTCAATGAGTGCCCGTGGAGTGTCCCTCGGGAGGCAACGGGCCGCGGCACCCGCCGGTGTTGCCAGAACACCGCCCGAGGTGCTGCCAGCTTAACGCCAGTTTGCTATTCGTTGTAGTATGGCAAATTTGCTTTTATACATGTTCCCTTACCTTCCCAACATTACTGAATAATTTAAACTCTCTCTTTTCACTCTCTATAGAATTTACAAATGAATTTATGGATGTATTTTATTTCTTTCGTTTTTAGTCTTGCCAATAAAGTATTTGTAAATTACAAAAGTTGTACGAAATTATAATTTGCAATGTGATAGCTTAGATCTTTTAGAAAATATTAAATTGTTATTTTTATTATTTTCACTTGAACATATTGGATGTTGCTATAGTATACCTAATTTATTTCTTCTTATAAATGTCCAGGAATTGTTTAGTGCCTATGCCTATAATTAAATTGTACAAAATTATATACTAGTTTTGTAATGTAGTCATTCAATATGAGTTAACCATAATGTTAAATACCTAATTTACTGAAAAATTATATTTGTGTAATATCTCTAACCATGAAATAAATGGTATTATTAAAAAAATGTTGTGTATTCCTTTAAAAAAATAAATAATACAAAAAATAAACTTACCAGGAACCAGAACGTCCAGATATTTTTCGATCAGGGGTAACCAATCTGTTTAAAATTAATAAAACATAAGAATTAGATAAAAAGTATATATTTGATCTCAATGATAAATCATTCCATTTCCGAATTAAATTCCAATCAATACATAGCCTAGTATATTGGCCAGTACAAACAACTAAGACAATGTAGGTTTGTTTGACCAACTAACAAAAATCTCTTTCAACATAGGTAACTTATTGTGGAAAAAGGTCAGCTTTAACTAGCCAACCATTTATTCCAAGATATTCACAACTCCTATGAAGTGTAAATAAGAAAATCTAAGTTAGAAAATATTGTTTATAGCCAGGTCAAAATTGTATCCCTCAAAAGAAATCTAAATGCCCATTTCATCACCCACAGACAATGTGTAACTGACAGATAAACCTATGTCAATTTCATAAAACATGAAGTTTTCGACAGAGACAGGTATAATCTGTGAATCTGTATTTTTTTTTAGTGTAGAGCCTGAACAAAAATGTAAGGCAATATTTTGGTGTTAGCCACTGAAATTGAATAAAAAGATTAAGTAATATGACTATATAAATGATAATAAGAAAACTGAGATAGGTAATGTGACTGTCAGGTCTGGGTATTTGTTCTATGGACCTTGACTGTTCTTCTTTTATCTATAAATGGTGAAAGGGCCTCTTAACGAAGTATTGAACAAGTGTACAATTTGTAAATAGTGTTGAACTTTCATCTCAAACAAGATTAATTTTTAAACTACTAACTACTCCACTTAATCAAAAAATGGTTCCTTACTATAAATACTAGAATCTCTGCAAGAACAAAAATATAACAAATATATCTGACTATATTACACATGTAGGTACTTTTTACTACAAAATTCAAGACCATCTAGCTTAGCATACACTCCATGACAAGACATTGTCATGGGTTTGTTATGCTTAAGTCTCTGTCCATAGTTTTAAATATGATAAGGACAGCATGACGTGAGATAATTGTCGCGACACATATGCTAAGCATGTTACATTCCTTTTCACAGATTGAATACAATACCATCCCATTCCATAGATACCTAATAAAACTCTACGCCATCCCAAAACAACCATTATTTCAATTAGGTAACTATCAAAATGCTACTTAACTTTCAGTTACTTTGACTTAATCCTTTTGTTGCTTGTTGAATTTGACCACATCTTTCCAAATAGACAGTTCTACATTAAACTGTAAGTGCGGTAAAATAGAGTAAATTAAAATTGCAAACGTTTTTTTTTGTTTGATAGAAGGATATGATAGAAGGATAGAAGGATGATAGAAGAAGGAAGTGGACAACATTTTGCCATGCATATAACTAAAACTACATAACAAATAACAACAAATGACAGCAAAATACAAAAAAAAAAATCATAAATTAACCTGAATTGAAAACGAGCATTCGTCACATCCAATCACTATTTTTGAAGCTTTATTTACACTGGCTTCAAGCGAATAAGTCCCACCGCAACGACAATTGTAAGTATACACTTCAGAATCAAAATCCATATCTGATAGCTTTATTGTATCATATAATAAGATGTCACTGTGTTCTTCGCAGCTTAGTTCAGCGTCATACTGTTTCCTTGCCACCGGATCTCTTAAAACAGTCCACGCTTTCTGTATAAGATGAAAAGTTTCTGTATCGCTGTTCATTTTGTCTGGATGAGTTGTTAAAACTAAACGCTGGTAATTCTTCTTTATTTCTTCCGTAGATGCTGTACGGTCACATTCTAGTATTTTGTAGTAATCCATTGCCGTGTTTTTGTTGTTTTTATAACTTTTTCACGTGTGGATTATTGGCGAAATAGGAACAGAAGTTGAGTTAATAAATACATTATGGTCGATCGATAGGAAGACCTAGAAGGTTTCTGGAGATTGTTCGTATTGGTCTCAATAAAGAATTATCACGGTATACTTTATAAATCAAATATTATTTCATTATATAAATTTTATTCTCTCTCCCTGCCTGCCTGCCTGCTAGCAAAGTGAAGGAAGTGTCAATGTCAAACTTTAGTGCTGCCTGCTCAATAATTATTATTATTTCTAAAGAATAAATGGCAGTGTAACCGCCTGAAATATTGGAAATATATTTCTTTGAAACTTCACGGCTTTTATAAAAACAATTTTAACCATTGAATATTTCCATCCCCATCTTTGTTTTATTGATCATTTTATCTGATGTAAAAAATGCTAAAGAACCTAAACAAGATACCTGGCAGCACTGTAATACATATTTTTTTATTATACACAAGACGGAGGAAATCATTGATTTTGAGGCTTTGCTTTTTGACTAATTTTATCTTTTAATAAATTGTTCTGGCTCAAGAAATAAACTTGTTTGTTAATTATTTCGTTTATAAATCTTGAAAAATATTTTGCTTGTTTTATTTTTACTACTTTTCATTTATGCATTTGATGTATTTGATCAATCTGCATCAATGCATCAATTTTGGAAAACCGGTATTTTGAAAATACCGATTTAAACGTAGTTTATACTCTGATTAACGTCATCAACAAACGTCAAACAAATCCTTCATAAAAAAAGTGCGGGGGCGGTGTGTGCTATTTTTAGGTTAACTATGATTTTGTAAAAAATAATAATAAAAAACCTTAGACAAAATGAAGATGAAATATATATTTAAAATGGAGACTGTACTCATAACCATTACAGGTGTATTGTGTACTATATTAATGTTGAAACTGATTTACTCTTTGCGGTAAGTACAAATTGGATGAGGTTATGGCAGATTGCTTTCCCGCCTGGATGTATGTATTAAAATCGTCGTTTATTTCATTTTAGGAAGATTATGTTATGGCGGGTGAACTGCTGGTTTTGCAATAACAACTTTTGGGTGAAATTCCTCGAACGAAACCAGTGGACATGTCCGAAATGTGAGCAATACAATGGATTTACAAAGGTGAATGAATTGCCAATTTTTTTTTTCATACGTACATTGTACATTGTTTCTGGAACATTTTGTCAACGAGTCATCGTTACTTCGGCGTTCGTACCTACAATTAGGTACAAAGTAGGTATAAATACTTATATCAATAGAATACTCGCTTTTTTCTTTCTCGCTCTCGCTTAAATCACAGTTCCTTCAGCCATTTACGTATGGAACAGTGTCAAATCCTTCTTAGGTTTAATTGTGCTTATTTAATGAAGTTATTAATTTTAGAGACGTGTTAGCATAATAAATCTTATCTGTACATACCTAGTAGAATGTTACTCTAGGCAAGTGACGTCTGTATTCATTGTACATAACACAGTTTTTAATTGATTACGAGTGTCATTATGAAGATAATTTTACTATCATTAAAGGCTTGGCTGATCATTATCAATAACATATTACACATGATTATTGTAACTTACCTACATATATGTTCATATCTATCTTATAATTTTGGTCACAAAAATATTAGTTACACTTTAAGCAGGTTAATACCGTGTTCACATGATAATTGGCTTAACATTATATGCAAATGTATGAAGTTAAGCCATATAGGAAAATAGGAATATTATTTAGTTATTATTTATGCAACACCATACTCTGATACAACATATTTTGCAAACGCACTTAAGACATATTGAAGGACATGATGTGATTTGTTTTTGTACATTTTTATGACTGGGAATAAATATTTACTTACTTACAAAGCGCTTACACTGACAGGCCTGGAAAAGTTGGCCTGTTTTCGCATTATATTTCTTAGGTGAAGCTCCATCTAGTGTAGTGTAATCAAAGGCACCATATTGTATTGTCTGTTAAACATAACTTTATGTAACTTCATGTCTTCATGCAACACATCTTTCTTCACAGGATGGAGACTACAACAAGCCTATATTGACAACAAACGAGCCTATAAAGACACCCAAACTGTTTCAAAGTAGTCCCCCAAAGAATGGACTGTGCAAGATGTGTAATATTAACCAACAGCTTAAAGTTGCTCAATTATCTAACTTTGTTCCTATGAACGAGAGGAATTTTGATGAAGAAATAGAGACATATAAGTGAGTATCTTTTGTTACTAATATTAGTTACAGCTTGGGAGAGAATTTATCAGTGTGGTGCCCTTTACACAATTTGCAGATAAAATTCAACTGACAGATAAACCAGATGTCTATTTCATAAAAAATGACGTTTTAGACAGGGCAGGTACAAAATATCTGTCAGATAAATTGTATCTGTAGTTGGCGTAACAGCCCCCTAGTCTCACTGGGGATAAGTAACTAGTTTCTTTATAAGGCAATTCTAGCAGTAAGCCAATCTAATTGCCTTCATTCTCACTACTAACTAAATTTATTGGATGGTCTTGTAAATAGACGCGTCCACGCAGACAGAGTAGCCTCGCTCGAGGCCCGCCGCGCGAGGCATTTGCGACGCGAAGCAGCTCAGTCTGTGTGGCCCTGCCGAAAATGCGCGGCGAACGACTGAGGCACCTTTGAGCAAATTCAAAAATATCATAACCTGATTACAGCAGTGGCTAACTGAACCATGCTATTTGATATTTGTCATAGACTCTATTATTATAATAAATAAATTAATAATTTTATGTGTAAGTACATATCTAATCCAATTTATTATATCTTATTACAGAGCACAGTTAGAAAAGGCATACAAGCTATGTAGCCCGTGTAAGAAAGTGTTACAAATGAAGTTGCACAAAGAGAAAGAAGTCCTACTAGGCACTAAGTTATTAGAAACTAGGTCTCCCGAGAGAAATGTCCATAAACACACAACAAAGTATTTGAAACTGAAAGACTTTATGAACAGAACCTCCAAATATGTTGCCGTAACACTTCTTCTGTTAGTAACACTTGAATGTTACGATAATGTGATGAAAAATAAGAGTTTAGCAAGCACTGTAATCAATTTAAAAGATATCTTTACGAGTTTAATAGAAAGACTAGTTTCTATTATTAAAATGAAAACGCTATTGACATTCCCTGACTTGGAAACGTACCTCATTAATGTAAATACGGAACATTTAGACAAATTAACAATAAAATTTCATTTTTATGATAACTTGACGAAATATAATGTGGTAGCACAGGAAGCTTTAGGGGGCTTGATGTGTTGTATACAAATCATTGGACATATATTTAATGTAAATAAGCTTAAATTTACCGTAGCTACGGATTTGCTATGGACTGTCTTTGTTGTGACTTCTATTGTGGACAATTCTGTGGCTATAGATGCGAGTATCAAGAGTTTTTTAAAGGTATGTCGAATAAAACGATCAATTTCTTTAATACAAAGTATATTCCTTATCAAAATAAACTTTTAAATAAAAACTTTTTTTTACAGTTATCAACGATAATTATACTTTTAATGGTATACAGGAGTATGATGAAAACTCAGAAAAAAACAGCAAGAACGTCGACTTCGCCGAATACAAAGAATAATGTTAACCGTACAATAAATTCAATGTTAGATGTTGACGATTCATCAATGGAAACGGACGATGACGTATCTCTCAGTCAATTCGGTTTGCATAATCTTTCTGAATCTTCGAATGAAGCATTACCTAATAATAGTTTGATAAATGGCAGGTCATTCACTCCCCGTTCAGACAGTATATGGACCAAACCAAAATTAAACTCCACTTTTTGTGTGAACCCAGTCTTAAAAAGCCCCAGTTGTGTTTCCGAAACAGTTTTCCTCAAACCCAACTATCAAATTAAAAAAGAAACTTCCTTTAGCAAATACCAAAAGTTAGCTAAAGACGATTCCGATTCAGAATTGGATGAAAGCATCAGTAGTTTATGTATAGGTAGCCCAAAAAAATCGAAAAAGACTGCATCAATTTTTTCTCTTCGGAAGTTTACAGCTACTCCTAATTTTGTAGCTCCAACGCCCCTTTCTCGTAGACCTCTTATTTCTCCAAGTAAGTTAGGACATAGTACTTCTTGGGTAGCCGGTGGTTACTGGGGCACTGAAGGAGAACGACAGATATTCATGGCGAATGGCAGTCGGTCTTCGAGTCAAAGCTCAGGCTTTGAATCTCAAGCGTCAAGTATGAATCAACGGCCTTTGTTATCTCAGCCTCCGTCAAGAGAAGACTCGGTTTGTGGTGAGCCCGATCGTTCTACTTTGCTTGACCGTTTCCAAAATTGCAACATGACCAATTATGGTAACCAGTCTCAATTCTCGCGTATTAGTTCGCCGGTGTTCCCACAAATGCAGTACAACGGTCATGTGCATATACCTCAGCCACGTTTTGCTCAATCTTCTTATTCTCAACAATACGGGCATGATAGCATGTTTAAGACCCCAGGAGGGTCTGGCCTCATTAGACTGCCACAAACAAACTCCTTCGTATCTCATTAACGCTGGCTAGTCAATGTTTCAACCGAGTCATACGTACATTTCATTTTTTACTTCTTTTTTCGTTTCATAAACTGCCATTACTTTAAGAAATCTTGTTAAATTATCAATTTAGATTTAAGGGTTATTACTTAGTTGTATGTAAGTTTGTGACTTATTGTAAGATTTGCTGATCTCGTGTGTGGGTGTCCACAGTGGCTACATGAAAGCATTAAGAATTATTCTAGTAAATTTTATATACGGACGTCACTGTCCTTATCTCGAACAAAATGTGATATAATTAAGACTAGTGGTTTTTTTGCTAAATGATGGAAAATGATTCTTGATGTTATCATTATTTTGATTTTGTCATCTTATAGTGGAAACTTTTCGTGAAGCTTCTGCAATAAAACGTGGTAAGTATTATTATGATTATTATTGTTGCGCAAATGAAATTGAATCCCTTTTCATGAGATGGTAAACGAATTGTCCTTGACAAGGTCCCTCCACTTGTTAAAATCCAAGCACACCTCTTTCGCTTCATCCACTCATACATGCACATCGGTTTAGGGTAGGTACCTACCTACTCTTAACTTGGCCTTTCTTTGGCAAGTCCCCTTCGATATTTCTAAATTTAAAACTGAATATTTCTACACATACCCATCTCGAGCTTTTCTCTCAGCCTTCTTTATGTAATCGGTAATTTTAGGCGGAACGAAAACTCTTTTGTAATTGGATCCTTCAAAATCTGTTTCGATATCGCACGCCCATTGGTCAAGTTTATTTTCTTTTAATCCCCATTTTGTTATGTTGCCCTGGTAGAGAGTAAAGTTTTATACATAAAATGATCCTTGGATGTCTCTAAAAGTGTTATTTCCTGAAGTTAAATAAAAATATACCCGCCCAGTTAACACAGAATGTTCAATCATCATCACCAGCCATAAGATGTCCACTGCTGGGCATAGGCCTCCCTTAATAGAATTCTACTCCACTCGGTCAGAAATAGCTTCAATCCACCGTGATCCAGCAGCCTTTCCTACTTCTACGGTGACGATTGTCCATCTTGTTGGTAGACAGCGATTGTCTATCTATGGTATAATTCTAGAATGTTCTAGACTTCAAGGCTTATACGTATAATAAATTAAGTTTTTGCTAAAGACGCAGACGAGTCCTACGTACGGAATGCATTATGACATCTGCTCTAGAAAAGAACACTTGAAACACGCTTTTCCCCGCATTGTATGGGACAGCGTCGCATGAGACAAATGTGTCTCTTAATCATAGTATTTTTTGGAGCAGATTGTCTACGTTGCGTAAGTGGGATCAGTTTATTTCTAGCTTCAGTACCCGTTTCACTTCCTTTAGATAAAATTTAACTGCCAGATAAACCTATGTCTATTTCATAAAACATGTCGTTTTAGACAGAGACAGGTGTAAAATATTGGTCAGATAAATATCTGTAGACGTTGAAACAGGCCTTCAGACCCAGAACACACGGTGAAACGCAACTGCAACGCAAATGAAACTGCTAGTTACTTTTTAGTTGCATCGCAGTTTCTCCTATAGACTTCCTTAGAAAACCACACACGACGCAACTAGTTTCAAACGTTTTGTTTCAGTTGCGTTGCAGTTGCGTTTCGCCGTGTGTTTTGGCGCTTAATCTTACAAAAGTCTCAGTCAAATCTCTATCGTGGACATATCTGTGCGTTGTAATGCCATCATTGGTTTCTTCACAATACCACTTCGGGAAGTATTTGTACATCAAGTCGTAGGTGGTGGTGTAGTTAGGTTTGACTCCGCATTTCATTGAAGCGTGCACGTTACCCTTTAAGTAATAAAAGTTAAATTGATAAATTAACAGCTAAACGGGGTCGGGTACCGGTAATAGTGTTTTTTGATCTGTGCTACTCGTAATAGGTAGTTTTTCCTTCACGGCTAAACTCAAAAACTAAGTAGGTAGGTAGGTATCTACCGAAAGATTTTTAAAGGTTTTTATAAGTGGGTAGAGCTCCAAAATATAAACATTTAGGTATATCTATAAGTAGGTACCTAGCAGGTACCTATTAAATAAATTACATTTCACATAGATTCGTAAGAAAGTACTTATGCATATTTGTCCTTAACTGAATATTAAAATAGCATTCTCATAAGGTTGGTATAAAATTTCATTAAAACCGGTTCAGCAGTTTTAAGGCGAAGGAGTAGATAATGGGAATACTAAGACAGTCAGACGTCAAAGGGACAGCCGAGCGAGCCTCAGTAATAGGGTCCCATTTTAACTCTTTGGTTACAAAACCCTAAAAATTATTTAGAAAGTTGCGAAAATTTATTATACCTACCTAGTACACTAGTACCTAACTTACTTGTTCACTTTTAACTTTAATCTGAAATCGCTCTTCATGTCTGCACTTAAACATTTCTGGGTCGTAATGCTCTTCTTTTTTTGGTATTTCATTCAATGCATTTTTATCACATTCTATACCGTCTTCTACCCAATTTCCTGAAAACATTAACGTAAATATAGATAGTTGTTCTTGTTGTGGCATCTTGTGGACGTCCATTGCTAGACAAAAGCCTTCCCTAAGGATCTCCACAACGAAAGGTCCTGCGCTACCCACATGCAACGGCTACCCGCGTCTCGCCAGGTCGTCGGTCCACCTTGTTGGAGGCCTTCCCACACTTAGGTACCTACCAGCATATACTACCTACCTAACTTTCCAAAATAAAAATTAAGCGCATTTATGACGTGTGGAGAACTTGGATTATTTAATGCTCGAAGGTGGAGAAAATCGAACATTTTGTCACCGCTGACTTCGAAGACATTCAAGATAGTTTATGGCGCCAGGGCGCTTATGAAGTGTTTTCTAAACTTTTCTGTAGTCTGATCTGATGGTTATGAAATATTTTTCTCAACTTGTCTGATGTCTGTCTGCAGGCTTAGCATACGTGCCGCAACAATTATCTCACGTCATGCAGTCCTTATCACACTTAAAACTATGGTCAGAGACGTAAGCGTGACAAACCCATTACAATGTCTTGTCACGGAGTGTATGCTAAGCTAGCTGATCGCTTATGAACTACGTTACTATTGTGTCGTTACTATTATGTTACGTTACCAACGGAGCAGGTGCGATGGCCACATTTAACCTCTGCCTAGTGTCCATCTACTTACATAAGAACTTACTTAGGAGCTTCGGTTCACAAGGCGAAAGAAAGCTTAGTCAGTCAGTTCTCTCACTCGTCTGCTAGTAATGTTAACTGGACTTAAAATATATCTACATACATAGTTACATATCGGTCACGACTCTCTCCCATCAGGGTAGGCAGAGACCACTTCCTTCTACTTGCTACGATCCAAACACACCTCCTTCGCTTCATCCACAGGGCTTAACCCCTACTTTAATTAAGAAAATTACCTATTAGAACTCCTTTACTATAAAGCGGACGCTTGTATGAAATATTCTGAGCAATTAACTCATGCCGAAAAAGAGCTCTCGGCATCATTTGTTTTCTAAGGTACGATGACGATGTCGACATTTTTGGTCAAAATACACGTAAAATAATCTAAATAGTAAAATAAATTCGTATTCTTTATCAAAAAAAATTATAATAAAAATTAAATTCGAAAACTGTATATCACAACATAGCAAACAATAATAAAGTTTGACATATTAAGCAAAGGCCCAGAGCAAAGGATGCAAACTCTTCTTCAGCCACAGAAAAAACTCTATGTATGGAATCTTCTTCAATTCAAATTAGGCCAATAGGACCACAGACAACCTACTAGGTACCTCAGACCTCCTCAGACAATGTTCGCGGAAGTATGCGAAAGTTTTCCCGCGCTCCCGTCTGCAAGCGATAGTAGGAACACCGTGGGGTTTTAGCCGGTGGGAGTCCAGCATGACGAAAAAGGTACCTTAGACAAACTGCAAGTTACAACAGCTTTTTATACGCTTGTCTGTGCTCAGATAATCTCAAGTTCTTACCAAGATATTATTATGGTAAAACATAAAACAAACTTATTTTATTTCACAATTTATTTTATTTTGAGAACTTTAAAATTAAAATAAATATATCTAAACTATTAATATATATCTAAATAATTAATATATACCTACAATTAATATATCTAAACATAAAAATAACTAAGGACTATCAATACTCCAGTGATTTCGTTGTCCATTTCTCAATTTGGTTTCCTCGCTTTACTTCTTCTGCTCTCACTTGCCGCTGTCGGCTTTGCCATCTTATGTAGAAAGGTTTTTGTGAAGTGACTGAAACGAGAAGGCGTAGTGAGTTAAAATACGTCCGATCTAACCAAATAAATAGGTATCAAGTCAACCTATAGTTTGCAAAAGTAATAAGCAATGAGGCCGTGGCCCCAGTAGGCAAACTGTTAGCGGCGAATCGATTTAGTATGCCCTTCCAAAAATTTGAAATGGAGTGCCCACAGTTAGCTAGTTTTCGCTCACTGTACGCAGTTTGCAGCGTTACGCGCGCTGACTATCTCAGACAGCGGCCGACTCCCACCAAAACCGGTGATTTCATTGATTTGAGTTTGCAGCTAACTCAAATTTCAGTTCGCCACTTTGCGGCTCACTCAGTCGGCCGCTAACAGTTTGCCTACTGGGGCCACGGCCTAAGAAGTAGGTACCTGCTACACTGCTTACGGCCGAATACTGAAACGTCTCTCAAAATTGAGCAGTGCTTAAATATGAAAATGTCACTTTCAAACGTCTAATCTAACGGCATAAAAATGTCATATATATGAAAATGTCACTTTCAAACGTCTAATCTAACGGCATAAAAATGTCATTTTCATATTTAAGCACTGCTCAATTTTGAGAGACGTTTCAGTATTCGGCCGTTATTACCTACCTAATTAGAAACCTTTAAAACCAGCGTTCCTGTGGGATGAGCCTATTGCTATTTATGTTAGATAAGTAGGTAACTTAGGAAGGTATCATATTATACTC
Organism: Anarsia innoxiella; assembly: GCA_947563765.1. Lineage (NCBI taxonomy): Eukaryota > Metazoa > Arthropoda > Insecta > Lepidoptera > Gelechiidae > Anarsia > Anarsia innoxiella. The sequence goes on along the minus strand of OX387396.1, from coordinate 2,639,663 downwards.
CAGACCAGCAACTCGAAATAACCTAATTAAATTAGATAAAAGCTTTAAGTAGTTGGGTAAATAAACTCCTTGGCTAGTGCTCACACCAAGAAAGGTGGGTAGCTACTTACAGTTTGTGGCATTTATTCCCCGGTAGGTAATGTAAATGTACCTAGAATCTAGATACATACCTAACTTAAATAAGTTTTGGGTCCCTAGGTACATTTACATTACCTTATAGGACCTATCTAATGTAGGTAATGGTTAGATTTAAGTGCAAAATAAATAACTTACGAAGCCTTAGCAAGTCTCTCATGCGGCTGTAAGCATTGACTCTGTTGGAACCCAACATAAGTATCTTCGTATAGAGATTCGTAATAATCAGATACGTCGGTACACTTCCATTCGTACTGCTTGTATTTACGTAGACCAAACACGGTTGCGTTTCCCTGGAAATAGAGGAAGCTAAGATACTTGCAAAACGCAAGAAGAAAACTACCTACTTAAAAAGTCAGTGCGTTTGCAGGACTTATTAATTTGGCCTACCAAATGACGACATATGAACAATACTACAACTTCAGTAGGCTATATCTTTTACTCAAAGGAAAAAGAAAGCACCATCGTAGATATGGCTAAAGAAGCGCCTTTGAAAAAATATTAGCAAAATACTCACAAAACACTTCATCAAATCAGGTTGCGGGTAAAATTGATGAGGCGCTTTTTTGTAATATCTTTGAATTGGACCGCAAAGTGGTTTTGGCAGGAGTCGGTACACTACATCGTTTGTTGTTGTGAAGTTACCTCTGCCTTCGAAGCTCTCGTGCGTTAATAGATATGGTACAAAGCCCTGGAAGAAAACTTGGTCTATAGGTTAGGTACCTCCCTATAGTTCTGGGATAAGTATAAGTTTTTACGACTTGTAGGTAGCTAGGTTCCCAAATCACTTCTTTAATCCATCTTTTGTTTTGCTTCCTCTTTTTGACATAGGAGGTATGTCAAAAAGAGTATTTATAGGCAGGTGAGGTACCTACTTAATTAGTTGTGTACTCAATAGCCTGAAGTGAATGTTTGGATAAAAATGGCAAGTACAGGTACTTAACTGCGTACTAGGTACACAGTAAAACACACAAAAACAAAAAAAAGAAGGTACAGAAGAAGAAGAAAGAAAAAGAAAGAGAAGAAGAAGGTACAGAAGTAAAGAAGGTACAGTTAAGTACCTTCTTTTCTCGAATAGGCAGGTTCACAAAGAGCGAGCAGCCTCGCGAGGCAACCATTTGGCTTATTAAGAGAGGCCCCTTTTAGCCCACTCAATAGGATAGCGAGGTCTTTCCTGAGCGGCCAAACATCAGCCTCGCGAGGGTACACGCTCTGTGTTGACCCGCCTAATCAATCACTCACCATAATCCCAACAAGTTTATTCCATCGAAACTCATTCGATCTCAACTGAGGCTTTATTTCCTCGTAATTAATTTTTTCAACGGGTGGGTAATATAAATTGTTATCTTTCGGACATGTTATTCGATTTTCAACCCAATTGCCTGCAACGAGGGGTTGAAGAACAAATCAGCACTCTTTCTCCCTCTTAATGATAGTGCTATTTACTAGAGCGAGATAGCATAGTTATGGAATAATTTCCGGGCGATGCATCAAAACTAGAGATGCGCCAAATATTCGTTTACTATTCGGTATTCGGCATATTCGGCACCTCAACCGAATATTCGGTTAAAATGACCATTTATTTTAAACCAAGGAGCAGTCAATCTTATATCCTCATTTTCACATCTAGGTATTACAAGAGTTATTAGGAGATGATAAAATAAAGATAAGTTAATAAGTGACACTTAAAGATAGAATTTAGAAACCTACACATTCTGCTCTATCTAGTGAAAGTCAAAGGCGCTTTTCTTTATAAAGTTTACCTATTTGTTGTTTCAAAATTAGTGTGAAAGAACAACCGAATAGTTCGGCCGAACTATTCGGTTCTCTAGAGTTTCAAACCGAATAGTATTCGGTATTCGTTATTCGGCAAAACCCATATTCGGCGCATCTCTAATCAAAACCTACCACCCGTATACCAGTATACATAATATGAATGTAGGTACATGCATATCGATCACGTTTCTTTCCCGTATACTTACTTACCTCCACCCACATGCTTTGATGCAAAGTCAACTCTTTCGCATCATTCACGTCGGTTATGGGTAGGCACTCTTGACCAGGCCAAGTGGTCATCTTGTCGTGTGCGAAATGAAAGTAAGATAGGCTGGTCACGTCTGCCGCATGACGAACGGTCTCTGGGCAATCACAACCCAATGGCAATCAACCGCCAAAAGACCTCGCGGCAGACCACGAAAAAGGTAGCGAAATGAGCTGGACACCTTCATGGATGACTGGGCAGAAGTGGCTCAGGACAGAGAACCGCGGAGAAGGAGGACTGCTGGCCTTTGCCCAGCAGTGGGACACTGGGCTATATAAGATAAACATGACGTACCCACAAGAACTCCATCATTGTAGAGGGGTGCAACCTTCATATGTGGCTTTATTTCCTTTAAACTTTTGGATATCATTTTGATATTAAAATTGTAATTAAATCACAATAATGAACACACTAGAAACATAAAAATACACTTAATAAAAATTGCAGATGATCGCCATCGGCACTTACGTAGTTAGTGATTACTTGCTCTGTGGGCACTTGTCACTTGAAAATTGTTTAAAATTTAAAAACAGATTTATAACGAGTATAAAACTTTGTTTAAAAATTTAATCGAAAAGAAAAAAGGTTAAGTATCTAAAAAAAAGTTTGTTTACTAACTTTATAAATATTTTAGCATTTTAATTTTACAGAATATTGATCTTTGTTTTCCTTTGATCTCTAGAATGTGAATTGTAACATTTTAGGGTGTTTCTTCGATTTGGGATTCTTTAGTTGATTCCACTGGTAAAATTTAAATATTATTTTATTTTTAAATTGAGAATAAAATTACAAATTAGAGAGGTCAATAAACAAATATTTTGAATAGGCACTCATTTCTTATGTATGGATCCAAAGATATTTGATGTTAAAAATTTACGCCCAGGGGAATCAATAATAATGCAATATAAAGTATAAAAAAGTTTCAATTTTGTTAAATAAAATTAAAAACAGTTAACGTTCCTTCGAATTTAGGCTTTAAAAGGTTATTGGGTATTAATACAAGTTGCTGTGAAGTTGCTAATTCAAAATCTTTAAATAGGTGACCGAGCTTTGAAACGTCCTCCCTTAATGTGGAAAACTGTTTTTTTAATAATATCAAACATTATTACACATAACGCTATTTTTAGAAATCAATATAAACCGTTATTTAAGCAAACTGTATGATTTTATTAGTATGGTCTGGTCATTAAACCAGTGGAATCAAGCCAGTGGAAGCAAGAAATATCGGTTTTTTGTCGTTTTACATAAATTGGATTTAACTAGCGTAATGATGTTTCCAGGCTAGATAATGGGCACCCATGCGCTTATTCATAGCTATATCAAGCTAGTCTTGTAGTACAAAATTAATAAGAAAACATGAACATAGTAATCAATGATCGTACAGAACAAAGCCAGGGGAATCAGATACTTATCTTTGTATTTCGTGAATGGTACAACTTCACGCATATTCTACCCCCTCGATACATAAAAAGCATCTCACAGTTCGCGTGAAAATAGGCAGCGCCTATCCAAATGGCTCGACTAGGGTCGTATGCGCGATTTAGTGACGTGCCAAGGTAATCACACTTTAGTGCCGGACAAAATTAAAATGACTCGAGAAATTCAGTTAATTGTAAAATACGTGTAAAATTTATTATGATGCGTAATAATTAACTATTCTATAATAAAATAAAAACATGTATGAATCTTTAAGTATATATGATAAAAAGATTTTTAAGGTTTTCTGAATAAATCGGGAGAGCGGACACGTCAGTGGAATCAATTTTTAGGGCTTTGAACTATTTTTTAAATACCTTTCGATTTGAATTCATGTATTATTTTTATTTTCCCAAGTAGATAACACCTTAATCTATAGTTTAAAACATATTTTATTGACTTTATAATTTGAAACGTAGGATTTAAGACCCCGGACATCAAAATTCTCGATTCTGAAGATTCACCCTTTACCCATTTTGGTATTATCTTAAGAGATAAAAATAATTTTATTAAATATTGGCAACATCGACAACTAAATCCCTCGTCAAGGACAAACGAAAGACAAAGCCCTCTGCTCTCTAGAGACTATTAAACTATTAATCGTGGCACTTAACCTCCTGAGACCCAGAGATTTTTTTGCTTCGATTTTGATAAAATTTGTCATAATAACTTAAAATACCATTCCATAAACAAAACTGGTGAAAAAAGAAAATTTCAATGGAAAATATAGATTTTCGCAATGTCATATATTTACGACAAGAGTTCTCAATGATAACTATTAATGTAGAATTAATATGTAAAAAATACTTGCATTTATTTGTTTCTGAGGCTAATTATATTTGATTTAATGTTTGAAAATAGAAAGAACATTTATATTGTGGAAAATTATATTTTTATTCATAATTTTAGTACTTAAACTCACAAAATGTTATTTTTTCTCCAAACTAAAGATGGACTCTATTTCTTAAATTTTAATTATTTTTAGGTACTTTATTAATCGCAGACAGGCGATAAACTTCAGTTTATAGATTTAGTTAATAAATCTTGAGTTTCACTCATATAAATCAATTAAATCAATTGTTTAGTCTTCATCTTTTTGGTGAAAATGTAAAAAACACTTGTGTTATTTTGTACTGCACAAATGTACTTCTTCTATCTCGTGCTCGCGTTATAATTCTTCTTTATCGTGCTTGCGTAAAACTGAAAAAATAATTCTTCAGAAACATTGTTTACTACTAAAATATAATATTGTCATATAGGTATTACCCGGGGATTTACTATTTCACAGTAGTTATTGAGAACGCATGTCATACCTATATTACATAAATATATAGCAGGTTATTTTTCAATAATCACGCAAATATTGACAAATAAAAATGTTTAATCTTAATTATTGCATATTAATACACAAAAAAAACACCAATGCAAGTTACGATATTCGTTAATTAACAAAAATTCAAAAAAAACTTACCGCGTTCAATCGACCGCGACGACATCCTTCACTTCCAATTAGAAAAAAAATATATATTATGACATTAATTCAACCAATGGCAAGTCTTGTAATGGCGGAAGACCCTTAATATTCGTTAAACAGTAAAATTTTTAAAGAAATTGTCTAGATGGCGGTACTACGAAATGTTTTTTTAATGTCATATATATATTACGGAAAGTCTCAGGAGGTTAAGAGAATACCAAATTTGTGACCTATTAGGTACTGTAGAATGTTAATCTGTTGGCTATAGTTTGGTCGCTTAACTTAATTTAGCGGAATTGGTACCCAGGTCGACAGACTGTGCAATAGAGTTGAACCGCTTGATGATGCGATATATTGTACTGTGGCGACCGAGGTTAGTTTTAGCCAGAGGGAGTCGAAAGAGTGCTGACGGATGGCGTGGAGGCCTACGAGGGACTGCAAGCTCGAACGGCTCCAAGAGTTGGGGACAATCTATGTCATTGCTGAAAAGTTTGTACAGGAACATTATGTCGAGCATATTGCGACTGACCTCAAGAGACTCAATGTGAATATAAGTCAACGTGTCCCTGTATCTGATGCTATTCACACGATTGCCACAAGTATAAGGAAGATGTCTTAAAAAACGCTTCTGTATACGCTCAATACGCAAAATGTGGTTTTTATATTGAGGAGACAAGGAGGAGACCATACCACGCTTCCATATTCTAAGATGCTTCGGACGTAGGAGTTGTAAATTACTATTTTGGTATTTGCGTTTTTGAAAACTTTAATATTACCTACCTACGCGTTACAAACCCTAGCATTCCGGAGGCCCTAGCAACAATATCATCGATGTGTGGATTGAATGTCGATTTGGAATCTAAAGTTACACCAAGATCTTTTAATTTATCAACCTCAATCAACCCGTTAATATAATAATTGGTATTGAGTGCCTGCAATTTACGTGTATTTAAATAAGTGTCTAAACTGTTAAGGTTAAATAATATATTTCTAGACAGTATTACTCTATTCATCTTCAAATTTAAGAGCTTCGCTCTTGTCGGTGGAGTCTATTTATTAATCATATTTTCTTTATGCGATAAAATATCAAAAATCATGTACCTAAAGGCGACACCTAAAATATCGTGGTTTTCTAGTGTTTTTTTTTTTCTTCTAATAGTTAAAAACAATTTAATCACTGCACGGTTTTGATTGTTTCTGCTTCATTTATTTAGGCTTCTGCTTCATTTATTTAGGCAGTAGAATAACTATAAAAAGTTTTAAAATTTCTTTTACAGCTATGAATGATAGGGCGAGACATTTTTCGACCTCTTGAAGATCCATCCAGGACTACAGAACCTAGGTACCTAAAAAAAAGGTACCCCAGACAATTCAAGTTGTTAGAAATTAAGGTAAAACATAATGGTGGTGTGGCGACTGTGGCGTTCAGCCGTTCACTAAGTGTGGACGCCGCCTTAATAATTATTTAGTGAGGCAACTCCGGACGACCGCGAGGATTGTCTATGGTACATACACTCTAGCCAGTTTGTCTATGTCTTCTCACTCTCTTGCATCGCTGCAGTTCGGTAGAAGTTGAAACAGTGTCTGTAATTAATTAAATTAATCTTGCTCCTGTTCTGTATCGACTACGTATTCGTCAATTACAACGTTTAACTAAAGCTACCTACGTGTTTTATTCTTTCTGGATAGATATTTCTGGATATAAGGTAGTTCCATAGTTCCATAACACAAACTTATTCCATTTCACAAATTATTTTATTTTTAAAACTTGAAAATAAACATATCTAAACATAAAAATAACGAAGAACTATCAATAATCCGGTGATTTCGTTGCCAATTTCTCACTTTGGTTTCCTGGCTTTACTTCTTCTGCTCTCACTTGCCGCTGTCGGCTTTGCCATCTTATGAAGGAAGGTTTTTGTAAAATGACTGAAATGAGAAATCATGTTAAGTTAAAATGGGTCGATCCCACTGTGAACCCACTATACCCATTACACATTGCAATGGTGATTCTGGGATTTCACTTTTTTAATCAAAACAGTCCCACTATACCCATTGATTCAAGAATTGGCCAGTGGGTATAGTGGGAATTAATTTTCATACAATCGTGTCCCAGAATAACCATTTGCGGCGTTTAATAAACGCATGACGGCGGTTACTATACTGGCCACAAAGCTATAATACCTACCTCTTTGGACAGTGTGACATTAGATACATTAAAGTTACTATCCAAATAACCTACCTAAATGTTTTCAATATAGGTACGCGCAGCGCGTGACTTTCGGCTACGTAGTAACTAATAAGTACTTAATCTGTGCTTTCGGCATGCCAGCGCGTCAAAAAAACGTCCTTATAACGTATCTAATGGTGATTGTGGGAAAGTAAGTGCCACTATCACCATTAATGGGTATTCTCAATGGGGATAGTGGGATCGACCCGTTAAAATATGTCCGATTGAATCATCAGCGCCTGCGCCTGTCGTGCACCCGCTTTACGCAGCGCACGGCCAGTGGCCAGCCAGATAAGTAGAAAGGTATCATAAAGGTAGATACCTAATCCAGACCAGAAACTCGAATTAACCTAATTAAATTAAGTAAACGTTATAAACGTTACCAGACCCAGGCGGACGTTCCTAGAACATGTGAAGGAAAAGGCGGGTGTCATGTATCAAGATGTTAAAAAGAAAGCAGAAAATAGGGAGGGATGGAAGAGGCTCCACCGACAAGAGCTAAGCTCTTAAATAAGAAGAAGAAGACGTTATAAATGGTTGCTTGGGTAAACCTTTCGGGAATCAAACGCACAGCCACCGCAACATGAAAGGTGACTACTTATTTAGTCTGTGGCATTTATTCCGCGGTATGTAATATAAATGTACCTATATAGCTAACTTTAAGTTTTGCCGAGTTATTCGCCATCTCGCAACCAGGTTTCTACCTTGCTTTTTTGCTTTGCTTTGCTTTGGTGCGAGATGACGAATAACCCGTTTTACCAGTGGCTTAAATATTTTTTTTAAGTTAGGTACCTAGTTACATTTACGTTACCTGAGACCTATCACATGTCGTGTAGGTAAAGGTTAGATTAAAGTGCGAAATAAATAACTTACGAAGTCTTAGCAAGTCTCTCATGCGGCTGTAAGCATTGACTCTGTTGGAACCCAACATAAGTATCTTCGTATAGAGATTCGTAATAATCAGATACGTCGGTACACTTCCATTCGTACTGCTTGTATTTACGTAGACCAAACACGGTTGCGTTTCCCTGGAAATAGAGGAAGCTAAGATACTTGCAAAACGCAAGAAGAAAACTACCTACTTAGTTAAGTAGTCAGTGCGTTTGCAGGTCTTATTAATTTGGCCTACCAAATAACGACATATAAAAGATATTATAACTTCAGTAGTAGTATCTTTTTTCTCCCGCAGCCGATTTTTTTGACTCCATTTAATACAATGTCGGGACAGTCTAGGTGTATACATATGTTTCATATCTGGGCAGTGAGTTTTTTTTTTGAGCCCAGTAGGTTTCATTATCATTTATAACACCTAACTAAACCAGCCTGGATAGCAGCGATCAACAACGAAAGCATCATCGTAGATATAGCTACAAAAGCGTCTTTGAAAAAAGATTAGCAAATACTCACAAAACACTTCATCAAATCAGGTTGCGGATGAAATTGATGAGGCGCTTTTTTGTAATATCTTTGAATTGGACCGCAAAGTGGTTTTGGCAGGATTCGGTACACCACATCGTTTGTTGTTGCGAAGTTACCTCTGCCTTCGTAGTTGTCATGCGATATTATGAATGGTACACAGCCCTGGAAGAAAACTTGGTCTATAGGTTAGGTACCTCCCTACAGTTCTGGGACATAAGTTTTTCACCACTTTTAGGTCTAGCTACCTACCTACCTATTACCCAACTCACTTCTTTAATCCATCTTTTGTTTTGCTTCACAAGATATCCGAACATATCCATACAGGCAGGTACGGTACCTACTTAATTAGTTGTGAACTGACTAGCCTGAAGGAAAGGTTTCGATAAAAATGACAAGTACCTATTATCTACTTAAGTACCTTCTTCGCTCGTAACTCACCATAGAACCAACAAGTTTATTCAATCGAAACTCATTCGATCTCAACTGAGGCTTCATTTTCTCGTAATCAATTTCTTCAACGGGTGGGTGATATAAATTGTTATCTTTCGGACATGTTATTCGACTTTCAACCCAATTACCTGCAACGAGGGGTTGAAGAACAAATCAACACTCTTTCTTGTACATGTTATGATACTAGAGCGAGATAGCATAGTTGTGAAATAATTTCCGGGCGATGATGCAACAAAACCTAATACCTACAAGTGTACATATATATGGATTTACATGCATATCTATCATGTTTCCTTCACCTCTTTCGCTTCAATCACAGTCATAAACGCGCACGTCAGTTAAGGGTAGGTATTTTTTAGCAAGAAGTGGTCATCTACATCTTAAATGCCGTGTGTAAAAAATGAAAGTGAGATGGGCTGGTCACGTCTGCCACATGCATGACTAACGATCTCTGGGCAATCACAACCTGGGCCAAAAGACCTCGCGGCAGACCACGAAAAAGGTGGCGAAATGAGCTGGACACCTTCATAGATGACTGGGCAGAGGCGGCTCAGGACAGAGAATCGTGGAGAAGGAGAGAGGCCTTTGCCCAGCAGTGGGACACTGGGCTAGATAAAATAAACATGACGTACCTACAAGAACCCCATCATTATACAGAGGTGCAATCTTCATATTATGTGGCCTTGTTTCCTTTAAGCTTTCGGACATCATTTTGATAGGTTAAAAAATTTAATTAAAACAATAATAAACACACTAAAAACATAAAAATGCACCTAAAAATTGCAGATGATCACCATCGGCAAATGTCACTTGAATTTTTTTTTTTTATTAAATCAAAAAGAAAAAAGGTTTCCTTAAAAAAGTTTGTTTACTAACTGTATAAATATTTTATTTTAGCATTTACAGAATGATCTTTGTGTTCGTTGACTCTATTTATCTGTTGTTAATCTAGTTGATAGAGTAATTTAAAAATGGTCTAATTTGGCAATTAAAAACATACTAAATATTACAATTTTACATTTATTATTGTGCTTACAACAATTATCTACATAGGTAAGTTTATTTTTACACCTGCTTAGAACCCAGAACGTAGGGTGCCAAACGTTTGGTGTGTTTCACTTTCAAGTCGTCTATGACACATCAGCCAAAATTACGTCAAGTGCACTTACTCCAGAACTCGAGACGCTGAACTTTCGGTGCCTTACTTTCGGCAGATGTGCCCTTACAGTATGTCTTAATGAACTATAGTTTACAATTAGAATGATTTATTGCTTAAATAAGTGTCTAATCTATTATACAGTTTTAACATTATTCAGTTTCCATAGTTGAGTTGAGACCTTTATCCACCTTTGGAAGAGTGTGAATCAATGCATTCAGCTGGCTTTCCAGAGGACCCGCTTGCTTTGCAATTCTTGTTAAATTCTTCTCTATAACCCAAAGGTCTTGATTTATTATTTCCATACCCTGAAATTATAATTGAAAAAGGTTTAAGTTGGTAAAGTATTAGAGATCAAAACATTGAACTGAACGGATTTTGAATACTTACCTACTTTAATTAAACTAAAGTATTTTGAGATAGTAAGTTTGTAGTCGGGGGTGCCAGATAGTGCAAAAAATAAAGGATAAATACTTAATGCTACTTTAACTCTGCGATCAAGCCTGCAATGCAAACGTCGTATTCATAATACAACTTTTACTTACTTACCTCTATCATAGAAGTATACAGATGCTTCAAGTTTTTATTGCTATATCTTATGAAACCACTAACGTTTGATTCAGAATCAGATGGCATGGAAGTCATTTTCAGTTAGTTTAAATGAGATTTTTCAAAACAAAAAGCAAATTGTGTTGTTATTTTCAAAATCAACAACCAGAGCGAAATATTGACATTGATGATTTCGTTCAAAAACTACTACGAGAAAAGTTAAGCCACATGAAGTCACTTTTTCAATAAGTTGCGCCTTTTAACGTCAGTTTCTTAGTTTTTCAAATAGTTGAAAGATAGAATTATTAAAACAGCATAAAGTGAAAGCATTTATACTGGGCATTGCCTTTTAGGACATTTTATAATGTTCATGACTAGGTAAATTGAATACTTTCTGAACGAAAATAAATAATGACAGCTGCGTTCTGAGTGTATTGTAAAACAAATTTTAAACCTCCTTATCTTTAAACAATAATAACGATTATTGCACATGATGTACTTCCAAATAAAGAAATTACTTTTGAAAGTATAATTTACAACAAAACATACCTTATTCTATTCTATTTCTGGCTCTATGTACCAGTAAAATGGATATTTTTTTGTTCAGTGTCGTATATTGCACGGAATAAATAGGTTTTCGAACGGTTGTATATCTGTCAAGTTTGTAAATCGCGAGATCTTTCTGCATCGGGGTTGAAGTGAAAAAAAGGATTTTTTTACTGAGAAAACACTTAGTGCGGCTTTATTTCCTTGCAAGTGATAAACATCTATCAAATTGTGGTAAAGTTTACGTAGTGCTTCTTAATTAATTGTCTAGCTGTCAAATATCTGCGTTTTAAAAATATCACATCCTTATTTTAGTTCTTTTTGCGTATTTATCGATTATATTTAGTAACTGAGTGTTTCTTGTACGTACAGTATGCATTATAGAAGCAGTTATTTTATAATGGTCTGCAACAATTGTATGTATTGATTTATAACATCAAAATGCTGCTGTATGAAAGCTGACAAAAATATAATTAAGCTTTGAATATACTTTATAACTACTTTACAATGTGTATTAAGGCTTATAACATAACTAACTAAAATTCAATGTTGTTCTCCAACTTTTAGGTATAGGTAACAAAACAAGGGTAAGTCGATCTTCAGTTACAAGCGTACCTAGTTAAAAAGTTAAATGCTTTGATAAAATTGGATTCATAAACTAAAAGCTTCAGTGCTAGTTTTAATAAAATAATAACAATGATTGCAGTCTCTTTGGTCTCATTTGCTGGGCAAAGAAACCAATACCGTCACTAGATGGTATTGGTTACAGATAGATCTAATCAGCAAGAACTGAAGATTTAATATTATTAGTACCATGATATTGCATGTAATACTGGCTTTAGAACATCCTGTTTATTACAATAGGGATGATGACTACATTCAAAAATTAAAAAAATAATTAGTCTGTCTTTTAGGCTATTAAAAATATTTGAAACAAATTTTTTACTTGATCAAATACATAAATAAATACAAAGATACAGAGCATCAAAGTTACGGACTGGGGGGTATTGACGTCACTCCTAGGTAAAAATCGTACCTACCTAGGTGTGACGTCATGAGCAACTTTAACCCAGTGAATCTTTGTCATTTTTAGTTAAAGAGAAAAATGAAAAAAATATATGTGTCAAATATTTTAAAATAATCTGTGATAAATTAAAAAAAAAATTTTTTGTCATCATGCCTATTGAGTTACACACTGGATTTAGCATCATAAAAAAGAAGTTCACATAGGTACTAAAACCTTAAGTCTTAAAAGTGAGAAACCAAGTACCATATAACTCTTGTCTTCTTACCCACCCCATAAAATAGACAAAGGGATGTTCAGAAGATAGCCATGGTCCTTATTTGACTAACACAAGCGAAGGATGTTTTAAATAAGCCAGGTATGCAGAATCCCTTTGTAGTAGAAATAAAAAATGTATAAATCATCTGACTTAACTATTTCTGTTCTCTCCTTAGAAAAAAAAGAAACAATAGTTTAAAGGTCAACAACAATGTAATGTTATTGTTTTTATGTTTGTTGGTTTAAAGCGTAGTTACTTTTTACAAAAAAAAAAAAAAATTTAATCAATTTATAAAAATCTCAAAGACCTCCTTTTATGTTTCTTTTATCCTTATAAAACCTTATAAAATAAGCCAAAAACTGCAATAGCTAAATTACCCATCCATTACACGCTATGCACGCGTTTGCTCAAACAGAATAGATAAATGAAAAGGTACCAGTGAATAGGGCGCATTAGACTACAGTAGGTCGCCGACGGCGCCGGCCGGGCTGGCGTCGCGACGTCGCCACTTGCACCCCCCTTCATCTCTCCACCCTCAGTTGGCTTCTATACTCCCATTCCATCAGACTGAGAGTATCGTTAACTGTCTCGGAAAGAGATTCTATTTTTGTAAGCTGCTCTTTGTACGTTAATGAGTGGATTTGAAGTGGTTTGATTTTTCCCGCGTTTAAAAAGTACCAAATATGCTAAGATAGTAGGTGAAAAGTTTGTGTCTAGTTTAAACCACGCGTAAAACTGTGCGTAAAACACATCGCCGTGTTTTGTTTTAGAATAACTAAAGCCTTTGGACACTTGTGTAGTATACTGAAACTTGCCTATTAAGTACGTACAAGAAATACTTAAAAAACGAACCAAAATCAACAGTGCTAGGGATGATGCTCTAAAAAGTGCCCAGCGAGAAATGTCAGAAGATCATGCGGATGACTTAAACAAAGAAAGTGAGTCAAATGATCAAAAGATTCAAGAGCAACCAGAAAATTCTGGTGAAAAAGACAGTGCTGTAAAAGAAGCCGTTAATAGTGAGAAAGATGAGAAAGGTGAAGTGTACGGAGCGATTGCTACGAATGTCAGCAAAGGTCTATCATGGACTCTCGTTGGAAATGAATTCAAAGTGTCGTGGAGTCTACCAGAAGGGGCTGCGACGTCGAAAGACTACATCGTACTATGTTACTCAGGTAATATTAATTTATTTTTATATTTTCGTCTTCTTTCAATTAAACAGGTTTTGGAACTGGACAAGTACGTGGCCAGGCTAAGTGCTATCCAGGACTTCGCAAAAAATGTAATCAGAATCATTACTGAGTCGTAATTTTTGTAACTGACCTTTTAAAAAAGATACCGCTGAGTTTAATGCTTTCCCCTTACTGATATTGAAAAAATAAAATTGGTTTAAAGATAAGACTAGCTTATAGTTATCTACGTGTTTCTGAACTGGATGAACTGCAAATGGTTTTCTAAACTTGGACACCTAATCACAAATTGCAGCCATAACATTTGGAAGCTTATAAAAAAAATGCGCAGAAGTCAAACAGATTACGTTTGGTCGATTGCACGAGAACTTTAACCTAGAATTGGATACGGTTAAATGCCGTGACCTATCCGCAAACATCACGATATAACTGCAAATGAACTCTGCATTTGCGCAATACGGAATTATGCTAAAATATGTGCCCTTGATGCCCTAAGATGTATGCAGGGCTATAAATGGCATCGAACATATTTGTATGGAGATTGGTATAGTAAACATTTTTGGAATCAATTACACTCAACATCTATCGAGCTAGTATGGAGAATATAAATATTTTTCTCTATCGATTGACGTAAGTTTCATCAGTGGCCGCCAACTTTTTTTTCTCCACACTAGCTCGAATATGGGATGTTTAGTGTAGGTCAGGGGTCACCGATTAGTTTCGGTCTAGGTCCATTTTTAGAAATGAAATGACCTTCGCGGTCCACACATATTATAAAAAAAAATATTGAAAAAAGGTAATTACAGAAATTACAAAAGTTACATATCAATGAGAAAAGGGGCCTTTTTTATTGTTAATTATCTATCTGAAGTTTAGAGTGGAATTGGTGCAAACTATTGAAATTAAATCCTGAAGATGTTCATCAGTAAGTCGAGATCGAAAATATCGAAATCTATTCTTAACGAAGTTCATCTTCGAAAATGTTGCTTCGCAAATATATGTTGACCCAAACAAAGTGAGAAGTTTCAAAGCTAATTTTTGTAGTTCTGGATATTTATTACCACACACAAATTTTATCCAGAACTCTTCACTGGAAACTTCGGCATGTTTTTGCGCGACGCCGCGCTTCACCACCGCGCGACGACCATCGCTTATGCGATGCGATCCGCAATCTCTTTCTTGCTTGTAAGCTCGTAATAACTCGGTCCGCATACAATGGGTCGGCGGTCCGCATGCGGATCGCGGTCCGCCATTTGGTGACCCCTGGTGTAGGTAATTGATATCGACATTTTTACTATACCAATTAGGTTGGATGCTCTTTTGTGATCTTGACACCTTGAAATGGATAATTTGAACCTTATGGTAGAAGGAGTAATAGTATAGAAGGGATCAGCAGTGCTTGATTGATGACTCCTTTAAGGTAAACATCGTCGTGAAATGTCAATTGGTCTACGTACCATAATCAATATGCATTATAATGTACTTGAAGTAATGGGATATTACAGAAGGACTGTGCTAAAATTTATAATGATAAACTGAATGGTGAACTGTTTTGTCTTTCCTGTCTTTGATAACCAATTATTCCATTACCTGGTTTTATAGGAATACCTCACAATACTTATAAATTCCCCACACAACAAATCATCCAACTAATATAATAAATGTCAATGTTTGAGCCGATAGATGGATCGATGTTTGTTACTCCTTCACGCAAAAACTACTGAACAGATTTTGATGAAACTTAGCAATATTGTAGCTTGCATATCAAAATAACACATAGGCTATATTATTTTGAGATATCGTGATTTTTTTCCAAGATATGACGATGAATGCGTACGAAGTCGCGAGCAGCCTCTAGTCTTGGCTATAAATGTTTAGTGCGTTTTCGAACGATAGTTATTCCACCAAGTTCTTCGAGCGAGCCGTTTTATAACTGTTTCTAGGCGGCACCGGTACTAACTCGCTTATTGCATTAATTGACAACAGGAAGCAAGATCGCACTTGGTTGGCGCACCCCTTTTACCGTAACACTGTGTTAAGATGTGCATTGACATAATAGGTGACGTGACTTTTAGTTTTTTTCGCGCTGCGTGAGACTGCGGAACCAACGTAATTTCTTCAATGATGACTTGATCGATAATTGGCTGAGCTTTATATATTTCTTCTTCTCAACCTATTCTGTGTATTAGGATAACCTTTAAAATTTCGTGCTCGCCATTCATTCATTCATCATTTAATTTAAGAGTAAGACTCTTGTCGGTGGAGTGTTCGTCATTTAGGCCTATCCTCTGCCAGTGCTTTAACTTCTTGATACTGCTCACCAAACTGATCTATTTCATTTGTTTCAAACTCATCAAAAGTAGTAGTTCTATAGCGTTTACGACTTTATTACCTACTTGATAAATGTCTCAGTGGTCAGCTTAGATTAAATATAGTGTAGTACTTATTACCTCATAATCATTGAACCCATAAACACAAGAAGTGGGACGTAAGATTACAAATATTAAGGAGAAAGCAATATCTTTCCTTTGGCGCTTCGATCTTGTAAGACTACCATGAAAGTGCAATCATCGCCCACGTACGCCTTTAATTGCATGTTCTCGCAACCGAACCTGTTACGTGCTGAAGTCACTTGTAAAATTGCAAATTGAAGCTCTTTTCTACTTGATGCAATGATGGTCATTATCGAATTGACTGAGAATTCCCAGCTACCGAATTACATAATTGATATAAGGAATTTTTTTAATATAGTATTTTATATCAAGTGATCTCTGCCTACCCCAATGAGAGAGAGGCGTGACGGTAGATGTAGGTATGTATATCATCCAATGCAATAATTAATCCGTAACCAGAAGAGTCAATTTAACACCGACTACTTACTTACTTAAATTGGCGTGTTTGCTCTGAGAAAATTGCATCGCAGGACAGGCCTTCAGGATATTTTCGAATTGTAGTGGAGTGCCGTAAGGCATAAAAATGGTCAAACCTCGGAATCCAGGGCCAGTCAATGAATCTTAATATAAACCTTGAAAATATGTTTTTAATAGTATATAGAATAATGTTAAAAAAAAAAAAAATTCCCGCTCTCAATTTTTTTTTTAATTTTTTTTTTTTTAGCCTAATTCGTCCCTCTGCTGGGCAAAAGCCACTCCCACGCCTCTCCAAACACTCCTATTATTAGCTGCTTCCCACCAATCGTCCCTAAATGAGCGTAGGTCGTCACTCCATCGTTTTTTGGGCCTAAAATTATTATAAACAATTATTAATTTTTTAGAGTTTTCATTGATTTATATTAGTCAAAAGTCATATTTTAAAAAGAACAACTATTACAAACTTGAAAACTTGATCTTGGATCTTTTTTGAAAACCCGTTTTAGTGATTTTTAAAAAAAGAACCACTTTTTGATGATTTTTGTATCAGAGAGCGATTAATATTCAATTAATTAAAAAGAAAAGTATGTTAACGGCTTCTTCGATAGTTACTTATGATATGGCGAAAATAATTCGTTGATGATTAAAGTGGAACATCGACAAATTAACTGTCAAAGTTAACTTTAGAACATAGACATCGAAGACTTACCTAAGTCGGATTATTTCAAAAACTTAGAAGTTGAGTTAAGATGGTTAAATTGACAAAATCGAGTAGTTAAGAGAAGTAATCTAGTAGGGCGTTTGTTTTTCAGCCTGACTAAGAAATAGGGAGTGATAAAGGCAAAAACTAAGTCGCTGTTTAAAGCAAAATAGTCTAATGGACCAAAACAGGTAGTATTTGAATGGTGCATCGGTATACCTGCAGTCCCTAAAGATCCAAGATCAAGTTTTCAAGTTTGTAATAGTTGTTCTTTTTAAAATATGACTTTTGACTAATATAAATCAATGAAAACTCCAAAAAATCATAATTGTTTATAATAATTTTAGGCCCAAAAAACGATGGAGTGACGACCTACGCTCATTTAGGGACGATTGGTGGGAAGCAGCTAATAATAGGAGTGTTTGGAGAGGCGTGGGAGTGGCTTTTGCCCAGCAGTGGGATGAATTAGGCTAAAAAAAAAAAAAAATTAAAAAAAAATTGAGCGGGGAGAAATTTTTTTTTAACATTTTTCTATATACTATTAAAAACATATTTTCAAGGTTTATATTAAGATTCATTGACTGGCCCTGGATTCCGAGGTATAAACCTTACGGCACTCTACTATTGAAACATAATTCCACATTAAAACCACAATTTTGAACCGATAACATATATGAATGTTGACGAAATTCCATTGATATAGACTGCTCTGCATATTAACAACGTGAGGCAACCGACACAGGCTATGGCACGTGCTTAGCAGGCGTCTGTTACATAAACGCTGCATTGTCGTTACTGTACACCTTTCACCAACCGGTGTTAGTAATTTCCTAGCTTATGGCCCATTATTTCTGTAAAACCAAGAAACCCGGTGGAGCAACGGCACTGTCTGTAGTAAGAACTGTGTTTGCTCAATCGCAAAATCGGCAGTTTCTGCCGTTGGTGGAAAAGAAACTCAGGTGTGTCTTTTAACGACCAAACCTTATTCAATCACCATTGCCGATATTTACTTATGAATTTGGTATCAATACCCTAATTTACGGGCCTAAAAATCCCACTTACTGGCTACCGACCCGAAGAAACAATTCTGATTCTGACTGAAGGTAATAAATAACATGCAATTATCAGATCTTGCAATGTCTCCGAAGTGGCAACTGTTTTCTCCGTACTTTCGCCCTGTTATGCTAAATCGGTGTTGTCAAACTGGTTGTAATATCCCATTGTTGCTTACACTTGGATAATTGTTCCTACTTCTTTATTTGTAACATCAGATCATTTTTGAACGACATCGAGAAATCTATAGCTTTGGGGAATTTCGCTATTGTCTGGCTATTATTTATGATAAAAAAAATTGCAATAAGATTGGCAATAAGCAAAGAAACTGAGCCCCCTGCGATTCAATAAACAGAATACAAGAAACTTAGGAATATCTTAACATAATGTGGTCAAGTAGGTAGTTATTCAAATAGTTTCGTCGTATTTTCCTTGAAAAGCGGTTTCTTTGAATCAAGACTTGATTCGCTACCGACTACGGCAGATTCGATTCAAGGGTCACCAAGTCGGTAATCGCATGAATGAGCCGATCGAGCATACCGCGGTACCCTCCGCGTCTCTGCCCCCCCGCCACTCGATTTGTGAATGAAGCCCCCACCGGCGCGTGCCGCCTCCTATGCTCAGTCGCGCCATCGGGCAACGCGCCGACACGCGAGCGCATGTTCCATTTCAAATTTTGACTTTTCGAAATTTGAAAATTCGTGCGGTCTGTGTTTTTTAAAGATTTCAGTCTGTTTTTGCTGATATCTTTTACTGTTCCGTTGTTATAGAAAAAAGTGAAGTTGAACTTTGGACTTATTTGCGAATCTGCCTTTGGGAAAGTCGTTGCCGGCTCTTCGGCAGTAAAGTTTACGGTAAGCGTAATTTGCGGATAATTTTACCTTTTTCCCTACCTCTGGTTGTTATAAAAGTACCAGGTCATCTAGGAAAGGTGACACGTAGGCTAGGCATGCATTGAACGAAAAATTCAGTGGGTTGTAGGCTGTAGGTGGGTGCCCACGTAATTTAAATATAGTAGGTGTAGCGCACCATGTCTTCTTCAATAAATAGCGCAATTTGTTTGGTAATGAGTAGGTAATAAATATTGTTAATGAGAAAACTTTCTCTGTATCTAATAACAATTAGTAAACTGAACTTATTCTTCAATTTCCCTAGCAGCTATATCATGGCCCTTAATTAAGTGATTAGTTTTAAACTCGTTTTAAGTTTAATCGAAAGCAATCAAGCTAACTGCTCAACTGCCCTTAGATGTAAGTAGAGGAAGTTTAATAGACAATGCTTAACTTAATTATTATAAAAAAGCCTTTGGGAACACTGGTTCGTTTTGAACCAAAATTGGAACCTAAAAAAAGAAGTGAAAGTTTGAATGCGAAAATAGAACACTGTTCTTAATTAAAAAACAAAATCTCCAGACTGAAGACCGATCTTTCTGGCCAGACAGATGCGTTCTTTTTTCAAAAAGGTTTGATTTTAGGCGCCGTCTACAATAGCGCCTTTAACCGGCCCCTACCTGGAATTGCATCTTGCGATATTTTTTGCGAACTGTGTCACCTCGAAATTGATGATCCCTTATTGTTCGTTCTGCGATATCGATCTAAAGTACTTTATTAGCGTCGATTGTTTATTAAAAAAAACCTATTTCTTAATTTGACACGGACATCCGTTTGTTTCGATAACCGATTGACGTTTGGCAAGTTTATTTTCCATGGTTTGTCCAGTTAAGCACTCTTGCGTAATTTCGCAAACAATAGCAAAAAAAAAACAAATACGATAAAAATGCTTATCAAATATATTTTGTAAGTTGTTAACTCTTCACAATAAATGAGCAAATAACAGTACCATAAACAACATTTTATTGTTAACAAGTAAATTGGTAATAAAATGAAATGCGTTTGGCTACTTTATTTGGAAAGCGTAGGTTTTAGAAAGCTTCTGAATAATAAAGTTTGTATGACGGCTAGTTATTACAGGATAGTATTCTTACATTGTAACTTATATGAAGATGATTATGAAGAAATAATAAAAAACATCACCCCTGAAGTAAGAATAAAATAAAGTAAAAATACCAAAGGGTAAATACCCTTTTCTTGATATAGACATAGACATTTATTGTCTTACAAACACAGTACAACACACAACACAAACTCAACAGTTCACAATTACATTTTAAAAGTATATATGGTCATCATCATCATATTTAATAGCCAGGCAGACTCTTGTTTGCAGAATATCTAATGGAATACTCTGCTTTGCTCTGCCAACAATTTGACCTCTTGACTTCATGGATATTCGACCATTTCCCCAAAAAAGTAAAAAACCCAGCTAATATGTCATTCATCTGTTTCTAGATTAAATACAGAATAATGGAAACATTCAAGTTATTAATCTAGAACTTGTTCTCAGGATATAAGTTGTATCTACGTGTTTATTTCTCAATGATTTTTAGGACGTTTCCGTGTGCAGATCCGGACTGTTGGTAAAAACAGAGGACAAAATTGTCTCAAGGTTTTAGACTGGTAAGAGCCTTTGGTCTTCCAAGGTTTTTACCCGTGGAAATTTCTAGATATACACATACTTACGTACATACATACCTATCCGTCACGCCTCTCTCCCATTGGGGTGGACAGAGACCACTTACCACCACTTGCTATCCACACAACTTTGGCTTCATTTCTGGATATAGCGTCCAAAATGTCATCTCTTATCTTTGAGTATAGAATATATAAGGAGGTGCCATACAGTCTGGATCTGCGTGCCAGGTGTGGCGCAAAATGGCTACCTTTTTGTATGGAATTTCTTACCGTTTAACAGGTCATCTACCAAGAAAACTATGAAAAACTTGCGCCAACCTTGGCACGCTGTCATAAACTCATTTAATTACATACATTCTATACCCAAAGTCTCTTGTCTGCGGGACACCTTCTCTGGCAAGACATGTTTGCTTTATACATAGGTCCTTCATCCCATGCAAATACCTTAAACATTATATTCGGTTCTACCTATTTCCTTATATAGGTACTTTCGAATAACGACGGCAAAAATAATTAAACAGTTTTAAGATTGGCTATAGTAGAAACATAAACTTGCATCAATAAGGAACTTATCTTCTTGTAAAAGAATTCCTTTATACATTTCTCCAGCTTAAACGCGTTTATACTCTCCAATACAAGGGGTTAATAAAACAGACATCCATTATAGTAAAGACAAGCTAGAGGATATTAAATTGACACGCCTCAGAAACACTCCTCTCATCCCATTACGTTAATATTGCTGTGCCTTATAGCTTTTTGCTAGTCAATGGAGGGTATTGAGGCAAAAAGAAAGTCTAGCAAGCTATACCCTACATAATTACAGTCATGAGAGTAATTGAAGGGAGCAGATGCTTATTGCGATGGAGGCTTGCGGTTTTTGTTGTGCTCAGGTATGCTATTCATGCAAATAAATATTTTCGTGCAATTCTTTGGAAAGATCGTGGGATTTCTTGGCTTTCTGGTGAGGTTATTTGATTGTTATAGAACTACCAAAAATATTAATAATTTCGGTGTAGATTAGCTTCGTCTGAAGAATCAAGGTCATATGGTTTGGTTTGTTGTAAGTACGTTTATATAATAACCCGCTGCTTCTAAAATACCCGTTCTTTGAGTGACAATGGCGGAAATTAAACGACCACTCCCTTTAGTGGCGTCATTGCCTTTTTACCGATAAACCACTTAAGCTCGATTGAATATTTCTTTTTGAAAAAACTAAATGAATAAGTCGAATGATTGTTATTTTATACCTTGTTTCGGTTTTCGGAAAACGAAAACTAAAATACTGACCAAACTTGGTAAAAGTAGAGAAGATATAAAGCGTTCTCCTTCTACTTTCGTATGAATTCTATAGCAAATTTTGAGGTGAAGATTTATACATACAACATTACGTACAATGAGATTCTCACGGGTTTCAAACTGTCATTTAGACAAGACAAAGCAGAGACTAGTGAAAGAAACAGTCTCATGATTTCTCACGAATCGAACTGAGCTTAGCAACCGCCCGCAGCTTTAGTCTTTCAAGGGATATTAATTGCTTTGACATTGAACGATAACCATGATGTTAAGACATTAGAGGAAGCGTTTGTAGCCCAGATAAAACGGAAGAAGATCAAACGAAACGCCGGAATTGAAGATAGATAAGACAATTGGAAGAAATTAAGACGCTATTTGGTACCAATTTATTGGTTGAAATTTATGGAAATGCGTAGGCAGTTTATAACTACAGACAGAAGGAAAAAAATGTTTTCGTGGCACTGGAATCACTGCCTAATTCTGTTCTTATACTTACGTACTTAAGATAGGTACCTAAGTACTTATTCCGGAAGCATATTTGTTGTCCTTTCCTTAATTTGTCTTGAGAGTAAATTTCGGAGTAAATGTAAAGGTTGATATGACGTAACACCATAAATATCAGCATGGTAATCGTGAAGAATTTCAATAAGAACAATGATGAGTATAATTTAGATTTCTTCGGAAACAGTCGTTATACAAAATTACTTCTTGACACGTCGTAAAGACATTAACTTCACGCTGTAGCATTGTTGCAGTGAAAAACATTGAGAGGAAACTATAAATTATGTTGGTAGTTTATACGATCGACCGGTAATGGGCTATACTCTCGCGAACAGAGTACATCAGTACAGGCACCCTCTTAAATTGATTTATTTTAACTTGGTAGCTGTTAAAAGTGAATTTCGAGTCGCTAATTACAAAAAGGATCTTTGGCTTAAAAGTTTTGGTGGGAATCTTTTTGTTTCAAATATTTGATACAAGATTGGTTCTGTAGGTATCAAATATAATATCATCATAATTACATGTGCTTAGCACAGAATTTATTTATTGTTGAACAATCAAAAGTCCTTAGTGAAATAGTAAATAAAATTTAAATTTGGATCGACTGCAAACGGTTACCCCGAAACCGTTAGCTACAGAATGAAATTCAAATTGTCTTAAAGTGTTTATTAATATTTCTCCTTCCGGAACAACCCCCAACAGAGGGTAAAAATCAGTGGAGCAAAACCGGAAGTGCCATACGTCCGCCATACCTTAGTTTAGTTCCATAATTGGTGGCACGGGTACTTCCGGTAACAAAAGGGTACCTAATAATAGTTTTATATTGCTTCTTTCACTAAGCGTTAACTTGATTCTATAAATACAAACAATAGTCTTAATATTCCCACGACAGAAGAAAAGATAAAAGCACCACTTTACATTTTGAATACAATGCACTTTGTTTTGTGCGAAAATGTTGATGACCATTTTATACTTTCTGCCCGTTAAGCTTATAGGGCCAATTGTATTATTTTTATGTTCAAGAAATAAAAATGAATATTCTACGAGAACAAAACAATTGGGATGTAATTAATCCTATCAGTCAAATATTATTGTGCCAAGTCTAAGTCTTAAATAGCAATAAGATGGTTATTGCTATTTCAGATTTTGTAAAAGTTTGCGATAATTTGGATCGCGAGCAATGCACTTTTCGAATCTAGAAGCTAATCTTTCCACTTTTTATGCAAAATCTGGGAAATTTTCCAGTAGTTCAGTATTTACGAAATTCCCACATGTGTTCATCCTATTTTCGTCCCTTACAATGTCAAATTCCTACACGTGGATACGTCTCTGAATAGACATACATTTTGCGTCAGAAGGAAACGAGCTATTGATACATTTATAAATACACAGCAAATGTGTATAGGTAGCTGCCATTAAAAATGTAGTTTGAATGCTTAAAGCGTAGCAAAACGTGCAACGAATACAAGTGCACTCGTAAGTCCTTACAAAGGGCTCAAGGAGTTTTATCGCTCTATGGAACTCAATAGATCAATGTATCCAACTGGCATCAAGGACGATTGCGTCTGCAACGATCCAAAGAAGTCAGCAATTACCACATCAACCTTAGAAGACGTGACATTCGCTGACTTAATTTTCCCAAGACCTTTTTTCTCGGTCCATAAAAAGATTAGTGTGGGGTAGAGGTGCTAATGCATGTGTGTACGCACATCCGGTCCGACGGGGTCCGTTAATTGGTCTGCGTAAAAGGGATATCGTGTAGCGTACCCCGACCCTCTTGCCCCAGCTTCCTGTGACAACGGGCGACAGGTCGGAATCGTGACGATCGGTCACATTAAAGGAATACACCTTAAAAGGTAAGTTGTCCAATTAACCATCAGGACATCACCCCCTACTGGGCTCTGTCTTCGATGGGTCACGATTGTTTATGAGTTCGAATACTTTATATGGTCGAGTCTCTTGTTCGGATTTTTTGATACGCTTTTAAATATTATTAATTTCGCTTTAGCCTTTCAATATGTTGTTATGCGATTTGCAATTAGTAAGCAGATTGTTTGAAGTCTTTTTGCAGCGTGGGTTGATGGAGACTTTTTTGTCGGCATCTGCTAATGGCATTGCTTCAATTACCTTAACAATGTATAGGTATTCTTGTTTCTTTCAATGTTATATTAATAATTTATAAAGGCGGGCGTTGTTTGTTGCGAATAGCATGAAGACTACATGCAATTAAAACTTATAAATCAAATGAGTAATAGAATCAAACTACCACCTAAAGGTATTTATGTAAAAACTTGATTCTTACAACTTGTTGCCTGTCTTGAATAGAATGCTCTGTTCCCATGACGGAGATCTGGACTGTGACCAGTAGCATCATCATTCATGCTCATGCGCATCGTAGCATATACGTACTCAACTGTACTTATGCTTCATTCTAGCAAATTCCTTGAATGAACTCTATAACGTCGTTATTATGCGCATTATTTAGACTATAAACACACGTTTGCCTTATTTTAATATAGATAGTGATATGCGATTCTATTTGTAAACAACATTATAGGTAAGCTTGGCAATTTTCCTCAATTTGAGGTGTGTTAAATTCCCAACGATTTCGTGGAACATATTTAGTAGGTATTCCAGGTTTAGTGATGGGTAAAGGTGCCGTCCGTGGAAGTGAACAATAGGAGTGCTTCCTAGAAAACCAGAATGTGCACATTAGGTGTTGTGAATGAAAATGCCGTACGCACCGACGGAAACAATAGGTGTTAACTCGCGCATTTAGTGGCGAGGAAAGAGGACGATGTGCTCTGATTACTGACTAGGCTCGTGTTAGGCTGTTATGAACTGTTCTTTTCGACTTTCGTTGCCAGGCAATACAAACAGAAACAGACTTTAAAAAATGGAAAACAAATCCTCAATGATCAATCTGACAAGCATTTACGTTGAGAAATGGCATAGCATCTAAAATATGGCATTGACATTCTCAAGACAATTAGGTCTCTAAAAGTCTTCTTTGTTCCATTTTCGATAAATCTTGGAAATTAATTTCTTAATCTTCTAGATAGTTAGATGCCAGGAAGATGAATGATGATGAATCTGCGCTAAATAGTTTAGTAGCAATACAATTACCATTGTTAGCTGTAGTTATTTACAATAGATGTGTTCGATGACAGGTTTCGAGTCTGGCGCGGTCTTGTTTATCTTCAGCTTCAATTATAAACAACCGCACGTACTAAACTATATGTACATGAAGATTGTTTTCAATAATTCACTGTATTACTTGATATAAGAAAGTCTTGTATGCTATATCTAGATTGACTTAATAACATTATTGTAAGGCGAGTGAAGCAAATATTTATCAGACATGATTATATTTTAATTAAAAAACGTTAGATTTTTATAACTAGTATGCCAACAATCATTCTGCGACATATGTTTGGTCTATCTTTGATTCTTTACTTAGTTTTTTAGCATTGCCGTCAAACGTATAAACACACGATTATGAAACATTAGTTAGTTAGCACGTCAGCACATGATGGAAACTCGCATGATTTATTTATTACAGAGAGTGCCCCGGTTCCGGTCGGGACAGCGTGCGTGTGCGCAGGAAACTTGCAGGATATATCAGATTAGAATCGCGAGCCGATGGACGATGGACCACTTGCGCTATGTCGAGCGCACTTCCCATATCCGCTTATCAAAGTTACTGGAAATGGAGCGCGATTAGAAAATTTACAACTTTGCAGAATAATTGGTTCAATTTCAATTCTTCGGTAGATTTGCAACAAGAGTAAGCTCTAACTAAGAAGTTTTTAATTACCTATCTTGAATAGTCCTTAAACTACAAGCCTTATGATTTCATACAAAACGATGCTAATTAACATTATTTATCGCTTTATAACGAGGCGGGAAGGTGGTTTATAATTAAACCATATCGACAGCGCAGCTCGTTATTTTGATATGTTTTCTTCCATTCCTCTGCACATATTCCGGTGCAGCATCCGAAAAAAGCAGCGTATAAAAAATGCATATTGCAGATCTCGCATTCAATTCAACCGGATGGTATCAGTTTATCGATTTATTTTCAACGTTTTTCGTTGACCGGCGGACGGAAATCATTACCTATATATATACCTATAACGACGGAAAACACCCGTCGTTGTAGGTTCTGTGAAAAATATTCAGTAGGTAGGTACATTTTTTTCTCTTTAACAAGACTGATTGTTCATACGTTAAAAATATAAAAATGAAATGTTTTAGATACTTATTTATTTTGTCTTTAACATAGATTTTCCATAATGTTTGGTTTCTAAAACTCTGCTGTCAATGGTCCATGCAATGACGTTGCAGCATCAGGGCGGCCCCTTGCAACACCACGGGGGCATTCGACAAATATTGACTGAACAAATGTTTGGAGAACACCACAAAACTGCTCGTCTCGTGTGCGTTATGTAGGTGGTGCGGTGGCGTGCCCAGATAAAAGGCCCAAACCCAAGATAACTACACTGTTTGCATAAAACAAATCATGTTTGCCTACTTTATGTCGTATAGATTGCTGGCACGGATCACTAGCTCATATTTTGATGCGTCCTCACGTACTGTTTGCATAGCTTTATGGTTATCTATTTAATAATAGTAATGGATAAATCTTTATGCGACAAGTTTCGAAGTATTATACGCTTCATAGCTGAATGTGTGATGCAAATTTCGAACAAAAAGAGGGTCGGATGTCAGTACTCAAAACAGCTCCACGACCAATTACTTTTTTTTGCGAAACTAGCAAAAACTCGTGGGAAATTATTATAGTAATTACTTAATTACATGTACCTGGTTGCTGGTACTAAGAACAATGGTAAAACAAAATTAATAAGTCCGTATTCAAAGTTCGTTTGCCAAAACGTCTAGTGTCCGTAAACAAGAGCCGTCAAGGTCGAGCTTGTTTACGCTTCTACTGGTGCTAATACCCAAACACGCGTGGACGCATTGGCTTCATGGCGTCAGTGGCTGCACTACCATATCGCCTGTTGTTTATAATCCTTCGGTTAGCCGCTTGTTGCAAATCGCCAACGGAAACGAGTTCCAGTAATGAGCTTCGGATGTCGCTCACCTATTGTGCCGCGCTAATAGATATCGACTTCCTTAGTTCACTTATTGGTGGCAACATCGGGCTATAATGAGGCATTGTTTCTGCATGTCAGGAAGTCTCCACATCTTATTCTATTTCCAGAATAAAGATCCAAGCATAATGCCGGTACTATCGGTTATATTGTCTACTGTGTATTTTATTTACAAATCCAGGTCAACAATCGTTCACGGATCTGCAAAGGTGGCGGCAGTTGGGTCGATACAAAATAATAAAGGTACCGCCATTTACGCTGCATTATTCCATTATTGGAATTCATGCTTGAGATTTTAAGATTGACATGCACCGTGGTCAATCAAAAATCACGAGATATGGTTATACCAAGCACTTCCGTTTTAGAAGGAATCAACGGAATTCTACCGATTTTGACTTTTCCCAACAAATTATTATTTAAGATTTGTATCGGTTATTTGTTCTGTAGAATGGTTGTCTAAGTACATCCGGAGTATTCGGAGCGTTTCGGCGCGTCTTCCGCGCGTTCCGCATTGTGCGTGAGAACTTGTACATCGGAAATAAGTCGTTTTACGTAATAAATTGTTGAAGGTAGTATTTTAGGAGCTTCTTGATTTAAATATTGAAGCCAGAGTTACCCATAAACATAAATAGTCATAGAGATCAAATAAAAGGACACCACCAGACCAGATGTTGCGGCGGAGACATCATTAGGCCTCGTAATCCTGTGACGGCACGCGCTGGCACGTAGATTTAAGTGGGTTACCATGTCGATCATGTCCTAACCCAAGGTCGGAAGTTTATACTACGAAATTTACATAAACTTTATCATAAAGACTTTTATGAAGTAATTTTGATCTAGCTATAAAATGTCAATCTTAACACGCTCTAAAAGCAAAAAAGGTGACTCAAAAGACTCGGTTTAAAATAGATAGGTCCATAAATTAAGTTAAGACACATTGGAACAGACACGTTTAGAATATTTTACTCGACGAGAGAGGTTATAATGGAATCAGAATTCCAGTTCTAACATTAGCGTCCTTGATAAAGTTGGACTCGTTTCACTTCCTGCTACGAAGTGTATTGTATACACATTGCACGTCACTCATTCAGAATCAATCAAAGGACGGAGAATGAGATGTTTACCACGCATACACCGCTCGAGAGTACCCTTTATAATTAATGTGCTAGCACAGGCGTTTCCTGTTATAAACCAATAAGTACGATGTTCAGATAATGGCGTGATCAACAACATTAATCAGAAGACTTATAAGAAAATCACGAACGTCCTTGAAATGTTACTCAGACGAACTCTTGTGTAAACGAGTTTGTTTCAACAATACTAATATTGACCGCACCTTTCGAAATGGCTTAAGGTAGAATAAAAGCAGGAAACATAAATTAAATAAGCGAAGTAGTAGAGTCGCAAGTTGGTGGGAAGGGTTATAGGGACGTGTTGCCAAGGCCAGCGGGTTCGTTAGGGCCATTCATGGATGCCTGCGCCCCCCAGCCCCCTCGACTCTGGCGTCCTGCCGCGACAGGACAGGATACCTTCCCCGCTGTACCACGCCTCGCAATGTTATCCGATTGATCCGAAGAATCGATCTCACAGCAAAAAGGCACCACGAGCAATCGTAATTCACCGGATGCACTAACGAGTGTAATTTTTTAAGACTTGACGTGCAGTATTAGTTTGTTTTTATTGAAAACAGTGTTTCCGCTACCTATGCTTTATGCCTTTGCACCAACATATACCAAGAATTCATTCATTGCGCGTCAAATACCAAACGTTTAATAAAACGACGTTTTCATTTCCAACGAAGGAGTAAAAGCTATATGCAGGATACATTTCCTATGCTCAGCGAATATATGAATGGGCTTTAATAAGCAGGAGATGAGGCTTTTGATATAACTAGATGTTGAGATGTGGGTATGCCACTTTCAAAGAACGTCTTTGCCTTTAGAACCTTTTGAATATAGCAATATTATGTAGAATGTGTACGACACATCGTTTTATAGAATGTCTGAGGTTGGTTGAGGATTTTACGACTGTTGCATTCAACTGCCCACTGCATTGAAATATTAATGAGGTTCCAGTTAACCTCTGAATTCTCAATAAGTTTATCATTATCAAAAAGTTGTAAGGATAATGACTTCATTCGAAGAAAATTAAGTCTTAAGTTGAGTGGATTGGTTATAAATCAGTTTGATGAATGTCGTTCGGGAATGGCGATGTATTTCGGACGTGCATTGTGGCCAATTCGTCATGATTTGCGTATGTAAATCAATGGAGTTGGGTTGTGGGGGCGTAACGGTGTTTTCGGCGGTATACGACAGGAAAGCGGATGCCATAAACATACTTTCAGTCTCTTGACTCTAACTCATATTGGGTTTCATAATCTATTGTCCTATGACAATAACTATGTATGTTCATCAAGGCATTATCGTCAACTGCTGTTATTTTATCGGAAACTACGCTTCTTTTAACTTTCTAAAAATGAATACCAGTGTAAAAATATGATGTAAAAATATATGGAAAATGACCAAAAGATAAAAAACCGTTCGATCAAATTGTTCCCCTCCCTGCTGTCTTACGATCGTGCTTGTTCATTTGTTGTGAAGATTATAGACCCTTATGCAAGACCCACGTCATAAGTTGTTAACGACATCGGCACCGCAATTTGTATATCAATTTATCATCTTTATACGGATTATTGGTACTGAGAAATTTTCTTTGTATTTTGGTTCTCAACTAAAAGAAAAGAATAGCAGAACTTGTGAACATCAGATTCGTCTTGAGTTTATATCGTTCCGAGACGACTCAATAAAAAATAAACGACGATTTAAAAAAAAATAAGTTCGATTTTATTGACCATTCATTCAGCTCATGTCAACTATATTAAAAACAGACGACGATCAAATCGTCAATAAAAACCAATATTAAAAATAATATTTACAAAAGATTTCGTCATTTATGTTGCGAGCTATACATCCGGTACGAATTTGTAAAACTTGCACCTTTTTTGTGAACGCCTAATGCTGAAATGAGTCTGACGTCATTAGGCACCAAGTAAAGGCGATGCAAATGACACTGTAACTAATATGGTGCGCTACGGTGAAAGTAACAGTTCCAAGCGGTCGATGGCCCATTTTCTATCGCCATGTAGAATATTACTCACAACTCGTAAGTGACACCGCAGTAAAGGATTCCGATGGTCTCTTAGAAACTCTGTGGTTCCATCGTAGTTGTGGGGACCATCGTAGTTGTAAAGTATCGAATACAGTGTGGCATCTTCAATAGATTCTGGTTACTATAAAACAGAAAGTTGAGGATATTTGTTTAAGGAAACTAGCTTCTTGAGTCCGTGAATCAAGTGCTATGTAGTCCATACAATACTTTATATGAGCTACTATCATAATATCTAGTTAGATTTATTTTGAGTCACAGAAAACGATTTAGTGTCTTCATAATGTAGAGTTTTCGAGGCATAAGATGAATTGCGCATTTTTGTGAGTGCACACGGATGATATGTGGTTTATACTATAAACTATACAAGGGACGCGCCGCCACGCATAAACTTTATACTGATTTTAGAAACGCGGCGCATCCGTCAACTGTCAAAACATGAAGACTCGCCCAAATGAAACGCTGATCTTTATAATATTATTATTAATGATTATTTAGATGTTTATTTTTCAAATATTAATAAACAACAAGCAAGAATAGAGGAAGTTAACGTTGTCATCTAACTTAACAATTTTTATGAATAAGTATTACACTCAAACATGACGGCAACTATAGACTTCGCATTCTTTACGTAAACTACAGAATTGCTAGCATTCCGTTAACGTAACTTAAGTACAGATTACATGGACATTTCCCGTCTACCTAGTCCTGTGCTTGTTATGTAAGGGTTATAACATCGTAATCGTAAAGCCCTGTTCAAAGTATGCAGCGAAGTTGATCATGTTTTTCCAGTACGAAGTTCGCAAGAGTAGTTTGTTAATTTTATATGTATTTTCATAATGTCGTAGAAGCTTTATACTCTTTATTCTTCTATTCTTATCTTATCTAGCTGTCAGTGTGGCACTGCTAGGCAAATTCCGCTCTCCTTCCTCTCCACGATTTTCTACCCTGATTCACCTCTACCCAGACATCCATGAAGTTGTCTAGTTCATCCTGCCACTTTTCCTTTTTTATAATACGACTGCGTTAAAATGCTTCATCAAAAGACTCATATTCGTCCATATGTTCACCGTTTAATATAAATATGAAGCAACTAAAAACAAAATCATTGGGATCAATCTCTTGCACCATATAACAATGCAGCGTGCTTGAAATCGCTTTCCAAATCGTTCCATGTGGACATCTAAGTTGGGAACAGGCGAATGTCGCTTTTTGTTGACGCCTCCAGTTAGAATCCCACGTCTTTCCGCCTTCAGTTACTTTGCAATCTTACCCTACGCAACATTGCACTAGAAGAGCAATAAAGCTAGCGCATTCAAACTCAAGAGCTATAGACGGAAAAGTTCCTTCTTCAGTCTGAAGTTTCTTAGCGTTTTGACCTTTTAATATTATATGGATACGAGATATGATACGAGAGCCTATATTTCTAGACCTCTTTATTTCTAAAAGGTATAGAATTTGCTTGTTTTGATAATAAAGCACAATTTGTAATATTTTATTAAAATACCTTTAGGAATTCGACATTGTTAACCAATCAAACGCTTTGAATACTTGTTTGTGGAACGCTGACACACCTACAGCCAGATTTATCAATCACCAAGGATCGATTGAATAGTATCAATGAGTAAAGTGAGCGTGGTGGGCGATCGGTCGTCGAACTGCGCGGGCGCAAGCTGCCGGTGGTGCGCTCTAATTCAATTTAACGACAATCCACCGCACACGGCCAATCTGCTTTGCTGTCACTGCCACGTTACCCAACCATTATTATATTACTTGCTCATTCAATACCTTCGAGAGATTATCTCCAATTTTATAATGCCTTTTAATTTCAAAATTCACATTGAGTAATAGCTTTGCATTATTACTACGAACAGTTACTTGATTTAGTACATAATGCTGATTATTCTCCACAATAGAGGTAGACATAAAGTCTTTAAGTGATAGCTTTTATGTCGGAGGTGTTCGGTTTGGAATTTATGTTCCATGGGTTAAAGGGCTTCCTTAATTTACGTTGACTACTGAACATTTTCTTGTAAGGGTCAAGAGTATGGAAATGTGAAATGTAATTGATGAAGTGATGTTTTCTCACGGTGAGGAATGCATTGTGTGGGTTGATAATTTAGTGTTTGCAAGGACCGGATCTGCAAGGATGTGCCGTGTCACCTTGGATGGCGGATGCCGGCATTCTGACGAAGGAGCTATCGGCCGTCAATCGTGTGAGCGTCTCGCCATATATTATACTCGTCTGCCTGTTTGTCTTTGCGGCTGCGAGAGCCGTTTTTATTTTACGACCATCCACGTCCGCTCGGAGACCTCGTACAAGGTCGAAGTTTCTTATAACCAATCAAGTGGTGCATCGATCGGAATTATAAATCGACTGCCTGCTGCGACTGTATTTTTACTTAACAAAAAGTTTGCTGGACGTTTTATGAGACGTGTGACCAGATATAAGTAAAACGAGCCTTATAAAGACGGTCTATTTCAAGGAAAGAGCGTGTCGTCTCCAAAAGTCTCGGCGGAAATGGTTAGAACGTGGGCGACGCCTACGGAGCGAGAGACTGACCGCTCCCATCCTAACACATCAAGTGAATCTAATATTATTTATTTATTTCGGTATCTCACTTCCATAATACTAAAACTCGTCTCATTCTTGTTCCAGGTAATTCATCTAGCTGCCTTAATTATGACAAGGTCACACAACTCCAACCATTTAAGGATCTAAACACGTTGCAAAATAATTACGTACCTACATTCAACGTTGGCGCACTCAGGTTTCCTATTTTAGACATAGAATTATAGCGAGTTGATAATATCCGTTTTGTTGATTGAAGGCTAAACGACAGACGATAGCAACTGTAAATCAAATGTGTCTATTGATATGAAGCTATTGTGTCTATTTATCACTCAGTACGCGCATCAGCACAATTTGTAACACTACGACTTATTTCCGCATCCGCTATTGTAGTGTCCACTGCAATTTAATCATCTCTTCAAGTGACAAGATGTATTAGGGCAGTTATACGGTGAACGTTATCAATAATGCTATAATGGTCTCTTTTATCTTTGATTTTATGGTTGAGAATTGTTTGTAGTGGTAGGTGAATGGTTCCCTTTGATGTAGAACGGGAATATCGACAAAGACGGACGTCCGGTGCCGGTCAGGATTTGTTTCACACGAGCGGTGATGCTTCTCTCGCTCGAATTTAAAAAGCTGGTGAAACTATCCAGTTTCAACTTTTCTAACAGTTTCATTCAACGAATAACATCTTTAAACTGTCAATCAGCAAGTCAATTCCGTATGCCGACATTGTCGAATTGAAAGGTCGTCGATATTGTTATTACCAAAGTG
Organism: Anarsia innoxiella; assembly: GCA_947563765.1. Classification (NCBI taxonomy): domain Eukaryota; kingdom Metazoa; phylum Arthropoda; class Insecta; order Lepidoptera; family Gelechiidae; genus Anarsia; species Anarsia innoxiella. The sequence goes on along the minus strand of OX387396.1, from coordinate 2,605,138 downwards.
TAAAGAACTTAACAGAAACGCCCTAATGCTCTTATCCCACATTTATCAGAGTTAAGAAAATTCCTGTCATCAGAAGCCGTCGTCGACCGTAGATTAGTTTGACGACGCGACGTGTTGTGAATGCTAGAAATCCATTTAAACCAAATAAAACGATGTTTACTTAAAAAATTAAGTCTTCCGTGTAGGAAGCTGGGGGAGAGAACAAAAATCCTTCCGGTCCTTTTATATGGCGGATCGGAGCGGCGTACGCGCATTTCAAAGGACCAGTTGTGTTTGCGCCCGCGCTTATATAAATATAATTTGTTGCTTGGGTGTGATTTTGACCTTTTGTATAGTTTTTGCCGCGTTTATAGTGTCCGGTTTAATCCTGTTACTTGTACTCCTAAATCCGGAAGTCTGCTTCAAAAAATATTATTCTTGTTTATGATAGTTTTGTCAAATATTTGCATCAGATAAAAAGACGAGGAAACTAAATCACGAGATCTGTAACGCGCAATCGCTAGCAGGTACAGTTTGTACCGTTGCATCGGTATTTGGCGGAGAGTGCGCAGGCGCAACTTTGCATACAATGCCCATATTGGCCGCTTGCGCAACTTTACTTCGCGGTCATCGGGCCGGATGTGACGACGACGCCGCTATGGCTGATACCGAAATTGTCTGACTTGATGTGTCATTTTCCTAAAATCTCCAAAATATACTGAAACGCTCAGTTTTTAAGCCAATATTTTTGAGCACCTAGTATTTCAACATCTTTTACTGCAAATAGACAGAAAATAACGAAAAACAATTGACTAACGCTTTCCAGTTACTTCATAACTTTCACACAAAATCAAGCAACCTTGATCCCTGGGTGGTCTATGAACAGACCAACCTTGAAACATCAAGACCATTAAACATAAAGTATGTTATACGTAGACTACATGCACCGCACGTCAACTGAACTGGTGGACATCCGGTCATGGGCTATGTAAATCACAGCCTGATTCGGAACTTGATTGTACAACTGGCCTTGCGGGACGTATTTGATGGTACAATGGTAGATAGACTATGTTGCAGGCAACTTTGCGGTTTGCAGGTTGGTGTTTGCAGGTCTTGGGACCAAAAGTTATTTAGTAGTCGTTCAAGGCCTATCTAAAAATATTCAAAGGGTTTAAGTTTATTTTGGAGCAATTATAATAATATATCTAAGTAAGTATCTGTGTGTTTGTAAGAATTGTAAAACTTTATTTGAAAAGAGCAACCCAACTCATTTCCGTGCCAGATTCTGCTCTGGGGAAAACTGTAACTTCGCCAATTTAGCGTTCGTTTTAAAAGCTGCAAAGGATACTTCTTCAAAATAATACTTATAGTTATATGATTCCCAAATTCAATCATGAATTGTAAATACAAATTAGATGTATTGATAAGCATGCTAAGTACATAAGGCAATATGGCATAGGCATACAGACTTGAAATTCAAAATTTTTTTTTCAATAACAAAAAGTGTAGCAATATTTTAAAACTTGAATTATCGTCCCAACCCATTTGGATGTTATCTAAAAGTCTTCAACTCTAATCAGATTACCATCAATCATAGTAAGAAAAGAAATCGTAAAGTCATTTGAGTAGGATCAGCCAGATCAGCTTTTTAATTATCTTTTATTACTATAAAGCGAGAACTTGAGACGTTTGAAGAGACTGATGAACATCGTTGCAGATTTAGTGAACTTGTTGCTAGATCTAGAGAATTTTTGGATGTGTGTACCGATTTTTGTGCGCTGATGAGAGTAAATGAAGCGAAAGAAGTATGTTTAGATCGTAACACCAACAAAAAAATTGTAGCTGTCTTTCTTGATAGGAAAAAGTTATAGATTATATGATGACGTATGGATAGTTAAATACGCAAAAACAATTGCAACACGCAAGAACAAAACAAAATACCATTCTTATTAATAGCAAGCCAGTGCTATTCCTCAAACGTGGAAGACTAACAATAGAACAGAATTGTAAATACGCAACAGAAACTGCAATCAACTTGATGTACAAAATATTCGAGGACATAATAACGTGAGGTGTTAAATCTCTGAATGGAACATAACCTAACCAGATAAGGCTGGGTAGAGTGTCAGTAATGTGAGATGTCATTACTGGTAACAAGTAACGGTAGGGACACACGTGCGGTAGAATATACAAGTGAATATTGTGTAGATGACGCGAGTGATAGAGGTAAAATTGTAGCAATTTATTTCAGTAACGAATAAGACTATAATTTGCATTAGACTTAAGGTGTAATGTAGGAAGGGATACGATAAACAAAAACCTTAGATGAGATGTTTGATTCTCTCTTTGAAAATTGTATATCAATCAAGCATGTAAATGACACATAATAATAACCATTCGCATATTTGCGATATTTTGCAGAGCAACCTCACAGAGTTTCTTGCTAGGTTCTTCTCTGGGGGAAACTGCACCTTGCGAATCTAGCGCTAGCTTTAAAAAAATTACCTATATAATAATGTAACGGTTTCAAGAGCATTTTTTGTGCCTATGAAATAAATATATTTTTGACTTTGACTTTGACTTTGATACTTTTTGGAATTGTGTTGTTCCGAAATTCGAACAGTTTTAGTAGGAATCCAACAGGTCTCTCTCGCTGTATCTTACATGAACGTAACCAAAGCCTAATTCGACAGGTATACGAGAACAGTGATTAGCTGTAATTGATGTTACGATTGTGTTTTATTAATTTCTGACTACCATCTGAGCTTCCTTATGATGAATGACTGTTTTTATTTATTAGTCTTTTTGATTAACTTATGAAATTAGTTGTTTGATGGTACTGTTCCATGATTGTAATTGGTTTTTATTAAGTGGCTATGTATATAATAGGATACAGATACAGATAGTTCTTGAATATACAAACGTTTCTTTTGTTGATATGACCTCTTCACCACAATGTTGAATGAAAGAAAATCATTTTTGCGATTTCCATCCACTTCGATGATTTTGAATTGGTCGGCAATTTCTTATTTAAATTCGACGCATAACATCTTTTTTATTTTATCTCTTAAAACCTCAAAAGTCTCCAACGTCGACGCTTTCATAAATTCTGAAGCACATTTCAATCTTTGACATGCGTATAATTGCAAACCCGATCTTGCGCTTCGGGTTCTGCGTGGGAATCGCACGCGCAGCAGTTAGGCCAGTTTCGTTGACTTGTATTATTTTATTATACGATACTAGTTGTTTAATCTGCAATTAGTAAAGAATCATTTCCGTTCTAGATGGAAAAATATGAAGGATTTGTGTTTATTTGCAAAATTTTATCATGAAAGGTTTATCAATATCTGATAGGTAGGTACTTTTAAGTAACTTTAAAATAATTATAACCTTAATCATGTAGACACATCCTGTTTATGTACTTTCCGACGAAAACTAAGAAATAGAAACTACCCGAACTATCTCCATGAAATATGAGCCTAGGATATGTAATTTTTTGACTTTTCACACAAAATATGCCAAATAAACTGAACGATAGACACTTTGACGTATTTCGATTTATGCTTATTGGGGAAAGTTTTTCACTTTCAGAGATATATTACGTCCCTTTATTTTTATCAGGGAGTACCTTGTATATTTATCTAGTACTTGCATTGGCAGTTAGATACGAAACTTCCGTAGAAACAGCGTGGGAACACAGGATATAGACTATCGAATGCCTTTGCCCATTTATATAGATTCTAGATGCAGAATAATCTGTAAACCTGCTTGTAATTAAGGCAGTGCTAGACTGGTTTTCTTCCAGGGTTTTAGAGATTAAGTTAAGATGGTTATAAAGTTAAATGGGTAGGCTACTTACTTTAATATGGGAATATTTGAAAGCTTATTAGAAATTTGTACCTATATTAAGATTAAGCTTAATAAGGTCTAATGACTAGTTGTCATGTAGGTAAATAATTCTTCACCTAAATATGATTCAAAGAGTTAAAGAATGATTTGTAAATTAGATTAATGTGAAATCGGTGATGCTAATGATATTTCATGTATTCAGAAAATTCTGGAGTTTTAATATCCAGATAATATGGGTCACATTCTCATGTCAAGGAATCTGATATATCTTTAGATACTGTAAATGGCGCCCAAATAAAGAGTAGCAAAATCTGATTATTATTTTCGGTTTACCCCTATAATCTGAAGTACTTATATGTACTTCCATCCTCTCATTATATAACTATAGACTCTACAATTCAAAAACTGCAACCTTCTATCTAATTGTCCACAATCACATTCCCATAGTCCATTGTGACAGACTGCACTTCCGTCTGCAGAAATATAATTCCGTTGCAACCGGCTAACAGTGGTGCACACTGCACAGTGCAACAACAGTGGGAATGCAACGCTCTACTTAGAGTGCACTTACACTTTGTCCGTTACATGAGCTGGCGTGTTGATGTGTGCTTATGTTGGCTTTGATGTACTGTGATGAAGCTTAAAGGTAACCAACTGTTATATTTACAGGGTTCTGCTTATCAAGCAATGATGAGATGGGGCTGCTAGGCATCTCTTTTTTTTTGCTTTGAAAAGGGTTTTGTAAGGAAAAAATATCGTGGAAACTAACCATTGCAGAAACGGCCATTAAAATCCCATTAAACCCATGCTATGTTAAAAATCTGTTAAAGGCGAACAACAACATAGTTAATAGCGAAAAAAGTATTTAATAAATAATTGATTTAACACCTTAAAGTTAAGAATACAAATCTAATTTTCCTGTTTAGTATTATCTTAGATTCTAAAAGAGTCTTTTAGAACAAAGTTGTTTTCAAGATTTATAACAGAATGTCTCCATGACTCATAAAACAATTTTCTTAATTCATTTTTAATTAACCCTAGTATTTCCGAGACTAATTAAATATAAAAGGAAGTGAGCGTTAGGTATAAACAAGCATTAATACTTCATAAAACTTACGTTATAGTTATTGCTGTCAAGATATTTGAATGAATATTTATTTAAATGAAGTTGCAAATAGCCTCAAGGATGGCAAACTTCTAAGACAGGCTATTAAGAAATAAAACGTTTGCGGATGCATATTTTATATGCACATAGATGCATTTTATATGCACATTTGAGGCAATCATCTAGACGCTGGGGGCTATGAGATAAAGATTTGTCCAGGAATGTGGAACGGGTTTAGAGAGACGGGAATACGGGATCTGTTTAGGCCGGGTGGTTATAGGGTAATTTTTCTGTAAAAGTAGATATCTTGGTGCTTTAAAACAAAAGTAAAAGGTAGGTAGATAGTAAGGTAGATTTTTAGTCTGTATTGCTTAGGCGATAAGTCTTGGGCGCTTCAATTTAAGCATTTTTATCTTTGTAATATTGAATAATTTGAGTTATATCATAATATTAAACAGTTGCGATGTCAACTTGCATTGGCAGTTGCGATGTTTCGAATCAATTTGAAAACCTGAAAAAGTCTGCTGTATAATTTTGTTTGATTCTTCAAAAAGGACTTCCCAAATTTTAACAGAATTAATATAAAGTCTAAGATAGTCTCAATATTAGATGCTTTTAAAACAAACATCAAGCTAGTGTAATCTTTTTAATAAAACTCGGCATTATCAAACAGGACTATATTTCCGACTTTATCGTGCTATTAACGATCAAGCTGTCCGTCCTTTGATTAAGAAACAAAAATAAGAAAAGAAAAGAATTCCTTTTTAAAACAACGTCCAAATTCCTTCGACACGCTGCCGCATGCCAACCAGTTTATTCAATTAAGAAGAGTTGAATGAGATGTATTTTTAGATATTGTAATTAATTATGTAGGTACAATAGTCAATGTTAAAGTAAAAATCTAAGTACATATTCTTTACTTTTGTAGGTATGACAATAAATGCTTTTGAAACTATAGATACTCAAAATTTTCAGCTGGTGTAAAACTCTCCATTGATCTTAGGGCTATGTATAATAGCTGTAGGCATATATTGTCCGAAATAACATAAATAAACTTCGGCCCTTTTCCAACTGATGATACCTTATGTTTAATTGAATACACAACTAACAAAGTCGGTAATCAACCTCCATCTGCAAACCATCACACAACTCCACATACCTAATTAAAATTTAGCAGGAAATTCTTACTCCCGATGCATTTCATGTGAAGGACATAAATACCGAAATCACAATAAGCTTTGTTCTTACACTCCCACTGCGATAATTGGCATAAGTCGAGATAATAAGGCCGCGCGAATGACTGCGAAATATTTGTGAAACCATTGTTTGTTTACCACAACAATGGGGGCTTTCGCACCGTAAAAAGCGTTATTTGACGATGAAAATGTTGTGAAAAAGGTGCTGTGTCAAGACTTGACTGAAGAAGTGATGCGCGTGATATGTTTCATGTGGATATGTGATAATGAGCTGGCTTTTCATTAATAATTGGTACTATATTTGCGACATAATTTAGCCGCATGCAAAAAGGTTCTGCGGTATATATTGGACGTTTGTCGCTTACGACTTAAGTGGCATGATATACGTCATTGAAATAGGTGCATTTTTAACAAAGATATCGTCTTTGAGTCCAAGATTAAACATTATGCTCAAATCCGATGCATATCGCTGACATTTCGATGAAAAGATCAAACAGCAGAACACCTTTTGTTATTCTTACAACGTTAACAAGTCTGAAGCAAAAAAAAAGTAGATACTTAATAAGGATTTCCGTCTTGTATTTTATTTTTACACTTTATGATCATAAAATTACGATTGTAAATCGAAGAAGCAATATACGGAAATATTTACGAAGCGCGACGACCTTTGGCATTTCTAAACGGATCCACGGTCAATGACAAACGGTTGATTCGATATTTACACTGCCGATCATCTCGTATAGTGGCCATAAAAAACCTACTAAGAATGTATAGGGCTGTATAATTCTATCGGTTGCCGTATGGTAAAGAAACTTTACAATAAAGTTATGAGTTACGGCCTCCTATTGTGTTTTTATAGTTTGTATGAAACTTTTGTTAATTGATTGATTTGTTGCAACAATGAAATGTGCATGAGATACCTTTCGCGCAGAACTTAGGTATTTTGGTAGTCGTCCTTTCCAGTCAAAGATTTTTCACTGGATTTGAGGATATTTACAAAGAAAAATCGTTATGTATTTGCAGAGGGTACTTCTATCTCCCAACACACACGAGTAGTACTTACATAAAATTAAAGACTCCAATAAAGCCATAAAATGCCCCACCCAGCCCCAAAACTCATTCCGCCTGTCATTCAATCCATGTCACATTTTCACAGGCAATGAAATATATTCTACTAATCGATAATCATCGGCCGTAGTTGTTTTTGCCAGTTCTACTTACACAGGAAGTGCGTGAGGGTATTCGTGATGGAAAGGCCGACCGCCAAAGGCGCCAAATAATTCGGTTAGAGACGCTTACGAGTTGCGACATCGTACTACGGTTCAAACGGATTTGACAGTTTTGAAATAACCGTTTCTTTGGTACAATTTGGGATACAGTTGTTCGAAAATGAAAGTACACGAACTTCGAGCTTAAAATTTCATACCTGGTCTTTTTTGCCTGTTGTTGTTATGGGAGACCACGACGAACTTACATAAACCAAATGAAAGAGGGGATAGAAGTTGTGTCGTAGCAGGTGCTCAAAAGGACGGCAGAAAACAGAGCAGAGTAGCGTAGACTCCACCGACAAGAGCCTTTTTTGCCTGTAACAGTCTTTTGTTTGTTAAATCGATTCCATCTTGCTCAATCTCGTCATCATACGTTCTTTTGATTTAAATATTCTTACCTTATTTTCCTCCAAGATGATTTAATTCAAGAATTCGTTGTATACAGATTTTAATAGACGATGCAACGCTGGAAATTTCCAGACGATTCAGATACTCAAAGCCCTGACTTATATTGTATTTTTTACCATATATTGTGTGATGAACATACATATTCCGGTCTGCATAAGCATTTCCTCTATAAATATGTACATAAAAACAACAGTTTCGTTTTGAAACGCCAGAAAATTCTTTTTATGATCTGAAGTGTAATTTTCTTTGCTTGATTTATTGTTCGTTTCTTTGGTCACACACTCGTTTGGGCATTTGTATTCGGCTGGTGATTCTTGAGGTCGTTCTACCCGGTTCTGTTCACTATAACTAAGATATTGTTTAACAAATCTTGGCATATTTGTTGGACTATCAATTCCGTGTGCGTATATATTAGCACATTGGTCAACGTTGGTTGAATATGTTATTGGTGGCTTTGCAATGCCGCCTTGAGGAATGCTAGATTTGGAGCGTTGATCAAGATATTAATAAAGTATATGTTCATTCTCAGATCGCTTTAGTCGTTTTGATTTATAATAACCTACCATTAAAATTTTAAATTCATTCCTTGTGTCAGACTACCTAGTTAGTAGTGAGCGGAATAGAAATTTAAAGACAGTGATAATGATCTATCTATCGTCACAGTGGGCGTGGCCCCCGCTGCGCACGGGCACGTGACGCAACAGAAGCCCGCGCCTCCAAAACGTGCGAAATTGAGATGATCTAATGTAAACAACTTCTGAATAATATTATATTTAAACGAGCATCTGCTCTTAGCTTCAAAAGATACTTTCAAATGAAAAAAAGAGTAAATTTTCCTTGATACTTATTTTTTCCTTATGATTTTTGCAAATAGGTGCTGTTAGGGATTATGAATGAACTTCCTCCATTCCTATTAATACTCGTATGTTATTTATTTATATTTGTTTGATATTTAAGTACCTAGGTATTTTCTTCTATTATTATTATTTTCTTCAATAGTACATGTAAGTGTACTTACATAAAAAGTGTCTGGAATTTCAATTGCAAGGCATATTTATATTAGAAAGCATTCTTATATGTAGATACATAATGTAGGTACCTTACCTACCCAGTAACTTCAAAATAAAATGTTCGCTCGCTAAATTTATTATGCATGTATTCCAGTGCCATTGCACTTTACGGACAGCTTCTGCAAACATTTACTCGATGTCATTTGTCATTTGTCTTTCATTAGTACCTCGACGTCCTTTGAAATAATTTGCATAAGTTGCAGACGGCCCTTACCTACTTAGTTTAGTTACCTTCCATAGAATATTCATACATGTAATATGTGTTAATTGCGTAAGTAGGTATGTAAGTATGTATTGATATTTAAATAACACATTCCTTAGAGTTTACTCTGTTGCAACAATAGATAAATATTTTTATATGTATTCTTGGTATGAATCGATGTCGGGGAGACTAAACGCTAAGAAATGTTATGCATTGATTGACTCAAATAACAATGAGCTTGGTTTTACGCATACTTATATTAGCTAGTGCCACAACAAATATCACCTTAAAGTCGTACCTAAATTGACGATATTTTAAAGAAAATTACTGATGCGGTACATGGAACCAGCTGTCTATTTATTTATTGAACAGATTATTGTAAGGTGATAACACATAGAGACAGAAAAAAAGAGAAGTTATACAAAAGTTACAGCATATTTCTAAAAGAAATTCCTTCCTGCAGACTCCACAGAGAGAAAATCTATCTATCTAGATGTGTTGGTCTTTCCATGAACATTGACTTTCTTCTGTTTAAATGTGATTTATTTGTCAACATTTTCATATATTCTAAGTTCAAAAATTCGTACGAGTTTGTTCATCTGATCTTGAGAATACATTTTGTATTCTGCTGTTTTCAATTTAATGATATTTTTACTCACAGAAACCATCAACTTCAAATACTGATCAAGTAATTCTATTTGCCTATCCTGAAACTGATTATTGTTTAATTCTAAAAAACATGACCGAAATTCTTACGTAAAAATTATACCACAGTAGTTACAGATCTTGAAGTCCTCTTTACAACTAATATTTAAAGTCGTTAGTCTCCGTGGGTGTTTATTGACTTGTTGATCCTCATTGGGCTCATACAGTTGGCGGATGTAGGAGTCCGCAAATATTAGCGCTTGCCTAATCCACGGCGACATGTTTACTCGAATACCGAATGTCTTTATTTAATGTTATTTGAGACTGGTGCTTGGATTTTAGGTGATTGGTATGTGGGTAGTTGTCGCAGGCAATGAAGTCTAAATTAGACAAATGAAGTGCTTTTTGTAGGTTTGGAAGTTATGGTAATACAAGAGTGATTATCTTGCATCCGATGCACCATAGGAATTCACCATAATTGGCAATTAACGAATGTCAATAAAACGCAAGACCGCTTGTCATGAGCGTTACCTATAGCGTAAAATCATAAATGACTCTCTTTTTGAATTTTAATTTAAACCCAGCAACGCTCGGCCTTTCCATGTGTACAGTACTTAGATATGTATTGGTATGCAACGTCGATGTGACAGTCGATTGACAACACAAACCGGCATTGAATGAATCGACTGTCTCCTATGATAAGTTGGAGTGACGTCACCAAAGCCCATCTTTCACAACAAAAGCGTACAGTTCATCGACTTCTTTCCAAATGACAAGACATCGGAATAAATTTATGATGATGACAAGAGGTAATGTGAAACATGCATTTTGCGGTCGCGGCGGCCACGGCGAGGTCGCGGCTGCTCGAGCGCAATATGAATGAATGGAGCCCCCCACTCCGCCTCCGAACTCAATCAGTGGACCGCACGTGGCGATCAATGGTATTTAAATTGAATTGCACATCGTGTTATGACTCGTGACCTTTGTTGTTCAGCAGTAATTAGAATTAGTTACACAATTGGCGAAATCAATTAGAACATGAAACAGTCAAAATGAAAACAAATCAAATCCAAGGAGCAATTTCATAATCATCGTTATCAATCAAGTCGGGACACGAGACAATGGGATCGATGAAATTATCAGTGAACCAGATCGGTCAGTGGATAATTGACAGTTAAATATGTCTATTACTGGTAACCAGACATAATTGAGTGGCCAGATAGTCGGTGGTGATACGGTTGATGTCACCGCCCACGGGCTTTGGCCTCTGGACTGTTGTGATTATAAATTAATATAGTCCACTTGAATTTCTCTTTTGATTATTAGAATTTGTTCTATATGATTGCAGCCGTGGAGGTAACTGATCGATCAAATTGTAGTAGAGTCGACTTCTAATTTTACCCTTACTACTGATGTGACTAGGTATAGGCCAGGCAGGACCTATACCAACATTGATCTGCGTATAAATAACTGAACTAAAAAAATAACACCTACAATTCAAATAGCCTAATCTATCTGTGAAAACCTGTAATTGGCTCGTTTGTTAGTTTATAATTTCTATTATGTTATGTTTATTATAATCCAATAAATAAATAAAATAATGAAGAATTGGAAAACAAAATCTAGCTACCAACACATTCATCGCACATTCCTAAGCCAACACTACTACTACTATCAATATGAATGAATCCAGAAGTCTTGTAACAAGAATTATTGAAATACCATATCAGTTGAACATCGTAGAAGGCGATAACGGAGACTCAGCTTACCTAAAAGGGGAAGTGGCACAACCGGCCGTGGTTAACGCATGGGTGCAGTGTTTAGCGGCCATACTAAGATCACCATATGAAGTGACAGCTGTGGCTTATGGTCAGATAATACTCCTTAAAAGGGTTGAGATAATTAGCTGATTTGGAAAAGGGTGGATTAGTCATAAATATGTAGATTGGGATGGTTTGTAGATGTCCAAAACATTGCTTGGTTAGTGTTAGAATACTCAAATGACTTACATGTTTAGGGTGTTAGAATAGTCAGGCGACTTGTTAACTTGTAAATCTCTGAACCTAAGTAGATAATTAATGTGAAATGCGTGGTAAATTCTGGTTATAATTAAGTCTGGTTAAGACCTCGTACTTCTTAATATTTAATCTAAAGAAGAAAGCGTTCAGCCTATTGTTAATTTGGGTTTACAATCCTCACCTCTCGTCATCAATGGCTTTGTCTAAATTTATTAATCAGTGTTCATTCTAGAAAACTAAATATGGTCTACCGTGCTTATCTTAACGCTATAGGTCATCAATTTGGAAGGTATTAACAAATAGAGTCTATCAAAAATCAATTTTGTGATGTTGGCTATATCCATCTCAATTCCTGGTGAAGTCAAATAAGTACATCATCAAAAATTCGCCGAACTCACCAGATGTGACAAAACTCTTAAGAAACTAATTTGCATCTATTAAATTGATGACGTCAAAATTGAACGACATTCCATTGAGAATTCTCAAGAAACGATAAATGAATGAATTGGAGTATCAATGGCGGAATCGGAATGATTCATGTGCGATAGTGGTAATGCTAGTAAATGGAAGGGAGGTTTATGAATTACGTAGCTGAGTGTTGAAGAAGGGAGGGATGAAGTGCAGAATCTTTTTGATATCAGGCCATTTGAATGGGGAAGGGTTTCAAGAGATATAATTGAGAAAATCCTGAAATTTCTTCGATTTTGTAGTTCCCTCGCCGGAATAGATTACCTTGTCTTATAGGTATGTTATATCAATGAACTACCTTGTCCGATCTTTTAAGAATTAGTAGATACAAGAATGACGTTACAACATATAGTAAAAGGGGAGGAAGCTTAAATAATTGTCAAAATCATTTCACATAATTTACGACCATCCCCTTGCGCAGGCGCACCATAGAATTACGAATCCAATCTACTACTGAGTCACGCCGGATTTACATACACGGTGCGAAGAAAAAGGCAAGGTTAAAGGAGAATTTTCCAAGAAATCACGCGACCTATTACGTGCATTTAATTTTAATCGTAATTACTCAATGCATGAGGTTGCAATTGCAACATGGATTATACTTAAGTGGACTTGCTTAATAAAAGAAACAATCACTTTTGATGCCATTGTTTTTTTTAAAGAGCTAAAATACTGGCATAATTGATTTTAAGCATCCTTTAATTTGCACTCGATAATATTTTCTTATTTAAGATGTAACATTAGATATAACTAACATCTTCTTCTTTATCAGCCCATATATGTCCTCACCGAGGGGCACGAGCCTACTCACATACAGAGAGTGATTAGGCCATAATCCACCACGCTGGCCAAGTGCGGGTTGGCGGATTTCACTAACATAGCATTATATTATTAGCTAGCGCTATAGCTAGTATCATATTTCCTTTAAATCAGTTGTTAATTATAACGACAAGAAGACAAACAAAAACGACATTCAAAAGCAATAAAAGTAGAGCGATTTCCCAACACGTTACAAAAGTAGTAACATTTTACAATAGGTAGCATAAATACATTTCCTTCCGACGTAAAAGCAATTCATCAAACATCGACTCCGGAGTCGATAAGTGGCTTGCTTGTTATCTAAAAAGTGCTAATGGGTCTTGTCACAGTGATTGTATTTAACTTGCTTGGCATATACTTCGTTTCCGGTGAGATTTTGTCATTAAGAATCTTAATGAACTTTGGAATTTACCAGATTGTACTTTAAAAGGGATTTAAGCAATTTAAAGTGCATCAATTTGCATTTTGCACTGTAATGTCATTGAAATTAACCTTCTTTGAACGGTAGGTTTCTGTGTTTGAAGAATTTTACGTCTTGCAATTTTCTGTATGATTTCTTTCGCAATGTGATCAAAAGAAGCGACAATGATGAAAATCTTCTAATTTTGAGATGTTTCATAGGTGCAAACGGCTAAATTCAATAACCAGTCTTTTATATTGGCATAAGTTTTCAAACGCCATTATATCGCTGCAAAAAAATCGTTTAAAAAGCTTAAACACTATCCGAATGGACATAAATGCATATTGAAAAGGAATTTTAAAAGCAAAATAATGTACATTTTTAAATCCCGATCATTATTGGTTTAAAATTTAAATTCCGTTGAAAGGAAGTAAAGAAGCCGTGTGTTTCGTCCGTCAACAGGATGAAGAAGGGTTCCTGTGGCGTTGAAGTCTGTGGGAATTCTGGAAATAGTGAAAACGTCTCGTCATCGAGACTTCAAGCCACTGTCTTGTCAAATCGTCACTCTACTCTAATGGGAACGTGTCATCGCCCCGACCCCCCTAAACATTTAAAATTTAAACACTCTTTTCCTGACTCGTATGTCTCTGTTATTTTAAGACGGATACACGTTAAGTGTTCGAGCAATTTCGTCAACGTCAAATTGTGGTTGCAGTTTTTTTGGCAATTATGTTTGGTTTAAAAAAAGTAAATTAACATGTTGGTTACTTTCTGTGGCTCCTCGACTTTTTGTGCTTATGTCTCCAGTATAATTATTTTTTGATGAGGTCCTTTTTCTGGCGTCAATCTTGTTTTCGAAGCTAATTATTGTTTTTCGTTTGTTACTTGATATTCCGTTCTGAGCTTCTGACTTTTCAAATTCGAATAATCTTAAAACAAAGTAGTCCTTAACCCTCCAGGGTGTTTCATATCACTTGTTACCCTATTAACAAAAGGATCACAAAAACTGGTGTACTTAACTCGTCACCACGCATTGACAGCTGACTTTGTTTACTTTCGCCGGGAATACGATGTTCTTCGTGTGAAATGGAGGGGTCCACTTAAAAACAGATCAACGCGTACAGAAAAAAGCAGAAATAATAATAAAAAAAGACGTAGGCGGCAATAGATGCATCGAATAGGGGCTAAGTTGACCGTAGTTTAGTTTAACAACTAGCTTCCGTCAAATGGTTAGACTAATGTCATCTAATATGGTGACACATACGAGGCATGCTTCTCGTAATTATAGGTGACTAGCTCGTAATCTCCTTTGGGATCAGCTACGTAAATTCCTTTTGTAATACGAGGTAATTGTTTTACCTTCCTTCTTTCTTTATTTTCAGTTAATGGCGGCTGTCTAGAGTTTTTGCGGTATTTGATCCTATACCATCTTAGCTAGCAAATAAGGTAACCAGCAAATAAGAGAGTGTATTCTCTACGTACCTACCCATATTAATATTTCATTCACATTCCATCTATCTAGGCGCCTATTCTATCAACATTTTCGTAAGTGGGCGGAAACCTTAATCCGAAACATAATCCACTAGGAAAGGAATTTGGTGGGCACTTATATTTTATTTTGATCGGTCGTTGGCAGTCCATCGGCATGCTGTATAATATTTACCTACCACGCTTTTCGTAGCAAAAATATCTATTCTTAATCCGTTTCAGGGAAGATCAGGAATAACAGATGTTTCCTCTACGTTATGTCAGTTCGTAGTTTCGTACGGTTTGTAGTAAATGGCCGTCCATTTGTCTGAGATAGCGGAAGTTGCTTTTGCGATAACATTTTTCACATTCTCGTCTAGATCTAAGAATATAGGTGACGGTGAAGAAGTAGGTACTTATTTTTGTAGGAAAACATCTTTGGAAAGCAGCAGCCTATTGGATGGACCTATACGTAGATACATCAAGGAGTACATGTTAAACATCGAGAAATCAATAGTAATTGAAACACTTCAAACTTCGAACGAAGTATCGTTACAAGTACTTTTAGTCTAAACTTCAGACACTAAACTATCACCTCCCTGATTTTTTTAAATAAAATATTTGTTTCTTTGACTAGCTATTCTCTGCGGAAAAGATAGCCACAAATTAGGATATACCGGAATAAGATATCCCAAAAAAACTGTGTCACACACCAAAATCCGACATCGGCTGATCTGGTGGTATCTCCCGTATCCTGCGGAAGCAGAGGAAGTGACGTCACCAGCGGAAATAGCCGCCCTCTGTGTCACCGTGGTGTTCACGTCATCGCGTACGATGAACTAATTTACTTGATTTATTTACTGGAGTAATCTGTGAGCTTAAAGTTTGCAACTATGCGAGCGGAACAAAAGCACGTACTTAATTATTATAATTATGAAAAAAGTTACTGTAGGTTAAACGTTTACCTAAGTACCTAAGTAAATAATAATGCAAAAAGTAAACGACAATGTAGCATAGCAAATAAAAATTTAAATAGACAATAATTGAAAGGCCCTTAGTTACGTTATAATAGATTAGACAGCGACGTTAAAATACAGTTTAATGTCAACGAATAAATAACAAGAGCTAATTAAAATTCTCACTAATGACAGTGAGCTATTTTCCGCCACTTCCTTTCAAGATTTGTCTTTGTAAACAAGACAATAGCAGCTCAAAAGAGGCAAGACTTAGCGTGGGTTGGACCACCACTTTGCCGTTTAACCTTGCAGGAAATGATACTCATTAAACAATTTTCAGTGCCCAAATATACGTGCGCGTATTATGTGCTCACTCCAAAGTCCTTCTCAAAATAACAAATGGTTGTAACAAAAAAATAATGAGATCCATCGATCTTGCTGTTGTCTTCGGAAATGTAATTGTTCAAAACGGAAACAGATCAAAGATTATAGTGCGATTTATCCCGCGCTGCGTGTCCGGTCATTCGTTCTCAACCGAGCCCTTTCTTTCCGTAACATGTATCGTAAATATTTTTTATTGTCAACTCGCTCTTGGAAATAAAGTTGCCAAGTATTCGGCGTAAACATCCACTCCGGCGCAGATATTTACGACCGACTCGCACACTTAATCAACGGCAGGAAGATGTAAAATCTGCGCTCATATTTTAATCCAATCAAAATATGGTAATGCGAGGCGGATCCAGCTGAATTTAGCTGCCGAATCAATTTGCTCCTGTACAATTTATGGCCATGTTTCGTCAATTAACTGGCAATTCGGTGGCTTCGATTATTTCGCGTAAAATGTGCGGGCGACTCCCGCATCCGGTGATTACGTCTGGTGCATAATTTGTGATGCGCCCGCGCCGGCCTTCGCTTGATTTTTGTTAGATAAAAAACGGAGGGTTCGGCGAGGCTTGCGCGAGCGCAGCGGTGCAGTGCGGCTATCTGCTTGTTGTTTGTTTTTGTTGAACCTTTTGCACCTGCGCTCGTTTTGTTCCTCGTTTATCCGTCTGTACAAGTATAAATGGGATTTAGCGAATCAGTTTTTGTTTGAGTCGTTTTCTCTTTATAAATAATCCCGTATGTTCCTTTGATGAGAGTGCAGTTAAATGCTCTTATATTGTGCATCCTAGAGTTCCTAATTGTCTTAATTACTATTAATTTACTTTTAAGCCTTTCTGTAAGTATAAATACGTTGAAGAATATTAACCACACCGTTCGTTTCTGTTGCAGGATCGTCCGCCATCGCTGGCGTCGCGCAGCGCGTGCCGGCGACCGGATGCGCACGCGGCGACATAATGTGGCTGCTTGATGAGCCCAATCAGCCTTATGAAGGTGACTCCTTGTTTAATGCTTAGCACAGTAACGTTTTTATAGTCTCAAGAACAATACTTCTCAGATTCTATAAAGCTGGTAGTTTTAGTAGCGTGCTTGTTATGTTTGTGTCTGATAACAAAGTGATAAACACAGGATGATGGATTTATTCTGCATTGAAAGGTAACACACGTAACCATTATAAATTGATTACTGCGATCTTTCGAGACCTTTCTTTCACGCCTATTCGTTCAAGTTATGTGGTTGCTAACTCGTTTTAATCTATGTTTTTTTCCTAATTTCAGATTGCGAGCAACTGCTCTGCTTTCGATACTACAATGGTGATGGCGAGGAGTGCGTCGCTGAATCTCCCACCTTACCAGCTCGGTTCAAGGTGGACCTCAAGAAACTCCCCCTACGGCTCAAAGAAGGAATGTCCAGGAAGAGGAGCGGCGACCAAGTCTCTCCTTTCTCCTACAACAATGAGAGCTTCGAAATGAATTCCGAAAACCCTCGAATGGAGTTCGTCCCCGGAACGAGCCAGGACATCAAACATCTCAGCGACAACGTCAACAAATGCTCAATTAGTGCTTTAGAGAACAAAAATCTCGAACAAAGTAAATGTGATTCTAGCAAATCTCTAGTTAATAGTTTAAATAATGAATCTCTTGTAAATAGTGAATCTCAGAGTGCTACAGACTGCAAACCCACGTCTTCTGGTGTTAAAAAGAAATGTCCACCGCCGGTTGATACGGGCGGGGGGCAGAATTTAAATGGTGTTAAAAAGAAATCTAAAGCTAACAGCGGTTTCGATTCACCCACCTCACCGGGCACAGAGTATTATAAAATATGGTCACCAAAGAATCCTTGCAAGATTATGAAGTTTGTTTACGATGTAGAAGGTGCCAATGTGCCAAGTGATGCGGAAAAATCTCCCGTGCCACCGCTGCCTCCGAGACAATCGCATAAACCGCTCGAGAGAATGCACGCGCTGTCCCCGCCGCAGGTACCCAGACATCGAAAACCAAAAAAACTAACAAAACCCGAAGACGCGTTCACTTTTGAACTGATTGACACGGATGAACAGTTCTTTACTGAAAACAATATCACCAACTCGGCTATGCTTCAAAGCGAGATAAACGATTTTAGACCGGGTGAGTTTTTCTCGGGCAACCAAGCAGCTATGTCTTCGACAGCTAGCTTTTGGAGAGGAGGGCAAAACATCGCCCCATTAGCGACACCTGAAACCGACGGTAGCTTATGTGAATCTACTATATCTTCCATGAAACTGTCTAGATTAGCGGAAGAAAACAAGAAAGATGTACCTGAAAGCTCGCCTAGTATTAGTAGGAATAAGATTTTGTTTATAAAAGATATAGGACCTGATAATTATATTACGACAACATTCGCTAGGAAGGATAAGACACCGCCAACTGACACCGTAGACGGTGTAAATCTTACGCCAAATCACGCCAAGTCTGAAGAGAAGGCTCAAAACAGTTTTCTAAACGATATTAGTAATCATTCTGAATTTGAAGATGATAATAGAAATCAAATTGAGGAGAAAGAAATCTCAACGTTAAAAGGTCACAAACCTTTAACAAGGCAAAACTCTGGTCGATCTAATACACCTACGATGATGACTGCTTTTCTAAACTCGTCACACATTGATACACCGACGAGAGAAATGGACAACAATAGCTCTAACGCGCCAAGCTCGTGCAATTCATCACATTCTGGGTCACCAGTTGAAGAGTCTAAGAATTTTCCAAGTGTAGGTACTATGATAATGAATCGGAAGTATTCCAGTGATACGCCAAAGCACTCAAGTTTACCGCGGCATTTATTGAAGAATTTAGGCTGTGAGAGTACTCCTAAACACTCTCCTCATAAGGCAAATAATGTCACTGACAGTCCTGTGAGGCCACACCCGAGGGTGCTGACTAGAGTTGCAGCATTAGCTGGTACAGCAATGCCTCAATGTCCACCAACTCCAACGCATCACGCTAGAAGGCCGCGTCCAGTGCCTCCCCCAGATCTTCACCCTCCACCAGTGCAGAGTACAGAGAGAGTGCACGAAAACTTTGAAATGGTGGAATTCACAAATGAGCTGAGAACTTCGGAGATCAGATCTCCTAACTTGGAATTTGTGAATAGTAATCATTTCACGATAGTACACGCTGGGCCGCCTGATGACGTTGTTTTGAGGAGACCAAGACCTGTGGATGACAATGATGATAATGACAATGCAGTGGCTTCCCCTACGCCTCTAAGGCACATGGCTGGTATTCGTTTACCGTCGATCCCTGAAAGGGCTTCGCGTCAGATGGCATTGACTGGAGATTTTCCTGCTAATATGATTGGTGGGATTATCGAATGCGAAGAACCTTTACCAGCAGGTTAGTATTTTGTTTCTACCATTATTATAAAATTTTCAAACCCTGATAACATGCACAAATTCATCTATAGCTATATTTGAGATGTTTTTATTTTTGCACGTTTTATCCACTAGTATTGACCGTAATTGCAAGCATAAGAATCTTGACTGCTGGATTTTTGGTTGTACCTATTCCATAGACTGTACGTAGTCTAACTTTAAGAACCCAAAACCACCAACAGATTAGACTACAATTTCCCAATTTTTTTTAAAGTACCCTAACTTTTTTGAGTACTTTGCACAAAACACAATCTTCACAAAGCACAATCTTATGCTTATTCCACTACCTACATCTTTCTAGGTTGGGAAGCTCGCATGGACAGCCACGGACGCGTGTTTTACATCGATCACGTCAATCGAATGACGACTTGGCAGCGACCTGGCGCCA
The DNA here is from genome assembly GCA_947563765.1 of Anarsia innoxiella. Lineage (NCBI taxonomy): Eukaryota > Metazoa > Arthropoda > Insecta > Lepidoptera > Gelechiidae > Anarsia > Anarsia innoxiella. Next base: position 2,585,110 of record OX387396.1, on the reverse strand, counting down.
ACGGGGCCAGTCCTCGGTCTCCTGAGCCTGAGGTGCAGAGGAGACAATTAGATCGGAGGTACGTTTGACTGTGTGTTCTTCTTGTCCATGGTTATCATTAATCTAGATACGTAGAAAATTGTTGGTTAATCCGGGATTTTAATTGAGATCGGATAAATCGTAGGACGTGTTTAAAAAATTACATATGAGTCAGTGAGTGGAGCAAGACAACGTAAACTTACTTATGATTTTGGACATAACTCAAGATTATCAAATTTATTTTCTGTATAATTTTATAAGTATAGACCTAGTAAAAGCCGCGGGGTCTCGTTGGTAGCAAAGTGGCAATGAATCGATCGCGTTTGAGAGCTATTGATGAAGCCTATGCTCGGCAGTGGGCAGCTATAGGCTGAGATGATGAATAAGTGTTGATTCAACAGATCGAAATGAGTAGGCAAGTTGTCGTGTCCATTCAACGAGTTGAATATCAACTTCGACAAGTTGACTCGATTGGTTGAATTCGAATTTGAATCGTGTGTACCGTGTTTAAGTTATACTTTGTTATCCCCAGATACCAATCAATCCGTCGTACGATGACCCGCACGCAGCTGTGCGAGGAGTCCCCGCCCACGGCGTCCACGTCCGCGCCCCGCGCCGCCCCGCCGCCCGCGCCGCACCCCGCCGCTGACTTCCTCGCGAGACCTGACTTCTACTCTATCTTGCATATGAATCAGGTTTGTAAGAATCTAGAGAAATCCTACTTATAAAAGTGTCAATATTTATATAATTGAACGATAATATCTATAAAATCGGAATTGTAAATCTTTTGGTGAACCAATAAATAAAATTAAAATTTAAATGTTAGTGCCGATAGATGAATGTATGTATGTGAGGATGTTTGTTACTCTTTCACGCAAAAAACACTGAATAGATTTTGATGAAACTTAGCAGCTTACACATCAGAATAACACTTAAGCTATATTAATTTGACTTATTGTGTATTTTTTCAAGGTATCCCAATAAATGCGTACGAACCCGCGAGCAGCCTCTGTATATTATAAACAAAACGCAAAATTCGTTTCTGAAACTTAATCGTTACAACATTCTATGTTAACTTGTCATTCTTCTCTATGCCCTTGTTAACTTGTCACTTTACAAATTATCTAACTATACATACCTATCTCTTCATTACAGGAAGCCTCGAACCTGTACAATGGAAATTCGACTCTAAAGCACATGATATCAAAGATCAGACGAGACACGACGTCGTTCGAGCGCTACCAACATAACAGAGACTTGGTGGCACTAGTCAATATGTTTAGTGACAGTGATCGAGCCTTGCCGCTTGGATGGGACACTAAATTGGATAGGAATGGAAAGGTAAGAGTTTTATTTTTAGCAGTTATTAAATTGACTGATATTTCGATTTCAAAATTAACAACCCGACTAACTATAACCCAATGTTCAAAGTAGCATCGTATTAATTAGGTAGCATTTTAGCAATATCTTCGTTTGACGTATCGTTCTGTCGACTATATGACAAGAACTGTCATGAAGCATATGAGATCAGTATATAGCATAACAGGGCCAAGTTTTACGACTGAACCAAATAGTCAATTATTTAAGGCCGAATTGAGGCTATTTTCAGTATAAGTGACTATGTACATACTCGTAGTAATAGAAATCTGGTAAGTCTAACCCAGTGGTTCCTAAAGTTGCCGATAACGCCCCCAGGGCGGCGGTAAAGGACCTCGAAAAAGATGGAAGCCTTGTTTAGGGGCTTAGAAGTTTGAAGTAGGTGCAAAAATGAAGGCGCTCTCAAAAGTTGGCAGTATAGAAAATAAGTAAAAATATGGGCGTTGTGGGCGCGAAAAATATTTTATTAGGTATCAAAAGTACACAGTAGATAAAAGTTTGGGGACCCCTGGTTTTACCTATCCTAACCTAACCCGACTAACATCCGCAGCGATTCTTCGTGGACCACGTGATGCGTCGCACGACGTTCATCGACCCGCGTCTGCCGCGTGCGCCTCAAGTGGGACCGTTCTCGCCGCTACTCCCGCAAAGGAGGCGGCCTCTGCTCGTTGAACAGGTTCGGGGGGCTGTTTTAGGGGGGCTAGAGGGGCTATATAGCAAAGGACTAGAATAACTCTGCCAAGATAATAAAAAGATTTCTTACATTAGTAACTCATTGTGGTAACACTCAGTCACTTAAGTGCTGTAGCGGGGACGTTAAAAGGGCTGATATATACTGTACATTTTTCGTGCTCTTTATTTCCTTGGCAGAGCTTAAATGGTCTCTATTTTTTCTTTTGTTTAATCCAAAAAGTGAAAACATTTTCTTGGCTTAGATTTATTTCTGCTTTCTCTGTTTGTTTATGTGTGTGTGTATGTTTTTTTTTAAATAGCTTGGGTTGTATAAATAATATTTGAATCTTCGAAAGCTATTTTTCGTTTTCATTGGAGAAAAACAAGAATCTACACTGTAGTTTCGTGTTTCATACTTGTTGGTTTTAGTTTGTTTGGTTTGTTCTATTATGTTTGATGTTTTCTTGTCATTTTCATTATTTACTTATTAGGAGTTCTGCTTGTTTTTTTGAGTGTTCTGTGTTGTTCATTAATTTCTTTAACCAACTTAAGGGCACTTTTACATTTAGGCGTTTATGTTGCGCGATCCTCACACAACGGCGCGTCGGCAGTGCGTCTGTAGCGCGACTATGCCTTAAGTGTGAAAACGCTATAACACATACTTCATGTTTATTTGGTATTTAAAATAACGAAATCTTTTCTCGTAGGCGCCAACCCCACCACCGAGGCCTCCGCTAACAGCAGGCGATGCGCACACGCACAACTCACAGCCTGAAATACCTGTAGCGTATAATGATAAGGTAAATATTTTAAATTATTTTCTACCTTATTAGAAGCTAATTATCTTAATAAATTTTCAATGAAAACCTTTATATAACAAAATATATTTTATATAAAAATAGAATAAGAAAAAAGAAATCAAAATTTAGAGACTGTGGCGCCATCTCTCGATTATTCGTTGCGTCACTTACCCCAACTTAACACTATAAGTAGTAAATAATACAATACAAACATTTTATTCCAACGTATTAAATATAAAAGTAAATAGTAAATGATTCAATAAATGATATTGTTTACAGGTAATTGCATTCCTTCGGCAACCAAACATTATGTCAATACTGCGCGAGCGCTGCGGCGGGTGCGGCGGCGCTTTGAGAGAGAAGGTGATTAAAGAAATACTTTGAAAATAATAATAATATGGCCTATGTCCTATTCTGATACGATAATATACAATATTATGTTAAGTTTTATTCAAACCAGCGAACAAGTAACAAACATCCATCCATATGACAGTCACATACATCGGAACAATAGCCATTTCATTGAATAGCGGCAATCGTTTGCCTAGGCGTCCAATAAACTGCCTAATTGATCCAAATGGGTACAACATTAATTTTTAAGTTTAACAGAATATATTAAATTAGTTGAATATTGTTATTTTTTCTAGGTTAACGCAGTAAGAGTGGAAGGTGCGCCGGCGCTGGCTAGGTACCAGAACGACGTACAACTCACATGTCTGCTAAGGTAAGTTTATTCTTAACTACACTGGGAATAAGAATTATAATACCGTGGCAATGGTATTTACTAAGAACGCTATATTATTGTATATCGCGCGTTATGTCCTTATTAAGCCTAATACAGGTAGGTACATATACAATGGCATTTCATTTGTGTTCCGTAGTACGCCACCTATCGGCTATAAACAGATACAATGTGTAATTCCTCTAGCGATTGATAGATGGCATTGACTGACTCAAATCAGTCCAGTCGGTTGAAAATTCGATTACATCTAACATATTTATTTACATACTTACATATCTATCACGCCTCTTTCCCATCGGTGTAGGGAGAGACCACTTCCGTCCACTTGCTACGATCCAGATGCACTTCTTTCTCTTCATCCACATTCATCTACATTCACGTCGGTTTAGGGTACTCTTGACCTGTACTTTAGTAAACTTGCTGTCCTTCAATAAACTTAGTCCTTCAGTACTTCAGTAAACTTACTGAAGATACAAATGTGCGGAGAGAAAGACCAAGGGAAACGTAGGTATCTCAATCACGCGTATTGGCAAAGGCCAGGTCAAGAGTACCCTAAACCGACGTGAATGTATGAAGGGACCGATAGATTTGTAACGTTCTGTTACAATATATAAAAACGATTGTCACTTGTTATACGACACATTTCCCCAAAGCAATCACAAATCAACAAACTTATTGCCCTACATACAACATGTAATCAAACAAATCTAACTGCGAATTCAATCAGTATTCATTCCGTGAAACTGTGATTCATTTGTACGTAAATAGACAAATTATACTATGACCGGGTTTGTCGACGCTTTGTCGCGGGAAGCCGTTGGATGCGAGCAGCGCAGTACAGGGGGCTTAGCATGGCGTGCCGCGACAATTATCTCACGCATGCTGTCCTTATCACATTTGAAACTATAGACAGAGACGTAAGCGTGACAAACGCATGACAACGTCTTCTCACGGAGTGCCATGCTAAGCTAGCAGGTCGTTGTGGAGATCCTTGAGGCCTTTGTCCAGCAATGGACATCCACGACCTTGGGCCCAACTCTGCTCATTCGCAATATACTCAGTGGTGTGTCGGCAGAGTGTCAATAATGCGGTGGTAGCCCAGTTGGTAGAACGCTTGCCTCGAACTCCGAGAGCGCGGGTTCGAATCCTGGTGCGGGCACGTACCTCTGAGTTTATTCCTCATGTACGGATCAATTTATTCGATTACCACTCGCTAACGGTGAAGGAAAACATCGTGAGGAAACCTGCATACACTAGAGAAGAAATTCGAAGGTGTATGTGAAATCCGCCAACCCGCACTTGGCCAGCGTGGTGGATTACGGCCTAATCACTCTCTGTATGAGAGTAGGCTCGTGCCCCTCGGTGGGGACATATATGGGCTGATAAAGAAGAAGAAGAAGAGTGTCAATGCCATTTTTTGGCACATTTGGTCCCAATCAGCTTGCAATCAGTGTAAGCTATTGTTTAGCAGAATACCAAATGTGTCAAAAAATGTAATAGAGACTCTGCCGACACACAAGGTCTTCGGTAAAAGTATACAAGGTCTGAGACTTTTAAATTTGCAGACTTGGGCCCCTGATGATTTGTTCATCATCATATTTAAGAGCGTCGCTCTTGTCGGTGGAGTCTACGTCACTCTGCTCTATTCTCGGCCGTCTGTTTGAGCACTTGATACGATACAACTTCTATTTCCTCTTTTATTTTGATATATGTAAGTCCTACGCGGTCTCCCTCGGACAGCCGAGTGTCAATAATAAAGTCCCGTTTTTATCCTTTGGGTACGGAACCCTAAAAACTATTAAATATCAAATCATTCCACTCACAATTCATGAAACTAACTAAAACTTCACTTTTAGAAACGAAACTCCACCACGCGCAGCGCAGTGGTCGCGACGTGCGTACGCGCAGCCCTCATTACGCTCATTACAGTCCGCATTATCATTAATTATGTACTGTACGTGGCATAAATATAATGTCGTACGCAAATTGTACGTTTTCACTAGAGTGAATGGATTTGTGCTAAGTAGGTACTTATTTTATGTTATAAGGTTTTTTAAGCACATTGTAGTTACAACTTTGTTAAACTCGGTGTGCAGTTTAAAAAAATAAGCCGAATTGAGAACAACCTTCTTGTTCTGGTTGGATTGCTTATAGTTTGAAGTTGGTTAATAACTTGGGTTCAGTAAAAAATAAAAAATAAAGGTGCCTTAATAAAAAATAAATCTATTGTGTTTCCTAGAATATATTTTATCTAAATAGGTACCTACCTAAATAAAAAACATGTTCAAAATACAAATTACAAATTAAGTTCCATATAGTATAGGGATTTACAATTAACAATCATTACTTTAAGTTTTTATACAAACAAACCAACTCACTTGCGAACATGATTGAAAAGCAACACTTTTATTTTAAACGCAATTACTCCTATTTTTTTTAAATACCGTTAACTACTTAAAAATTCTACGCTTAATTCTATAGGCTAGGTTTCTCAAGAATTTAAGCCCTTATGTTCTGTGATTAGAGTTGATAATGATTACTTATTCAGTAATTATCCGATTCCATGGTACGATGGTTTTGCTTGGATTACTGTGGTCTCTTGCAAAGATATTTCATTTACTAGTGAAACTCACTCGCTTCTCGGTTTCAAATGTCTGTAGCGGGCATGTCTTAAAATGTTGTCTTTAAAGACTCCTTATTCACAATTGATCGGTTTCATCATAATTTGCCTCTTAAGTTTAAAAGTTAGGGTTTCATCAAAGGGATCCTTTGACAATAAATAAGATGATCGACCGACATAATCATCTTATCTTCCGAAAATCATTAAATTGTTGGTATAATAATACTTACGTCATTTAATCAGGCAGAATAAAAAAATACATAATAAATGACTGACATCTAAGATAACTATCATTTTCCCCTACTTCAATCGTTTAATAATTAATTTTAGGTTCAATTAATCAGTGTAGCCACTTAAGTCGATTAACCGGGGTCAAATATAAATAGTGTTCACATTAAACATTTTGCGAGATAAGTGTGAGAGCTCGTAGTAACTGTAATACAACATACAGTAGCTAACTACTTATCAGTGAACTTTTATTTTTGCCGCTATCTATGGGAGCTTTCGAGCTTTTTTAAACGCGTGCTTAAAGCTCTACTGAATATGATTCGTGTTGAATGTAGACTTATTGCATTTTTTAAAACTTTTTTTTAAATTGCTGTTTTGCAATTGTTTTTTTTTTCGTTGAATGCACTTTTGTTTTTAAGTTTTTAATATGTCAGTTTCCTATATATCATAGGAAACTGTGTTCGGTAATAATTTAGGTTCGTAAAAAGAATAAAATTCTTTTTCTTTTTATTTAATTGCTCATTCATCTTTTTTTATATTCTTCCTTATACTTATTTTGGCAAAACTTACTCTTTGTCCAACAAAAATGCAAGTTTCATAAATTAAGACCGAAATAATTTATTATTATTTTAACACGTTATTCTTTTTACCAAGGTAACATAGGTAATTTATTTATGTAAAACTTGAGGTTAAAGTCGCTCATCGACTTGGTTAAAGTCGCTGGAAACCGTTGGATGTGGGCAGCGCAAGACCGGTCGTTGTGGAGATCCTTGAGGGAGGCTTTTGTCCAGCAGTGGACGTCCATAAGCTGACATGATGATGATAATGATGAAAACTAGAGGCTGCCCGCGACTTCGTACGCATTTATCATCGTATCTTGAAAAAAAACATCATATCTAAAAATAATATAAGGCCTATGTGTTATTCTGATAATAAGCTACAATATTGCCAAGTTTCATCAATCTCTGTTCAGTAGTTTTTGCGTGAAAGAGTCACAAACATTTATCCATCCATCGCCACAAACATTGATATTTATAATGTAAATAGGATAGGATTGCTGTTTACGAAGTTATTATTTTGTACTGTATTGAAGCTCATTCTTCCGTTTTCTCTTCATACATTCTCCTTTATGAACAAGCGAATCTTTTCACCTTTTGTTTCTCAGAGAAAGTTGTTCTGTTTCATAGAGAGATGTAAGGAAATGCAGAAGCAATAATATAGTAAGTAAGTTAATATTTATTTCCAGTCCAATAAAATATACAAGAACAAAACAAAATTAAAACACAAAATAACAAAATTAAACACAAAATAAAATGAAACTTAACTTTTAAAACTTAGGACAAAAAATAAACCAGAGAGACAAGAATGAGAAAGAAGATAGTTGGAAATTGAAATTGGAATTGAATTGGAAGACTGGAAAATGGTCTCCACTCAGCATATTGTCATGTCAATGGTTGCCCAGAGACATGATGCTGATTATCTTTTTTTTTTTGTAGCATATTGTGTCCCACTGCTGGGCAAAGGCCTCCTCCGCATTCTTCGATGCCTTCCATGCCTCCCTATCTATCATATCTTTAATAATATCTTTTATAGGAAAACCTAATCTTGGCTGCATAAACACATGTCCTTTGCATTTCTCTCACACCTACTCACGTCCAAGTGACATATATTAAAGATTCCATCCACGCCTCTTTTTAAGTACATATTAATATTATTTTGCCGTTACTCCATCCTACTAATATTATAAAATGTCAATGTTTGTGCCGATGGATGGATGTTTCACTTTCAAGCAAAAACTACTGAATAGATTTTGATGGGCAATATTGAAGCTTATCAGAATAGCACATAGGCTATATTTTTTTGAGACATCGTGATTTTTTGAGGAGAGAGGCCTTTGCCCAGCAGTGGGACGCTAGATAAGGCTAGATAAGATAAGATCATGTTGGCAGTATTGTAGCTTATATATTAGAATAACACATAGGCTATATTTTTTTGAGACATCATGATTTTTTGAGGAGAGAGGCCTTTGCCCAGCATTTGGACACTAGATAAGGCTAGATAAGATTTAGTGATTTTTTCTTTACCACGTTTTTTTTTTATTATTGATATATATTTTTTAAAGATATTACGATAAAATGCGAACGAAGTCGCGGGCAGCCTTTAGTGTGACATACGTGTTTAGCAGAAATTGTAAACCTGTTTGCCCTTTTATAGTGTTACGGACTTACGGATATGTAGAATGTGTTTGTTATTCCGGGCAGTATTTGTTTACCTAGTTACTGAGCGACCACTGCATGTAACTGACAGATCGCTTCATCATCATTATATAGAGTGACTTTAAATTAGTGAACGATAGAACAGGATATGCATGAACTTGTAATAACAAACAACTTTTACTATGGGACCAAGTTCGAAATCATACAAAAAAAATTGTTCCCCCGTACTATCTGATGCATTTTGTATGGGGAGTTCTTTTTTTAATGATTTCGACCTTGGTCCCATAGTAAAAGTTGTTTGTTATCACGAGTACATGCAAATCCTTTTCTATCGTTCACTAATTTGAAGTCAGAGATAGGGCTGTTTTCACCATCAACAGATAAAAAAACTGCCAGATAAACCTATGTCCATTTCATAAAACAAGACGTTTTAGACAGAGACAGGTATAAAATATCTGACAAATAAATTTTATCTGTAAGTAGATGGCGAAACAGCCCCTTAGACTGTTGGAGCGTCCGCCATTTAAGCCTATCTTCTGCTTATGCTTTAACTTCTTTATAAGATATGACGTTAACTTTCTCCTTCATTTAGCAAAGATACGAAACGTCGCGGTTTTCCTCTCCCTCTCTTCCATTCAATACAATACAAATATTCTTTATTGCACACAAAGATATAAGGTACAGACACAAACAAGAATATAAGAAGCAACAGGCGGCCTTATTGCTAGGTAGCAATATCTTCCGGGCAACCTTAGGGTAAGAAATAGCGAGAAATAATAATGGTTGCGGGTTGTGCAAACAATACAGAATACATATATAACTACCTTCAATTTCAACCTTTTTTTCACCTTTTTTTCAATAATGCTTTTCAATAAATTTTAATTCACACATATCAATAAGAAAGTACGAGTAAATGCTTATCTGTTCCTTGCCTATCTATTCCTTTTTGTCGCTACTTCCTGTTATGTAAAATAACATTAATTTCTTTTGAATTTCAATATACTTTTGTGAATGAAAGTCGAAAGGTCACTTTCTTTTGTCATTCAAATAGAGTTCGGGAAATGTAACAATGTAGGTACCAATTTTACATTTATTCGGATAGTACTTAACTATGGTGGAAGGTGAATGACCTGTGAAGTAATTCTCTTCTCAGTATTCTATCTATCTCTGGTTTTGCTCTACTGGAGATAGAAATAGTTATTTTTCTTAGAATTTTTCGGCCCTATAAACCTGCCAGTGTCAAAAAGTCTATGGGATTATTCTGAAGGATAGGTCAGAAATGACAGCTACGTGACATCCGTGACATGCCGATCTCAGACAATTATCTGTCTGTGAATATTGGGAACGGCCGTTAGGCACCTAAATTTTTTTCAACTAGGAGATAACAGTAAATTGGTATGTCTCGTTAGTTGGAGCTATAGCAAGAAATCCGCAATACTTAAATGAGCTATCAAGTGCTATCTATTTGTAACAGATCTACAATTTAGTATTTCCCCTCGCCGTCGACTTTCTAGTCTAATCAAATGTCGCTACCCCAAGAAATTCAACTCAATATAAGTAAAGAAATCAAATAAGTAAACGACCAAAGTTTCGGTTTCTTTCTTGACCAATTTCTAGCCGAAGTTTTCGTGATCCGGAAGTTAGTTAATTACAGTTCGGGCAAGTCTTGATTCATTCGTTCACTAATCAATATTAATACCATAATAATAACACTAGCTACGACCTACTTGCTAGTTACGTACCATTAAGTAACAACACATAATTCAACGTCGTGTTGACACCGGTATCCAAATTAAAAAACAAACAGAAATCGATTTGCCGCCAAACAAACAGCTGTGGCCGCCATCGTCCGCCATTTTGATTCCCAATCCAATTGTCAATGTTACCATATTTCAATTTGTTTGCTTGCCCTTGCGTTCGTTTGAACAGTTTGCCAGTAATTTAGGACGCAAAAGTAGCAAGATTATATTGCATTTTAAATTAGCTTGTGGTTTACTTTACTGAAATACCTTGAAAGAGTTACAAGGTTTTAAAACTAATACATTGTTGAGTTGTTTTCGTTTCCGGGTTTGAAATTACTAAGTTTTAGTTCTAGTTCTGTTACCTACTCTACTACAGTTTTATTCTCGGTTGAAGAAATGACTTCCAAAGACAATAACAGTGTCTATGTGTGCCTTTCCACCAGAGATGTGCTATGCTACGTTGCTATGGTTGCGTTTGATATCAACCAATCACATTCATTGAATATGAGAACACCCTCAATATGATTGGTGGATATCAAACGCATCCATAGCAACATAGCATAGCACATCTCTGGTGGAAAGGCACCCTAATGGAGCATTCGTTTGAGTCGTTAAGAGACAACGAAAGAGAACTTAACAAAAAGTTTTCTTTAAGTTCCAAATGTACATAGTCTATTGCATTGTAAGAAAACTCCTTTACCATCAAATGCTGAGACTAAAGCCACTGACTTACAAGTAAGATTAGATAACTAACGTAACTTATTATATGCGATAATACTAAGATTTTCGGGTCATAAGTCATCCAACACGATTAGAATATCTCAAACCTTTCCCCAAGATAAGTAAGCACATATTTGTCTGTTACATTATCGCCGTTAGCTACTGAGTTACTACCATTTCATGGTTATCGTACAAAGAATGCTTTGTTTATGTCCTTCGGTGTTATGTATTTGTTTGGTTGTAATGGATATGTGCCAACTTGTAGACATATTTGAGTTGTTTACGTATTAAGTGCTACTTAGTGCCTTAGTGTTGAACACTATAAATAACTTAAAGCCCCTGAAATATAGATTCATCATCATCACCTTTAAGAGTTAGACTGTTGTCGGTGGAGTGTTCGCCATTTAGGCCTATCATCTGCCAGTGCCTTGATTTCTTGATACGACATGACGTTAACTTTCTCCTTCACTTGAGTGAAGTAGGTACGTCGCGGTCTTCCTCTGCCTCTCTTCCCCTTAACGTTTCCTTCAATGATGTTTCTCAACAAACTGTCATGTTGCATCAAGTGCCCTATCATCTTCCCTCTTCCATTTTCTATAGATATAGATTACCTAGATTCTAGGTCCTAGAAGAATTTTTTTAATACTAAGAAATGATTTATGTATTTTCTTATAAGCACTGCGGCTAAAATCTCGTAAATTCTTTATACCATGCGAATTTAACTGTATCTAGTTGTTGTAGTAATACCTAATATTCGATTACGGCATTATTCTAAGAAATAAAGACTTGCTATTTTAATTAGTTTTGCTTCCAAGAATTTTAAGTCTCGAATAGGATTTTTAGTTTCGTTCTTATTTCAAAACAAAATCTCGTGATGTATACCAACGTATTTTTTTAAAAATATTTTGCCAAATGAAATAAATACTTTTTGGTAGGTTTTTTAAAAGCTGGTCACCTTTTAATGTGAGATTTTAGCGTTTTAATTACGAATGAGTGATGGCCTGTGATTGTTCAATGACACTTTAGTTTATTATCATATTTTTACGATCCCAGCTATTCTCGGAACATGTTGGAACCATTATGAGTATTTTTTTTTTTTGTATTTGTATTGTAACATAAGTCTTTTTTCCATAAAATGGTTACTAAATAAACTACCTTTTCGAAAGTCTCGCTTTTTTAAAGAGAGATATATTAAAAAAACTACTTACCTATTTATTGTGAAAAAGTGAAATCAGATTTAAAAATATTTATTTATCCTTAAATATTATTACCTATATACAAAGCTTACCATATAAAATTACCTTCATATCCTTTCTTCTTTTTATTTTATCTTTATTTACCTTCTTCTTCTTCTTCTTCTTCTTCTACTCGGAACTAATCATAGTATACAGGGTGACGTAAATAAGTGAACGATAGAAAAGTATATGCATGTACTCGTGATAACAAACAACTTTTAATATGAGGCCAAGTACGAATTCATAAAAAAACATTGTTGACCCATCCTATCAGCTGATGCATTTTGTATGGGAACTTGTTTTTTTTGGATAATTTTAACCTTGGTCCCATAGTAAAAGCTGTTTGTTATCATGAGTACATGCATATCCTTTTCAATCGTTCACTAATTTAAAGTCACCCTATACTATAAAGGTATATCCTCAAGTCATTACAAATGAAATGACGCATTCGCTACCTATGCGCTATGTCACTGACTGATTGTTATTCTTTGAATCAACCATGCGTGTGATAGGCTAATTACTCGCCTTAAATAGCTAGTGGAAAAACTAAGCTTTTGCATTAAATATCTGATTGGAAAATTACTTTATTTAATGGTAATACGCATATATTATCATATCTTAGAAAAATTACACAATATCTTAAAACAATATAGCATAGGGGTTATTCTGATGTGCAAGTTCCGATATTGTAAAGTTTAATTAAAATCTGTTCAGTGATTTTTGTGTAAAAGTGTAAGAAATATCCTCACATCCATCTATTGATGTTTATAATATTTTTAGGAGTAACTATACGTATCTACTAATCTTTTTATAGATATTTTTAATAAACCAATTATATTTTATAATAAATGTAATTAAGCATATGCTTACCTACTTATCCAATTTATTTCTTAAATTAATAAAGTAGCATTTATCTCGATTATACAATAAACCAACATGAAACAAAACTGTAATTAGAATGAGACGGTTTTCTCAACGGAACTAACTTAAACAAATTGGTAGTTAGTTACCATATTATATTTAGTTATTACCATAATAAGATTATTACTTGGTAGGATTTCGGATCCCACGTTGGCAACCCTAAAATTATGAAAATAAAAAGTAAACTCAGCTTATCATAATTAATGACGGCAATATAATTTATTCCCAAGGTTTAGAGACGTAATGATTTGAATTATTGAGTCTTATGTTTAACTAGCGAGCGCCTTCGACGTTGTGCGTATTTGTTGCCATACTTACGTTGGGAAATCTATATCATATTTATCTTTAAATACTATAGCTTTGTAACAGAAAGGGTATATAAAGCCGAAACACAGTGATAGTCCTCATGAAACTGAACAACTTTCCCCAAGGAACATGGATCGTAACTCGAAAAAAAAATTTCGCCTCCCAATACAAAGTGCCCGATCAGCTGATCGAGTAAGTATGGGCGATCCAAAAAAATTTTCCGAGTTACGACCCATGTTCCTTGGGGAAAGTTGTTCAGTTTCATGAGGACTATCGATGTGTTTCGGCTTTATTTACCCTTTCTGTTACACCCTGTATATTTCTAATGTTCAATACTGTAAAGTTTCATTAAAATCTGTTTAGTGGTTTTTGCGTGAAAGAGTAACAAACAACTTTACATCTTTCCATCATTCATCATTGGTACAAACATGACATTTATAATTATTAGTAGGATTTGATGATTTTACACTTAAGAGCAATGAATCCGGGTCACTCAAGAATCCAAGAATGCTTTAATTTATTTTTATTATGCATCTGCGTGTCATCATATAAATTGCAAAAAAAATCTAACAAATCTCTTTTAACTAAACAATGGCTTTACTTCTTACCTCATTTTCTTTTACAAAGAATTTTCGCATAAAACTCGCGTAATAAATGCGTAAACCATTTAAAATTACCTTGTGTCAAGGCGATACAGAATTAACTTTACTAATAACATCGCAGTAGGGCGAAATAATTATCATTATTATTCTATTCAGAATAAAATGTACTTAGACGTTATGTTAGGTTGAAATTAGCTATTAATCTTCATGTGCTACATGAATGGGCATGATGACTAAAAATTTTTTTTAGTCCATCACAGAGATTATTTTTAAATATTCGACACATATTCAAATATTTTTTAATAGCCTAAAAGACGGACTAATTATTTTTTGCATTTTTGAATGTAGTCTTCATCCCCATTCGATTTGACTAGCCAGTTAGCGTTGTTGGTAGTGATCCTGCTTGCTATGTCGCAGGTGGTTGGTTCTCTTAACATTGGCAGAATCGACAATGGTAGTTGCCATTAAAAAAAATCGAAACAAAAATGGCGCTTGTCGAATGAATGATCAAAGGTTTTATTTTTATAAATACTCATTATTTAAAAGTAGCCAACGAAACTTGTAACCAATATCCAATACTCATCTTAAATTTAATGTGTGTTGATGCGTAAAATGATTTCTGCTCGAAATTGGCTGCCATTGTTTAAATTTAAACCAATCTTAATTTATAACGTAGGTATTCATTGCTTATTTGTTGTATTCTGTTAAAAGATCTTTGCCTCTTTTCAATATATACCTAGGTACTTTACTTTATTTTTAAGTAAGCATGCATCACGTAATTTTCCTTGTCTTTCCATAAAGACAAGTCAAAGAACGAAAAAAAAAGACAAAAAGACAGACTATTAAGACTGTTCCCCAATATTTATTTATTTATTTTTTATTTATAAAGAAACTCAGCACTTTTGAAAAAGAAATTGGTAATATTATGTTAAAAATATTTTACCACCATATTATTGCGTTTCTCTGCTTCCTGAATTAAGCAATTACGTTGATCACGTCTGAAACTCTGTCATTGTCAACGCATCTCTACTCAAAATATACTAAAGCAGAGATGTACAGAAACTTGATGTAAATAAGTCAATTTTACCATAAATTGGCATGGTACTTAATAATGTTAAAAGAACCATAATATAATATTCGAATTCTAGTCTTCAATCAAGTAAACCCTATGTAGAGACAATAAAAATAATTAACTCTCCCATCAAGAGTTTCGCAAGTGGTGAAATGAATGAGGAAACATGGGGGCTGCGCCGGCGCACGCCATGCGGGCATTACCATACTATTGTTTTATTATGTGATTTTGTTTAAGGCTTAGGGCACACGGGATATTTAGGTATTGATAGATTCAGATTAATCAATATATATTCCTAAAAAATTTTTTTTTAAATTTTGAAATGCTGCGCGTAATCAAAAAATTATAATCTTACTGTTGGATTGTTTCTTTTATTTTCGCAATCTTTAGACAGATAATTACATCCCGCAGTTGCAATATTGGGCTGATTTAGTTCCTTGAACTTTTTTCCGTCTTTTTCCTATTTTTGAGGAGTGTAACATACTTAGATTTTATAGAGTGTTAGCTCTAACGATAAAAACGTCGTCACACACCTATAAGTAAGTATAGGTACTGCCAAGCACAGTGCGCAGTGCGTGCATGTCAAAGTATTGCTTCTGTTAGATTTTACCTAAAGGGATCAGGGGCCATTTTTTGTACTTATTCCCTTATTGGACAACGTGTGTCATCGTCATTGTACCTACCTACCTATATTTAAAAGCAGTGCTCCTGTCTTGTCAATGTGTGCACTATACCTTATTTCAATTCAAAACAAGTAGGTTGTAATTCATTGCTTTAACACGCAATTGATTAAAAACCACTCGCGATTGATTGGAATTGAAGAATCGTAATTTTAGACATCAGTTACTTTATTTTTATAACAACCCTTTATTTGTGTTCTCTGATTAATTGGAAAACTACTGTAAAAGTTTTAGTGTGAAATTGATTTTGTTTCAATTGTTATTTTTAAATAGGTATATCGATATACAATGTAAACTTACTTATAATAGGTTATTTAAAAAAATATTCATATACAATGTTAAGATGCTTAGAATAAGGATATAAACTTTATAATGAAGAATTTAGGTTCTATTAAAAAAAAGATTGTTAGGCATAATACAAGATTTCCTTGAACAGTCAAACTTTGACATTGTAGGTACCTATTTTGTGACCATTTTTTTTTTACATTTCGTTTATGGTTACCAACCATTAAAAAACTAAGTCCCTAAAGCTTACAAGTGCGACATAATATATTCAAGAGTCAATATTTTATAACAAATCGCCATAACATTAGTTTATCGCCACTCAAAACTTCAACCACAATTTATATTGACTTGGAATTTGTTAAAAAACTGACCTGTCACATAAATTAGTCACGAGTTGGCTTCAACTTTATCTTTTTAACTATACTCCAGCTGTTATAAGACAGTCGCACAATCGCAATATTTTTGACTCTATTAACTCTACTGAAAGGAGGGGAAAGATGCTGGGTCACCTGATAAGACACGACGACTTTATAAAAAAACTTCTTGGAAGGAAAAGTAGAAGGAAAACTGAAGAGAGGGAGACCACGAAGAACTTACATAGATCAAATGAAAGAGGGTATAGATGTTGTATCAGGTACTCAAAAGGACGGCAGAAAACAGAGCAGAGTGGCGTAGACCCCACCGAAAAGAGCGACGCTCTTAAATTTAATGATTTTAAACTCTACTTATATTATAAATGTCAATGTTTTTGCCGATCGATGGTATGAGCATATTTGTTACTTTCTGTTTGTGTCGATGGATGGATGGGATGATGTTTATAACTTTCACGCAAAAACTACTGACCAGATTTTGATGAATCTTTACAATATTGTAACTTGCTCATCACAAATAACACATAGGCTATATTATTTTATGATATTGTATAAGATTTCCAAGATATGACGATACATGCGTGCCTACGAAGTCGCGGACAGCTTCTAATTATAAATCAATAAATAAACTGTATGATAGTCCGACCTATATCATCCAGACTATAGTATTTAGTTATCGCTTAGTGAAGTCGTTCGTGATAATTTCACATGTCGACCGCTCGTTAATATTTCGAATGCTTTGTTTGACTAACGAGCGGTTATCGAATTGCACCCTTTAGTGCATGCGCACTCATCGTATGGACTTATATGGGTGACTTTAATTAGTTCTTCGTACTGATTGTATGCAGATTAGATAGGGATTGTTTGATGTGGTGGTTTTTTGGAAGACTTTGTGTAGCAGTGGACTTCTTTTAGGCCAATGGCTGATAGTAAGAAAGGTGCTTGTTTTATAAACGTTAGGGTTTTTTACCTGAAAATAAGTAATTTCTTCCGGATCGGGAATAATTTGCGTTTGACAGACGTGCAATCTGTATAAATCATCATTACTATGCACCACCAAGGGGTAGGTATAGGGGCGGGAGATGATAAAATGTGTTGTCGACAGCACTACGCCAACCACTCTTTTTTCCAATTACAATTTGTACTAACTACAGTATTGCTTTCAATTCATTTAAATACAGAACATATAATCCTCAAACCTTTTATTACAAGTGCGAAAACACTTATTTACAAATTACTCATCGTGTCTAAGTTTGTAATAAAGGATTCCATACACTTGGCACCAGTTCAAAGCAGAAATTGTCTAAATAAATACGAGACAAGAACACGACTAAAACGAGCGAAATTTTAAGAGAAATAATTATAACTTTGCAGGGAACTTGAGGTTATTGGACGTTATTTTAATAGCTTTCGTGCAATAGGCATGATGACTAAAAAAAATGTTTTTAATCCATCATATAGATTATTTTAAAATATTCGACAGGTATTTTTTCTTTTTTCTCTTAAACTAAAAATGACAAAGATACACTGGGTTAAAGTTGCTCGTGAGTACGATTTTTACCTAGGAGTGACGTCAATACTCCGTAACTTTGATGCTCTGTATCTTTGTATTTATTTATGTTTTTGATCAGGTACAAAATGTGTTTCAAATATTTTTAATAGCCTAAAAGACGGACTAATTATTTTTTGAAGTTTTGAATCATCGCTATTGAGAAGATTGTTTGGCAATTGATGAATGTGGATGAAGCGAAAGAAGTGTGTTTGGATCGTAGCAAGTGGACGGAAGTGGTCTCTGTCTACCCCGATGGGAGAGAGGTAATAACTTTTGTGCCATTGAGAAAATTGTTGGCACATCACAATTGATGAATGTGTATGAAGCGAACGAAGTGTGTTTGGATCGCAGGAAGGGAAGGGAAGTGGTGTCCCCCTTCCCCGATGGGAGAGAGGTAATAACTTTCGTACAATTAAGAAGATTGTTAGCATATCGTAATTGATGAATGTGGATGAAGCGAAAGAAGTGTGTTTGAATCGTAGCAAGTGGAGGGAAGTGGTCTCTGGCTACGCCGATAGGAGAGAGGCGTAACGGATATTTATGTACCTACCTATAATATATGTTTAGCACATGTTTAGCAAATTAAATAAAAGTGGTGAGAATTGTTAATTAGGCCATTGGTACTCACTTCAAGCTAAGACCACCATTTTCGGCATTTTTATTTTATTTTAGTAATTCCTTCTGTTTTGGTAAAAAAAATCCGTACCTACATTAACTCATTTCTTAAAATTAATATGCGATATTAGTTTCCTGTTTTTTATCTAAGAAATAACATAAACATAGTTCTCTAATGATATGTCTAGTCTCTTACCTCGCACAGGATGCGCTTGCGTCGCGTTGGTCGCTATTTCTGAGTTTTGTTTTCTTAGCATTCTTTTTGGGCCCCGTTTGTGACTTGTGTTCAAAACGGAGTTAATTATGTTATGGCTTCAAAATTATCGCTGGAATTTTTTTGTTTTTCTAATAATATTACATCTAACTAAACTTTCAATAAACATTTATAAGTCTTAAGAACCCGTTTCCCCACTTACAGATAAAATTTAACTGACAGATAAACCTATGTCTCTTTTAGGGATGTAACGAATATTCGCATTCGCATTCGCATTCGCGAATATTCGCATGATTTTTGATATTCGCATTCGCATTCGCATTCGCGAATATCTTTTGAATAAATTGCGAATATGAAATTGAAAAAATACAGAGTGTCAAAAAAATATTAGGTAAAAGACATTGGGAGACTTACTGTGGAAAAATTACTGTTGAATCATACCTTATTTTAAAGGCCGAGACATCTACAATCTACATGTACTGGTTTAATGAGCATAAATTAGGGTATGGGAATATGAATCATAAATAAAAGTATGATTACTTTTACCCTCTTAACTATTTTTTTGTATAAAATCATGATAATAATCTCAATAATGAGGTATTTAGGTAGATATCATAAAAATGTGTCGTTCTCTCGTCCCCTTTGCCGAGTTCCACGCCTATATGATGACCTTAGTCACTTTTTGTATTAACTTAATTACCTATTTACTAATATTATTGAGCACCTATTACATTTTGCGAAAATTGAATAAATTTGTGTTATTATCTCAGCGTTCCTATTATTATATAAGGTGACTTTAAATTAGTGAACGACAGAAAACGATATGCATGTACTCGTGATAACAAACAACTTTTACTATGGGACCAAGGTCGCAATCATTCAAAAAATTTTGAACTCCCCATACAAAAGGCAACAGCTGATAGTAAAGGGGAACATTTTTTTTTTGAATGATTTCGAACTAGGTCCCATAGTAAAAGTTGTTTGTTATCATGAGTAAATGCATATCCTTTTCTATCGTTCACTAATTTAAAGTCACCCTATATATGTTACAGTCAAAACTCATTGCCAGTCAAACTGAAGACATCGGTCGAAACCTAAACCTAAACTTTTGACTGCGATAACCAGCAGTCACTATCCATAAAAAGTTATGGTGGTGAAAATTAAGAGGAAAATGACGTTATTAAATAATTTCCAGGTAAAAATTATAATATACAGGGTATTTGGTAGCTGATGTATTAAGCCAAGACATATCTATGTTCCTTACATACATAATCCAAAATGTGATTTAGCTATTTTTTTATATCAAATCGATCAGATGATTGACCCTTTTGTGTGAAGTCGATTGTATAAGCACACATCACGTAAAAAAAGATTGTATATGACATTACTGTGATGATTTTCCTCGTAATTTTCACCACCTTAAATTTTAATGGATATTGACTGTGGTTATTGCAGTTAAAAGTGGTTTTGACTGGATATGAGTTTTGACTGTAACATATACAAAAAATTGCACAGTTATAAAACTTGAGAGGTTATCCAAAAACTTCTATAATTTTCATTCATGTTTGCAAAATGGGTCAAGAAAGAATCCAAGTCCCAATGTCATTTAGGAGGTTATTAAGTACTTAAAGTAATGCATTGATCTGTCTTTGTCTTGCCTACACATACCTTCATATCTGTATATTCGCATTCGCATTCGCGAATGTCAACAACAGATATTCGCATTCGCATTCGCATTCGCGAATGCTTAAAAACCGACATTCGTTACATCCCTAGTCTCTTTCATAAAACATGACGTTTAACACAGTGACATGCATAAAATATCTGTCAGATAAAATTTATCTGACAGATAAAGCTATGTCTATTTCATGTCTATTTCATGACGTCAAAACATGACGTTTAACACAGTGACATGTATAAAATATCTGTCAGATAAAATTTATCTGACAGATAAAGCTATGTTTATTTCATAAAACATGACGGTTAACACAGTGACATGTATAAAATATCTGTCAGATAAAATTTATCTCTAGGTGGTGAAGCGGCGCTAAGTATAGCTTTTATAATATTAATCTTAGGTAATAAAATCTCTTATGAAACATGTAGCTACATCTGTATTAACAATATGTATTAACCTCTCACATCCCACTGACCCATTATAAACCCAGACACAATAGATTTTCTATTGTTCTTTTTTTTCTGGGATGTGAAAGATTAACTTTTTAGTTCTTACTTCCTATTCTAATTTTCATTTCTTTTTGTTACAGGTAAGCAAATCTCAATATCAAAAATGATTCAACAAAACAAAATTTATATGTTCCTAATAAAGGTAAGTAAAAACTTAACTGTACTTGCAATGAAAGTGTTTGAATTTTCCAAAACGATCACTGAATTATTGTCTTTTATTTATTACAGTGTGACAAAGTTTCTTTGTGTACTCATATGAGTCATGAACTGTCTAACTAACCGCTGGTTTTTGAATTAAGAATTTATTGAATATTTTTTCAAACTTTACTTTTGTGTTGATGTGTTGTTATAAGTTGAGTTTGAGTTAGATCATAATTAATGCTTAATTGAGAAATTGAGCGTGAGTATGTAGAAATACCTAATAACGTTAACGAATTTATAGCAGCCTACAGTTTTAGACATTTCTTGATAAATCTAGTTAATAACTACATAGGTACATATATATAAAAAGTGAAAGTGTGTTAGGAACATTTAAGAATACGAATATACCTATACCGAAATATACAAATAACTTATACAGACATTACGTACTTAATACATCTCAAAATTAAAACTTGTTGATATACAAAACCTATTATATTTATTTATATTAACACTTTTCAATAACACTTACAATAACACTTTTCTGACATCCATATCTCTATATAACATTAAGCTATACTTCAAGATCGCATAAGGTTACAAATTGTAACCTTCTGGTTAATTGTAACCTGGTGGAAACTGGTAAACAATTAGTGAGTTAATTGCGGATCGTAAATAGAATGTTTTTGGATGAAACCCTTCGCCCACGGAGGGTTTGATTCAATTTGATAACAGGGTTGGTTATAGTATTGTAATTTGAGGCCCTCTTGTGAAATTTGAACGAAAGTGGGTGTCAAGAATATTATTCTTGGGGACGTTATTTATAGTTTTTAAAGCGATTTCTTGATAGAGAACCCTTACAAGGATAAAATAATCCATTTGTTACTTGTTAACTCTTCATCTCTTGTTATTAACCATTAAATAACAGTTTAATATTAAAAAAGCCCTCAAGCAAATATATCTACCTTTATTGGTTACTATTTTACACTGTACTAAAATATTTCTCTAGCAGTTGCTTTTATTATTTAAATCCTGCGTCTACGACAAAGACCGATATATCATTCTACCTGAAAATATCAGAATCCCATGTCTTCAACGCGATATTTTTGTATACTTTATTCGTATCATCTGATGGCCCTTTCAACCCCCAACCTAAATCCATCCCTGTTCAAATCTAAAGGTCAAGGTGTAAATGAAAACAGCGTGGGTTGTAGTCACGTGACGAATCCTGAACACTTCAATTTATTTCTCGCTGTAAATAATTTCAGCGAAATTGCTCTCCTTGTTGTCGAATTTAAAGTCACGTGAATATTGGTACCTTTTTGGCGCGTATGTTTTGATGTTTATTTGATTTAGGGATAGAAAGTAGTAGGTTATCATTAAAATAAAATTAACGAGCCACAATAAGAGTCAAATGGCGACTATCATATTGAAACCTAAAACAGATCATTGAAATATCTGGGAGTCAAATTCTGAGTGCAATGGCGGCCGAAGTTGGCCGACTGGCTTGTCTTTCGTCGTCGAACAATCTGCGAGTGAGATGACTGCGAGTGTCTCAGTCCAAGCTGGGTGCTCTAGGTGGAATAGGCTGGGTGCTCTTCGTGTGGGTGCTTAAGAATAGGTGCTCTACGTGGAATACTTCCAATTATAAACTGTCCAAAGAAACGAGATTCTTTATAAATGATTATCTTTTGTTTTTCTGAAGATAGGTACGACGTTGGACAATTCACACGTTTTCTTACATCGATTGCCATCAAACTGAAACCCTTTGTTCCTACGCACTGTCCATGACACATACAAGCTCATACATTTAGTATAGAGTTTGGTTCCACGCCGGATGGATCTAAATTAAGACAGAATTAGACCAACACATTCCTATCTCTGTTGTTTTTAGTCTGTGACAAGCTTTAAAGTTTACAATTCGAAGAATTGATTGTGGTATTTCGGTGAAATAATTAAATATAAATGTAGTTTAAAAACAATAATGATTTATGGCATCCGTTGTAACATTAGGTGCTTACTTATCACAATTTAAGGTTCTTGGTATTGTAATATGAATCTGTTTAAGTATACGATAAAATTCGCATTATTACAATGTTTTTGCAAAGTATTAAGTAATTTCTATAAAAATACAAATGCTAATAGTATACATTTAATGTGTTAATCTATTTGCGTTTAGAGTAAATAACGATTTACAAATTAATTCTAGTTCTAGTAGGTTTAAAAATAAGTCGAAAATTATACTAAGTAATATATTTTTCCCAATTTTCCAAGCTTTTCCAGAACTTCTACATAATTGTATACATTAGGATACTTAGTCTCTATTTTGCCAGAATTTCATACATACTTAAGGATAGATGTATTGTAGGTAATATTCACGGAGAAAAAATATAAATATTGATAATAAAATAATCACTATGTAACTAACATTATCTCACCATAAACTTCGATAATCCCTGACCTTTAGATAAAAACCAAAGCCTAAAGGATACAAAACGTAGCAAAATATACTACGCTAAGGCCCAGAACACACGATGAAACGCAACGCAACTGAAACTGCTTGTTACTTTTGAGTTGCATCGAAGTTTCTGCTATAGATTTCTTTAGAAAACCACACACGACGCAACTAGTTTGAAACGTTTCAGATTAGATGCATCGTGTGTGGTTTTCTAAAGGGGTCTATAGCAGAAACTTATATGCAACTTAAAAGTAACTAGCTGTTGCAGTTGCGTTTCCCCGTGTGTTCTGGGTCTAACATAACCTTGGTCCACATGATGATCCTGGCATCACGCTAAGTCCAATTAGTGTAGACAAACAATAGCATGATAACATCTAATGACAACTAATGACTAAGTGGTCGTGATAAGGTAGCTTGGAATGAGGTGGTCGACCTGCTTGGGATGAAGGGTCAAGATTTGTTGGTTTTGTACACGAATGAGACTATCTTTTGCGTTTGTGGTTTTGTTGGATGATGGATGATTTGATGGATGAAAGATTTGGATCGCTAAAATGTGCGAAAATATTAAGGTTTTTCTCTGCCTGTTGTTGTTTTTGAAAAATTATGAAATAAGTACCTAGTCAATGTAATACCTAGTTAATAGTAATTTAACATTTAATTTTGATTAATAATAAGTAACAATAGCAATTTTTAGGCAGTTTTTATCATCATATTTCAGAACGTCGCTCTTATCAATGGAGTCTTCGCCACTCTGCTCTATTCTCTCTCTACCGTCCGTTTGGACACCTTTTTTTCTTTTTTATATTTGATGTTTTTAGGAGAATGTTTTACGGATTCATTTTAAACAGAAAAGATGTCTGATACAGTCTGCATGTCATGTCTCATTTCTGGGCAAAGCCCTCCCTTGTTCTCCATCCAAACTAGATGAACTGCAAGGGAGCAAAATGTAAAAAAGTGTACTTTCCTGTTTATACCATTACTTCAAATACTTCCCAAGCCACTTCATCAGCAAAGAATTTAAAAAACTCCCTAAATACAACTTAGAAGTAAATAAACGCTTTTGTCCCTTCACAGTCCAGTTATAGGCGCCATTAGTTTCACTTTCTCTAAAGACAAAGAGGCAAGGGCGCTGTGCTATTCAGCCAATCGAAGAAACGTTAGTCTTTGTCCTTAATGACAGCTATTAGGAAGGTTCTTTATGTTGTTTCGAGGTTTGGGGACACGCGTCCCTCTAAAATGGGTTGTTTGGGGTGTAATTATTATCTAAGGATAGGTTTACATCTAGGTGGACGTTTGTCAGGCTGTCTTCTTGAGCATTGAAGCAAGTTGGAGTACCTACTAAATCGCTCTAAATCTTTCGCATCCCAGAAAAAAAAGAACAATAGAAAATGTATTGTGTCTGGGTTTATAATGGGTCAGTGGGATGTGAGAGGTTAAAAAAGTCCAATTTCATTCATCAAATACATTGCCTAAAATGTTTGCATTCTCCATAAAACATCATGCCGTCTTTTTCTCATCTTCGACAACGAAAATAACAGCTATACGTTTAATGAGCATCTAATGAGCTTTTATTAATTTCAAGTAGCTTTTAATAAATTAATTTCTAAAATATTAGGAAACTATCTAATAACATGATATGAAAATATAACCAAGTACTTACCTAAACCCTGAATACAAAAACTTTCATCAAACCAAAACAAATGAAAACCAAGTTAACATGAGCATCTATCTACGAGACACCACCGGTTGTTCCTACCTGCGCCCGCGCAGGCCGTGGACCGCACTTCTGTACCGTTATGTTGAAAAAAAAAAAACAAATCTATACCTCAGTTGCTAAGGAAAGGGTGCTCGCGTTTGTTATAAACTTTAAATAGGTTATCTGATAGATGTACACTGGGATTCATAAATTACTCTTTATTTTTTGAATCCTAGGATTACGAATTACGAAGTTTTAGGATTTACGCATTTATCGTCATATCTTTGAAAAAATCATGACATCTGAAAATAATATAGCCTATGTGTTGTTCTGACGTATAAAATATAATACTGCCAAATTTCATCAAAATGTATTCAGTAGTTTTTTCGTGAAAGAGTAACAAACAGCCATCGGCACAAACATTGACATTTATAATTTAAATAGAATTTTAAGTAAGAAGATAGTTCAAAGCTAGAAAAAGAGAGAAGTTATACAAAAGGTACAGTATATTAAGCAGCTTATTTTATTCATTTATTGATAGTTTCTTTAAAAACATTAATGAGTAAAAATCCATACAATGTAAATGACACATTGGTTAATTTTATTTTTATTCCTTTTTACAAATTAAAAAAGTAAGTATAATTATTATTGTAATTAAAAGGCAATTGCTCAGTAATTAAACCTTAATAGCCAGTAAACCTATACAGCTGTCTGTTTATATTTGCATATGGCAACATAAAATGCGAGGAAATACGATCATACCCGATTACTAATTAGAAAAAATGTAAGTTCTATTATAGAAATACTAGAGGCTTCCCGCGACTTCGTATGCATTTATGGTCATATCTGGGAAAATAATCATGACATCGTTAAATAATATAACCTATGTGTTCTTCTGATGTCCAAGCTAAGTTATTGTAAAATTTCATTAAAATCTGTTCAGCGGTTTTTACGTGATGAAGTAACAAACATCCATCCATCCATCGGCACAAACATTGACATTTATAATATAATTAGGATATACTACAGTTTTCTTTTTATCAGCTATATTTATATTGGCTAAATAAGTTAGCTGGTTTTATAGCTTTAAAGCTTTTAAAATTGTATCTATTGAAAAATCTTGAAAAATATGCAGCTGAGTGTACAAAAAAAGAAATGTTATAAATGCGTAAAATTACGGCAGATGGCAGATTTGTGGATGACATGTGAAAGCACACTTAGGGGTTCCAATCATGGCTTTTGAAGAAAGTAGATAATTACGTGGAAACTTAACAAAAAAGCAGTTTAAAAATACATATGTTATATTTACATACATACATACATACATACATACATATTTGTCAAGCCTGATGTTGATGAAGCGAAAGAAGTATCGTAGCAAGTGGAAAGGAAGTGGTCTCTGCCTACCCCAATGGGAGAAAGGCCTGACGGATATGTACGTATTTTGTCAAGTCCCTTCACCAACAAGGTACAGAGACCACCTCCCTCCACTTGCTACAATCCTTGTGTATTTAATTGGTCTAATTTTGTATCTAGTTATTTAAGAGTTTCAGGGATTTCGACTTTCTAAGTTTTCTCAAACGAAGTCCTACAAAATTAATCTTTTACAGACAGGCTGGCCAAAAATAATTGAAATTATATTAATAATTAACATGAACAATTATACAGAGTGACTTTAAATTAGTGAACGATAGAAAAGGATATGCATGTACTCGTGATAACAATCAACTTTTACCATGGAACAAAGTTCGAAATGCTAAAAAACAAGTTCCCCTATACTATCAGCTGATGCATTTTCTATGGGGAGTTTTAAAATTAATTGAATGATTTCGAACTTGGTCCCATAGTAAAGTTGTTTGTTATCACGAATACATGCATATCCTTTTGTATCGTTCACTAATTTAAAGTCACCCTATATTAATAATTAATATGAAATTTTAAAATGGCAACACTAGTAGTGTCGTCCCGTTTTTCTTAAATTGATTTGAAAGGGACGACGCACGCCACAGTGTTGAAACTTTTTAATTTCTACTCTTTTTGGCCAGTCTGTACGCATTACAAAGTTTACGTAGCATTTTTGCAAACTCCAACTATGTAGCACCGACACTTTTTTTTCTCATTCCATCTCAAATAGCTTATTCCAA
The DNA here is from genome assembly GCA_947563765.1 of Anarsia innoxiella. Taxonomy (NCBI): domain Eukaryota; kingdom Metazoa; phylum Arthropoda; class Insecta; order Lepidoptera; family Gelechiidae; genus Anarsia; species Anarsia innoxiella. The sequence goes on along the minus strand of OX387396.1, from coordinate 2,557,496 downwards.
GTTCCAAGGTTAAAAGAAGTACCGTTGCAAACATATGCGTACTCCTTTCAACAAAACAACTGCACATCGCAGCCATTGTAAGTGCAACAACACACCTGCGCGTACGCATCCGATTTTATTTTATAGAGTATTATTAGCGTTTTTGCTATCCGCGAATCTTTTATTTGTAACGTGGGAATTGTTGGGTACGACATTTTTTTCCTAGGGAATAATCTTACAGGAATTTTTAGGAATATTTGATTGGATGGATTGACGTATTGAATGCTAGTTTCATGTTCTTTGGGATTATATAATAACTAAAAACTCGAGACGGCAGAAAAGCGCAAATATGTGTTAGCATTTCATACTACGTTTAAAAGCAAATTGTTTAATCAGCGTGGCTACATTTTCTTAATAAATAAAAAGAAGACATAAGTACTTTAGAAGTTATGAAGGAACAAATGAACATACATACGAGTAGGTACACTCATAAATACATCGCAGTCAAAATCATATACTCTCCTTTTGGTTTTGCCGTAGACAAGTAAAAATGCAACTTAAGTTTGACTTCATGTAAAAGAATGCCTGTATCTACAACATCTACACCACCTATAAGTCTGTTCAATTTTAAAAAAAGATATATTGGACAAAACGTAGGGCCCTGTGCCGAAGGTTTCTTGCCGTTTTCTTCCTCTTGGCTATACAGGTCGTGAATCGGCAGTAGTTTTAGATCAAAAAAGTGACATCATTAAAGTGTAATGAATTTTGCCTATTTTTGAATAAACACTTTTCATTTTCATCGACGTGACATAAAAAATATATATGGTCGAATTGAGAAACCTCCTCCTTTTTTGAAGTCGGTTAAAAACAAAAGCTTAAAAAAAAACGCAAGTAAGCACATAATCTCTACTCTTCCATCTATTTTCGCCCGCATATATCAACTTTACACAAAGTACATCCATCGACACTGCTTGTTAAGTTAATCTCGTTTTAATGCGATCGTTGCAATAAAACGACGCGAACACGCCATACTTGATAGCATGCGTATGCGCATACAGAAGCCGACTTGCGGCTCCTGGATAGGATCTATGGGAGGTATTCTGGTTTTATGGCGTGGGAAGGGAAAAATTAAAGATGATTTAAATACTATGCGAGAAATTAGTTTAGTATTTTTATTGGCCTAGTTTTTTTTAAAATTAAATTTATATAGAAACTGAAGTTATGTCCATCCATGAAGTGCTTATACGGAGTGACACCCACAAGGAAGCAATAGTTGAATTTTATTACTTTTGCATACCTATAAATGATATCGTTATCATCATATGTTTTTCTTCAACGTCCTTATTGATTGTCATTTGTCACCCAATGATGCGTTTGAATCACTAATGTTTCCCATAAATTTAAGTATCATATTTTTTTATTCTATAATTTTATTTGCCATAATATCGTCATCTATATGGTTTTTTTTCTCAACTCATAAGACATATTATTTCGTGACATAAGTATGTTTGCCAGAATATAACAAATGCACTAATATTTAAAAGCTATATTTACTTTAAACATAATGAATGACTACATGACATAAATATATATAACCTATAACCTACAACCTACTGATGGTATCACCTACATGATAATATTTACATGATCCTGATGAACATGCAGCATGCAGGCATGCAGCATGCAAGCAGGCATGCAGCAGGCATGCAGCATGCAAGCAGGTATGCAGCATGCAAGCAGGCATGCAAGCAGGCATGCAGCATGCAAGCAAGCATGCAGCAAGCAGGGATGCAAAATCATATTCTAACCGAACCTAACCTATCCTAGCCGTTCTGGTTGGTGTTCCTTTTTTTATTGGGCTTCGCCCCCCGAGACCCCCTCGGGGGCTGCGCCCCCGTACCCCTGCCGCCGTGTCTCGCCACCGCGCTGCCTGCCTGCGCTGTCGTCTAATCAATTTATAAATTCATTCATAATAGTACCTACTACCTAACACATATTCCATATTATTTATAATAAAAAATATTATAGTCGTTTGATTTAGTACATATGACGATTATTAGAAATAAATGTTATAGCATTCAAAAGTTATACCTTGCAATATTATGACAAAAAAATAATCGGTGAAACAATAATTATGGAATAAATAAAGTATTGCAATTAATATTAGTTCATCTAATACTTATGTTTAAAAATCATTATGTCAAACAAAAATATGGCATTTAAATTTATGGATAAAAAAAGACTCCCGATGCGTTTACCATAAAAGCTTAACATTTATGACTTTTCACTTTTGTAGAGCTGTGATTAGATTTATCCAATTAGGTACTTTTATATAAACCGATAATTATTATATAGGATCATCATATTTAAGAGCGTCGCTTTTGTCAGTGGAGTATTCGGCATTCTGCTCTATTCTCCGCCGTGAGTTTGGGCACCTGATTCGACACAACTTCTATTCCTTTATTCATTTGATCTATGTAAGTCGCCAAAAAAATTAATAATAGAAAATTATAATTTTGCTAAGAATAGTCCGTCACGTCACCCATTCCTGTCGCCCACTGATCCATCCCATGTCCTGGCGTGACAGCGATATTTGAGATGCGCCTGCGCATGCCGCTGCTACCGCTCTCGATCTTTATGAGTACGTTGTTAGACAATATGTTTTGATTTTGTTTTTCATAGTGTTTTTTTATAATACTACCTTAACTAGTAATACCTCAATTTTAAACAAAAGCCTCTCTTAACTATTTCCAAATAAAATTCGTAAAATCTGGCTCAAAAAAAACCTAGAGAAAAATGTTGGTTATTTAATTAATTGATAGGCCGATTATTCCCTGCTTTAAATGATGTCAAAAAAATACTTAATGTCAGCGTGGTGGATTACAGCTTAATGACTGTCGTATAAGAGTAGGCTCGTGTCCCTGTAGTGGGCACGTTGTAATCTATCCTTGACTATAATTATATTATAAGGGACACCCAATTCGCGTCATTGCAATATTGAGTTCATTACACCTTTTACATACATACTTACATACATATCACGACTCTTTACCATCTGCGTAGGCAGAGACCACTTCCCTCCACTTGCTACGATCCAAAGACACTTCCTTACGTCGAATAAAAACTATTAAACTGCAATAAATATACAAACCACGTAGAACATATCATCATTTTATTGGCCATAGCAATTATACTAACTTATTGCATAGCTATGGTGACTAATGTATGATAATAAGGATTTACAGTTGGTTAAGCTTCATTAACATTTGTATTGGAGTTTTATTAGTAAATTATAATTAGCTTTGCGCCCTGCTTTGCTCGTGTTACAGTCAGATTTTACCCCTCTATTTTAGGGAAATGGGAGGTTTGAAAGAGACAAAAAGTAGCCTATGTATGCCACTTGCCACTCTCTATTTCCTTAGCTAATTCCACTTAAAAATCACTTAAAATCGTTGCTCCATCATGCCCTGAAAGACGTGTAAACATACCATACACACTTTTGTATATAGTATTGCTATGGATAAGGACAAGAAAAATATGTATGAGTTAAAAGTGTAAATTATACAATGGTAATCGAAGAATTCCCACTTTTCCACGAAGGTTACTGATCGCCTGACAACTCCTCATCAAATAACGTAGCTATTCAACTAAACTTGACCTGAGTCGGTGAATAAAATCACGTAACAAAACAAAACATAATTAGCTCAATAATTATTGCAATTATTACATCAAACAAACTACATTAACCTCGATTGTGTTTGAACCGAGCAAATCGATTTGAACATTAACATATCGATTTGATATCGATAAATAAATATTATGTAAGTACTATTAAAATAAATATAGGTATAAATGTTGGCTGATTCCATTTATCCACTCTAAAATAGGTACTGTAAGGTGAAAAGGGTAAAAATGCCTTGAAATGCTTCATAGATAAATTTTAAGCCCAAATACGCTGTTTTCTAGTTTCCTAGAATGCAATGGAAGTAGGTGATAACTTTTTAGAAAACTTAGGTCAAATACTCTAAAATTTTCCAATTTTTAAGACTTATGAAATCTACGTTTTTATTTATTTAAGTTCAAAACATTCAACATATTGTAAAAACATATTCTTCCAAATATAGGCTTTAACATAACACAATTATGAATACAAAATAACACTTCCTTCATATTTAAATAACAATATTTTTGTATGAAAGTGTAAGTTTGTGTTATGTTAATAGAAATAACATTGTGTCTCGTAAATTAGTCTCGAAGACTCGAACGTGTTGAATGAAGACTTCACAATTATTTGACACACGTTTTACCTTGAGTTTTATTTGTATATATTTGCTAACTTACCTACTAATAAAAAGAAAAGAGGTGTGTTTGGATCGTAGCAAGTGGAAGGAAGTGGTCTCTGCCTACCCCAATTGAAGAGAGGCGTGACGGATATGTATGTATGTACCTACTAATTGGGTTTAACAAATCAGTCTGGAGAACCCTTAAACAACGTGTATGTATGAGGCAACTGGAGTCTGGATGAACCGAAAGAAGGGTGTCTTTTCCAGGGGCACAAGCCATGTTCACAGAGTAGGTACCTAGTTAAAGAGTAGGTCCTACTGCAAAAGAATCATTGCAAGTATAGTGTAGGTATTTGGTTCACGCCAATACTTATTTAAACTGAATGTATTAAAGATTTATTGATCCGTAACCGAACCCAAATCGCGGCTTCTAGTTCACTGAGACCTCCGCTTTAGTCTACTAAATATTCAGCATCATTATTTCAGCCACTGTTGAGCATAGACATAGGCCTCTCCAATGGTTCTCCAAATCCACTAAACATTACAAAACTTTTTTTAACTTGCCCACCAACAAAAGTTCAAAATGAGAATGTAAATATGTCCCGCATTTGAGCACGGGCTCATAGAATAGCAAATCATGGGATCTGAGATATAGGTCATGATATCACACGTGTGCGGCACTGTATAATGTATTGGGGGAGACAGTTTGTATAATGAAACATTGTATTTTTGAAGTAACTTTTTGTTCAGTAAAAAAATAGGAGATTAATTAGAATTGCACGTCGCATTAGAAATTGTGATTCCAAATGAAGCGAAGGAAGTGTGTTTGGATCATAGCAAGTGGAGGGAAGTGGTCTCTGCCTACACCAATGAAGAGTGGCGTGACAGATATGTATGTAGGATCTATCTCTAGGTAGGATAGTAAATGTAGAATCTATTATTATCTTATCTAGACATCATTTTCATGCTGTTCAGAAGAGATGAAGGTAATCATTACCCTTCATCCTTCATGTCTCTTCTGAGCCATCTCTGCCTAGCCATTTGAAAATATGATCTAGCTCAGCTTTCTGTAGTTTTTGTTGCATGCAGCGATTTTATAGTTTGTTTTGTATCAATTGGCTGGTGGTAGTCACCCATACCTAAGTAGGTCAGCGTGCTGCACAAATCTATTAAAATTATATTTTTTAGCTACTCTTTGTTGTTGTCAAATTCTGTTTAAACTTTTGACTACCAAAATGTGTGTTACGAATACATTGACCCTTGAATGAATAACATAAAACTCGGCCATTCATAATTTGATGTTTATGTTTTAAACTCGTAACATAACACTATTCTTATTGTTATTGCGTAATAACATTTATCATTATCACGTTATGTAATAAATAATTGAAGTAAATACAAATTATTTTTCACTTAAATTCGGAGTTGGCATGTCTCTGTTGCACTTAATTTTTACAATTGCGTACGATATAGCGATTTAGACGAAATTATCATGATTATAACATGTTGTTAATATAAACATACGTATAAGCATCTAGACCATTGTTTCCTAACCTGTGGTCCGCGGACCCCTAGGGGTCCGCAAGCATATGTTTGGGGGTCCGCGGTCCCATACGCATTTATCTTACTTAGTTAGAGCATTAACAAAAATAAATAAATTAACTACGCCAAATATCTCGTAACTAATATCAACCCCAACATTTCTGACTTAGTTGCAAAAAAGCAGCACCAACCTTCTCATTAATGTTTTTTCGCTTATTTTAAATAAATAAATGTTTTTCTACGAAAAAGTTTGTTTTTTCACTCAGGGGTCCTTGGCATTATGCTTGATTTCCTTGGGGTCCGCGGCTGAAAAAGGTTAGGAACCGCTGATCTAGACGAAGAAACGTTTCTAAAATTGTTACGTGAAATGGTACGAAAAATATATTTATTATAGGTATTATTGTGTTTATTTAATTATTGTTTACAAATGGTAGGCATCTATATATTTATCTGAGATAGGCATGATAGGCATATTCTTCCTAGGGCCTGTTTCACGATCAACAGATAAAATTTATCTGACAGATATTTTATAACTGTCTCTTTCTAAAACGTAATGTTTTATGAAATAGACATAGGTTTATCTGTCATTTAAATTTTATCTGTAGGTACACTTCAACTCCCAAAAAGGTTGCATATTCTGTTCAATACATAGCAATTCGTAACACACTTACGAGAAATAAAAGAAAAAATAAAAACTAACCTACTATAGTTGAACCGTTTGACCATAAATCATATAACATACATACATACATACATATCCGTCACGCCTCTCTCCCATTGGGGTAGGCAGAGACCACTTCCTTCCACTTGCTTCGATCCAAACACACCTCTTTCACTTCATCCACACTCATCAGTCGCCTCATACATCGGGGACTTACTAAAGAAAGGCCAAATCAAGAGTACCCTAAACCGACGGGCATGTATAAGGCGACGGATGAGTGTGTAAATCATATAAAAGATTTAAAAATCTTCCTGATGTAAGTAATAAAATAAAATCGCGTGTCTAAGATTTCTCCACAGTTCCAAGGATCTCATTATGCACGTAATTATCCCCCGCGATGTTTTTTCCATAGTTTGTTGCATTCGTAATTAGCTTTACTCAGTTTTCCAGTCACTGGGTCGCGTGGAAAATGACTTGTTTTAAGTACATTTCGCATTGACAAAGATTTATTCTTACTATCGTAGTATATAAAGAGTTATAACTTCTAATTGAGTCATACATTGAATTAGGTTCAAAATTGGCTTCCCAGTTCCTGATGATTAAGAATACTGGAGTATCTAATCCTCAAAATGTTTATTTAAGCCAAAGCTACATCGGGCATAGATTATGCGGATATTCAGTTCAGAAATTAGCTTCCAGTGTCCTTAACTTTCGGGTGCTTTCGGGAACAGGAGATACATTATTTTGTTTTCTATGTCTATATGACCCGATTAAGTAAATTCGACATTTATTGACAAATCGATATTGGCTAATAATTGTGACCGCCATTTAAATATGACCATTTATAGATTTAATAATAAAATGTGAATCAAATGAGTCAAGAGTGATCTCACGCACTGACATCAACAACGATTTCACCGCAATGGATTATTGAGGTCTGAACTTATGCAGCGTATATTAGGTCTTTACCTATGAAATTGCCGTTTTGTATGAAAAAATTCAAACGATTTTTTTTCATATAATTTTTATTTGTATTAAGTGAAGTAATTACCCATACAATCAATGCATCTTTGCCAACGCAGTGGCAGTTTATTAATGCCCTTCTTAAAGAAATCAGCTGGACGAGAGGCAACAAATTCTTCAAAGGCGTTTTGAACTGCCTCTTGGTTATTGATTTTTTTTCCAGTCAAGAAGTTATCCAAATTCTGGAAAAAGTAGTAGTCTGTAGGGGCAAGGTCCGGGGAGTACGGTGGATGAGGGAGAGCTTCCCACCCCAGTTCTTGCAACTTGGAGACCGTCATTTGTGCGGTATGAGGTCGCGCGTTGTCGTGCAGGAGCAGCGGAGACGAGCGATTGACCAATGCTGGTCGGAGACGTGCCAACTTCTCCATCATTGTGTTCAATTCTTCACAGTACACATCTGCAGTAATACTCTCCCCATTTGGTAAGAAGCTGTGATGAATCACACCGGTGCTAGACCACCAAACAGTAACCATCACCTTTTTAGGGGTAAGTTTTCGTTTAGGGCATTGTTTAGGTGCTGAACCAGGATCCAACCAACTTGCTGAGCGCTTACGGTTATCAAACAGAATCCATTTTTCATCACAGGTGACAATGCGGTTCAAAATTCCTTCATTTGTGTGTCTGTTGAGCAATGCACGGCACGCCTCGACGCGTACTTGGCGCTGGCGATCATTGAGTTCGTGGGGCACCCATTTGTCAAGCTTTTTTACCTTGCCAATTTGACGCAAATGGACCAATATTGTTTTGATGCTAACGTCGAAAGCTGCTGCTAATTCAGCCGTAGATTGAGTATCATCAGCTTCCACGATCGCCTTCAATTCGTCTGCATCGACCAAAGTCTTCGGACGACCGCGGGGTTCATTTTTCAGGTCGAAATTTCCAGAACGGAAGCGAGCAAACCAATAACTAGTGGTTCGTTGGTTTGTAGTGTTAGCTCCGTACACGTCGTTGATGTTGCGAGCCGCTTGTGCCGCGTTGCTGCCACGACGGAACTCATATTCCATAATTACTCGAATTTTTAACGTATCCATATTGACAAAAATGATTGAAATGCAATGAAAATGTAACACTAACCAATAAACAAATGACTGTTTTTAGAAAAAAAATTCCATATTTTTAAAATGAAATTAATTTGAAATTAGAATTCTTAGCTAAACAAAAAATATTTTTAATTGAAATGGCCAGTACTGTAAAACGGCAATTTCATAGGTAAAGACCTATTATGTAGGTACTTTGCTAAAATTCATTGCAAGACTGCTGCAAGGTGAAATTAATACACTCATACTTACCTACAAGGCATTATGGCAAAAGTCCATCGAACTTAGATGCCAAAATAGTCGGGAAATAATAAACAAATACAATCAGAAATAGCGAATCTTTTGCTAATTTATTCTCTAAAGAAATGTTTAATGTAGATTGATGATTTAACATTAAATAGTTACCAACTTACAAAATAACACTAGGTAACTTAAGTCATCAATAGTCATCATTAGTAAACTAACTTGCTATTTCTATATTACACCGATATTAGTATTATTATTCCCGGTAGCGAATTCATTTAATATGTTATTACTCGTAGAAAGCAAAAACATATTATAATTTATGATGTACCTATACTGTACACTTACATATTAGTACATACGATTTGCAAGCAATGACTGATGACTGGCTTTTCTTTCCGCGTTATGATTGGTTAGTGTCGTTTGATGTTAGTGAAGTTGTGTTTTCTGATCTGTGGTAAAGTGTACATTCTCAAGAAAATCAAAGTCAAAGTCAAAAATATATTTATTTCATAGGCACAAAAAATGCTCTTGAAATTATAATTTTCTCAAGGTTTAACTCATCTCTTATAGGTGCTCCAAAACCCCCAAATGTGTCAATCTTGGCTCCTTTTTTGTACTTTTCGGTAAGATAACATTGTCATTAAACCTACTGAGGCTTAGGTCATCATAAAATATGAAAGAAAAAAAAATTACTCGAACGTCCAATTCTGAAATTTTTCCACCTTGCTCTCTTTAAAGACTGATTCTAGCAAAAGTACCTCATTAAGTACCAATGTTTTTCGATGATTATGAAAGCTGAGAATAATTCATTTTATTTATAATTAATTCATCTTATTTATAGACAATGTCTGTTTTAACTGTCAATCTTCAAAAAATGCTAAATATACTCGTATCTTCCGGTCTTAGAACAATGGTCAACAAATTCAACCCACACACAGGCGTGCAAATTTTAAAACGTGTCTAAATGTCTATCAATTATCTTCAAGCGTTATTATTAAAAAAATATAATATATTGTCATTTATTTTAAATATTTAAACAACATTTGGGCAACATTCAAATTAAGAACCACCTCCTTCTTTGATTGTTTTTAGATATAGCAGATGGACACGACGAATAATCAAACTACTACCTACTTGCTATTCTTTTTTTCACGTAAATGACATTATTTTTAATCGGAAAATAAACATCTTAAAACCTTTTTTTTATTTTTATTATCGTGGGGAAATCCATTATGGATACCCTTCGTCGCGGAGAATGCCGGACTCCCACCGGCTAAAACCCCACGGTGTTCCTTCTCGCCGCCAAGTGACGGGGACATGGGAACGCTTCCGCACACATCCGCGAAGAACATCTTAAAACCTAGTTTGAAGTCGGTTAAAAAACTAACGTTCTTTAATACGCAACAGAGTAGCCAAAGCAAAGGTCAAAAACATCTTTGAAATCCAAAAAACTATACTTAAACAGTTGATCGCGTTCTTGATATGACAGAGGATAAATCAGGTGTGTTGTGGGACTTTGGGCACGCGATATACACCCCTAGGCGGATGGCGACTGGGTGGGTAGTGGATTAGTGGTTCAGGGTTGTTACAACTTTATAACACTGGGATGGTGTTTCAGGTGATTCTGAAAATTCTTAAAGCGTAATAGTAGAGTAATGTAATTAAAACCACAAACCACTGGAGAGCTGATCCCAAATAATGGGAAATGACTAAGACAAAGAAGAAGAGAATAGTAAAGTAACACGTAAAAAATGGGGCACTTTTATTTTAGTTTATAGCGATATAAAAATTAATTTATATTTGAATATACGTATTATATAGAAATGCATTAAATAGATAACTGTATGATTTATTAATGTAGAGTCGTAACTTTTAAAATCTGGATAATAAGAAGCACTCATCACTACTTTCAATTTCTTTTATTTGCGCTTGGTAGCTTTCACACGCCAAAATATTTTACTTTACTGCTTATCTTTTGATACATATAACACGTATGTGCCTAACTTTATACATTTCATAAATAAAGAAATACCAATAAAACTGCAAGCCCTAATGGTAGACCAAACCCCTAATAATCGCGTGTTGCAAGTCACAAGTCGCCTCGAGCCACTTCCGCGACTTTTCCACTCAATGGAAAGAATTACAGATCGCAACCATGTGAATGATTCACGCGAGAGCTTTATAAGTTTATACTAGCTATAAGCGGTACACACACCCCGTAAACGTAAGGCGTAAGGCCCTTCAAAGTTTGAAATAGTCAGTAGAACCCGCGCGTTCGTGCCGTGCGGTCGTGTCGCTGCTCAGGCTGCTCCTCGATAAATCGGACGATCAGTTGTCGGATTAGTGAACATTGTATTGTAATGAGCCCGGATGTCCTATAGTGTGATGGATTTACTAAGGAGTAGCAGAAATCGGCAAGATTAATTACGAAGAGCTGGAGGTACGGGCGGCGCGCCTTGCCCGGACGGCGCGTCGCCGGCATCAGTTCATCAAGGGTTGGAAGAAGACCATGGGGGTCATTTCCAAGACTTTTGGTGTCGTTTTCAGTCTGTAAGTTTACAAACTCCTTAACTTTTTACCCAGTTTAAAGTAAGGTAATCTTTAAACTTCTACAGGTGATATTATCACCTGTACTAAAGATAGGGGCTGTTTCACCTTCAACAGATAAAATATACCAAACAGATATTTTATTCCTGTCTCTGTCTAAAACGTCATGTTTTATGAAATAGACATAGGTTAATCTGTCAGTTTAATTTTATCAGTAGATCGTGAAACGGACACCAATACTAACAAACAAACTATATGAACTGTTCTGTTTTAAATGCATAAATTTGATACTGCTAAGTATTTTAAATACATAAATAAAACGATATTATTCAAATAGCAATTATCCATAAAACTATAGTTTCTAGTTTGAAACAGCAGAGTCTAAAGTAACAAAATAGTGTAGAGTTCTTTATTGTTCAAAAGGGACTTCTTACCTGGAGACAATTCCTTAGGCGATGCAATTAAGGGACCCTTTGTTTGACCTTCAGGTACTTTCTTTAGTAAGTATACAAGTATTTATATAGATCAAAATACTTGATGATTCATTTGTGATGTCCAGCTTTCAATAAGTTAACAATTTTTAAGCTAGAGAACGGAATTACGAGTATGGATTTAAATTAATTCTAATTGCTTTTATTATTCTAAGGGGCTGTTTCATCATCTTCAGATAAAATTTATCTAATAGATATTTTATACCTATCTCTGTACAAAACGTCATGTTTTAAAAAATAGATAATTTATCTGTCAGTTAAATTATATCTGTCGGTGGTAAAACGGGCACTAATTATTTTAATTTAAATATAGGACTTATGAAAGAAAGAATGAATATGAAAGATATAAAATATCCAAAAATCTTGACGTATCAAATCAACTGCCGGAGAATGTCAGGGAATGTTGGTTAAAATTAAAATGATCACGAATACTATAATAGATGAAACTTTTTTCTATTTTTTTTTTTTAAGGTATATAGACCTGGTTTCTAGATAGTCTTTTGTTTATACTTGAGTACTTATCTACCACTATTTAGAAAACATATTTGAAATCGTTCTTTTTATTTACTTAGACCCAGAACACATGGTGAAACGCAAATGCAACGTTTCAGTTGCGTCGTGTGTGGTTTTCTAAGGAAGTCTATAGCAGAAACTGCGATGCAACTCAAAAGTAACTAGCAGTTACAATTGCGTTGCTGTTGCGTTTCACCGTGTGTTTTGGCGCTTAGTTACGATTTTTGAAAACTTTTGTCATCTCTTCTTATTAAACAGAAATATAAATCGAAAGCTTAAATTAATAGCATATTTGATACAATCCATAAATATCGATTTTCCATACCAATTACACGATATTTTAAACTCGGATATCTTCACGGCAAATTCGTTATAGTTACAATTTTTTTTCTTTTATTGTTTATAGTTTTCTTCTTATATTTGCTCCATTTTAATTTATCTTAAGCTAATTTCATTCAAAAATGAAGCCAATTTGTTAATAATTAATGTTATGTTTACATGATTAGCATTCGTTTACTTATGCCTTTAGTTAATCAGTTGTTAAGTATAATATTTACGCTTAATTAAAATAATGAGTGAATACTCGTAGCTTACTGAAATGAATCATATCTTTTGTTATAGGTATTCAGGTTTAATTTTCATTCTATATTTAAAATTATGTATTTTGAAATGTACATTAATATGTTCCAATATACATACATATTAAAAATACTATATAATATATTATCTAGTATTTGCGATACACAAGTAAAAACTTAAATCCAACTTATGTCACAAACATGACAAAATAAATCTCATTATAACAGAATAAACACGTGATGCAATTTGTCATAATTATATCCAAAACAAAGAAACAAAAAGCCCTTTATCGTCACAATAAATCGAAAACGTAGCATAGAGAGAAACAGTAATAAAATCGTTTTATGCGCAGCGTACGGCCGCTCTGTCCCATGCTAGGTTGCGCAAGCGCAAGTGCTCCTATTCGCACGATCGTCGGTGCGCGTGCGCTTTCTGCCTGAATCCTACTAATATGATAAAAGCGAAAGTTTTCTTTACTTTCTGTGCGCTGATCTTTTTCTAATGGAGTAAAAGTTTTCATGATATTTATATCGTTTGAATTATTACTTTTATGACTTTACATAAAATAAAACCTAAAAAAAGTAAGCACATACAAAGCACATAAAAAGGTAAGTACCTATATAATGTATATTACCTTTCTATACAAATGTATACAAATAAACAGAATTTATTCCTTTGAAAATGTTTTAAATACGGCTTTGCTCAACCATCAAGGAAGAATGCTTTACGAGTAAGCCTTTGCTTTTCCATAGTTCAGATGGGTTCGTTTAAATAATAAGTAATTTTATATATACTGGATTCAATATCATTCACATCCGTCCCTATTCTCTCAACGAGCATAGAAACGCACCAATTTTCGACTCGACCTGTCATTTAGGTTGTGCAACATGGATGCGTATGCGCACGAACGCATGAACGGTCTCGTGTATGCGTCTCCATTTAATCTTCTTTCCGGCTCTCACACGCATTCAATGCTTCCAATTCGGTTATGCAAAAATTACATCACTCGCCATTATGCAGCCAGCGTCATTAATAGTCTTTTTACTATTGTTTTAAATGTTTTCTCTCATAAACACTTTCGGCTTTGACAATTTGAGGCGAAGATTAAGCTCGGTTTGGTTTCTTGTTCTAAGTTCCGCTTTGGCTCCTCGTTTCTCGCTCTCGTTTGTGAATACAGTCTTAAGGGCTGTTTCATCATCTATAGATAAAATTTCTTCTTCTTCTTATTTAAGAGCTAAGCTCTTGTCGGTGGAGCCTCTTCCATCCCTCCCTATTTTCTGCCTTCTTTTTAACATCTTGATACGACATGACACCCGCCTTTTCCTTCACCTGTTCTAGGAACGTCCGTCTGGGTCTTCCTCTCTTCCTTTTCCCTTCAATTTTTCCTTCTATTATCTGACGGAAATTTTAAACCTGTCTGTCTAAAATCTCATTTTTTTATAAAATAGACATAGGTTTATCTAACAGATAAATTTAATCTGTAGATAGTGAAAAAGGTATTTAGTGGGACAAAAGATCGTTTTAAGACCCTATTTTTAGTACAGCTGTGTTCCTTTCGTAACATCTATCCCTAAAGTTCACAATCACAACCTAAAGCCTAGCTCCATAGACTCCAGAAAACTAGGAAAATGTCTCTAAACAAATAAACGGCCAGCACGTGCCCCAGCAATACGATCCACCTGATTATTTCTACAGCTATACAACAGACAACCAACATCTAAACTAATTTGTATCCCTATAAAATTGAGTTCGAGAGAACATTCGTCATAATAATACCGAGCTCACGATTCCGATCGCCTCACTGTAATTTAGAGCGGGATAAAACATAGAGATGACGTCACAGAGGTTAGCCAATCGAAGACCGGCATTGGCCTAAATCTGAAATAGTTCCGTGAATTTGGAAATACTGTTTGAAATCTTTATGAGAAGACTAAATTTGTTTTTCTATGCAATTTTGTATGTTTTTCTATATAGTTATGTATGCCTATGCCAACCTATGCTTTTCCCTGTATTTATCCCGGCAAACATCTTGAGCAATGTCATTGACTCCGCACAAGTAAAATTGAACTTTATTTGTAAAGTGAAAAGGTACATGAACTGTTCTGCACCCTGCCCCATGTCAATTAATGCTCGAAATGTTTGCCGCGGCCTATACCTATCACATAAAAATATTCGTTCATTTTCAATAGAAAAATATGTTTTTACAAAGTTAAATATGCATGTTGACGTGTTAATTATAAACTAGTAATTTATTGTAATTGTTATTGATCCAATAATTATTTTATACACGTCATGTTTTAGGTTTATGACCAAATGTGACGTAGGGGACAGTCCCTTTTGACATATCGCCAGTGGCGTGCACTCCATAAAGGCAAAAAGACATTTAGTGGAGTGCCGTAAGGTTTATACCTCGGAATCCAGGGCCAGTCAATGAATCTTAATATAAACCTTGAAAATATGTTTTTAATAGTATATAGAAAAATGTTAAAAAAAAATTTCTCCCCGCTCTCAATATTTTTTTTAACTTTTTTTTTTTTTTTTTAGCCTAATTCGTCCCACTGCTGGGCAAAAGCCTCTCCCATGCCTCTCCAAACACTCCTATTATTAGCTGCTTCCCACCAATCGTCCCTAAATGAGCGTAGGTCGTCACTCCATCGTTTTTTGGGCCTAAAATTATTATAAACAATTATTAATTTTTTGGAGTTTTCATTGATTTATATTAGTCAAAAGTCATATTTTAAAAGGAACAACTATTACAAACTTGAAAACTTGATCTTGGATCTTTAGGGACTGCAGGTATACCGATGCACCATTCAAATACTACCTGTTTTGGTCCATTAGACTATTTTGCTTTAAACAGCGACTTAGTTTTTGCCTTTATCACTCCCTATTTCTTAGTCAGGCTGAAAAACAAACGCCCTACTAGATTACTTCTCTTAACTACTCGATTTTGTCAATTTAACCACCTTAACTCAACTTCTAAGTTTTTGAAATAATCCGACTTAGGTAAGTCTTCGATGTCTAATACCCCGAATTTGTTGTTTTTGCAATTCATGTTATACCATTCTGGATTCGGAATAGCACAAGGCAGTTTTTAAAAACATTTGTTCATTAAGTTCAGAGTAAATTTTTTTCGTGGCAGCTGCTCAAAGTCGAGCTATTGTTTTTGGAGAGAATTAAAATTAACTTTGACAGTTAATTTGTCGATGTTCCACTTTAATCATCAACGAATTGTTTTCGCCATATCATAAGTAACTATCGAAGAAGCCGTTAACATACTTTTCTTTTTAATTAATTGAATATTAATCGCTCTCTGATACAAAAACCATCAAAAAGTGGTTCTTTTTTCAAAAATCACTAAAACGGGTCTAACTCGATACTCATAAGACTTTTCTATGGGCATGTAAGGCTTATTTGATGCACCTTAAGTCCATCTACCTTCGCCTACAATCTATATCAGCGAGATCGACGACGACGACAATAATGTACAATGATAAATAAACACTTTTTCCCCCTTCCGCCTCTCATTTTTCAGTAAATTGTTGTTAAAAATTGTTGTAAATCGAGATCGGTCAAATTTTTTTTTTTAACTTTTTTATTTGAGGTTTTAATAATGCAGTCTCATACTTGATATACAGATTAATTGACTGGCCCTGGGTTCCGAGGTTTGACCATTTTTATGCCTTACGGCACTCTACTAGTGGGGCGCCGTTAGGTTTATACCTCGGAATCCAGGGCCAGTCAATGAATCTTTTGCCCAGCAGTGGGACGAATTAGGCTAAAAAAAAAAATTAACAAAAAAAAATTAAAAAAAAAATTGAGAACGGGGAGAATTTTTTTTTTTAACATTTTTCTATAAACTATGAAAAACATGTTTTCAAGGTTTATATTAAGATTCATTGACTGGCCCTGGATTCCGAGGTTTGACCATTTTTATGCCTTACGGCACTCCACTAATTGCCTACCCTACAATATTGAATCAAATCGTAAATAAAATAGTACGAATCAATCGAAATAACCTTGGTAGAAAATTACAAAAAAATTAATAACACTAACAGCGCCACCTATCTATTGATCATAGTACTACTAAGCCTTTAAGCGAGCGGGTTATTATTCCATCGAGCCATCGTCGATTGATCGCGCACCTAGCGCCGCTTCCTTCTGATTGCGGGAAAGGCACAAACTAATTTTGTCTTTCTTGCCTCGTAAACTACAGCTCGTTTGGTAGTGTGCGTGCTTGTAAATACGCAGGCACACTTTAAGAAAATCACGCACACAAGCGTCCAAGGTAGGCAGTGCCTTTTCGGTTTTGTATGGTGATTATGCGACCATTTTATGGAGTACGCATTATTTCATGCAGTTGTGAGGCAATTCATGACCATTATTTTTTGTCGTATTATATTTTGACATACGCGAATATAAAAAAATATATTATGTATTGTTGTTTTTTGTTACGTAACCTTAAAATGTATTTTTGTTGTTGTGCGTTATCGCGGATTTAGTATTAATTGATTTTTAAAATGTATAAGTACAGATTGTGAAATGTATTTGAGTTGTGACTTGTGATGATGGTGATGGTGGTAGGAGGTAGGTACTTATTCCCTGGGGTTTTGTAAATTATCTTTTAACGATAATCAAGAAATCATGATTTTGTTTTTGCCTACCCTGACTGAAAAGTCTGTGCACGCCACTGCATATCGCTGACCTTATAACTAAGTTGAGGTTTATTTGATATATTTTTAATGAAGCAGGTAGGCGTTAGACAACGTTTGAAATAATTTACCCGACTGCGCCAGAAGAAAGGTTGTGTTTTTCGAGAGTATTATGTACCTATGTATAATTCTTTGGGATGCCCTACAGCCTAAACGGCTTGATGGATTTTATCTTGAGAGGTGTCGTTAGATTCGTATTTACAGTGAGAGTGACACTGAGTACATCGAAATAAAAAAATACGGTTTTTAAACGCAGTCGGGATTTTTTCAAAGAGGTTTTTTAAAGAGGTTAGATTATTTCAGATAATAAAACCGAAAGGCTTACCTCCTCAAACGAAAAGAAATCCTGGTTAAAGAAAAAAGAAGTAATTTGTGCCACATTTGTTGAAATTCCTTAACCCTTATCAACAAAACGGTAACAAACAACACTCTCAAAATCTAAACAGCCCAATATTTTCCGTGAAAGTCGGAATACTGTCCTTAGAAGTAGAAAGGTTGATTATAATGGACTCGCTTTGTGAGATTTACTACTATTTGAGGAAGCGGCGTGTACAAAGATTTTAAAGGACACCCTGAACGGTTATTGAAAGAACCATCTAGGTAGCTAGATAACAGTTTTTAATCTGTACTCCTTGCTTTGTTGCTGGCTGAATAACGTGTGCAATTTGGACAAGCAGTCGAGTTTTAAAAAAGTGAGTTTTTAATTTGGAACGTTTTCATTTGTTTTCTGATTGCCGGGAATTTTCATATTTTTAATAGAATTTTAAACAATTATATTGTTTTTTATTTAAAGAAGAAGCCGACTATTTATCTATTTCATTAAACAGTGAAACAAATAACTGTAGTAATTAAAAAAGAAACAATTCTAAAAATAAATATCGTCGGCCATTTTGTTCCATCCACACCTAATCGCGTAATTATCCTTTAGTTAGGTAATTAGCGAAAATTCTTATCAAGCAAATAGCTTCAACGTTTTAACCCACTTGTGTAGGCATTTAAAAAAACCGCGCCTTAGTTTATCGACTGAGGAAATGAGTTAAGGGTAAATTAACGGCTGGTTTCTGTAATATCTTCGCGATAAGAACGAAGTACTCAAATACTTGTTGATAATTGTGAAATGTACTACATTGTTGGTTCTTTCTTAGTGATTTTCTTTTACTTGTTCCTCCTTATTACAAAACGGGTTTTAAAAATATTTCTATAGGACTAATGTCATTTTTTGACACTTCGCCGAGTGCTAGAACTTTCTTTAAAAATCGTTGTTAACCCCCGACGCCAAAAGAGGGGTGTTACAAGTTTGAGTCTGTGTGTCTGTAGCTCCTAAATGTGTGGACGGATTTGGATGCGGTTTTTTTTTGTAAAAGGGTATTCAGTTTTGGCCTTTGCCTACCTACTTGCACTGTGCAAAATTTTAGAAATCAAGTATGCCGATCTTCCCCGAACTGGTCTTACTAGAAAATAAGGAATAGTTAAAATGCCAAGTGATTTATAAATTCAATAAAAGGCGAAAAATATGTGGCGACTGATGAATGTGGACAAAGCGAAGAGGTGTGTTTGGTAGCAAGGGAAGTGTTCTGTAAATAACCCGATAAGAAACAGGCATGACAGATATCTGTATTGTACCTAGACAAAAAGTACTTGTAGCTTCTAGGTCTACAAGTGCTACAAGGATCTTTTAGCGCGTGGCGGAAATCGGAACTAACGATATCATCTTGTAAATTCTCATTATTTTGAGTTATTTATTCGCCACCCTCGCCCTCCTGACAATGTCACTCACATGCCAATAGATCCTTGTAGCACTGTATCTGTATTGTACCTAGACAAAAAGTATAATCGTAGCTTCTAAGTCTAAAAATCTAAATTAATATCAAATCCCATACTTTCGCAATACCAGCGTTAAACTAGCCGTCCTAAGCTAATCTTTAAATCTTAAAAAAAGAAACAACTTCGATCATGAAACGGTTTGGACACGGTCACAATTCTCCATGCCCTATCTAAAGCGTACCACGATGTTTGCCCACGCTACATGCAAGAGTGACCAAAGATTTTGGAATCGTAGGATAAGTTAAATCGAGGTCTAAAAGATGTTACTCGGAAGGGTTTAAATGAAATGATAATTAGAGGTTGTATTTCTAACGTCTTATGTAACTTTATGGAAATGCAATAAATATGATTATGATATTTATTGAGACAGAGGGTAACCATGGTTATTTTTTTTGGATATTTAAAATTTTTATTTAAATAAAAGATTTTTCAAAAATGAGATCAAAGTCGCTTATAAAAATTGAAATAAATAACTGAATTACTTTGTTTAAAAATATTAATTGCTTTTTTATTACACATTTAAGATAATATCTTGGCAATAGGTACATTAAAAATTGCAATATTAATAGCTGTTTCTTAATTTATTGAAGTTTAATAAATGGCATTGCTTTCTTAAGATACAAGAAAATTGAAGAAAAAAAAGGATTAAAAGATCAACCTTGATTACACGTTTGCTCATAAATAAATTGATTTACTAATTTTATTTCTTTACATTTTTATGAAGTAGTAAGAATATAACATTTAATTTTAATAAATTTGTGCAAAATGGAAATCTTCATTTTATTTTACGTTACAAAATTAAGAAATATCATTACAGACATTTCAAGGTTTTATGCCTTCATTGCCTAATTTTAAACTTAATACAATTTATCAACACTTATTTACCAAATAAACAATTAAAGACACTCACAATTTATTTTCACATTTATCCCTCCAATCTTAAACCCAAACCCACCCTACTCTAAACCGTATCGTGACGATCTCCAAACTATCTTTCCCATAACCAAAGAGTAGATTACGACTCACACTATTACCATTTACGACAATTTGATTGGACCGACACTAACGATATAGAAGCACGAAATATATACAAAAAAAGTACCAATCCACGCATAAAAAAACCAAACGATTTACGATAGTTATAAAAATTTAAGTCCCGACCCATTGTTGATAATTTAAAACCAATAGGATGGTGTAAATCACGCCTTTTTAAAGACTTTGAGCTTTAGTGTTTAATTGGATGTTTTTAGGTGCCTAATTAATTTAAAATGTCACCAAGGAATATTTAGATTTTTAACACCATATTACGATCATATTGATTTACTGATGAATGTGGATTAAGCGAAAGATACCTATGTTGACTACCTAAGCTCTGGCTCGACACACTTGTTGTATCAGCTTATGGACGTCCACTGCTGGACAGCCTCGCCCAAGGTACTATAGGAAAATATACGCCAAATTGACAATAATACTGCTTAGCCAATAATAACTAAATAGGCACGTCTTTATTTAAATTCTCAATAAACGATACAAAAATCTCTTACAACTCAAAACTAAATAATTCAGTCAAGTCCTTCACTTCTCCAACAAACTAGTTAAAAAGCAGTATAATTTCATACAAAGGAACAATTAGTGCAAAATAGCGGCCTGGAATGGCATTGGACTAGTATACAGGTCCCCGCAAGGTAGGCTGGGTAGCCCGGACT
This sequence comes from Anarsia innoxiella, assembly GCA_947563765.1. Classification (NCBI taxonomy): domain Eukaryota; kingdom Metazoa; phylum Arthropoda; class Insecta; order Lepidoptera; family Gelechiidae; genus Anarsia; species Anarsia innoxiella. The sequence goes on along the minus strand of OX387396.1, from coordinate 2,536,353 downwards.
GGTCTAATGACTAGCCTGGCCTATTTACCCATTGGAATCCTGGCTAGATCTAGAATTGTGGATAACCTGTTATTTTATTACTTTTTTTTACATCTGTGGGAGTTTTTAGAAATCATTTTATGAAAGAATGTGTATTCGATAAATGTTTCTCTATTGATAAATAGAGACTGCGAGTTCGTACGCATTTATCGTTTTATCTTGAAAAACTTACGCAATATCTTAAAATAATATAGCCTATGTGTTATTCTGATGTGCAAGCTACAATGTTATAAAGTTTCATTAAAATCTGTTCATTACTTTCCATGTGGTTTCCATCCATCTATCGGCACAAACTTTGGCATTTATAAAATTATAATATTAGTCAGTAGGAGTAGATGCGTTGTTATGTTTGTTACCAACTTAAAGGATTTAATGTATAAATATGTGATGGACTGAAATTGACCAAAGCGGGAGAGATTGCCTCTTGGACCGCACTTTTATTACAATATTTATTAGACACCATCATATTAAAATAGCAACTTGCTAATTCGAATATTATTTTATTAATAAGTTACTGAAATGTAACGATAAATTACGATTTAAGGTAAACTCAAATAAACTTTATTCCGAATTACACTTTCAATAAGGCAAGGTAATTTTGTAAAAGCTCTAGATTCGCAAGGTAGCATTTTTTTCCCAGAGAAGAATCTAGCTAAACTCTCTGTTGGGTTCTCTTTTAAAATAAAAATTTACAATTCTTATAAATGCACAGATACATAACATACAATTATGTATTAGCATTTCCGAGGAGCTATGATTAGAATGAAAAAAAATCTACCCTACAAATAGAAGGTGCAAAAGCAGTCTAGAGTAACATCTAGCAAAAACTAATTAACTAACATGTCACTTGTACTGAAGTTTATTGTAAGCACTTGCGTAAGTTCATTTGTTTATTGAAGGTGCGCGTGCGTCTCGAAATCGGTCATTGTCCTGATAATGTATTAACAGATATCTTTTAATCATGATTGTTTGGTATTTGTACTAAGATACAAGTTAAGATACTCTATCGATGTTCTAGATACATAACTGTGCCAAATGTGGCTTTTGTGTGATGGCAAGTTACAAAAAAAAACTACCGTATCCAAAAAAACTTGATTAGGAGTAACCTATAAGATTGTGTAGCTAAAGTATTATACCTAATTTTAAAGTTAACTTAATACGATGACAATAATCTAGGAACATTAATTAACCTTCCTTTTAAATTTAAATGTAATTAAGCACTTAAGTATACGCATATTTCATTTTCAACATTATTTTTATTCAATATTAATTTATATTTTTTGTAAAATGTTTTCGTAAAACGGAAAATCATTCTGCACGTCTCAATGACGTCATTGAATTCGTAACGTATTTCGGAAGATTTGAAAGTTTCAACACTTGTTGGCTTCTAAAGTTGTTTATATTGAAACGGAACGTTGGAAACATCTGTTATTCGATTCTTTACAATGTAAGGCATATCCTCTGTATAAAGTGTATTTGAAACTTTGAGTATAGACTATATAAGGAGGAGCCATACCATCTGGATCTGCGTGCCTGGTCGGGCGCAAAATGGCTACCTTTTTGTATGGTATTTCTTAGCATTTGATAGGTCATCTACCAAGAAAACTATGAAAAACTTGGCGCAACTTGGCACGCTGTCATAAACTCATTTGTATATGAAAAAAAATGGGGCCACTCCTTATATTCCTTCCTCATTGATTTGAAACAATTTCGCGTCATCTGGCGTACAAACGTCTTTTTGTTACACACACAACTTGAAACCTAGTTTGTAAGAACTCGCTTACTCCTCAAGTCTCTACTTAGTTAATCCCAATAGTACTTTCGCACGCAAAAAAATTACACGGTCTGTTTAATTTTAACGGACGTGTGTTGCTAAAAGGGGGTTTCAATTACTTTCGTGAATAAATTAAGTTAGTTTATAAATATTCAATTGCGTAAATGTACTTAGATAAGCTTAGTATCACGATCAAGATGATAATAAATTGTCATTTTTATTTCTACATATATGTCACGCCTCTCTTTCCCATGGGGGTAGGTAAAGACCACTTCCCTCCACTTGCTACGATCCAAACACACTTCTTTCTCTCCTTTTTACCCGACGGCGCCAGGAGGGTTATGTATTTCAAGAGTATGTAATAAGAAGAGTCGTTAGACTCATATTTACAGTGAGATTGAAAAAAAACTATATACGTATATCAAAATAAAAAAAGCGTTTTTAAACACAGTCGGTTTTTTTTTTAAATAAAAAAGTTAGTTTTTTCTCTCTAACTTATGTACTTATAACTTTTTAATATTCAATATGGCTTTATCAATGCGCAGAATGAAAAACACATTTGCAAAGAATTTCTTTTCATACAACTTTACATTATTCGATTGTTCAAATAAAAACAATTGCCAAACGATGCGTGGCGGACAAACCTCAAATAGGTCAGTTAGTTTGCATAGTGGGGGGTCAATGTGTCCCCCTTTCATTGTCAAAGAGGGCGTGGATTTCCTGTGCAATGAATACTTTTAAATGGATAGGTTTTAATGTAGTTTCACTTATTGACTTAATTAGATGTTTTACGAGCGCGTTGTCCTGAAAATGATAATCTAGGTTAATGCTACATGCTGTAATTTTATACTAGAAGTTATGTACCTAGTGATAATAAAAGTTTAGAAATTATAATCTGCATAAAAAAAAACAATTTAAATATACCTATACTACTAAATAGCCATAAAATCTTGGCTCTCATGAGTTAATTTTTTATACAAAACATAACCCCCTTCTGACACAGTCGGTTAAAACTTACAAAAGCACATTTCCCCACACAAACAGATTACCTCGCCCACCGTATGTCATGGTAATATAAAACAGCATTTACTCCACACAATATACAATAATATGCATAATGAATTGTGTTGTCTGCCTGTTGCCGGCAGTAACGGAAGTCCTTCTACTCTCCTAATTGATGTGACGTGGCGCCAATGGCGTTCAACTAACGAGGGTACGGATCTAGGAGAATAGAATAGAATAGAACAAGCTTTTTTTCGGTATCACTCAAGATACAATATTTTACTTAACTCTAGGAAAATTACATAGATATCGAAATGGTTATCCAGATCAGCATACTGCTGTGACTTAAGGTCAACTGATCTTCAGCTGGACCCTAAAAACATACTACTAATTATGCAAACGAAGAAAATAATTTATATCTACATACATACTTATATATAATAGCGGCACTCTGTACTTAGATCGTATTTTCTTCTTGATGTTGTTTTTCTTTGTACTTCGTGTGTGCATATTGTAATCATTCTTATTACCTTTTTGAGTTGAGCAGAACTTCACCAATACTCCTATCCTAACTAATATTTATAAATGTCAATGTTCGTGCCGATGGATGTATTTGAAGATGTTTGTGACTCTTTCACGCAAAAACTACTGAACAGATTTTCATGAATCTATTCACTATTGAAGCAAATGTATTCAAGGATGTGCCGTCCTAATTAAAAAAAAAATACACTGCGAAGTTGTAGTATTTACACGTTAAGCAAAAAGATATAATTGTAGTAGTTAAAAAGCTTAGGGCTCTATGTATAGATAACTTCTAACTTGTTTACCTGTATTATTGACAGGATACAGATTATTATATTAATAATCATGCATTAAATACAAAAAGATATACTTTAGTTTACTACCTTAGAAGCAGAACTACTTAGTACTTATACAGGGTGTATCAGAAAGGGGATATAAAGCCGAAACACAGCAATAGTCCCCATGAAACTGAACAACTTTCCTCAAGGAACATGGGTCGTAACTCGAAAAGAAATTTTGGATCTCCCATACTTACTCGATCAGCTAATCGGACATTTTGTATGGGGAGGCGAAATTTTTGTTTCGAGTTACGACCCATGTTGTTTGGGGAAAGTTGTTCAGTTTAATGGGGACTATCGCTATGTTTCGGCATTATACCCCCTTTCTGTTACACCCAGTATACCTAGATAAAATCTGCCTTTTGAATAGAACCTATCATATAGAACTGAAAGAGCAACGAGCGTGATCATATTGACTTGAACGTAACTAAACCCCCTAAACCGACGGGCATGTATGAGGCGACTGATGAGTGTGGTTGAAGCGAAAGAGGTGTGTTTGGATCGTAGCAAGTGGAAGCAAGCGTTCTCTGCCTACCCCAATGGGAGAGAGGCGTGACGGATATGTATGTATGTATGTATGTGTACCTAACTGTAATGACGTAATGACCTAACTGCTCGGGTAATTCATAGAAATATAGTCATTAGGTATGTCTCCACTAGCGCACTTTCATTTCAGTTTTCATGTTCAGCTTGCGTTTCAATTTTCAGTTAGTTTTGCGTCAAGCGCTGTGCGCCTACCCTGTGACACATTTTAAGGCGAGCGCTATTGTATGCGCTATGGTTTTTCGGGCATGCTTCAAATGGAAACGCAAGATGAACGTGAAAGCGCGCTGGTGGAGACATACCTATACAATTTATTTTAACGTTTCATGTTAATTAGTGACCCCCCATTGCTCAAGCCCTGAATACACCCCTGTTCAACTAAATATTTACTCTAGTTTAGTTACTATGTGCATGCTAATGTCCTTCGACCTTGGTTCGGACTAAAACAATACGTTTTGGACGTATTGTTTAAAAATTACCAGTTTTGTGTGTAAACCTCTTCCTACGCAAGCAATTAGTTGCAGTCTCATAGCTAAACAAATGTCTCACTGTTTTGTAATTAAAAAAATAGATTATGTTTTATGAAATTGTTTTTTTTTTTAATGTTGCTCTGCTGGGGGCTTAGCACGGCGTGCCGCGACAATTATCTCACGTCATGCTGTCCTTATCATATTTAAAACTATAGACAGAGACGTAAGCGTGACAAACCCATGACAACGTCTTGTCACGGAGTGCATGCTAAGCTAGCTGTTCGCTATTCATTTGTTTTTATTGGGTTGTAAGTTTTTGATAAACTTTTGTTTTTGATTACCTAATTAAAAGTTTATTTAATGACATAGTGGTCTCTGCCTACCCCAATGGGAGAGAGGCGTGACGGATATGTATGTATGTATGTGAGTGACATGCAGTTGACTTATACCCCCTTATTGCATACCCGAAACGTCAAAAAATTACATAAGTCCTAGAACTATCTTTAAAACTCGTTTTGTAATAAGGTAAAGATCAATTTTTAATCATCCATTTTGAGTTTCGGCAAAAAAAGAAAAATAATCAAAAATTTTAACCCAATTTTTTTTTTTCATATCATAGAGATAGCCTTATTTTATTTTTTATACCTCTTAATAACATTTCGGTTGTTTTTTACCGGCTAACCAATTAGCTAACGGAGGGGTATTAAAAATTGATTTTATTTTCTTGAAACTAATGCGCGTCTTAATGGTAGGGTCCGACGGATGTTGAAATTATATTCGCGCTAGATATTATAAAAACGAAACTGAAAAGAAGTACTAAAAAAAATTATATAAAAAAAGTACAAAAAAAGTTACGTAATAGATAGGTATTAGGTGTGTATAGCTACTTTTTCAGAGCACTGAGCCAAACTGAAACGCAGAAATACAAAAAAAATATATACGGTCGAATTGAGAAACCTCATTTTTTTTGAAGTCTGCTAAAAACATAAAATACCTGTCACGCCTCTCTCCCATCGGGGTAGACAGAGACTTCCCTCCACTTGCTATGGTCCAAACACACTTTTTTCGCATCCTCCACATTCATCAGTCGCCTCATACATACATATCCGTCACGCCTCTCTCCCATCATCGGGGTAGACAGAGACCACTTCCCTTCACTAGCTACGATCCAAATCAAACACACTTCTTTCGCATCTTCCACATTCATCAGTCGCCTCTTACATGCACATCTTTTTTTGTTTAGGGATACAGGCACACGAGGTAAGTAGGTAGATAACAGAGGTAGGTAGGTTCTGACTACAGCTGCCCAATGTCACCTTTTTTTTTTTTCATTTTCAGCAATAGGTTCCATACACACTAATTAGCATAACCGTACATGCAAAATGCATTTTATTGTACTTTATGCCTGATTGTTGTCTTTTTGTTTATTGTAATTGTGTTGAAATGTAAGTAGCCATTTTGTATGCGACGCCTGCGCATGTTTTGGTAACTTTATTCGAGTATTTAGTTGTAAAATGTTGTATAAAGTGTGTTTCCTTAATATTCGTATTTTTATTTATTTTTAAATTGCCTACGTGTTTTTTAAGACTGTAAAAAAAACGCTGCCCAAAAAGAATCAGCCAAATCGAGAACCTAGTTTTGTTTGAAGTCAGTTAAAAAAATTACAACCTTCTTTAACAACAAACAAAAGATAGCTACGGTTGACAACGGTAGGAACTATAAAGAGCTGTTTTTACCACCATATAAATATACGTATAGAGGTCCGTTTACCTCGCGTTCGAATGCCGTAGAAAGTATCAAATTACTTGTATTCCTAGAATAATTCAAATATTGACACGTCGTGACTCTGATTGGTCCACACAATCGGGTCAGATGGGTTTAAATAACATATTAGGTTTATTTCCTCTGATGTACAACACAAAAGAGGTATTGCAGGTAGGGAGTATGCTTTTGGAACTAAATGATTGAATTGTTTTGTGGTTTTTCGTATAGATTGCGGTTTTGGATTCATCATCATTTAATTTAAGAGTTAGACTCTTGTCGGGAGTGTTCGCCCTTTAGGCCTATCCTCTGCCAGTGCTTTAACTTCTTGATACGACATGACGTTAACTTTAAAAAAAAACAAAATAGTAACGTTATATCTAAAAGAGGCTTCTAAGCTTAGATTAAGTGCACGTTTCGCTACCTACAGATAAAATTTAACTGCCAGATAAACCTATGTCTAGGTGTAAAACATCTGTCAGATTAATTTTATCTAAAGTTGGTAAAACGGGCCCTATGTCTAGAAGCGACATAATAAACAAATAATTTAAAGTTTATTGTTCTGTCCGACATTGGGACGACCTTAGTGAAAAAAAATGGAATACGTGTCTAATATAGGTACAGTTTAAATTACTTCCGATTACAACGGCCGGTCGTTATTGGATACTAAGATTGATTTCTGAATGTCAAAGTGTTTTAAACATACCTACCATATAATTTATTTAAATTGCAATTATCGGGACCGCTGTTTTTATATGGATTTTATATGGATTTCAAAGGATCAATGTTTTTATAAAGGAAACCTTTAAGCTGGACGAGAATGGTGAATCGTTGTATTTTTGCAAAAAAGTTGGTAGAAGATAAACTGATCTTTTTTAACAATATACCTAACTTAAGCTATGAGAGAGAGGAAATCTAGGAGAGGCCTTGGCCCAGCATAGCAGTGAGACACTGACAGCTAGGTAAAATAAGAAACCTATATCTTTTAGAACACATTTCACAGTTTACAGATAAAAAAATCCTAGGGATATTTTATACTTGTCGCTATCTAAAATGTTTCATGAAATAATTAGACATATATTTATCTGTCAGTTAAATTTAACTATAATTAGTCGAACGGGCCCTAAGAGTTCTTATCATTGCTCCACCTGTTCAACCCGACCTTCGCATCCACACCATCAATATCACCAATATCTCCATCGTACCCTGGAGCTACGAGCACACTCCTCACTAACCGTTGACCGTCATTATACAAGCATCCGGCACGTCCCACACATGCGTCTTGAGATCAAGCGCCGAAAGTTAGGACGTGTGCGCTGTAGCAGCGGGGTGAAGGATACTAACGCAGCCAATGTAACTTAAAGTATTTTTGATATATGGCAATATTTGTAATACATATAGCCCACGTAGCTTTAAATAATTAAAAATACTGTTAAATTATTTATTTGAAATTTATTTGAAAAACAACTTAAACCCACGACCAGATCCGCCATTCATCCCCGTTGCATAACCAATCCACAACACTCACTCTCTTACTCCTTAGCATGCATCCCCTTTATTTATCTCTAACTTCCGTTTTCTTCTTCCGTCTCCTTCCCACATACATGTATTTCTCTTTAGTATGTGGTTCAATAAAGCAAAGTCAAGCATAACAAAGTTCACGCATTTGCATTTATCACACAGTCCATTAAAATCTTACAACACCTACTTAATTAAGACCGCTCCACGCTTTTAAGAGGATATTGAATTGAATGTGATCTCTCTTTTCATGAATTTGTAACTTGACCAATGTCGCTGTAGTGGCGAAGGTGGGAGCATCAGCTATTGTGCTTTGCCAGTCCGCTACCAACGCAAGAGCGTTAAAAAAAGATTCTTAAATGCCTGATTTATCTGCCCGCTGCCACTATGTTCTATGGCTTAATGGCGGCGGCGGCGTTCCCTCGGAGGCTTGGGTTGGTTGCTCGTGCGCCGGTCGTGCGTTTGGTAGAGTGTGAGGAATGAATATTAGTGATTTGGACGTTGCATCGTGAACAGATTAGTTGATAGATGAATCATGTTTAAATATGGCTTTAGAACGCGATTAAAACTGTCAAAAGATTGAGTCATTTTACAGAATAATGATAGAAATTATCTATAACTGATAAACAAAGTTATACTTATCTAACTGCGTTATTTATAAAATAACTAAAGTGCTACATGAAAAGTTATTTCTAAATCATGTAAGAATTTATTGACGTTTAAAAAAAAGGCTTACTCCATATTTTATGTAAGGCTCTAAGAGAGCCCGTAGGCTGCGCGCGCGCCGCTCGCCGCACGGCCAGGTGTTCAAGTTACAAATCGGTGGACGCACTACCAACTGGATTAGTAGGAAAATTTGAATATAATTCTTATCATTCGAATCTGTAGCAATGTCCTTAATAGATATTTCCTAGTTGTATCCAGAATAAAAATGTCAATTGAAAGACAGAAAGTTAAGTCTATTCATATTAGTTTAGTTTTCTTAATTCCTTGAAAATCACTAGATAGATATAGATCCTTACATAATGGATTAACTAAGTATAACATGTGATTAAGTAAATAAGTATCTTCATATACTTAACATATGTAATTTAAAGACTTAGTTGTACCTACCTGAATAGAATCGTTCATTTTAATTAAAGGAGACATTTACATGTGAGAAACTGCACCTAAATTCTATCTTCATCATATCAGCCTATAGCTGCCCACTGGTGAGTATAGGCCTCTCCAATGATTCTCCAACGCCACCGATTCATTACCACCTGAATCCAATGAGTCCCCGCGGTTATCTTTACATCCTCGGTCCATATACTACACAACTTTACCTAACGTTTACAGTATTTATCCCACTCAATACATATACCAACTTCACTTTTACACTACATAGTAGAAAACCTGCCAACCCTACGCCTCAGGGCGCAAACAGGTGCGCGGGAGAGCCTCGCGCTATCAGATCATGACGTGACGTCCACCTTCCTTATACCGATGACGGTGCAAAACACATTGATGCACAAACATCAATGGAGACGTCTTGTTCAATTCAATCTGGAGATTTAATCGGTGGTGTAATAGACTGGGTTGGATTTAATGGTTTGGTTTAATTGAATCGTTGGGGAAAGGTTTGATATGTCTTGTGCATAGAAAATCAATAGAAATGAACATCGCATTTGCGTTGTTATTAGAGCAAATTAAAGAATGTAAATGCTGTAAGTTGTACCCACTTTCTTCTAAGTGTGGTAGTTTAAAACAACAATATGGTAGTAGTTAGAAACAAACTACGATAGCTGATATCAATAACAGGTGTGACCTTATCATAAAATGAAATTAAACCATATCTGGGTATTAGGGTAATGTCCTCAAGAACTCAAAGGTAATAAGCAAAGTCGCCAAAAACAATCATAAATGACTAGCAACACTACAAGAAAACACTGACTCAACAACCTTTCCCAAACATTAAACCAAACGGAATCGGAAAATGAAAACAACGCTACTGTCTCTCTCCATTTATAACCTCAAGTAGGCATTATTCACTCCATAAGAAGCTAAACAAAGATAATGCAGGATAGGCACACAATGTCCAACGAGCTACAATACAACTTTCACCGTGCGCAGGCGCCGCTATGCCATAACTCATTGCCTTGATGACTTAGAGCTTAGGAGATACTTTTGTTAGTTACGTTTTATGTTTTGTTAAATGAGTGACAGCTAGTTGCGGAAACGGTCCTCAAAATTAAATGTCTATTAGGTATTAAATCGTCCACTAATAATATGGTCAGATGACTTGGTGAAGCCTGCAGAATTACGACCAAAACGAGTGGAAGTCTTTTAAGAAAGCATATATCGAGAAGCGTCCGGCTGAAGATGATGATAATTGTGCCTTTTTTGTTGGTCTTGAAACTCAACCATGTATTTATTTTCATTCCAAAAATTTTAAAATTTAAAATCCAATTCCATAAAAATACCTAACATTGCTCTCAAATGATAACCGGCCAACGGTGGTACACGATTAAAAATTCTAACGTCCACCTTCCACACGTCCACGATTAGGGGTCCCCTAATCACCGGTAATGAGTGCCTGAGGCCCCAGGTTCCGTAGCTCTGTGCCTCCGAACCAGATCCCATAATTACAAACAACACGGGCCACAAAAATTGCCCACCGGCAACTGGCAACTACATCTTGGTTATAAATCTAAATTTTTAAGCCTACCTCTCGGCGTTTTCGGATATGGCTTTGAACTTATCTGTCAAACCTGTTTGATCTACTGTTGAGCTGGATTTGGAATCTATTTGGTTTCCGCTGGTTGTCTAGGTTTGTGGTTCAATTTGGTGTCTGGATCTTCGGATTTCATTCACCTTTGAACGTGTTTTTAATTGATCTTGGGCCTTTTCGAAGACCGATATTTTCAAAAGTTAAGGCTCATCATCACTATTTCCTCAAAATTCAATTCATTATTAATTCTTTACCGGAACATTACCTAATGCACATTTTATCAGAACTGACAAATATTTAAATTCACGTACTTTCTACAGCCTAACCGGCACTTTGTAGATTGTACCCTTAACATTTTTTGTAATTACCAACTGAACGAAAATCATCTTCTCTTTCGTTACCTTCAATATATCAAACCTACATGCAGTTAAATACCTCTCTTCAACTCTAAATTAACTGTTGTCCAACAAAGATGTATTTCGCAGTCAGATCTCGCGTGCAAGATCTATTTTTGAAGTAACTGACTCATCGGCAGCGTCTCTGTTGAAATAGTCTTTGTACGCACAGGATTAAATAAACAACATATTAAATTGGCCGTTACACTATAATATTTTGTAGGCTATTTAGGAATTTCTGGCTGTGTAGATTGAGTACTTCCTTTGTCATTAGTCGTCCT